>JACYFF010002017.1:19404629-19523181 GCA_017589665.1 Selenicereus undatus
TGTATGTATGTATTTATGTATACATACATACGTACATACATACATGCATACATACATACATATAATATTCAACATCGCCTCGATGTTTGTAGGCAAAGGGTGTAATTTACATTGATTCTACCACGGTTAATTTTTTTTTTCAATTGTCATAGTTGAAATTTATAAGAGCCCTTTTTTTTTTTTACAAAATATTAACCGTTGAATTATTTAAAGGGAAGCGGTTATATGGTAAGAAAAGTAACTGCCCAACTTTTCCACACCCACTACCACCTCTCGTTTCTTTCACTGTCTCTCTATTTGTTACACACAAGCACTTTTATCTCTCCTTCTACCTCTGCCCTCACCGATTCCTTGCTGGCTCTCTCCTTCTGCCTATCTCCTCTCTGATTTCTCTTCACTGGTGTGGTGCCATAGTAGAGAACATCAAGGTACTCTGAAATGTATCTCTCTCCACCCAAGTGGTTCATTGTTGCTGTGTTCGAACGCCTTAGCCGCATCTTCCATCCGTGCATGCGTGCATCAGCAATTCGTCAAATTTAGATTAGTTTCTAATTAAGCTCACAGTAGAATGAATGAGATTTGTTTCAGGTTGTGTAACTTGTCATCAATTAAGTTGAATTTCAATGAAATGACTGCGGCGCGGTTTTGGGGGAGGGGGTTGGGGTGGGGGGGCGGGAGGGGAATGGTTGGCCTGGTTTTTTTAGGGGAGGGTTGATGAGGTTACTGTGACATAATCTTGGTAGGAAACAATAGGTGATTGGTTGAGGTTAAGCAGGAATAGGGGCTTTTGGGGGGGGGGGGGGTTAGGGTCTTAGGTGAAGGCTTGCTAGTGTTTGATAGCCCCTTATTTGGGGTCATCAGCCACTAGTAAGCCCTCCCTCCATTTTCCTGTCAGCAATGAGATGGTGTGGTGGTGGCCGATGGGCTAGGCTGCTAGGCTACAGTTTTTAGTTGATTTAAGGTTTGCTAATTTACACCTTATATGAAAATTCATTACTTAAGATTTACTTTGCTCTTATTATAAATGACATAATACTCTTTCTTTTTTATTTTCTTTTTTCTTTTCTTTTTTCTTTTCTCTTTTTTGGGGGGTGTTGATATTATAAAAATTATTTCAAGTTTTTGAAGGTTTTTAAATTATTTCACAATGCCTTGGGTTAGGTGGACTTTTGTGAATATGAATGCCACTTAAGATATTGGGTTGAACTCATCAACCTCCGTACCTAGTTTCCTATCTTAGAAAGGGGAATCGATAAATCTGTTTTTGAGTATCACCCACTTGCCACATATCTGCAGTGCCTTAACTTATCCAAAACTAACCTAAGATGAGATTTTGGTTAAGTAATTGAATATATCTATGAATTTCCCAAGTATTGATTCTTGATAGTTCCCTGATGGAGAAGATGTTGATACCCCCTAGTGATGTCAGCTTTGCCTTGCTGTGCTATTCCTGTATGTGGATGTGGATAATGCTAACTCTGTTTGCATTGTTGTCTATGAAAGTTGTGTTTCGCTCTCTATTTTATATGCTTCCCAAGTCTTGGATGTCCACCATCGAGCATTACATGTCTTTGGGTGTGTATATTTAGTTAATGTGTACATGTGTATGTGTGTGTGTGTGTGTGTGCACGTGTGCAGCTACGCACATGCAAGACCCAAGGTTCGTTTATATCTGAATATCTAATAGTGTCTACCCTAAGGATTAGGTGGAACAGAATCTCAAGCACTGTGAGCATTATGTGTCTTTGGGATTTCGGACCAGCTACAGCAACTATTTATTATTGTCGATGGCATTTTCTATACATGGAAAGTTATACTGGTCTTTTTTAGGATACCTTGTAAAGGTCAAATGCCTTAGCTAAGTTGCATTTGTGTTCGTAGAGTTACCCCACCCCCCAAAAAAACTTCATTGTAGTTGATGAGGGAACAGATCGTAGTAACATGGTAGGTTCTTTACTTGTTGAGCTTAGACAAAGTTAAGAGCCAGTCATGATATGTAGGCAAAGGCATCTGTTGTATCCATCATCACCATTGCTATTAGCATTATTGAATTCGTCGCCGCCGCCATCTCTAATAAGGGCAACAATTCCCCACCCCTTCAAGTGCAAGAGAAAGGGTTTTCTCGGGGGGGGGGGGGGCGTGAAGCTAGCCATTATTGAGGTCCAATGTTAATTCTCTTCTTGATTTCATAGATTTTGCCTTCAACACACGTTTCTCTAATTTTGATTGCTATAGAGAATGGACCATAGCAATTAAGAATCTATGCAGTGGGGATTATTTGCTTTCAAACGTTTATATGCTGATTGATTTGAGTAAGTTGTAACCCTCAAGTCAAGGATAAATGAGTGGAGATGGGTCAGGAAGTTGCCAAAATCAAATTAAGTTTGCACCTATTGCAGTTAGATTTTTTTCAGTTTAATTTTTTTATGATTTGAAAATGATGCGCAGTTATGTTGTGGATTGTGGGTAGTTTTCTCTTTGTTTTATTTTTCACGACAGCATGAAATTTTTTGGCAGTAATAAGAAGTTAAAATATATCTTTATGACTAATTTAGCCCTGATACTTTGCTAGTAAGAAAGGGTAAAATGGGCAATTCAAAAGTTATACATTAATAAGGGCCTTGGCTTATTATATAACGTAGATTATGAGTTCTCATTTCAAAATATCCATAGTAATGTTAACTTTGAAAGGGGCATCCAATTTCTATTTGGGATACGTGAAAACCTTATTATAAGTCGTGCCTCATTCTTTTCCAATCCCCAATATATGAACACCCTTACCCTGAAAGGGGAAAAAAGGGAATGTTGCATGTTTGGGAAACATATATGGGATGGACACTATTGCTTGGAGTTATTGTTCCTGTATATTGGGCCTGGAACCTAGATTGTATCTAAAGATGCTAAAAGTTGTGTGTGCACTAAGCCTTTTGTATGTAACTTAATCCAAGGTACTATGCTCATCAAGAGATTGGTATATATAACCCAGCGGTGAGGAATGGAAATTTTCGTACTCTGCTTTATCTTTGACCATGTGCTGAAGTTTGGTCTCTTTGTACATGCTTTCGAATTCGCAATCGGTGTATGGTATTCAATATTCATGAGTGGGTTTGTCTCGAGTACTCCTTTTTGTTTTGGAATGTGGTAAATTTCTGAGCAACTGTAAATGGCTGCATACCACAGGGCAAGTACATACTGATATTAGAAGAACTGAGGTATCAATATTGCTAGGGATTTGATTCTAAAGGATTGTTAAAATAGTGCCCCCATCCCCCCCCCAAGGCAGATGTAGCCATTTAGTGCTTGAGAGGTTGAACTCACTTTTGTGCAATGTCAATGTGTATCTGTATGTGTGATGAGTGTAATTGATGACCTTTTCATGCTGAGCATCTTGTTCAATTACAATTAGGCATACATCACTGAGCAAGATGGCAACAGATGGTTTGAATATACCCATTGGATTATCATCCTGAGCTGCTTAGGAACTGTGATTCATGAGCTAAAGTGAAGAAATGGTCGAAATAATGTAGTTGTCTAGATCAATTGGTCGAATAACAACTTTTCTTGCTTTGATAGAGGACAGAAACTGGTAATTGATTATCTTCTTCTCTGTTTGCCACATAATCCAGTTGTTATAAGTCATAGAATAGTGTTATAATTTTATTTTGTTTTTTTGTTTCAGTTGGCTGCAATAGTCATAGGTTAATCAGTATATGCATTTCTCAACCTTTTGTTTGAAATTAAGACAATGCGATGATATTTTAATAAGTTGATGTGCATTTCATTTTCTTAACATGAATTGTATTTGTCATATTGGGATTAATGTTACGATGTCTCCCTCGTCTGTTTTTTTTTTCTTCATCATCATCAATGGTAGGGTGTAGTGGATACGCTAATATGCTACTGATGGAGTTTGTATTTGTTTTTATTTTATTTGGCATTTTTTGTCTGTTTCAAACCACTTTAAACCAGTTTTGGTATGCCGATTGTAGTATGCCATAATGCCATTCATAACCACAGTAACCTACCTAACTTTCTATCGTGATGTATTTCCTCTCTATGGTACTTGGCCACCCTGGGTATGCTGACACTCAGACTAAAGCCTAGAATACTACAAATTGTAGGTTATGAACTTCCTGTTAGTCCCTCACATAGTTAAGCTTTGTTATCTAATGTACCTCTTCCCCTTTGCCTCACTGGTAAAAGAAACTATTAGTAAAAGAAAATTCTATAACTAATGCAGAAGAAATATATGTAAAAACAACTATAATAATAGTTGGTGTAACTACAAGTACATGTTCCCATAAACCCCATTTGTTTGGATAGAAGCCATTATTTCTTATTACTTTTTTCACCATTTGTGTCTTGTAGCCCCTTGTCTTTATTTTTCGTACACTACATATTTGTAAATAAGGTGAACAAGTGACTTTGGTTTTACTTATTAATATATTTTAATTTATGTGGCTTTTTCAAAAGGGGGAGTAGGGGGTTACAATTGTTTTCATATTTAAACCATACATATCCGTTTCATAAACAACATTGGATAATGCTCTTCCCAATGGAAGCTTCCAATGGTTTGAACACTGCCTAAAAGGGTTGTGAAAATACAATGTAATATCCTTGGTTTGTTACTTCAGAATTGTAGTGTTTCTAACATTCAATTCTGTGCAGGGTATGGAAAGAGTTGATCCAATAGGAATTGTCGACAAAACTCAATGTGTTGAAGATATTATGGATGACCTAGTTAGTGAGGAAAAGCAAAATGAAGGAACTAGCTTGAATTTCATAGACAGAAGGCTAGATGACCTTGACGAAAACAACATGAAGAAGTTAATCTTTAAAACACCAGTTGAGTGTGAAATGTTCTATTTTACTTATGCTAAAGTAGTTGGATTTGGGGTTAGAAGAGAGGCACCGCGAATTAATTGTCATGGTATGGTAACATTATTGTGCTTTTGTTGTGATCGCGAAGGCATGCAATCCGAGAAGGACAAGAACCGCTAAGATAAGAAAAGGAAGGCAAGAGATGAAACGAGGTGTTTTTATAAGGCCTTCATAAGTATGAAATGCATGAAAAAAAACGTGTCGGTATATAGTAAAAGAGTTCAATAAGGAACACAATCAACATCATGTTCCACTACAATAAGTGAATCTGATTCGAGCTTTTAGGTGTATAGTGAAGTTAGTGAGATGTATGATTTAGGAATAAGTTAGAAGAAAATTTATACCAAAATTGTACATGATGCTAGAGGCCATGATAATTTTGGTTGTGTAAGGAAAGATGTATATAATGTTGTGGATCAACACTGGAGGCGGTAGAGAATGATACTGAAGCAATTTTAGCTTACTTACATGGAAAGCAGGAGATAGATCCACTATTCTTTGTGAGTTATACTGTTGATGGAGATGGGAAATTAGACAAGATTGTTTTGGTGTAATGGTAGGTCTCGAATTGACTATGAAATTTTTGGGCATACATTGGCATTTGACACTACCTACAAGTCGAATAATTATAATAAATCATTTATCGTTTTTGTTGGGATAAATCACCATTTGCAAACCATTCCAATTTGGATGTCCCTTACTACTTGATGAAATAAAGGAGACATATGTACGGGTATTTAATCAGTTGGTGAAAGCAATAGATGGACGAAAACCTGCAACAATTATGACAGATAGAGATAATGCAATGGCATACACAATAAGAGAAGTGTTGACAGACACATGTCATTGCATATGCTTATGGCATTTAATAAAAAATGTGGTTACACATGCTGGTAAAAGATTTGCACATGGTTTTGTTAAATCTGTGGATAAGTATAGAAGGCTTGAAGATTTTGAAAAGGGTGGCCAGAGCTATTACTCATTATAAGATTGATATGAAGGAGCATAAATGGGCTGCTGATATAAATGAAACAAAGCAAAAATGGGCAGAGCCTTATCTACAAGGTTATTTTTTTGGTGGGATAAGAAGCACACAACAATGTGAGTCAATGAATCGAACGGTGAAAGCATTTGTCAACAAAAAGATGAAATTGTACCAATTTGTTCAGAGTTATGAACGTAGAGTGAGAGAAATTCGATACCATGAGATGCAAAATGACTATATCTCAAAATATAGCATTCTTGAAATTCACCCTCCACTACTGAATATCAAAAGAGATGTTGCCCAAGTACACACAAGAAGAGCATACAATAAGTTCCAGCAAGAGCTAATGTTTGAGTCAGCATACGTAGTAATAGAACAGCAAGAAACAAGCGGATGTAAATTTTACAGGTTCGTGAATCCAAAATAATACATGTAATTTTTCATAGTAACATTCATTAGAAGCTTTCTTATAATGCATATGTTTCCACCGTATGCAGGTTAGAAGAGTCTAATAAAAAAATACTCCTCATACATTGTAGTGTGTCTTCCAATGACACTATAGGCTGTTGCTGCATGAAGTTGGAGTCCATGGGTTTTCCATGTTGGCATATGATCGCTTTGATGAAACATCAACAATTTGATTGAATCCCTAGAGAGTGTATTCTAAAGAGATGGATGATTTATGCAAGGCCAGATTTAACTGTGAATAAGACTGTAGTTTTTGATCAACATGTGAGAAATTCAAGATACACGTACCTTATATTGCTTTTTTTTCGTTATGTCTCATGGCTTCTAAGGAAGATGTGTATTACAAGGAGATAATGGATTGTGTGCAAAAGCTTTGGCTCAAGTATAAACATGCAGAGATTGAAGGGAAAACTGTTGAAAGAGATAGTCCATTGAAATTCAATGGAATTCGAAATCCTGATGTTTTGTCCACAAAAGGGCGTGGTAAGAAACAAAGTTTAAGAAAATGCAGACATTGCGACATTCGAGGACATAATAAGCACAAATGTCCTCAATTAGAAGTTGGGAAGGATGTACACATTAATGCATGCGAATTCTAGTCTTCCTAGTTTTCCCAAACGCCCGTTTAACCACATGAAGTATCATTTAGTCTAAATAAAACACCTTTGGAAGATAAGGATAATAGCATAAACTTGAATAGCTCTCCACCATTGCCTGAAGAAGCTTCCACTTTGCAAATGGAACCACCATCTTCGAATGGATTGCTACATTGTATGCCTTCTTGGTATGAAGACGAAGGGGCCTCAATGGTAACCATTTCATATTGGCATTTACATTATCAGCTCATATGTTGGTATTTCATAATTTTATAAGTCACATTTCCCTGGGGCGTGATGCTCAAATTTTTTTGATTCTTCATTATGCGCATAGGCTACGTATCATCCGCACGTGGATATGGACAAGTTAGACGATGATACTCTTGTGGTAGATTGGGTTCCAGATTTACATTGGTAGTGGTCTTTGTATGCCTTGTTGTGCATTCTAACTCTTCCTGTGTTTTTTGATATATTTATAATTCTTTATTTTGCCATATTATAGGTGACTTACTTTATAGCTTATAGGGTTTGATCGTTTTGAAGTGCTAAAGAACTTGTAAGTATTGTCAAACACCCATGTAACGCCCAATTTGTGGTTATGTGTAGGTAAAGACTAATATCTCCTCATGTCTCATTATCAAACCCTTGGAAATTATCGATGGGGATGATGTCCATGTCAATCTAATTAAGATATGTTCCCCTCATCTAATTTGTTATTGCTTATGCTCAATTGTGGGGTACATATGTTGCTAGATTATTATAATTCATTTACTCCATTCAGCATATTTTGTGTACTTCTTTATTGGCTTATTGCAGAAAATCAAGCAACAAATGGATGCGTTGGAAGAGACTGTGATTGCCATCAAAGATTAGCATATGCAATGACCCATCATAAGGTAATAACCTAATTTATTCGCTAGATAGAATGTTAAAGCCTACTTTAGCAAACTTAGGAGGAATAATGGATTTTGTACTACAGTTTATGAATATGGTGTATGTCAACTACCAATCTTCACATCTTGCAATGGAAGAATATGACAATGCTTGTTGCATACATTTTTGCATATGTGAGAAAAGGATGCGATGTTTCCACGTGTGAAGTTGAATTCGTTCCACCTAAAAAACGAATCTGCCTACTTCATAACGATTCCCAATGATTGGTAAGATTGTATTAGCTTTATGTTTTGAGTGATGGGTTATTGGCTTCAACTATGTTAGTTGTGACGAATTTGGGCTTTGGTGTTTGATTCATTTATTTCACGTGCAAAATTGAGTGCCTAATTGTAGATCTAGGTGTTCAAAAATGCAATGTCTATTGGCAGATGATTTTTTAGGTCTTAGATGGCTTAACACTTTTTACTAATTTCAATTTAAGCTTATTAAATAGTCATTTTTCAAGTTGTATGGTTTTTACATCAAACCTCTAGGTATATAAGCAAGTAGATCACCAGATGGATTTCAGTGTTAGTGCTTACTATGTTATTTCAGGTAAACATGTAAGTAGATGTTAGCAATGGCTATTTTAAAGTCGTGGATATTCTATTTCTTCATCCCTTAAGTTTTAATGTAATCATTTTCATTTTTGATTTTGTTTCAACTAGCAATTGTAACTTTTTCATTTAATTTAATCCTAATGAATTTGGATAGATGGAGTACTCTTTTCTATCCTTTTAATATCTTTTTGTTAAATATTTATGCACTTGAATCAAAATGATGAATCTGCACTTAGCATTGATCATTTTGATACATAATCTCCAAACCCCATAGATATGCACTTTTTTATGAAAATGATTGACAACAATCAGTAACCAATGAACTTTTCCATCCTTGAAATACACCTATAATAAAAAAAACCCATCACAAAACATTCACGACTCTAGAAGCTTAAACATAAAGATTTGTTCTTTGTGGTAGAGATGTCTACCTTTTCAACTTCAGTAATATATGTTGGAATCATGTTAAACATAGCATTCATTTTGAAATCTTCCAATCTTGTTATTTGTGTTCTACACCCATCACGAGGCTGATCACATTGTGCAACCCACGAATATATCCTTGACTACATCAAGTGTGGTAGTCAGCATATTTAACTCATTTTAAAACCCAAAACAAAGTGAACAAATTCATTGAATTCACTGGAAGTATGTCAGCAAATATATTCAATTCAAATGTCTTTTATGCGATTCAAGTATTAACTCACCAACATATCGATAACCTAAAAAATTTAAGAACGGCCATACAATTACAAAAATTACAACATAAAAGCGAACAAGGTAAGGGAAGAGTCAATATATTATCTTGCAAAATCGATTAGACGGCTCATTGGAAATAAACTAGTAAACTCTCACTCTATTGCACTTATGCCAAATTCTTGATTCAGGTATACATGTCATCTTTGTACTCTTGTGCATATACCAAATCCAACATAATGCACAACATTTTTGCTCTTCATCATTGAGTGTATCCACTATTGATTGTAGAAATGTATATTCGAGTTCAATTTCAACCTCATCATAATCTTGCAATTGTAGCACTAAGTAGTACTATAACTAAGATCTCAACTAAAATGATATATTATAAAAAGCAAGTAATTTGACACATGAGTATGTATGTCGAATTACATAACACATAACATTACCTTGTTAGCTAAATCACCTCCCAATCTTGAAAGTAACTATACAAGACGGATTCCATTTGTCAAACATACCAATCAGAAGTCTAGAACAAGTAATGATAATGATTAGTACAATCATTACCTATCCAAATATATTCAAGGAGTTCTCCATAGAACTGTCATCCTCTGACAAATCGGCATTTTTGTCCCATAACGTGTCCACAACAGTGTTGTTAACAGTAGAGTTCTCTATAGCCTCATTCATTTTCTTGGCACTCTTAAGAGTTTGTTTTAAAATTTTATGATTCAGAATTGTTTTATGAATGCAATATGTACATGATGAATCACTAATCATATCTTCAATGAATAAAATGTGTAAAAGGTTTTCATGTAATTACTTTATGTCATTGTTAATACTCATCCGTAAATCAACTATCTTTCTCAATCGCTCTACTTCCATACCCTGCATTAACAATGAGTAGTACTAAGATATGACTACATATCTCCTCTTGTGAACAGAAAAGGGCAGGGCTGCATCAGCATGCTTACTTACCTCACAGATAAGAGACCAATCATATTTTGACTCAGCTTCCATATACTTGATCACATGCATCCCGCAATCATTTGACCTAATATTGAGAAACATAAGTGATAATTCAACAAAGATATCGTTTTTTGAAGTTCCAAATAGGGTCTATTGTACGAACCCGTTTGCTTGTCTTGCCACTTGTTTAACATGAATTGGAAAATTTTATGTAGCAGCATATAAATGATTCAGGTTGGCAGATTGTATTGAGTACTCAATTTCTGATCATAACTAGAAAGAAAAATGTTGTCATACTTGATAATTGTTCATAACAGTTATTAAAACTAAATGTGATAAGTATCCAATTCTTACCAAATCTTTTGCTAACCCCCGTCTAAAATCATTACTCTTGTTCAATGATAATAAGTACATATAGGTGTTATTACAATTACACCATAAATACATAAAAGTCAATTAATCATACAAATTTACCTAAAAACAAGTTGGCAAATAGACTCGATTCACTCTTTCATATGCGCTTCAATAGTGAGCTCGCAAGCAACCAAGTCAGTTATCTGCATATTCATGTGAAAAGCATAAAGACCTGTTATGAAAAACATAATTTGATTTGATGTGGAACTAATACTATGCGCATATCGTATCAATTAAACACACCTCTGGAAAAAGCGTCAAAAATCAAATGGAGATGCACTGAAACCAAACTCCTGATTGTTATAAATGTCAACACAACAGTTATCATTCTTAGCTAATTGCCAGCATTGTGTCACATATGCTTTCTCCTTAGGGGGGAAGCAAAACGTGTTTCCAAATTTTGTTTTAAGGATACTCTCTAAGGGGACAAGTATGTAAGTAGTAAACTGCTGTAATTGTTGAATAACAAATGAAATTAGATACGTAGTATAAGGTACGTAAAATTGGACTATACCTCATTCAACTTAAAGTCAATTTTTGCTTGGTGCATAATATTTAACCCACCCTCACTATTTGACTGAGCAACATCATAAAGGAATAGTTAATTAAATATATTTACTAACAAAGTATTAAGTATAGTGACGTTAGCAATTTATACCTTATTCATATTGACTTTCTCATTCTCTTTATGCAAGAAGTTCAACCCACCCACACTAATTGACTGCATACCATTGTATAATGAAAATTCATTAAAATTTATACATTATGATCACAACATACGTTACATATGCAGTAACATGAATAATCATGTATACTTAATTCGTCAACCAAATTAACAAAAATTTAAAATTAATTACCTTTGTCAATTCATTTGCTACTCTCATGTCGTCCTTTGGGAAATTGTGTTCAACTACAATCCTTCTCTTCCGTTTGCTACAAGGATTTGGGTTGAAGTAGTAACCCTCGATTGGTTTCCCCCACGGTGAGAATCACACTTGAACATAGACTTCAGTGGGTGCTGGTCAACTATCAGACTGTTGTGTAAAGTCAATAGATTTGGGTTTTTAGGTCTACCCAGGTCAGATTCAAATCCCTTAGCAAAAGGGAATTGAATTTTGGAGACATCAATCTAGTTTTTCCATGTGTCAAATAGTCAACAACCACAAAAAGACATTGTCTTTTCATTATATTTGGTCTTCTATCTGCATACATCTCATTAGCATTCTCAAATTTCACAAGTGACTTGATGGAGATCCCTCCATGCCCTTCATTTAAAAGAAGCAAATCAATTAGGTAATTTCATTTTGTTGCCTAAAGGATGAATAAATGATCCTCATTTTGTTTAAGACCTAAAACAGCAGGTCATGGTTTGCTTCCAGCAGCAAACCCAAGTTTTGAGAGCTTAATTACTTAGGCCTTCTCGAGGTTTAAGTCTAATATTTTGCATTGGGATTGAAGTTCAAGAAGTTAGCTTTCCATAAAATCAAGTTTCATTCCATTTGGACTTCATTTACCTACCTAAATTAGCTAATAAACCCAAGGTATACAAACTGTTCAGTCCAAACAGAATATACCCGGTTTTGGGTATGTGATTTCTTAAGCCTAATGGTGGTTTAAAGTCTTGAATTTTTACCTTTTTGGAATCCCCAAGATGTCTGCTTTCAAGTCCAAACATTAATTTCCAATCATGCACACAAGAAGATGGGAGATCAAGGCATTTTGTCAAACCTGTCATTTTTGGTCCAAAACTGCACGGTTAAATGTTTTAGTAGAATTAACCTACTTAAACATGGTTTAACCTTGATTTCTTTGTTGGGGGGTTTGTACACATCTTAAGGTTTCCCCCTATGGCCTGAAAACAAAATCATGCACGCGTTTAATAGGGTTAAAGTTGGTTACAAAACTAGTCCAGAAACTGCCGTGAACCCGGTTCAGCAGCACGGTTGAAATTTTCCTTCTCCAGAGGGTTTACTATCTCCAAACCAGATTGGCACACGTCCCAAGGTATCTAGGAGGACAATAATCAAGCTGCAAAAGAATAAAGCGTTGAAAAGAACAACCAATGGGAAGCAAAGGCAGCAAAAGATGGTCCTTGATGCTCATTGGCTAGCCGAAAAGGGGATGTTACTTTACGGTTGGTTCCCTTTCTATTTGCTAGATATATGGTTGTATTAAGCTTAAATAAGCATGGTTAATATGTAAACATCATTTGTTTAGCTTTGTTTAATGTTTTGAATGTAATTTGTTTAAGTTAAAACTAGGTTAGTACACGATTAGCACTAACCGTGTAAATTAAGCTTAATTAATACCTTTCCTCCCTATGAGGGTAAGGTCTAGGCGTGTGCTTGCTTAGATGGGTGCTTGCTAGACTTATATTTAAGCATTGTACACGGCCATGGGAATGCACAACCTGAATTTGAATCAAAAACCAGTTGAGAGCATTTGTTGCTTTCGTGCTTTGCACACTCAAATACTAAACTTGCTTATCCTAAACTAGGTCGCTTAGGGTGGTGCTCAAGTATAGTCTTAAACTTGTTTAAGTGATGTTTCTGCATCTTAATCAAGTTTAGGGGCCTTAAACTTTAGTTTGGTAGTGTTTCTGTATCCAAACAAGGGTTTAGTGTATCCTTCTACCATTGATTATCCCACAGGTTATGCATAAGGTTAGCTTGAATTCAGTTTGCTAAACCTCTAGTTCTTGAATTCTTGCTTAAGTGTTCGTGTATTCACCCTAAGATACATCAACTTTCGTTTCCTTTTCTCATTTAGAATCCCTTGATTCTAATTTCAATCCCTACCTCACATGTTTGCTGCCTCACAACCAACCTATTACGTACCATTTTCCTTAAGTTTTCCTTGATTGTACTCTGTCTTGGTCTTAAGCTTTTGCTCTTGAATGGAGTTTTAGCTTAGACCCTCAGTAGATACATCATATTTGGTACCAGACCAGGTTTTATCTTTGCCTGAAACCAACCCCCACACGCCCCAAAGCCACCCAAACACATTCCCAGACACAAACCACAAAACCGGCTGTTTTCAGCCGTGCCAGGCAGAAAAGTAGCACGGTCACCCCGTGCCATCAAGCACAACCGTGCCACCCCTAGTCCGTTTCGTTTCACTTGCTTAAGCCACCTAGTTCAAGCATGAGAGCTACAAGCATGACCTCGGAGGAGAGGTTTGAAGCACTAATGAAGTAGAATAAGATACTAATGGAGACCCTTAGTGAAGAGGCGCAACGTGAGCAAGAAACTAAGGCTCAAAATGAGTATCTTCGAAAACAGCTTGCTGCATATTTGAAGCAAAAGCAACAAGCCAACGAAGAACCACTCCAATCTGATTCCAAAAGACAATAACAAGTGTTTAGTCATACTCTTGATTCATCTCGTGAGGATGAACCATTGGGAATGACTAGCCAAACCCCACGGATTCAAGCTAGTACAAATGTTTTCAAGGTTGAAGTTCCAGAATTTGGAGGCTAGCTTGATCCTGAACAGTTTTTGGATTGGTTACACACAGTTGAGAGAGTTTTTGAGTACAAAGACATCCTAGAAGACAAGAAGGTGAAGCTGGTTGCTTTAAGACTACGTAAGTATGCTTCTCTTTGGTGGACTAATTTGCGTGCCAAAAGAGTAAGAGAAAGGAAGTCCAAAATCAGAACTTGGGAGAAGATGAAATCCAAGCTTAAAGCTCGGTTTCTTCCTCCTACCTATGTTCAAGATTGTTACTCACAACTCCACCACTTGAACCAAGGTAACTTGAGTGTAGAAGAATACACTCATGAATTTGAAAAGCTTATAATCAAGTGTGATTTGCATTAACCAGAAGAGCAAGCAATTGTTAGATACTTCGGAGGTCTTGAGCCTAGGTATGCTAATGTTGTTGATTTGCAAACTTATACCTCTTTTGATGAAGTTTGTGTGCTAGCTCACAAGGTTGAGCAACAAAAGAAGAATAAACAACTCCCAAGGCATGAAAATCCAAAACCCTCACCACATGAACAAACTGAGAACAAGGGGAGTTCATCTTCTACCCCTAAACCCACCGCATCCATCTCCCCCATTCCACAAAAGAACCAAACTCCAAAAAAGGGCCTACCCCCTTAACCCACACAAAAACCCCTTCCTAAAGGTGTTCAAAGATGTTTTAAGTGCCAAGGCTTTGGCCACTTAGCATCAGATTGTACAAACCGAAGGTATGTCACCTTGGCCGAATGGAAGGCAATAGAGGAGGTCGAATCAGAGGAGGAAATTGAAGAGGATAATGGAGATGATCTTAAGGAAATAGTGGTCGAGGCAGATGAAGGATAAATGCTCACCTTAGACACCCACAATCCACCAAAAGGCAAGGAGCATCGTAGCCTTTTGTTCATTTCTTTTGGTGAACCACCAAACCTTTCCCCCACTCCACCCACACCCAAAACACTCAAACAAAATTTTTGTGAATTCATTTCAGAGCCATTACTAAAAGCTCCTAATTCTGAATTAAGAGCATATGAGGAAGTAGTTCAAAGCATGTTCAAGGAGTCCCCTACGTACACTACTCAAATCAGTAAGGGGAATGCAAGGACAAGAGTCTCTAAGAACAAGAGAGACTTATCTGAGTGGCTGATTTTATTTCAGCCAAACTTGATTCAAGCTGGAGGTAATTACCTAAACTGATTTGTGGACAAATCTTTTTCAACATGGGGAGGATGATGGAGATCCCTCCATGCCCTTGATTTAAAAGAAGCAAATCAATTAGGTAATTTCATTTTGCTGCCTAAAGGAAGAATAAATCATCCTTATTTTGTTTAAGACCCAAAACAGCAGGTCACGGTTTGCTTCCAGCACAAACCTGGGTTTTGAGAGCTTAATTACTTAGGCCTCCTTGAGGTTTAAGTCTAACATTTTGCATTGGGATTGAATTTCAAGAAGTTAGCTTTCCAAAAAATCAAGTTTCATTCCATTTGAACTTCATTTACCCACTCAAATTAGCCAATAAACCCAAGGTATACAAACTGCACAGTCCAACCAGAATATACCCGGTTCTGGGTATGTGATTTCTTAAGCTTAATGGTGGTTTAAGTCTTGGATTTTTACCTTTTGAGAATCCCCAAGATGTCTACTTTCAGGTCCAAATATTAATTTCCAATCATACACACAAGAAGATGGGAGATCAAGGCATTTTGTCAAACCTGCCATTTTTGGTCCAAAACTGCACGGTTAAATGTTTTAGTAGAATTAACCTACTAAAACATGGTTTAGCCTTGATTTCTTTGTTGGGGAGTTTGTACACATCCTAAGGTTTCCCCCTATGGCCTAAAAACAAAATCATGCACACTTTTAATAGGGTTAAAGTTGGTTACAAAATCGGTCCAGAAACTGTCGTGAACCCATTTCAGCAGCACGGTTAAAGTTTTCCTTCTCCAAAGGGTTTACTATCTCCAAACCAGATTGGCACACGTCCCAAGGTATCTAGGAGGCCAATGATCAAGCTGCAAAAGAAGAAAGCCTTGAAAAGAACAACCAATGGGAAGCAAAGGCAGCAAAAGATGTTCCTTGATGCTCATTGGCTAGCCGAAAAGGGAATGTTACTTTACGACTGGTTCCCATTTTTATTTGCTAGATATCTGGTTGTTTTAAGCTTAAATAAGCATGGTTAATATGTAAACATCATTTGTTTAGCTTTGTTTAATGTTTTGAATGTAATTTGTTTAAGTTAAAACTAAGTTAGTACACGGTTAGCACTAACCGTGTAGATTAAGCTTAATTAATACCTTTCCTCCCTATAAGGGTAAGGTCTAGGTGTGTGCCTTCTTAGATGGGTGCTTGCTAGACTTATATTTAAGCATTGTACACGGCCATGCGAATGCACAACCTGAATTTGAATCAAAAATCAGTTAAGAGCATTTGTTGCTTTCGTGCTTTGCACACTCAAATACTAAACTTACTTATCCTTAACTAGGCCGGTTAGGGTGGTATTCAAGTATAGTCTTAAACTTTTTTAAGTGGTGTTTCTGTATCTTAATCAAGTTTAGGGGCTCTAAAATTTAGTTTGGTGGTGTTTTGGTATCCAAAGAAGGGTTTAGTTTATCCTTCTACCATTGATTATCCCACGGGCTATGCATAAGCTTAGCTTGAATTCAGTTTGCTAAACCTCTAGTTCTTGAATTCTTGCTTGAGTATTTATGTATTCACCCTAACATACATCAAATTTCGTTCCTTTTCTCATTTAGAATCCCTTGATTCTAAATTCCATCCCAACCTCACATGTTTGGTGCCTCACAACCAGCCTATTACGTACCATTATCCTTAAGTTTTCCTTGATTGTACTCTCTCTTGGTTTTAAGGTTTTGCTCTTGAATTGAGTTTTAGCTTAGACCCTTGACAGATACATCATCACTCTTTTTTCTCACTTGACTTTGATGGATGAGCAATGTATGTTGTAGCACATGGGCTAGTCATGTGCTTATTCGATTTCATAGTTTCATTGTCAACCACATGCTTCATAAGCCTATTTACATTCACATTCAGCATCTTTAGTGTGTCACTGTTTTTTTTTGACAACACTCATTAGTGAAATTATGTCACTTGAGACCTTGACCACTATATTCTCAATCAAATTCATACATGCCTCAAGTGAATTTCGTTGTTCACAATTCCCTTGCATGCAACCGGTGCACCTTTATCTACCAAGACAATTCCGAACAATTGTACTTTTCGCATATTATGAGTAGAATTCTCCATCACCTTCATAAGATAGCAAAGTACTTAATTACATTTGTTGACAAAACTGCACATATACTAACCAATATAACTAAATAAACATCTATAGATTTTTTGTGCAACTTTAATAGAATAATAACTCATATAAATGACTATAATGTCATGAAACGTAAAATTATCATCATGCCTATGATGATCATTAATCATGTTTTAGAGATGAGGGGATAGGCTCGTAAACTATTGTGAAGCATGTATATAACAACAGTGGTGAAGCCAAAAATTTAGAGGAGGGGTGTATGAAATAAGTTGGTAGTTGTGGTTGAGTGGTATTGTTCCCACCTTCTTCAGTCAATAGTGAGTTTTCCAATTAGAACTTGAACAGAATGATGATTCTGTAGTTATTTTTGTGAAATATCTATGCATTTGGAGTTAGAATTCAAATTAATCCACAAATTGAACAACTTCAAAATTAAAACTTGCAAATTAAACTCATAAATTACAACTAAAAAGCAAATTAATCTCAAGTTAAAGGATTGATCAACAAGCTGAACTACTAAAGTCAATTAAAGTGTTATTTTTTTGAAATATTTATATACTTTGACCCAGAACTGAAATTAAACCCACAAAATCAACAAATTTAGATTTGAATTTCCCAAATTAAACCTATACATAAACTTACAAAACAAATTGAATCACAAATTAAGAATTGAATAACAAATAGAAGTCAATCATAGTACTAAACTATAATTGGTAGACTTTGAAATTCAAATTGGAGAAAAGCTACTAACAAAAACAATAAAGAAAAAAATTAAAGGGATGTCTGCAACAAGATTCAAACCAACAGCATCCTAAACCAAAACCAACAATACTGACGCTACTACCACTAGGCCGCACACATCCTCAGTGAAGAAGATTACTTTATTTGTGTTTCTAGGTCTCCAAAATACTAATTTATTTATTTTTTTTTGGTGGGGGAAGGGACCCCACTGACACCACGCTTCCTCCGCCCTTGTGTAACAAAACATAATACAACAAACATAACCCCATAAGACGGATCTAGCTAAATGAGGAGGAATTGTTGTCATATTTGAAGAGGGAGACTATTGATGCTGGCTGTAATTTCTTGCAAGTATACGGTTTACTGTTGTAATACTTGAAGGTGTCGATCCTCAGGGATGAGTTATGAAATTAGGTTACCCAAAATTCTAAACTGAATCAAAACTAGATGCTAAAATTAACCAACATCAAAGTCAAGTTATTCCAACAAATAAGTTTATAAACCAAATTAATTTATGAAACTGCGAGAAATACGCTAGCTTGCAAAGAACTCAATCAAAAGAAAACTCAAATTCGAAATAGCGAATAATTCATGCTACCAACACTTAGTTGAATTCATTCCCTTAGCCAAACTTGCTCAACAGAGCACGACGGCAATGGTGTTTCCTGTTCTTAGACACTAGCATCCAAAACCAATGTACAGGCAATCGAAGAACCAGATTCATCCGCTCCAAGCCTTAAAATGAACAAGCCATAGGGCTCTGAGCATTAACACAAAAGCAAACAGATGAACCAAATGCTTCCCAAATTTGATTAACTTCTCGAAACATCAACACCCAAATGGAATTAAGCGAAAAATTAGAATAATTAAATTTTTTTTTGAATCTATGAAATGCGTCTGAGATTAAAAGAGATCGAAAGAAGTGAATTTCACTTAAAAATGTTATCCTAATCTGCTCTGCTACTTCCGACGCTCTGTTTTTCGGCCTCCATTAAAACGTAAGCTCTCCCCCCTTCAGCACCTTGTAACTGTTGCATTAATGATGGTGATGATGATGGACTAAATAGTAAAAGGAGATATGGAATAGCAGATAGAAAGGAGGAAGAAGAAGCATGGTTGCCCCGTTTTTTTCTCTTTGTTGTGACTGTCAGGTTTCCAGGAAGAAGAAAGGGGGATCGGGGACTGCTGGTGTCACGTGATAGGCATGTTGTGAGTTAAATGAAAGAAAGCAGGCTGCGTGTTTTTTGCAGCGAAAGTTGGGCCAGCCCACACGTATGAAGGAAAAGGGAATGAGGGTCTGAGAAAGATAGAAGGAGGGAGGCAGAATGGGCTTCTCGTGGAATTGGGGCCTGGCCCACGTGCAAGTTTGGGAAAGGAAGAGGAGGTCGGTCTCTTGGACTTATCTCCACATGAAATGGGCCACAATTCTTTATTGGTTCTTCCCATTGCTTGATCCAATCCATCATTCCTTCCTTTTGGCAAGCCATATTTTCAAATTTTCAAATTCCTACAAAAATATACAAAATATTTATTAAAATCCTAATCTAATAATTTATTTTGAGCAAATATTAGAGAATAAAAGGGTATAAAGCATGATAATTTTTGGTTTAACAAATACCCCCACACCTATATTTTGCTCGTCCTCGAGTAAAATAAAACTAAAAATCCTAGAAAAAGAAAATAAAGTTCTAACTCACTTTCGTAAGAATCAAGGTTGCACTTAGCATGTGCAACAAGCCCTTTAAACCCCTAGGTTACCCCTAGTGGATGAGGAAGGTCTCGTGAGGGTTTGTAGAAGATATACCCAGAAAATCTATAAAGAAAATTAAAAAGGAAAAGAGAGACAAAAACAAAAAAATAGCTTGGATTTACAAACATAAATATACAAGGGAGAAGACTATGCACATTCTAACCAACCAAATCACGCATGTAGCAAAGATATTGGCATGCATATAAACAGATTGTACTCATCAAGGCTCTCTGTCCCATGGGTGACATCAAAGCACTAATTTTTCACCCCACTATACATCAAAACTTTGAATCAATCCCAGTGCTCGTGTGTAAGTGCATCATCATCCGAGGGCTTAGGTTTACCAGAATCAAACTCAATCCCACTTGACTAAGATAAAGTTCATTATTGACTCATTAACATAGGAAGCAAGCTTTCCCAGTAGCAGTATTGTCTCAAATGGTAGCACCCAGTAGCACATACCTCAAAGGGTAACACCTAGTAGCGCATGCCTCAAAGGGATACTTGTCATTCCCTATTTTATTTCATTTCTTTGTTTTATCTTCCTTTTTTTCATTTTCATTTTTTTTTTTGGAATGCAAACAAAAACGAAAGTAACTGTGTGAAAGACAAGTGGGAGAGCCAATCATGGAAGACTAAGACCTTAAGATAATGATGATGGTATAAATAGGGATTGGATTACACATCGATAATGAACAATTGGGGTTAGAATTAGGGCTAAGAATGACACACTAAGCTGAGAGACATATCACGCACATCACGCTTACATACAAGCTAATAGTCAAAGCACAGGGGATTTAAGCTAGTCAGAATAATACGAAGCCTCCCAAAAACAAAACAAAAATCTTTTTGGATTTTTAAAGTTTTTCAAAAAAAATTTCAAATTTATTAATTTTTTTCAATTTTTTTTCAAACTTTTTCAATTTTTCCCCACCGCCATACCTAAATCTCATAATGTCCTCATTGGGAGTGAAAAGAAACATAAAACCATAAAATAAAACCTGAAAAGAAAACAAATAAAAACAAGACTCAAAAACAAAAAGGACATGACTCAAAAAACAAAGGTGCAACATATATATACAAAAGAGAAAAAGAAAAATAGCCAACTATACAGAAAGAAAGAAAAAGAAAAAGGAGAAAAAGAGATAAGAAGATAATAACAATTCTCAGCAAACCAGGTCGGGGTGCTAAGTACACTCGAGCTATCATCTCAATCACCGATCGAGATTCGGCTCACGAAGTATCAGACACTTCACATCTTCTTTACTGGGCAACTCCAGAAATTGCTTCAAATGTTGGCTATTTACTTTGAAGGTGGCACCACTCTCAAGGTCCTGAATTTCGATTGCACCATAGGGAAAAACATGTGAGATAATGTAAGGACCAGTCCATCGGGACCTCAATTTCCCTAGAAATAGATGGAGCTTAGAGTAATATAAGAGCACTTTCATTCCTGGGACAAACTCTTTCCTAAGGGCATGCTTATCATGAAACAATTGCGCCCTCTCTTTGTAAGACCGAGCACTCTCATAAGCCTCAGCTCTAATCTCATCAAGCTCACTCATTTGCAGTCTACGCTCCTCACCAGCCTCAGTCAAGTCATAATTAAGCTTCTTAATGGCCCACCAAGCTCTATGCTCTATATCCATAGGGAGATGACAAGGCTTACCATAAATAACCCTATAAGGTAACATACCCAAGGGAGTTTTGAAAGCTATCCTATAGGCCCAAAGAGCATCTACGAGCTTGTCAGCCCAATCCTTCCTATTCCTACTCACTATCTTTTCTAAAATATGCTTAATATGCCGATTGGACACCTCAACCTGGCCACTGGTTTGGGGATAGGGGGTAGCAAGCCTATGGACTATTGAGTACCTCTTCAATAAGGCATCCAAAAAACATATTGTTAAAATGGGTGCCCTGATCACTAATAATAGCACGGGCATGCCAAATCTAGCAAAGATGTTCTCCCTAAGGAACTTCCTAACCACCTTAGCGTCATTGGTCTTAGAAGGGATGGCCTCAACCTATTTAGAAACATAGTCCATAGCTAGCAAAATGTACTCATTCCTAAAAGAAGATGGAAATGGTCCCATAAAATCAATACCACACACATCAAAAACCTCCACCACAATGATGGGGTTCAGTGGCATCATATCTCTCCTGCTTATTCTACCTAATTGTTGGCACCTAGGGCACCTCTTACAATACTCAAAGGCATCCCTAAATAAAGTAGGCCAGTAGAAACAACATTGAAGAACCTTAGCTGCGGTCTTCCTACCACTAAAATGCCCCCTACATGCTTGGTCATGACAAAAGAAAGGACACTCCTCACCTCATTATCGGCAATGCACCTCCTAAACACTTGGTCAGAGCAGTGCTTAAAGAAATAAGGATCATCCCAAACAAAGAACTTCACAAGGTGGAAGAACATGTCTCTGTCATTCTTAGTCTTATCCTTAGGGATCTTACCAGCAACGAGGTAATTCACAATGTCAACATACCAAGGATAAGGGTAGACAACATATGATTGCTCATCAGGGAAGCACTCAAAAATAATTGACTCACTCTCTCTATCATAAACAATCCTAGACAAATGGTCAGCTACAGGGTTCTCAAAACCTTTCTTATCCCTGATTTCACAGTCAAATTCTTGCAAAACAATATCCATCTAACAAGTCTAGGCTTAGCATCATTCTTAGAAAGAAGGTGCTTAAGAGCAGGGTGGTCAGTGTAGACAATTACACGAGACCAAATCAGATAAGGTCTAAACCTTTCAAAACCAAAGATTATAGCCAAAACTTCCTTCTCAGTCACAGTATAGTGTCGCTGGGCATCATTCAAAGTGTGACTAGCATAATAAATCACATGGGTTTTCTTATCAACACGCTTCCCTAAAACAACCCCAATAGCATAATTAGACGTGTCACACATCAATTCAAATGGTTCTCCCCAGATGGGAGGATGAAGAGCAAGAGCAGAGGTTAAGGCTTCCTTAAGCTTAGAAAATTCCTCAAGACATTCCTTAGAGAAGTGAAATGGCACATCCTTAGCTAGCAGGTTGGACAAGAGCTTCGCTATCTAACTAAAGTCCTTAATAAAGCGACGATAGAAGCCAGCACGTCCAAGGAAAGACCTCACCTCTTTCACACATGTGGGAAGGGGAAGATTAACAATCAAATCAGCCTTAGCTATATCTACCTCAATTCCATCTTTAGAAATAATGTGGCCTAAGACTATCCCCTTTCCAACCATGAAATGACATTTCTCCTAGTTCAAAGTCAGGTTTTTCTCCCTATACCTTTCCAACACTTTTCTCATATTAGACAAACAATCATCAAAGGAAGACATAAACACATAAAAGTCATCCATGAAAATTTCCATGCAATGCTCAACTAGATTTGAGAAAATGAAAATCATGCATCTCTAAAAGGTCGTAGGAGCATTGCACAGTCCAAAAGGCATACGTCTAAAGGCATAAGTCCCAAACAAACAGGTGAAAGTAGTCTTCTCCTTATCCTTATGAGCAATAGAGATCTGGGTGTAGCCACAGTATCCATCTAAAAAGCAATAGAAGGAATGCCCAACCAACCTTTCTAACATCTGGTCCAAGAAAGGAAGGGGAAAGTGGTCTTTCCTAGTGGCAGCATTCAATTTCCTATAGTCTATACACACGCACTACCCAGATTGCACTTGAGTAAGGACTAACTCTTTCTTGTCATTCCTAATCATAGTAATTCCCAGTCTTCTTAGGAACAACTTGAACGGGGCTAACCCACTCACTATCAGAAATGGGAAAGATAATCCCAAGGTCTAACTACTTTAGTACTTCCTTTCTAACTACTTCCTGGAGAGTCAGGTTCAAACACCTTTGACGGTCACAATAGGGCTTAGCATTGTCCTCTAAATGAATTATATGTTGCACAATGGAAGGACTAATACCCTTGATATCCCCTAAAGTCCAACCTAGAGCTTCCTTGTTCTCTATAAGTTAATCAGTTTGTCCTCTTGATCCCAGTCTAAGTAATAAGCAATGACAATAGGTAAAGATTCATTGGGACCTAGAAATGCATACTTGAGAAAATCAGGAAGAGGTTTCAACTCAAGAGTAGCAGGGGAAACAGATTCAGAAGCAGCAGTGAGCAAACAATCAACAGTAGAGTACAAGTCATCAAACTCAAAAACATCGTATTTAGGCTCATTATTCACAAGAAATGACTCATACTCAGCAACAAACACATCATCAAAAGCATCATCAAGTATAGAATCCTCTACCCAGTGAAGAGTAGAGAACTCCATATCATCAAAACCAGAAGGCTGTCTTTGCATGTTAAACATGTTCAACTCTAAGATCATGTTGCCATAAGACAGTCTCATCATACCATTCCTGCAATTAATGAGGGCATTGGCAGTAGCCAACAAAGGGTACCCTCGAATCACAGGGACTTGACTAGCTAAATTAGACATCGTCTCTATCTCAATCACAACGAAGTCCACAGGGTAAATGGATTCACCCACTTTGATCAACACATCCTCAACTATACCCCTAGGCAGCCTAGTAGATCTATTAACCAATTGAATAACCATCTTGGTAGGTTTCAGCTCACCTAACCCTAGCCTATCATACTCCGTAAAGGGTATCAAGTTGACACTGGCCCCTAAATCAAGCAAAGTTCTGTGAATAAGCTGGTCCCCTATGACTATAAAGTTAGTAGGGCAACCAGGGTCCTTATACTTCACTGGGATCTGATGAGAAAAAATAGAACTAGCACTAGAGGCTAAGAAAGCCTTCCTAGGCACATTAGTAGCTCTCTTAGTCGTGCACAGATCCTTTAAGAACCTAACATATGAAGGCATCTGCTAAATAGTGTCGAGCAAAGGAATGTTGATTCTGACTTGAGATAAGTTCTCTCTCATCTTCTCAACATGAGCTTGGTGTTTCTTCTAAAGCCTACGGGGAAAAGGAGGTAAAGGTATATGGACTTTCTCAAAAGAAGAAGAAGAAGAAGAAGAAGAAGACGATCCCTTAAAAGGTGAAGGGTTAATTGAATTAGAGGAGTCTTTCTCTTTAAGCTCCGCTTTCTTAGACGATGGATCAGGAGGAAGGTGAGTTTCAAAATCATTAGGGTCACCATCAGTAGCATCCCCTAGCTCACTGGATGAACTAGTTTCTAGAGGTGAAGAAGAAGAATTTTGGAAGAATTGATGAGGGTACCTGTAGGGCTCATTAGGATGTCTCAATTGGTTATCAACCTCTCGACCAGAACGGAGAGATATCGCTGCATTCACTTTCCTCACGGGCTCACTAGAGTTACTAGAAGAAGAGGAGGTGTGACCCTTACGGTTCACCTTAGATTGACTCGGAAAAGTACATGGCTCCCTAGAAGATGATGCTAACTGGGAAAACTATTCAGTCATCATTCTCATCATTCTTTCCATATTAGCATTAACCTCTCCATTTTATCAATGTCAATGTAACTAGGAGGAGGTTGAGCTTGAGCTACAGTAGGTGGAGGCCTAGGTGCATTAGGCACCCCTAAACAAGCTGGTCTTTTGGAAGGAGTTTGAGGGATGAGAAATGGGCTGGGAATTGTTTCCAGAAAACACTCCAGGTTGGGAGTTAGGAACCGCAGCATTTGATCCATTACTCTTGATTTCTCCACCCTGGATTGTAATAGGGGGAGAAGGAGTCATTCTTAGGTCTCTAGAAGGCCATACTCACTTGCTCTTGTCTAGTTGCTAACTAGTGAACAAAATAAGGACAAGCATTCAAAGAATGATCTAAGGCCTGACAATGAGAACAAGACATTGTAGAAGTCTGGGATAGTTGGGCCATCTGGGGAGACAATTCCTTCAACATGTTTTCCAAAACTGCAATCTTAGACTCTAAGTGACTTACATCAAAGACATAATGCAACCCACCCCTTGCAAATCTAGAGCTTAAGCTGTCATCACGAGCTGTTTCCCACTGCATGGTTTTCTCAACTAAGTCCTATAGGAATTCCCAAATAGTTGTGGCGCTCTTAGAAAAAAGGCCACCCTGACATGGACCCTACCATGGTTCTAGTATGTTGGTCAAGTCCTTTATATACAATATGGCACAAACATGCTTGGTCTAGACCACGGTGGGGATACTGAGCCAACAAATTCTTCAACCTATCAAAATATTTCCAAAATGATTTCCTGTCTAGTTGCACAAATTGATTGATTTCATTCCTTAGCTTAACAGTCTTGGCATTAGGAAAATATTTTCTTAAGAACAATCTAACAAAATCATTCCAAGAAGTTACAAAATTAGTAGCCAAGCCATACATCTAACGTTTAGCAGAATCTTTCAAAGCAAAAGGAATCAATTTCATTCGCACAATATTAATGGGAATATTTGGAAAATGCATCATAGAACAAACTTCTTCCAATTCCCTCAAAAATAAATAAGCATCCTCTAAAACTGTAAATTTAGGGAGCATCTGAGTATAGTGAGGTCTTAATTCGAAGGTCACATTGGGTCCAAGGTCAGGTATAGTGAAACATGATGGCAAAGTAGTCCTAGTAGGATAGAAAATTTCACTCAAAGTTCTTTCTTATGCCATTTCTTCTAGTTCAAGCTTTGGTTCAGGCTCAGGTTCTAAGTCAAGGTCGGGTTCACACCTAACAAGTCGATGATTTTCAGGATTTCTAACCCAACTAGTCATATAAATCCCACACCCTCACCAAAGGTTTTATTTTTTGGTCTTTCTTTTTCTAATTTTTTTGGATTTTTGATTTTTTTATCGTTTTCTCTTTTCTTTCTTTTAATCCACAAAACAAAACAAAAAAGTGAATCAAAACTAATAAAACAATATACAACCAGAAAATGAGCAAATCTAAAATAAAACCACGAACACAAAGAAACTAAAAGAAAATAAGAAATAAACCTACACCTAAACAACCTAATTCTAAAAATAAAATTAAAACAGAAAATAAAACTCCTAAAATCAGAACTAGATACGCAGAAAAATCCACACAATCACCGGGGATATAAATATATGTTTTTCGAATTTTTTTCTGTCCCCGAACAGTGCAGACAAATCCAAACAGATTATTAAGTCCAAAATTCATAGAAAACTCCAGACTATCTCAAAAATTCCACAAAAATTCAGACAAACTCTAAAAATTACACTGAATCTAGAAAAAATATTAGCACAACAATAATCACACCAGAGGTGCTCCAAAAAATTCAAACAGAATGTAAAATTGGTGAAAAATCTGCACTGTTCTAATTTCCAGATCAGCTCTACCTTGTATCTTTTTGCTACACATAAACTAAACAGATTAGTACTATTTTTTTCAGCAACAAATAACCTCCAAAAATTAAAATAAAACTAATCTTAATAAAAATTAAAATCAAAATACTAACTAAATTCAAAATCAAAAACTAAACTAAACTAAATTACTAAAACGCAATAGTGACTCAACTAAAACTAAAAATTACAACTCTAAAATTAAAACGAAAACAACTTGAAGGACTCTAACAACCAAAGTATGACTCGACGCAACCAAATTTCACAACGCCATCTCCTGCAATGGCGCCAAAAACTTATTGTAATTTCTCGCAAGCATACGATTTAACATTGTAATACTTGAAGGTGTTAATCCTCAGGGATGAGTTATGAAATTAGGTTACCAAAAATTCTAAACTGAATCAAAACTAGATGCTAAAATTAACCAACATCAAAGTCAAGTTATTCCACCAAATAAGTTTATAGACCAAATTAACTTATGAAACTGTGAGAAACATACTAGCTTGCAAAGAACACAATCAAAAGAAAAATCAAATACCAAATTGCAAATAATTTAAGCCACCAACACTTTGTTGGATTCACTCCCTTAGCCAAACTTACTCAACAGAGCACGATGGCATCCAAAACCAAAGTACAGGCAATCGAAGAACCAGATTCATCCATTCCAAGCCTTAAAATGAACAAGCAAGAGGGCTCTGAGCATTAACACAAAAGCAAATACATGAACTGAATGCTGCTCAAATTTGATTAACTTCTAGAAACATCAACACCCAAATGGAATTAAGCGAAAAATTAGAATAATTAAATTTTTTTTTTAAATCTAAGAAATGCATCTGAGACTAAAAGAAAAGACGATTTAAGAAGAGGGATCGAAAAAAGTAAATTTTACTTCAAAGCGCTATTCTAATCTGCTCTGCCACTCCCGACGCTCTGTTTTTCGGCCTCCATTAAAACGCAAGCTCTCGCCCCTTCAGCACCTTGTAACCGTTGTATTAATGATGATGATGATGATGATGATGATGATGATGATGATGATGATGATGGACTAAATAGTAAGAGGAGAGATGGAATAACGGAAGGAAAGGAGGAAGAAGAAGCATGGCAACCCTGCTTTTTTTCTCTTTGATGTGACTGTCGAGTTTCCAAGAAGAAAGGGGGATGGGGGGCTGTTGGTGTCACGTGATAGGCATGCTATGAGTTAAATGAAAGAAGACAGGCTGCGTGTTTTTGGGAGCAGAAGCTGGGCTGGCCCACACGCATGAAGGAAAAGGGAATGAGGGTCTGAAAAAGATAGAAGAAGGAGGGAGGCCGAATGGGCTTCTCGCTGGAATCGGAGCCTAGCCCACGTGCAAGTCTGGGAAAGGAAGAGAAGGTCGGTCTCTTGGACTGATCTCCGAGCGAAATGGGCCACGGTTCTCTGTTGGTTCTTCCTATTGCCTGATCCAATCCATCATTCCTTCTTTTTGGGAAGAAATTTTTTCAAATTTTCAAATTGCTACAAAATATACAATATTAAAATCCTAAGGTAATAATTTATTTTGAGCAAATATTAAACTATAAAAGGGTATAAAGCATCATAATTTCTGGTTTAATAGTTTCCAATATAAATAATAATCTTAGTAGCTACTGAACGAAAATGGTGCAGTTACACCATGTATTTCGCTTGTAAGACTACGTATCTGCTTATAGATTATTTGGCACTCATAATTGTAACTTTATTTATGTCATTATCAACTACTGCAAAATAATTATATGTTAATCTAATTACATAACTAATTTATATCATACCTATTTAAGTACCTTAAGTCCCCTTTTTCTTCCAATTCTTAAAAAAACCAAGTAATGTTGCTATGTACCCAAGATATATAGATCTAAATTGGTGTTATAATTGCGATACTCTATGAAACGATTGGCAATCAAGTACATCAAAATAGTTGGTAGCAGATTTTCCATTGTCAAGAAGCCATAAGATTATAAGGCCCTCTCTTTATTGGGCCGATATTGTACGCCTAACAACTCTAGTATGAAACCTACAATTAATGCATTGAAGTTCACAACAAAATAATATGGCATTTTGGTTTTGAATAAAAATCTGATTGATTGGTGAATATATTATAATGCAACTGCTCAAGAATGACCAATGACCACACAAAAGTACATGCAGTGGGACGTTAATGCTTACAAACTAACAATCCCCATATACCTATTTTCGAAACCAAAAGAAAAAATAAAAAAGCATTGCATTCAAAGGTTAAGAACACTTACACACTTAACGTCAACAAATGAAGAGGCCTAACCTTGCTTATTCAAGGTCACTAGAGTTCATATGGCAAGAAGCATCCAGCTACCAAGCGAGAATGATTAAAACTTGCAAAGCTTCAGGAACTACAATCAGCCACTTGCATATCAAAATTAAGAATAGTCTTCAGAGTTCGTCAGCTGATTTGCATCAACTGAGATCAAGCATCAAGCCCTCGGAATACTTAAGTCATTAGGAGATCGAATAAGAGGATTATCTCATTGTATTAAATTCAGAGATTGTACCTATATATTACATCAATACAAGATCAAATTTGTTTTCTGAATTTCCTGTCTAATTTATTTTAGGCTCCAAATTTGTGTTTACAAATTTTTGGCATGCCTGGTGGGACTTCTCTGCCTCTCATCTCTTTCTCCGAAATGCAAACTCTGCACTCCCTTGAAGATAACATGGCCCCTAAGATTGTTATCACCCAATCTTCAAGGAAAGCTGTCTGATCTGTATCCCAGGGATCAACAACTGCTAGTGCTGCATTTGGTGGTGTCATGACCAGAAGTATGACAAAAGCTACTACTGCAATCACTGGAGAGCAATCCATTATGGATGTGGGATCACAGTCACGTAAAGTCCAAAACCTCGGCTTCAAGGTATATGATGGAGTCAACCAAATTGCTTCACATGTTCTGAAGCAAAAATCTATTGTTGGCTTCATCATGCCACAAACAATTCTGCGTGGGATGGATGAACTCCAAACCCAAACCAACCCTGCTTTCCAACCCTTTAATTTTGAAGATGATGGTTATTCGAGCAGTGATTTCTCTTTGCCATCCTCAAAGGGATCACTTTCCTCGCACTCCGAAGTTGAATCCTCTAACACTGTCATCATGCCAGTTATGATGACAGGGGCTACTAACTTCGAAGAACAACTGCCGAGCATGAAGGCTACCCTAGATAGGCTCTCTAAAGAGAGTGGAGAAAAGCACGCCCAAATCAAGCGATAGAATGACCAGATTGCTGAGCTGATGAAGAAGCTGGAAAAGAAATCCTCTGAAGCTTCCAACAAAGGTTCAAGAGTTGAAGACTCTGATAAACAGTCCAACCACAGCGAAGAATCTGACGACGAGTGCAAGGCAAAGAAGGATCGCTCTTTAGGCTCGATGTCTATTGAGCAGATTCAGAGCTTGATAGCAAATACAGTCAATGCTCACTTGGGAGGAGGGTCTCACAAGACCCACTTGTAGACAAATCCTTATACAAAGAGGATTGATGCTCTTCGCATGCCCCATGGCTATTAGCCTCTAAAGTTCAACGAGTTTAATGGCAAAGGCAACCCTAAACAGCATATTGCCCACTTTATTGAGACTTGCAGTAATGCTGGCACAAAGGGGGACCGATTGGTGAAACAGTTTGTTCGTACTCTAAAAGGGATTGCATTCGACTGGTACACAGACTTGGAGTCAGAGTCCATTGATAACTGGGAACAAATGGAGCAGGTTCTTGATTACATTAATCGTTGGAGATCCCTAAGTCTCGAGTGCAAGGATCGTCTATCAGAAGTTTTAGCCGTTGAAATGTGTACTTTGGGCATGGAGTGGGATTTACTATACGTCTTGCAGATGAGCAAGCCAAGGACCTTCCAAGAATTGGCAATGAAAGCTCATGATATGGAGATGGCAATCGCAAGTCGCTGTGGCGAGTCTTCTTCCTCATCTGATGCTAGAAAGGACAAGGGTAAATTCAAGAAAAATCCCAAGTCCACAAAGTCCTTAAACAAAGAGTCCATGGTTGTTTTAACTGGGGAGCCGGTTCGAATCTCTAGAAAGCCCAAGTATGAAAACAAGAAGGGTGGATTCTCCAAGGATACTGGAAAGAAGAGTCCTACATTGAAGGAACTATAAGAGAAGAAATACCTATTCCCTAACTCAGACTTGTCAGGAATGCTTGATGATCTCCTTGAAAATGGGGTTCTTGAACTTCCAGAACGAAAACGGCCCGAAGAAGCTGGAAGGGTTACCGACCCAAAATATTGTCAGTATCACAAGGTGGTTAGTCACCCTCTCTAGAAATGCATTACGCTCAAGGAGCGTAATATGCAACTTACCAGGGATGGGAAAATAATATTGGATTTGGATGACACTGTCGAGACAAATCATACTTCCACCCAACTAGAGTGTTCTTCATCGCCCTAGCAGCAAAAACATACTCGACCTCAAGGTAGCGTAAACACTAAATTGATTTCCTGTCGAGGAGAGAAATTAACTACAATTTAATTTGGAAGTTTGGAGCCTGTTGTAGTTCCAATTAAATCCTAAGGACCTTTGACAGAGGCCGATCTTTTTGTGGATGTCTTTGTTAGAGTTGATGATGATAAAGAGGGATGGACTCTTATCACTCGATGTAGGCCGAGGAAACAAAGTCCAGTCCAATCGCCACCTCTTCGCCATAAAAAGAGACAAGGAAGAAAGAAGAGCTCTTGTCATTCGAGGGGGAAGAAGAAGTCCAAGAATATCAAAAGGCACGAAATTCTACCTATTGACCTACTTGAGCAGGAGTCGCTTGTTCCTGTCACACTTGAGGAGTTCTTCCCAATGGGTTTCTTTAAGAAAATCACAGTCAACATGACCTCGTGTTCTAAGCACGAAGAAGAGGAAGACAAAGGAAGTGACATACAAGAAAAGTCTCAAAGAGTAGCTGACAAGACCCTGACTATTCTGGAGACTTTGCCAGCTCACATGGACTAGAGCAAATCTTTTGTTTGCCCGACAAGATGCGCCAACATGTTGTTGCTACCTTACAACATCCAGAACTTTACACTGACAAAGCCAAGGATATGGGAGGATCAGCAGAAAGCCCCGTTCAGTGTGCCTCTTGCAACACCGTGGTCACTTTCACTGACGATGACTTATTGTTGGGATCCAAGCCTCACAATCGTCCTTTATTTGTGACTGGCTACATTAGGGAGCTGAGAGTTAAGAGCATTCTCGTAGATGGAGGGCCAGCCGTCAACATCATGCCCAAGTCCACAATGAACGACCTAGGCATCATAGTGGAAGAACCTTCTAAGAGTCGAACGATGATTCAAGGCTTCAACCTTGAGGGCCAACGTGCAATTGGCATGATCCGTGTTGAACTGATAATGGGAGACTTGTCAACATCCTCAATCTTCCATGTAATCGACGCTAAGACTTCCTATAGGTTATTACTTGAGCGACCATGGCTTCAAGAACATGGGATTGTGGCCTCCGCCTTACACCAGTGCCTTAAGTACTACCGAGATGTAGAGAAGAAAATAAATGGGGATGTAAAGCCATTCACTAAAGCTGAGTCTCATTTTATAGACGCGAGGTTCTTCGAAGAAGGTGTTGTCCCTAAGGAAACCATGTCGTCAACCATTTCTTCCACAGGCAAAGGTGGTGAAAGGAATGCCCCTCAAGCAAGAAAAGATGATGCCCCTAAGCTATAACTCGAGAAGGAAGCAAGTAAACACGGCAACACCACTTCTCTTATTGAACAAGTTGTTAAACCAGTTGTTGCTTCAACAGGATCAATGCCACCAGTCTTAAGGTACATACCTAGGTCTCGCCGTAAAAAGGGCGAATCGCCCTTTAGCGAGTGTGCACAAGCAAAAGCATCAAGACCAAAGCTACTAAAAAGGATGATGGAGCTAGCATAATCACCTTAAAAAGAAGTGCAACAGTTCCAACACTTAAGATGTCGCAGGCTAAGGTGAGTAGGCCCCCTCTTTCCGGGTTTTTCGTTTCTTCTAAAAAAGGCAATGACTTGCCAAGTGCACGGACTAGGGAGGGATTTGATCCTAATGCATACAAGCTTATGGAGAGGGCTGGTTAAGACTTTCAAAATCCAGCTGCCTTAGGAAAGGTAGTTAAAGCCAAGCCTCATGGCCTTACTGAAACTCAGAGAAAGATTCAAGAGCAGGGAGGTTCAGTAGGTCTCTCTAAAGTTGGGTTGGGTTTCACGCCACCGCAGCCAGTCAAAATCTATGGGCGACGAAAGGATAAAAATTTGGTGATTCAACACATATCAACTGAAGAAGTAGATATGAGTGAAGATGAAAATGCTTCACCCAACCCAAAGCCCTCTGTGTTTGATAGGCTACAATCATCTACTTCAAAAAAACGTGCGTCAGTATTCGCCCGTATAGGGAAAGGGAAAGATCACGGATGCTTTGTTTTCAACAAAATCAAAGATGATCCCCAATCAAAGCCTTCAGTTTTTTCCAGAATAGGAGTTGGTGAAAAGTCCTAAAACTCACAACTTCAGCACGAGAAAAGCTCTGTATTTAGCTGCTTGGGAGTGATAAATGAAGTTCAGAGCTCTATCCCTTCTCGCATGAAACGTTTCTCTAGTCTAGATGTTAAGACAGATGATTCAGTAAGAGTAAAGAGGCGTATTGTGGTCTTTACAGGTCAACGAAAAAATTGTGATTCTAACGAGGAAGCGAAGGAAGAAGAAGTTGTTTCTTCCAATCATATCACAATCCACGAATGTGATGACTCAGACTCGGAGATAGAGTTGGCAGAAACTCCTGAGACTTTCGAAGATGGAGGCAAGGCTACAGTTGATGATTTGAAAGAGCTAAATCTTGGAACCAATGAAGAGCCTTGCCCTATCTACGTAAGCTCATCACTTACACTCGAAGAGGAAAAGAAGTACTTGGAACTCCTGCTCGAGTACAAGGACGTATTTGCCTGGAGCTATAAAAAATTGCTCGGGTTGGATCCAAAGGTCTCAATCCATCGCCCATCTATCAAAAGCGGTGTTTTGCCTAAGAAGCAACCTCAGCGACGTTTTCGCCCAGAGTTGGTACCAGAAATTGAAAAGGAGGTCAACAAACTCATAGAGGCAGGATTCATTCACGAGGTCAAATACCCAACATGGATCGCAAACATCGTGCCTGTTAGGAAGAAAAATGGGCAACTTTGTATTTGTGTGGACTTCCGAGATCTCAACGACGCTTGTCCAAAAGATGATTTCCCGCTGCCTGTCACAGAACTCATGATCGACTTAACTACAGGGCATGAAGCGTTGTCATTCATGGATTGTACTGCAGGATACAATTAGATTCTGATGGCACCAAAAGATCAAGAGGCCATAGCTTTCCGCACACATAAAGGTATTTTTTGCTATAAGGTGATGCCCTTCGGACTTAAGATGCAGGAGCAACGTACCAAAGGGCAATGCAAACAATTTTTGACAACATGCTCCACAAAAAAAGTCGAGTGCTATGTCAATGATTTGGTGGTGAAGTTTAAAAAGAGGGAGGACCACATACAAGATCTTTGTTTGATCTTTGAACGATTACGGAGATGTCAATTGAAGATGAATCCACTCAAGTGCGCGTTTTGTGTCACCTCTGGAAAGTTCTTGGGTTTTATCATTCATCACAGAGGGATTGAGATCGACCAATCAAAGACCAAGGCAATCCAGGAGATGCCTGAGCCTAAGAATCTCAAGAAGCTTCGCAGGCTTCAAGGTCGCTTAGCATATATTCGAAGATTCATCTCAAATCTTGTAGGACACTGCCATCCCTTCAACCACCTTATGAAAAAGGGCGCACCGTTTGAGTGGGATGAATCATGTCGTACGGAATTCGAGAAAATAAAGGAGCCCTTGACCCATCCTCCTGTGTTGGGGGCACCCATTCTTGGCAAACCTCTTTGATTGTACATTGCAGCTCAGGAAAAATCTTTAGGAGCATTATGTGTACAGGAAAACGAGGAAGGGAAAGAAGTCACCCTATACTACTTAAGTCGTACATTGGTTGGCGCTGAATTGTACTCTCCTATTGAAAACATGTGCTTGTCTCTCATATTTGCCATCCAGAAATTCAAACATTACATGCAGGCCTATACAGTGCAAGTGATCTCCAAAGCTGATCCCATCAAGTACATCTTGTCTAGGCCAATTTTAAATGGACGACTGGCAAAATGAGTCATCATCTTAAAACAGTACGACCTTGTCTATGTACCCCAAAGAGCGGTTAAGGGACAAGCGTTGGTAGATTTCCTGGCAGATAATCCTATTCCAGATGATTGTGAGCTAAATGATGATTTGCCAGGAGAAGACCTGTTCTACATCGATATCCTCCCTCCTTGGGAAATGTATTTCGATGGTGCAGCTAGGCGTGATGGCGCTGGTGTAGCTAGGCGTGATGGCGCTGGTGCAGGAGGCGTCTTCGTCTCGCCCGAAAAGCACATTCTCCCATATTCATTTATGCTCACTCAGTTATACTCTAACAATGTGGAGGAATACCAAGTGCTTAGCTTAGGTCTTGAAATGGTTATTGAGATGGGGATCACCGACCTCAACATATATGGTGACTCGCAATTGGTCATCAATCAACTACTTGACGAATACGAGGTTAAGAAAGAGGACCTTGTCCCATATCACAGGCAAGCATTACGCCTGCTAAATAAGTTGGACATGATCAAGTTAGAGCACGTGCCAAGGAGTGCCAACAAGATGGCTGACGCACTAGCAAGCCTCGCAGCCACTTTGGCACTAGGAGCAGAAGAAGGAATGACTATTCTAGTATGTAGCAGCTGGGTTGTTCCGTCGGATGATGAAGACTCAGAGGAAGACGTCAACATGATTTGTGTTCTTGAAACAGATGCAGAAGACTGGCGTCAACCTATAATTGAGTACTTAGAGCATGGAAAGTTGCCTATTGACCCAAGGCATAAGACAGAAATACAGCGGAGGGCTTCAAGCTTCCTTTACTACAACAGAACGCTCTATCGACGCTCCTTTCTTGGTCTTTGGTTACGATGCTTGGATATGGAAGAAGCAAAGCAAGCAATAACGGAAGCTCATTTAGGTGTGTGCGGAGCACACCAATCAGGGTCTAGGCTACATGATCGCATTAAAAGGATGGGTTACTATTGGCCCACTATGGTGCAAGATTGCATAAATTATGCAAAGAGGTGTGATGCTTGCCAGTTCCATGCTAACTTCATACATCAACCTCCCGAACCTCTCCACCCAACAGTTGCATCTTGGCCATTTGAGGCATGGGTGCTTGATGTCATTGGACCAATCGCGCCTAAATCGTCTGCTGGTCACTCCTACATCTTAACTGCCACTAATTACTTCTCTAAATGGGCAGAAGCAATTCCACTAAGGGAGGTCAAAGAAGAAAATGTGGTTGAGTTCATAAGGACACACATTATCTATCGATATGGTGTGCCGAGGTACATTATCACCGATAATGTTAAGCCCTTCTTCAACAGCCTGATGACTAGCCTCTGCGAGAAGTTTAAGTTTGCCCAACATAAGTCTTCCATGTACAATGCCCCTACAAACGGCCTGGCAGAAGCCTTTAATAAAACACTTTGCAACTTACTCAAAAAGGTTGTCGTAAAGTATAAACGGGATTGGCATGAAAGACTAGCGAGAGCTCTTTGGGCATATCGAACAACGTACAAGACGCCAACACATTCAACTGCATTCGCTTTGGTGTATGGAGTTGAAGTCGTTCTATCGTTGGAGCTTCAAATCCCATTACTCCGCATCGTCATACAGGAAGGTTTGACGGAAGACAAAAATCATAGGCTTCGCTTAGCTGAGTTGGAGGCCCTTGATGAGAGAAGACTTCAGGCACAACAGAAGTTAGAACACTACCAAGCCTGTATATGAAGAGCGTTCAATAAAAAGGTTTGGTTGCGCTCGTTCCAACTAGGAGACCAGGTCTTGGCAGTAAGAAGACCAATCATTGTCTCTCACAAATCTAGAAGCAAATTCACCTCTAAGTGGGATGGTCCCTATATGGTTAGAGAACTCTACACAAATGGAGCCTACAAGATAGTTGATGCTGATGGAGTGCGCGTAGGACCCATAAACGACAATTTCTTAAAGCGTTGTTATCCTTGAAATAGGATGTTGTAAAGCTCCTAAGTGAGAGCCTAAACTAGTTGTTTTTTCAAGTTAAATTCCTTTGTAATATTTCTGGCACGCAAGAGTCTAAACTATGAATGACAAAACAAAACAAATAAAAAATGTTATGTCCTTGAACTACGGATGGCTTGATCCTTTAGGGTATTACATTCCCTTTAGGTATGTAGGTAACTTGGGTATATTTCCTAAGTACAGCCGTAAAAAATTAATTATAAAAAAAATTAAAAAAATGGATGAATAAATTGTGTTAGTGCTTATTGGTGTCGTTCGTTGGATACAGCTACATATTATTGCGTAAAGTTAAATTCAAAGATTCATCTTATTGCAATATATCAAAACCAATTCCAATAAAACCATACTGAGTCCAAAAAGGAATAACAAGTCGCAAAGTGAGAGAAAAAAAAATCTAGAACAAAGCCACTGGATATGGTCTAGGCATCCAGTGCGCCTAAAAGCTCTTGGACATGTTTCTTTACTACTTCAACTTGAGCCGCTTCTTCTGCGGTAACTTGGGATGCAACATCTAAATCAGCAACCTCTTTTTCATGAAGAGATACACCATCTCTGGCTTTCTTCAAGGAAGCTTCAGTCTCCACTAATTATTCGTCTTGCAATTCCAGCTCATTCGCTTTTGCTTGTTCAAGATCTGTCTCAAGTAGCTTCCTTCGCTTATGAGCTTGGGCGATAGCAGTAGTTGCCCCATCAAACTGCGTACCGACCCTTTCCACTGAAGCTCGTGCCTTCCCAAGTTTGTCTAATGAGGCTGCTCGCTTGCTTAGCACATCTTCGGTAGGAGTCTGATCTTCTAATTGGGCTTTCAACTTCAGGTACTGTCCGACTTCATTCAAATATGCCTCGATGCTATTCTTTAGCCCCAAATAATCTACTTGGAAAGATGATAACATTTTACATATTTGCTCAGCTTCCTGGCGGATGTTTGCAAGTTCGCCTTTTGTCTTTGGGATGAACTTTTTCAACTGTTGCTGAAAACGTTGCTTCACACTCAAGGCCAAATCATTAAACACGCCAGAAGCAATTCTCCCAGGGAAGTAGGTTGCAACAGAAGGAGTAGGTGATTGATAGCACTCTGCCTGTTTCACTAGCGACGGCATTATGTTAATAGAATCGTCCTCAGTTGACTTGGCAGCAGGCACAGTCAAGGTGGCTTCAGTGTCTTTGTCACCAAATGTGGCCTTAACTTTGTCTCCGACTTCGGCAGTATATCCCTATATTAAAAGGAGGATTGAGTAAAAAAAAAAGAAAAAGGAAGGGAAAGGGGGCAGGATAACAAGATGCACCTCTCCCTTTGCTTTATTCTCTGATTTCAGTGAGCTCGCCGCACTGTTAGACTTGTTCTTGGAGCTAGGTAGCTTGGTTGCAATGTCTGGTTTGCTCTTTGAGCCTGACAAATTCTTCGCTCCACTAATAGAGGACCTAACACCTAAACCTCTCAAAGCTTCAATCTTCTCTTTCCCAGGCGAACAACTTCTACTTTTCTGAGGAAATGTGTCTGCTCCCAATGCGAAACTATTGCCTCCTTCTTTTTGAAGCTCAGCTGGGGATAGGGAATGTTCGTTACGCTGCTGCATGATTGGCTTATGTGCACTCGCTTTTCTGGAAGTGACAACTAAGGCGGATGCATCGTCAGCAACTCTTACTTTAGCAGCTCTTAGTGGTTGCACAGCCTCGCCTCTAGGATATTTAGGCCCTTGAGAGAAATGATCGCCCCGCGAGGATCGCCACCAATTAGCATATGCAATAGTGATAAATGTAGACTTCTTATCAGGAGGAGCAGGAATTGTCACGCTAGACCTTGTTATGTGTTCTGTAAGGTTGAACCAATAGCGACCTACGTCCTATAAGGTGCCCTCTCGGTCATTCATTCGTGGCTCACTTAGTACATCTTGATATAAGCCAGATTGTCGCCCAAACTTGCAAGGAAAGTACAGTTCAATCACAATTGTTCTTCCTTGTCGTAAGGTCAAAAACCTAGAGTGGAGGCAGATCAAGTATGCTCTCTAGCTTGAGGATAAATTATGGGTGTCAATTAAGGTGATCGATGTATCCTTCATAAGAGCGTTAGAGTACATGACAGACGGATCCTTGCATTTCAATAACTCTCGAGCTTCCTGTACGTCAGGGGTCCGATTCATCTTTTCACCATTGAACCTCACCATCTTAGGATGGTCGTGCCGATGATAGGGATGATCAAAATAAGTTTGGAAGTAAGTCCCCAACCATCCATAAACGTAGTGAATGGCGAAAATTACTTCCAACTTATTCATGCTCCGAGCCGTAGAAATTCTATTCAACCCTCAATAAATGCTGGCCAAAGCAGGAATTACTAGGTTTAGACATTCCTCGTGAGCCAGTTTGCTTTCAGCCACGAATACAGATGGGTGAATAAGGCACACTACTTCAGTTGGTAGCATAAAGGAGCATAGCCAACAGGAAATAAGGGTAGCAAGGTATGTCTCTTCGATTAAAGCCTCAGGAATGTTGAGTGTCACAAAAGGATCATTCTCCCTCTTCGTTCGCCCTGTGTGAGGAGCAATTAGGGTAGATGGACATAATGTGTTTGTCGGAGCTTTAACTCGCTTTCTGTTGTCGCGACTGGGAGGAGGTGTGTAAACCTGCCGCCCTTGAAACCAGAAGCGTATCCATTCAGAAGTAGTAAGTTGAGCGATGCCATGAACATCTTGACATAGTCTGTGGAATACAGAGAAGAGGAACTAGCAAGTCACTGGAATATCATTATCTCCACGTCCCACATAAAGGAGTTCTCTTGCGGATGGAATGACTTCTTCTTAGTAAGCACCATCAGTTGAAAGTCCACCTATAGCCCGCAAATCCCATAAGGAGATAGACATGTCGCTGCTCTCTGTGCAAAAGGTGTTGGTAGTATGGGCATTCCGTAAGTTTTTCTTTGTTGCGGCCAAGAACGTCTTCAAGCCATTCCTAGTAGCATGGTATGAAGAAGTTGTCGGAGAAATAGGGTGAAAAACCGCCCCAAGACAGTGTCCCGTCCATGATGTAATGTCGGAGTAAGGGTGCTGCCTCTTGAGAAGGGATTGAAGATGCAAATAATGGCGAGCTAAGCTTCAAGACTCTCAAAGTCGAGATGACTCCGTCTGATCTTTGTATGTCGCAGGTAGATTCCACACTCCAGCATGAATCTGTAAGATAGTTATGGAGTAAAAAGCGTGTGGATGGTATGAGTGTTGGCATATCTACGCAAAGAGTAACGCCTCTGTCAATTGGATCGTCTTCTCTGTCCAGGATGGTAAGAGTTGGCTTCTTGGGATTCGAGGATGAGTCCAGAAAATGCACCATGGTGAAGGAAGAATGGCAAGTCTACCACAATTAGATTAAGACAGGGAGTCTTCTGCGAAGAAGCGAATCTACGGGGAGAAACGATTTCTCACCTTAAAAATCGACATCACTTCGCGATTTAATTGGAGGAGTCGTGGCTGGAAGGAAGAAATTCAAATCGACCCCAATTATATTAAGTGAGGGAGTTTCCTGCGAAGAATCGAATCTAAGGGGAGAAACGATTCCTCATCTTAAAAGTCGACCTCACTTCGCGATCTATTCGGAGGAGTCGTGGCTGGAAGGAAGAAATTCAAGTCGACCCCCATTAGATTAAGCGATGGAGTCTGCTGTGAAGAATCAAATCTACGGGAAGAAACGATTCCTCGTCTTAAAAGTCGATCTCACTTCACCATCTAATTGGAGGAGTCGCGACTGGAAGGAAGAAATTCATGTCGACTCCAACTAGATTAAGTGAAGGAGTTTCCTGCAAAGAATCGAATTTACGGGGAGAAACGATTCCTCGTCTTAAAAATCGACCTCACTTACGATCTAATAGGAGGGGTAGTCGATTCAACAACTTCCTAAAAAAAAGGAAAAAGAAAGAAGCATCAATTTAAGTAAAAAAAAGTTACAAAAAAATTAAATCAATCACAAATTGATTTAATTAGATTACTAATTTTTAATTTAGTCACAAAAGAGAGATGAATGGAACCTAAAAAAACCCAAAAAAAAAGAGGGGGATAAAAACAAAAAAAGGGACTCTTAAAAAAAATCAAAAGAAAAATACCAAAGGGGCCTTAAAAAAAGTGGGGGTCCTAAAAAAAGTGAGAATATCAAAAAAAGGGAAATCAAACAAAAAACATTAAAGCAAAATTGGCAAGCACGTAACAACAAGTTATCCGTATGGCAGTAGACAAAATCTGGGGAAATTGCTATGGAGTGTTGTTCTCATTAGAACAACACTTTGGGTGCAGTTGAGCACCAATTTGGAAAAAAAAGGGGGCACACGCTATTCTTCTTTCTCTGCTCTCCCTTCTCTTGCTTCCCCATTTGCCATGGCCATGCTGTTGTGGTCCAATTCCCCTCAAACTAGAAAAGGATGAAGAGAGATTCATGGAGATTCGACGTTAGAAGCATGACAAGATTGAAGAATTATTAAGTTTGAGATCCAGATTTCCAAAAAAAAGAAGAGAGAGAAATTTCTAAGAAAAAAAAACAGAGAAATGTAGAACCCTTGCCTCGGCAAAAAACCCAGTGACAGCAAGAACAATGATGTATTTTTTTTTACTAATAAGTACAAATCATTGGACAAGTTTAAGAACCTCCTGAAGCTGCCATTGCTGAAAGCTAGCGCCTTGGGATCATTGTATGTGGATATGGACGAGCTGGAGGAGAATGTTTTAGGAGGAGAGAGAACGAGGTTGGGAATTTGGGAATCACCTCAAGTTGAAAGATGATGAATGGAAGTGTTTGCCTATGGGTTTATATAGCCATCGGTCATTCAAACTCCCTACTTCTATTCTAATTCTATCGCTAATTATTAATAGAATTCTATCACAATCCCAACTCAGAATTATCTCTAAAAAAAAAACACAAAAGAAGAAATAAAAAAAATAGGATGCTGCGTGATTGTTTCCTGGCTGTCACCTAGTTACACTTTCAGAAAGGAAAAAAGACAGGTTTATGCAAAAAAGAAAACGGGGCTCGGTTGGGCCTCAACTTATTTTCTTGGGCCTGAATATCTATCAATCTTAATTCTTTTAAGAGTTTGTCAAATTGGACTTACCTTGATGATGTTTAATCCGTTAAATTTCAAAAAACAATCGGGTAAGTGTCAAGTCAAAAAAAAAAATATTACTTGGCAAAAAAAAAAGTTACCCATCAAAATTCTGATTATTTGCATCAATCAAGTATTCGAGACTCAGTCGTTTCAAAAAAGAAGCATACTCCAAGTTCGTGTACACGGCCGACTCTCGAGGGGACATTTGTAGAAGGCAAAAATTCTACAACAAATCGGATGGTGCCATGTGTAAAAAATCGCCTAATTACAAATTGTCATGTGTCACGTTGACTTTGGTAGGCCCTTGGTCAAAATTAACTTCAGCTAATTAAAAGCTGCCACGTGTCATTGATGATGCAGCAATTAGTAATTATTTTCTTTATTTAAAAATAAAGAAATAATTACTGGCCTATGCCCAAAACCTGGCTCTAACCCTAGTTGGTAGAGCATATAAAAAAGGGTCATTCCCTTTCATTTGGATTATTCAATATTTGCAGAATTCAGAGCTCAGACGACAAGAAACATCTAGCTACCAAGCGAGATGGATCAAAACTTGCAGAGCTTTAGGAACTACAATCAGTCACTTGCATAATTAGGGGATCGAATAAAAGGATCATCTCATTGTATTAAATTCAGAGATTATACCTACATATTACATCAATACAAGATTAAATTTGTTTTCTGAATTTCCTGTCTAATTTATTTTAGACTCAAAATTTGTGTTTACAACGTGAATAAACAGAAAGAAAGGAGAATCACAATAAGACTACATATAATACAATATTATTGTAGAAGGCAAAAGGTCTACGACAAATCGGATCGTGCCACGTGTAAAAAATCATCCAATTACAAATTGCCATGTGTCACGTTGACTTTGATGGACCCGCTTGGTCAAAATCAAGTTCAGCCAATTAAATGCCGCCACGTGTCATTTATGATGCAGAAATTAGTAATTATTTTCTTTATTTAAAAATAAAGAAATAATTACTGGGCCTAGGCCCAAAACCCGGCTCTAACCCTAGCTGGCAGAGCCTATAAATAGGGGTCGTTTCCCTTCATTTGATTCATTCAGCATCTGCAAAATTCAGAGCTCAGACAGCAAGGAGCATCCAGCTACCAAGCGAGAAGGATCAAGACTTGCAGAGCCTCAGAAACTACAATCAACCACTTGCAGATCAAAATCAAGAACAGTCTTCAGAGTTCTTCAGCCGACTTGCATCAACCGAGATCAAGCATCAAGCCCTCGGAATATTCAAGCCGTTAGGAGATCGAATCAGAGGATTATTCAATTGTATTCAGTTCAGAGATTGTACCTACACACTACATCAATACAACATTCAATTTGTTTCTGAATTTCTTGTCTAATTTATTTTAGGCTCGAAAATTTCTGTCAACAATTATGATACGCTATATTCTGCTAATATCGTGTACCCAATAAGTTTTAACTATGATAATTGAAGTTTTTTCAATTTTGATAGAATTTTTAGTATAATTTATGTTTTGGGTTGCTTTTTTCAACTGGACAAGACATATTTTACTGGGCCATAGCTATGCCCTTTGAGCTAGACTAAAGAACACAGTAATCTTGTGTTCAGGTTGTGTGATATGATGTAACAACTTGCCCTAAGGACTGTAGTTGTCAAAATCTCAAAAAAAGGGGAAAAATTGTGCGGTTGGGCAGAGCGAGAGAGGCAGGGGGCGAAGGCAGAGCACAACGAAGACGCCAGTTGGTTTTCTGCTGAGGCAGCTCAGAGTCCAGCGTCTGCGCGTTTGTCTCTGATTCCGATCAAAATTTTAATGGCTATGCTGATAGTATGCTTGTATAGATAGATGTACGGGCTTATGGTCACTTCACACTGGTTCGCCTATTCTTATTGGTGTCTTTCAGGATGATGATCTCTTCAATAAAGCAGTTCAGGTTCTGGATTTGATTCCTCTTTCTTTCTTCTCGTCTCTAAATGCAACTTTGGGTGTCGTCAGCATCAGTCCCTGATTGGATTTCTTTCATCTGTGCCTGCATGGGGTGAGTTACTCTTTCCTTTTCCCTCTAATCTGTCTTTCTCTCTTTTTGCATTTCTGATGGAAATTGCTGAAATTTGGGAATTTTTCTTTGTATCTTTTTCGTCCTGCCTTTCCCTAGGTTAAAAGACCCAATTCTGTGGAACTTGAATTGGGATTTTTGGGATTTTCGTGATTGATTGTTTTTCTTTTTTTGGATGCCAAGTAGATAAACACGCAGGGAACATTTGAATTGAGCGAATCCATGAGATAATACGAATTTTGTGCTTTTCCTCTGGTATTCTGACCACAGTTGCTAGGTTTTGAGCACAAAGTAATCTGTAGCCAGTGACGTCAGATTTCCTGCCTTGGTGATACCTATATTTAGTGCCCAGCATCCCATATATTTTGTCTTTTTGTTTTCTTGGTCGGTTTGGGGTTTGTGGGATGCTTGAGCAGTTGAGCTTCTTAGAGTTCGGGACCTTAATAGTTCTTAGTTGTAGTATTATGTGAGATTCCGCAGCTCATAAACCAAGCTTCAACTGTGCAATAGTACAACTGTGTACTTTATATTCCAGTACGTTGTGCTTGCATACTTCTCTTCATCCTATGTTTCTCTTGGATTCCAAAATTGTGTAAGAGAAGTTTGTCTGTGCTTTGGTATAGAATATTATATTTCTCGTTTCGCCGGGAAGCCTGTGAGGATGAATGAAGAGATATCTACTAAGGCCTTTCTAGTGACCCTGTCATGTCTAGAACTCTCAACGTGTGTTGTACCTCTCTATTGCTTTTTGTTCTATGTGCTATTGGCAATTACTGCACATAGGTATTTACGATGTTTCATGATTGAAATTGACAAATGTGTGGCAAGGAAGCCCAGCTTTTCATTTGTGGGCCTTTCTGTTGCTTATTTTCGTGTCCTTGCTTGTTTAACATCGGAAAAGCTTAGAAATAGATGCAAGAGCCATTTTGGTGCAAGAGTTTCTTTTCCTTTTTCATCTGGTTCATATTCTCCCTTATCAAAAAGCGACTGAGATGTTTGCCATCTAGTGAACTCATTGAAGGATAAGATAGGTTTTTCCGCATTTAAAAAAAAATGAGAGCATTAATTAAGCCTTAGAATAGCCGTTTCTTGTTTCTATTCGATCAATGGGTTGAGGGGAAAAAACAATTTGAAGCACTAACATAAGAGGAATGTGAAAGTTATTTAGGAAATGAAGCATCCCATTCGGATTGGAGTTCTGTATTTCAATATGATTGAAGTACAGTTTCTGGATGGCATTGATGGGCAACTGGGCGAGTGAGCACAAATGGGCTGTCCGCTGTGTGCCTGCTGATGAACAATAATGAGCTGTACGATACATGCAACCTGATTGTTACCGATTATGCTGCACCACTGGTTATGAGGATTTGAACTGTAGTATCAAACATTACATTGCGCTCGGTCTATTGAAGGGTCATAATTCAGAAATTTGGATTTTCACGAATTTGTATTAGGACTTTAAGTGTGAAGCGAATGCATCTGTCTATATATGACGTGTTTTAATTGTCACATATTCCTCATTTAAGCTAACATTGCCTGATCCACCAATGACTAATGGTAATTTCTTCCATGTCTACCCTATGTCTTCCTCAAATATTTTTGGTTTTTCAATCTTATGTTGCCTAAAACAATAGGCTAATAGGTATTCATTTGTATAGAGTTGACTCTGCTTTTTGAAGGAGGGTCCGTCTGAATAATATAGACTAGATCTCCCTCATGCTTCCCCCCTTGATTGCTTGGTTTGGTACTCGGGTTATTTTGTGCTCTAAATAAAGTAATTGAGACATGTACTGAAGCCCGATATTCTACAATTGGCTTAAAGAATGGGTGCTAGGTCGAATGAACTTAGAGAACCGCTTTAGAAAGCAAGTAATGAAAATTTGACATGCACTGAAGGCCAATCAAACAACATTAAAGAATTGCTAGTACGTGGAGAAACAAAAGAAAAGCCTAATGATATAGTTTTGCTGGTTTGAAGAGATTTTACAATGGCTATGATAGAAGCTAATGAAGCTAACAATTCTAATCTCGAGAAAGAAGTTCATGAAACATCTGATGCAGGAAGTTGAAATTGGAACAATTGCAGGAAGTTTAAATTGGAACAATAAAGTTGACTTATGAGCATATTCAACCGATTGACTATCTCAGCTCTTCGTCTGTGTTGGTTAACAAAGAACTACATCCTAGTCTCTAAAGCTTGCTTTTGTTGGAGAAAATTTGAAGATTCTTCATTGATGTTTCTTTCTATGAATTGATGCTGAGTTTTTGCTTCATTATGCTAGCTCATTATAAAACTCGAGGAGCATTAAGATAATATTGAGTTTCCTATTCTATATATGTGTGGTTTAGGTAGTCTCCTAATAGTATCCTAAGTCTCTAAGCATGATAAATAGATGATTTGTCTTAGGGTATGACTTATCTATAATTCATTACTGATCATTTGAATGCATATTGATTTGAGCACAGATATCCTAATCCCTTTCTTCCTTTTTTCTCTCTAAATCCTCTCTTCTCTTTCCTATGTCCAATCTCTATCAATTTGGTATCAGAGCTTCCCCGTTCTCGATCACATTTATCACCCAATGTTTGAGGTGGCAGTATCTTGTTAACAAGGAGGGCAAGAAAGTCAACAGAGCAAGAAAGTACCTAAGAGGGATCTGGAGTTGGGATTCCTTTTGATTTGGTGGTTATTGATAAGTGATGTGACTGTCCATTCCCCTTAAGTCAAAGAGGCATTAATTGTCAATTTATTCAACTCTGGATTATAGAATACTAGAGCAAAATGTCTTGACTAAACTTCTTCGGTTCACTTGTTGGGTTGCAGCAGGCAATCAGTGACCTTCAAATCTTGGGATTAACTAGAAGAATTTCTTTGCAATGTGTTTATAAGGCTGGGGCTTCTTACGTTTCCTCCCTGCATCCCCCTGCCCCCACCCCAAGGTAGGACTTCAGGATTATGTTTGATTGTTCATATGCTATGTGGAAACGCTTGTGTGATGAGTGACATACTGGCGTCGTATACTAGATATCTATTTCTGGACTTCGATGTACATGGCTTTCATGATTCACTGAATGTCCATAATGCTAAATGTTGGTATCTTACCTTATATGACCCCTTGTGAGTTGTGGTTGGTCCTTTGGTGGGATCTGAAATTGTGCACAGAAGCTGAGCTGCATAATCTTCATCTTGTAATTAAGTTGGTTCGTAGGAAAAGTCTTTTGAACTGGCCTCTTGAACACAGCCGCTCTGGCATCTCAAGCTAGTTGTAAGGTTCCATACTTCCATAGACCGGAATTTAACAGTTCCCTTTATATTGACATCCATATTGGATGCTCGTTACTAGTTGTACTAACTAGCTTCGAGGCTCAAGCTACATCAATATCAGATGAACAATTTTTGGTATTATGAAGATAGACTTCTTGCTTAAAAGTTTTAGAACAGCTGAAACATTGATGTATATGGACATCATGTCCATTTACATCGCCCAAAATCAAGTTCCTTGGAGGAAAGTCGAGTTCACTCTTATGTCCCACCAAGTCTAGTCCGACCCACCCTCTTCGAATTTCATGGAAAAGGGCATTACTTGGAGTTCTATTTGAAGATTAGGAAGCCTAAACTGTTTGTACTCCGGTTTGCCAACAAATGACTGAACTTTTTAACCCTGGTTACCTAACCTTTAGGTAACTTGTGATCCGTTTAAAGTGCCTACCTTATAATTTAAGATATTTTCTTTCCAATAAATCAAGTTCTAGGGTCATTGGATTTCATTTGTTAATTCAACTTAGTTCTTAATCTCAAATTGTCCAGGCAGTTTTAGTCCAGTTTTGTCTTTTGAATTACTTAGGCCTCCTTGAGGTTTAAGTTTGATATTTTTTGATATTTTGGTTCCTTAAGATCTTAGCTTTCTAGACATGTAGAAAGATTTGGGTTAAGTCGTGTAAAAATAGGAGAAACAAGGTTATTTTGTAAACCGTGTCAAATTGCACCCCAATCTGCTCGGTTTGATTAATTAGGTGTTTGTGTATTTAAAAACCTAGTCTAACCTTGATTTCTCATTTGGGGGGGGGGGATTATAGACGTCCTAAGGTTTCCCCCCAAGCAAGGAACTCCAAGTCATGCCTACTAGAAGCACGGGAAACAAGAGCACAAACCAAGCAGATTTGGATTCTAGAATCCGGTTGCTTCACAAGGAGGATTTCGCTCCTTAGAGGGTTTGCTTGAGGTGTTCCCTTACTTTGTTGCCTGCCTAAGACAGCTGGTGATGCCCACATGGATCTTTGCATGCTTCCTTAGCACCTAGTAATGTGTTAAGCCACTAAAAACCAAGGAGAATACACCAAGTGCATTCTGGTTGGCTAGCCGGAAAGTGGGTAGCCTTTTTCTTTCTCTTTCATGTGCAACCAACCCTCTTTTTGCTTGATTAAATGCTTAGTAATGAATTTAGACTTTGTAATAATGATTAGTCAGACTCACGGATTGTAAGTAGCTTAGTTGAGCTTGTTTTTTTACGCTTGATTAAGAGGTTTCCTAAGTATGAAGAAACCTCCTAATCCTACTAGGCAACATGTGTACATTTTTGTAAGGCTTTAGAAGCCTCATTATGTAAGAAGTTGAATATCTTTGAGTAAAAGAAAGTTGAGCTTTGTTCCTTTGCGTTTGTTAAAATACTTTACTTGCTTATCCTAGCTTGGGCCGAGTTAGGTGGTGACCAAGTGAGTCTTAACTCTTGATTAGGTGGTGTTTCTGTATCCTAACTGAGGTTAAGGGCTATAGCCTTGATCTTGGTGGTGTTTCTGTTAGATTATATCATTTTTCGGATTCACTTAAACTCAAGTTAGAATTTAGTTTGCATTCTTAGCTAAATTTGCATTCTCTTGAATGTGAGTTGAGTGTTCGTGTATCCAACGTTAAACTTGCTCTTGGTGGTGATTTCTGTATTCAAGAATCAGTTTAGATACATTTCATTCTGTCATTGTTCATTTGGATTCATCCTATTCAAGCTTAAGTTCTCTTTGAACTTAGTTAACTTACATTCCCCTTTTGAGTGTGATTTGAGTTAGGCCGCATATCCATCAACTTTGGTATCAGAGCTAGAGCTCAGTTTCTCCTTGGCCTGGTAATCACCCCCACGTTCCCATACTCTTTCCCAAACAGATTCCCCCAAACACAATCCCCCAAAAAAAAAACCCACAAAGATCCAGGAAGCCATGTTTCATTGAAAGTTGCTCAAATTGAAAGATGAACTTGACTCCTTTAACCTTAAGGTGCAGCAAATAGATTTCAAGATGCAACAACAGGAGGTTGATCTTCACTTCCTCATGCTTGATATGAAAAAGGAAGTTAGGCAGCCCTTGTTCTCCAATGAAGGATGCAAAGAAGACAACGAGGTGGATTGGGACCTACCCTCAAAATTTGGTAAGTATGGAGATGAAGAGTTTTTGAAAATTAGAGAGTTCAACGCTCCCGAGTTGGCTATGATTCCTTCATTATGTTGCAAGGAAGTACTCGATCATTCTCCTTCCAAATCCACATGTTTTCACCAAGAATTTGAGGTTGACATTGTAAAGAACGAAGAAATTTGTGAACCCCCACTAGGCTTGAGGGCAAGTCTTTTCCGACATGGGGAGTGCGATGTATATGGATGTCTTGTCCATTTTCATCGCCCAAAATCAAGTTCCTTGGAGGAAAGCCTAGTTCACTCTTTTGTCCCACCAAGCCAAGTCCGACCCCTGGTCTTCGAATTTCATGGCAAAAGGCATTACTTGGAATTCTATTTGAAGATTAGGAAACCTAAACTATTTGCATTGGTGTCTCCTGAACAAAGGCCCGAACTTTCTAATTCTGGTTACCTAACCTTTATGTAACTTATGATCCGTTTAAAGTGCCTACCTTATAGTTTAGGATGTTTTCTTTTCAATAAATCAAGTTCTAGGGTCATTGGACTTCATTTGTTAATTCGACTCAACTCTTAATCTCAAACTGTCCAGGATCTAGTTTCGGGACAGTTTTAACCCGATTTTGTTTTTTGAATTACTTAGGCCTCCTTGAGGTTTAAGTTTGATATTTTTTGATATTTTGGTTCCTTAAGATCTTAGCTTTTTAGACATGTAAAAAGATTTGGGTCAAGTTGTATAAAAATAGGAGAAACAAGTTCATTTTGTAAACCGTGTCAGATTGCAGCCCAATCTGGTGGGTTTGATTAATTAGGTGTTTATGTATTTAAAAACTTAGTCGAACCTTGATTTCTCATTAGGGGGGATTATAGACGTCCTAAGATTTTCCCCCAACCAAGGAAATCCAAGTCATGCCTACTAGAAGCACGGGAAACAAGAGTACAAATACCAAGCAGATTTGGGTTCTAGAACCTGGTTGCTTCACAAGGAGGATCTCCCTCCTTGGAGGGTTTGTTTGAGGTGTTCCCCTCCTTTGTTGGCTGCCTAGGACAGCTGGTGACGCCCACATGGATCCTTGCATGTTTCCTTAGTACCTAGTAAGGTGTTAAGCCACTAAAAACCAAGGAGAAGACACCAAGCGCATTCTAGTTGGCTAGCCGTAAAGTGGACAACCTTTTTCTCTCTTTTTCTTGTTTAACCAACCATCTTTTTGCTTGATTACATGCTTAGTAATGAATTTAGACTTTGCAATAGCGATTAGTCAGACTCACGGATTGTAAATAGCTTAGTTAAGTTTGTTTTTGTACTTAGCTAGTTTTAAGTTAGTTTTTAAGCTTGATTAAGAGGTTTCCTAAGTAAGACGAAACCTCCTTATTCTACTAGGCAGCATGTGTACTTTTTTATAAGGCCTTAGAAACCTCATTTTGTAAGAAGTTGAATACCATTGAGGAAAAGAAAGTTGAGCTTTGCACCTTTGAGTTTGTTAAAACACTTTACTTGCTTATCCTAGCTTAAGCCGAGTTAGGTAGTGATCAAGAAGTTGATGTATCTCTCATGGTTTAAGCTTAACTCAATTCAAGAGTGAAAGCTAAAAACAAGAAAGATTACAATCAAAGGCAATGAAGGATAGGAACTAAACTAATCTTTGGATAGAGAATCACCACCAAGGACTAATCTAGTGAGAAACTAAGCTTGTTCAAGGATACAGATACACCACTAGGAACAAGTTTGGGCTTCCTAATCTTCAAATAGAAGTCCAAATAATGCCTTTTTTCATGAAATTCGAAGAGCAGGGGCTGGACTTGGCTTGGTGGGACATAAGATTGAACTAGGCTTTCCTCTAAGGAAATTGATTTTGGGTGATGGAAATGGACTCGGCGTTCATATACATCACACTTCCTATGTCGGAAAAGGCTTGCCCTCAAGCCGGGGGCGGGGGGTTCACAAATTTCTTTGGTCTTTACATTCAACAGTATGTAACCAATCCAGAAACTCGTGAGGATCTCGTTTTCCTTCAAATTTAGGGATTTTGACCTTGAAGTCGTTTGAATTACTAGGTTTCCTATTGGCTCCTCTAGTCCTTCTTGGAGGTTCATCCTCACTAGAAGAATTAATTAAATTGCTTGCGTCTTCATCACCATGAACAGATCCAGTCGGGCTTTTAAACACCTTCTGTGTCTGTTTCATGTTGTTACCTAATTGTTTTCGTAAGTATTCATTCTGATTTTTCAACACCTCGTCAGTTGAAGACATAGTTTGAAAATTCTTCATGAGGGCTTCAAATTTCTCTTCAAGAGTCATGCTTCCGCTCATGTTTGATTCGGATTAGACTAGGATCGTGGCTGATTTGTGTTTGTTTGGTATTTTGTAGCGTGACAAGAGGGGGGGGGGGGGGAACGTGTGGGCAAACCTTTTGGCCAAGGAAATCAAGACTAAGCAGCTTTGATCCATTAAGAATGAGTTTAGTTAATCACTTTTGTTAATTACTAGACCCATCATTCGTGATTAGCTTAGTTGAAACGACATGCATTGTAATTTAGTTAAGTAAGCAAGCTTTGGAGATTTCCTAATCATACCCCTTGAGGGTTACCTACTGAAGGGGGAAAGACCTTGGACGTGTAGTATAAGTAGTCCAAGAGCTCATTTTGTACTTCGTGCTCATTTTGTACTTAGTGGTGTTGAATTGAAATATGAAGTTGAATACCTTTGAGTAAAAGAAAGTTGAGCTTTCCTCCTTGGAGTTTGCTAAAACACTTTACTTGCTTATCCTATCTTAGGCCGAATTAGGTAGAGTGATCAAATGAGCCTTAACTCTTGATTAGGTAGTGTTTCTGTATCTTAATTGAGGCTAAGGGCCCTAACCTTGATCTTGGTGGTGTTTCTGTATCCAAGATTCAAGATTAGATTCTATCCTTTTTCGGATTCACTTAAATTCAAGCTAGAATTCAATTTGCATTCTTAGCTAAATTTGCATTCTCTTTGAATGTGAGTTGAGTGTTTGTGTATCCAACACTAAACTTGCTCTTGGTGGTGATTTTTGAATCCAAGAACCAGTTTAGATACACTCCATTCTGTCATTATCCATTTGGATTTATCCTAATTCAAGCTTAAATTCTCTTTGAACTTAGTTAACTTGCATTCCCCTTTTGAGTGTGAGTTGAGTTAGGATGCAACAAATAGACCTCAAGATGCAACCACAGGAGGTTGATCTACACTTCCTCATGGTTGATATGAAAAAGGAAGTTAGGCAACCCTTGTTCTCCAATGAAGGATGCAAAGAAGACAAAGAGGTGGATTGGGACCTACCCCAAAATTTGATGAGTATGGAGATGAAGAGCTTTTGGAAATTAGAGGGTTCAACGCTTTCGAGTCGGCTATGGCTATGATTCCTTCATTATGTTGCAAGGAAGTATTCCATTCTCCTTTCAATTCCACATGTTTTCACCAAGAAGTTGATGTTGACAATGCAAAGACCGAAGAAAGGGGAATGTAAAGACCGAATTGAGTTGATGGATATGCAGCCTAACTCAACTCACATTCAAAAGGAAAATGTAAGTTAACTAAGTTCAAAGAGAACTTAAGCTTGAATTAGGATCAATCCAAATGAATTATGACAGAATGGAGTGTATCTATATTGATTTTTGGATACAGAAATTACCACCAGTAGCAAGTGTAGTGTTGGATACACGAACACTCAACTCACATTCAAAGAGAATGCAAATTTAGCTAAGAATGCAAAGTGAATTGTAGGTTGAGTTTAAGTGAATTCGAAAAGGGATAGAATCTAAGCGTGATTCTTGGATACAAAAACACCATCAAAAACAAGATCAGGGTTCTTGACCTTAATTAGGATACAGAAACACCACCTAATCAAGAGTTAAGATTCACTTGATCACCACCTAACTTGGCCTAGGCTAAGATAAGCAATTAAAGTGTTTTAACAAACTAAAAAGAGCAAAACTCAACTTTATTTTACTCAAGGATATTCGACTTCTTACAAAATGAGGCTTCTAAGGCCTTATAAAAACATACACATGCCGCCTAGTAGGATTAGGAGATTTCTTCATACTTAGGAAACCTCTTAATCAAGCTTAAAACTAGCTTAAAACTACTTATGTACAAAAACAAGCTTAACTAAGCTATTTACGATCCGTGAGTCTGATTAATCGTTATTACAAAGTCTAAATTCATTACTAAGCATATAATTAAGCAAAAAGAAGGTTGGTTGCACAGGGAAGAGAGAGAAAAAGTTTGTCTACTTTACGGCTTGCCAACCAGAATGCGCTTGGTGTCTTCTCCTTGGTTTTTAGTGGCTGGTTGCACATGGAAGAGAGAGAAAAAAGTTATCCACTTTATGACTAGCCAACCAGAATGCACTTGGTGTCTTCTCTTTGGTTTTTAGTGGCTTAACACCTTACTACGTGCTAAGGAAGCATGCTAGGATCTATGTGGGTATCATCAGTTGTCCTAGGGAGCTAACAAAGTAGGGGAACACCTCAAGCAAACCCTCCTAGGAGGGAACTCCTTGTGAAGCAACCGGGTTCTAGAAGCCGAATCTGCTTAGTTTTTGTGCTCGTTTCCCGTGCTTCTAGTAGGCATGACTTCCTTGCTTGGGGGGAGACCTTAGAACGTCTATAATCCCCCCTAATGGGAAATCAAGGTTAAACTAGATTTTTAAATACATAAACACCTAATTAATCAAATCGAGCAGAGCGGATCTGGCACGGTTTACAGAATGACTTTGTTTGTCCTATTTGTATATGACTTAACCCAAATCTTTTTACATAATTAGAAAGCTAAGATCTTAAGGAACCAAAATATCAAACTTAAAACTCAAGGAGACCTAAGTAATTCAAAAGATAAAATGGGTTAAAACTGTAGCCTGGACAGTTTGAGATTAAGAGTTGAGTTCAATTAACAAATGAAGTCTAATGACCCTAGAACTTGATTTATTGGAAAGAAAATATCCTAAACTATAAGATAGACACTTTAAACGGGTCATAAGTTACCTAAACGTTAGGTAACTAGGGTAAGAAAGTTCGGTCTTTTGTTGGGCAGACCCGCAAACAGTTTAGGCTTCCTAATTTTCAAATAGAATTCCAAGTAATGCCTTTTGCCATTAAATTCGAAGAGCCGGGGCCAGATTGGCTTGGTGGGACATGAGAGCGTATTGGGCTTTCCTCCAAGGAACTTGATTTTGGGCGATGGAAGTGGACATGATGTCCATATACATCACACTCCCCATGTCGGAAAACGCTTGCCCTGAAGCCTATTGGGGGTTCATAAATTTCTTCATTCTTGACATTGTCAACATCAACTTGGTGAAAACATGTGGATTTGGAAGGAGAATGATGGAGTACTTCCTTGCAACATAATGAAGGAATCATATCCGACTCGGGAGCATTGAACCCGCTGATTTCCAAAAGCTCTTCGTCTCCATACTCATCAAATTTTGGGGGTAGGTCCCAATCCACCTCGTCGTCTTCTTTGCATCCTTCATTGGATAACAAGGCCTGCCTAACTTCCCTTTTCATATCAAGCATGAGGAAGTGTAGATCAACCTCCTTCTGCATCTTGAGGTCTATTTGTTGCATCCTAAGGTCAAATTAGTCAAGTTCATCTTTCAATTTCAGGAACTTTCTAAGGGACATGGCTTCCCGGATCTTTGTCGGCTGTTTTTTTATGTTTTTTTTTGGGGGATTGTGATTAGGGGAATGTGTTTGGGAACGTGGGGGTCATTACCTGGCCAAGGAGAAACTTAGCTTTGATACCAAAGTAGTATCAAAGTTAGCTCTAATACCAAAGTTGATGGATATGTCAATGAACTCAAAGGAGCTCTATCTTGTTTATCCTAGCTTACTTGCTTATCCTGGCTTATCCTAGCTTGTTTGTGGTGGTGATTTCTGTATCCAAGAAACGCCACATAACCCGCCAGTAAGCTAGGTGAACTCTACGTCCAAATGGCATCTAAATCGGCTTCCATGTGGCTGATTGCTTCACCCTTAAGTTTGCCTTCCTAGTTGGGTTTTCCTCCACCGCCACCTTTCCTACTTGGGTGCTCACTAAGCTGGTGACTCACCTCAGCAGCCACACATGTGTGCCACATGGCAGGAAATGTGTCAACATCCTTAAAGGCTAAGCAAGCGATGTGTCACGTTACTTCAAGGCAAGGAAAGGACACCAAGGGCTCTCTCTAAGTGGCTGGCGGTAGAGTGCACATGCAAGCTGTCATTTTCTCTCTCCAGCACATGCCATGGATCAGCCTTGGATTAATTAAAAGCTTAGGCTTGAGTTTAGTTGCTAATCTTTTGTAAAACTAGACTTGTTATTTGTAATTAGTTCAATTAAGCATGCTTGTAAGTTTTGTTTAGTTTTAAACTAGTTTAGGACCTTTCCTAAGCGTGAAGTAACCTTTTAATGGTTTTATTAATGTGGCAGCAAAGGGAAGAAGACCGTGTATAAATAGCTAGGACGTGCCATAATGTAAAAACAGTGTTGTTGATTTGAAATCAAAGTTGAGCTTTGCTCATTGAGTGCGTGTGAAATACTTTACTTGCTTATCTCTACTTACGCCGAGTAGGGTGGTGATCAAGTGAGTCTGAACTTTTGTTTAGGTGGTATTTCTGTATCCTAAACACAGTTCAGAGCCCTAAACTTGTTTCTGGTGGTGTTTTTGTATCCTTAAACAAGTTTAGTTTTCACTAGATTAGTCTTTGGTGGTGAATCTGTATCCAAGGATTAGTTTAGTGTCTATCCTTTTCTTTCCTTTTCCATTTAGAAACCCTTGATTCTAAATCCATTCCCTCCATACGCTCCCCATCTTTCTTGACTTTAGCTTTCACTTCTTTGAATTGTCCTTGATTGTAATCTTTCTTGACTTTAGCTTTCACTTGATCACACTCCCCATATCCATACTCATCAGCCACGATACTAGCTTGTTCTTGGTGGTGATTTCTGTATCCAAGAATCAAGTTTAGATCTATCTTCAATCCCTTATTCCATTCGGATTCCTTTAAACTCAAGGCTGAGTTCTTGTTGTTCTTAGCTTTCCCTTGCATTCCTTTGAATGTGAGTTGAGTTTATTGGCATATCCATCAAACATTATGTCTAGTGCATTTTGTTCCTTTGAATTACTTGTTCATATAAGTGTGTAATAGGGAAGGCAGTTACATTTGAGTTTGAGGCAAAATCAATCTGATCCCCTTGCATTCCTTTGAATGTGAGTTGAGTTCATTGGCATATCCATCAAACATTATGTTTGGTGCATTTTGTTCCTTTGAATTACTTGTTCATATAAGTGTGTAATAGGGAAGGCAGCTACGTTTGAGTTTGAGGAGAAATCAATCTGATCCGATGTGAGGGGAAATAGTCCAATTCGAATTTGAGGAAAAAAAAAATTGATGCATTTTTGTGCCTTTGAATTACTTGTTTATATGTGTGTTTGAAATAGGGAAGGCAGTTATGTTTGAGTTTGAGGTGAAATCAATCCCATCCGATTTGAGGGGAAATAATCCAATTCGAAGCTGAGGAAAAAAAATTGATGACTCTGATAAAAATAATTTGAATCTGAGTTGGATTCTGATTGGATTTGGAAGGAGGGCAACATCCACTTCAAAATTTTCAAAAGAATTAAAATTAAAATCTAAAAATTTAAAAATCTGAACTCTAACTTGCTGGCTGTTCCAGCTCCTAACTCGGCCCCTCCCCAATTTTAATTTTTAGTTTTTTTTTAATTTTTAATATAGGAAAAAGTCAACCAAACCCCAGCACCCATTGAACCCCCCCCCCCCAAAAAAAATAGCCACAGCAGCAACATTTTGTAATGACTTGTTATTGTTGTAAGACTTTGTTGAAGATGGACTATATACCTTATTTTACCCCAAACTTAGCATTAGATGTTCAGACATTTGGTTGGTATAATAAGGAGTATGTTATCGCATTGACCGGTGGCCAAAACTGTTGTGGGGGAAAGGAAATTGGATTGGATCGTGTTAGAATCAGGATTTAACCAATCCAACTCTGATCGAATTTGAAGGGGCCATGTGGTCTGTGGGATCATATTCGAATTGGATGTTCGGAGGTCCCTTCATCCAATCCAAATCTGGTTCATTGTCGTCCCTTGTATGAAATATAGCTCTGTGTCATGGTCAAACATATTTCGACTTGTATTGGATCTTTGTGTTCACGTTTTGACTAATTGAGTTGTAACTTGTGGGTTTAGCTTTAACTTATGAAAAGTTGGATATCTAAGGTGTTAAATCTTTTGTGAAACTAATGAAGAGAAAGTAATAGTGTTCTTAGTTGAGGTTGTGCAAGAAATACAATTACAATTGTAATATAGGATCTATTTTCCAGATGAGGGGTCAGTGTGCTTCTTCTGCATCCTGGTAAGACAGTGAGAAATTCTTTCCAAAATTGTCCATATAAGGAGAATCTAGTTTGAATCTTGTTGGCATGAACCAACAAGAATGAGAATGAGCTCCAGTGGGAAATGAGGTGTTGGTATATGAGTTCTATAGGTAACTTGAATAACCGGTCTTCGACTTACTTCCTGTGTAGTGGCTCACTGATCAACTGGATGTATGCATCATGCGAACAAATTGATTGTGAAGCCTAAGTGATCATTCCCCCATAGACATCAGTTGTAGCTCCAGCATGGGATAAGCAATTGATTGGCCAATGTCTACTAGACGGTTATAAGCAAAATTTCATAGATTTGGTGGCAAATAGTTGGTTGAGAGACATGATTGTCATATGTCAGTTGATAAAGCTCACAGGTGTGCGTTTGCCAAAAGCTTGATTTTCCCTTATAACGAGTGACTATTCTGTCAAAATCGCCTTTTTCTTGATTGCTCTGTTTTCTGGCTAACTGCCTAAATCCTTGTTACTTTATTCCTAATTGCATCTCAGTTTGTTTTCTTGAAACCAGGATTCATGAAAAGGCTCATATATATCATCTCTTGGAACTATAACGATTGCAAAAGGCTCATTTCCCTAGTTGTTACAATGTTCAAGGATCCACCTTGGTATTGTTATCTACTTGCGATATGTTGAATGTGCATTCGCAGTCCTCAACCTTGATATCTACATATTCAACTTTTTAGGGCCTGTTCTTTTCGTTGGTAAATAGGGATTGGTAAATGGATGAAGTTGGTAAAAATTGATAGAAATGGGCAGAAGTTGATAAAAGTTGGTATTTTTTTGAGATGAATGTCAGGAGTTGGTGGGAAAGATTGGAAGAAGTTCGTAAATATTGGTAGAAGTTGATAGAAGTTGGAGGATATTAGTAACAAATGTAAAGGAGTGGAGATTTCCTTGTTAGAAATTTTGAAGAAAATTGGTAAGAATTGGTAGAAGGTGGTAGAAGGAAGTTGGAGTTGGAAAAGGTTGGTTAGAGTTGAAGAATTGAGATTTTTTTGTGAAAGTTTGTAAAAGTTGATTAGAGTTGGTAGAAGTTTGTAAAGGTGGATTTACCAACAAAAAGAACATGCCCTTAATTCGAAATTCTTGATTCTTGAAACAAAACCTTGGATTTGGTTTGCTGCATGTCTCTTGTTTCTTAGTTGTTTCACGTTTACCTGCAAAATCGTAGTTCACCCTATCATGTCTGCTGTATAAGGTTGACAAATTTTCTTACCATATAAGTTTATTTGAATTTCAATGATGAAGGCATACTAACCATAATATAGAAGACTCCTCTTTCCTCTTTCCCTTATCTAAGACACCATTTGAAGTTCGAGATGCAAATTCTGTATACAAATAGCCGTTTGCAGTTAGTATTGTGAGGAAACTGTGTTTCTTTCTGACATCTTTGTTTTTGTGCAAGGGCTTTCAATCTGTGTATAAAATGTTGGTAAATTAACATGTGACTTGAATTAACTTTCTATGATGTTTCTGCTGATTTATAGTTCAAAATACTGAGGTCGGTCCTAATCATTTCCCTAAAACTGACTTGCAACAGAGCAGAGGCTGCTGTGGATGCTTCACTAAGCCCCAACTAATTATTGCCGTGGACGAGCCTTCCAAAGGACTCAAAATTCAAGGCCGAGCGGTAAAGAAACCTAGCTTATCAGAGGATTTCTTCAGCAGTAGCACATATGAAATGGAGAACAGTACAATTAAGTCACAGATAAACATTTCGTCGTTAAGCTCCTCTAACCAGAATGCTGATCTACACTGCAGTACTGGAAGCACAAGCAATCCTTCTGAATTTGTAAATCATGGCAAGTTCCAAAACAATTTTTCTCATTACTGCCACTGCTGTTTCTGAAGCCACCATCCTGGTGTTTGATTTGCTCCACCCAAGCCCCGCGTGTTTTTTTTTTGTTGGGGGGGGGGGGGTGGTGACGGAATCCTTATGTGAATCGCACGTAATGATATGGAACAGTTTTTTATGCATTGGGCGTTTGTTCATGTCAATTAGTAGTTATTTGTGCTGTGGGTTTAGTTTTATTGCATTTTAGTGTGGTCACACAGAAGGATTTCTGTTATTTTAGGACATAAATTACAATAGAATCATATGATATGCTTTCAACATTCAAAGCAACTCCATATTTAATCTAAAAGCTCCACATTTTATTAAGTCCAAGAAAATTGAATGGATGCAGGCTTACTTCTGTGGAACGCAATAAGGCAGCAATGGGTTGGAGATAGAAAGACTCGTGATATGCCAAAGACACATGAACCAAGATTAAGGTATGAAAAATTTCTATTATGAAGTAGCCTTACGTTTGATTGGAGAGCTGGGTCTGGGTCTTGATGTGTGGAAGCAGGTGCCATGGCCCTTGTCATTAGTCGTTTGCGCTAGGTTGATATTAGACTTGGTCATCTGACACTAGTAAACCCAAATGCAATTCACCAGCCCTCGAAGGCTAAATGGTTTTACCCAAAAAAATACCTGATTAAGCCAAGTTGAACCAAACTCAAATTACTTGGGCAATATTGCTTGCTTTTTGTTGCTAAACATAATGGACAAACTTATGTAGGCTTGAACATCATCTGAATTCCAACTTGAAGGTGTTTCTACTAGATATTTCAGTGAGCTCTGCTGATCCAACCTGAAATTAACCCGACCTAGATGGTCTATTTGCCAGTTCTATTGTCAACACGCCAGGTTTACATGTTACATTATGGCATCCTGCTCACCGGGCAATTGAAATAATTTTTAAAAGTTCCGTATAAAAATCCATCACTGATTGCCAGTTTGTGGTTGGGACATGATGCAATTTTGTTTGGCTGCATTGATAAGGTGTCTCTTTTTGAATTTTTATTTTTGGGTTTTTGGGTTTTGTTTTGGGGGGGGGGGGGGGGGGGGGCCCCAGAGGCGTTTGCTCTATGTTGCTAAAAATTTGAAAAATTGGCGTCTTGTAGTTGGAATGCTACATACGAGAATCTACTTGGGACGAACAAGCCATTTCCACGACCAATTCCTCTTCCCGTAAGTATTTGATCAGCGTGACTTCTCTCATGGACTCATTTCTTTCCTTTCAGTGTTCAGAGCTTGCGGTCTTCATTTCTGATGTGAAGGTTGACAGGTTGTTATGTCTGCTACTATTTCTTTAATGTGTCTGTGATGTGTTTGACAGGAAATGGTAGAATTTCTCGTTGATGTCTGGGAGCAAGACGGTCTGTATGACTGAAACAGATCCGAATCTGGAACTGTCCTGATGATTCTACCTTTTGCTCTTCAGCATACTTTCTAAGCTTTTGGTGCCTACGTGATGTAAAAGGCAGTGTATTATTAACACCAATAACCAAAGTAAATTATACTGGCCAACCATCAGTTAGGTGTGGAAATGTTCAGATTAACATTCGGCTACTTCAACATTTCATTTGCTCGCAAAAAGGGTAATGAGGATACAAAAGAAGCAAAGCTGATGGGCTGTGAATGGATTCGTCAGTGTGGGTTTGATGCGGTTGTTATATTGGGCTATTTGATTGAGATTTTGATTTAGGTTTATAGAGCACCTGGCTGAAAAGGAAAAGTAACGAGATAATTTTTCGAGTTTGCTGTATATGATATCTCTATTTGATTTACTCCATCCCCCTCTAAATACAATGTCTTCTTGCCTCAAAAAGATTGGTCCTTAAGTGACAACTGACAAACAATTCTACAGTCTACATCCCTATTTAAGCCCTGTTTTCGTTGGTAAATTCAAATTTACCAACAACAACAACAAACTTCCAGTATAGGTTCTGCTTTCGCGAGATCTGGGGAGATCCAGCTGTGGGCAACCTTACCTCTACTGGTAAATTCAAATTTACCAATCTCAATTAAATTCAACTTATATTAACATAATTTATCTCATTTCATGAACTTCAATAAAAAAAAGCCAACTTAAATCTACTTTTAACTCACTTGAACCCAAGGTTGAGAGAACCGAGTCGGTCGTTGGTTCAACTGGTGAGACCGTTTAGATCTGGTTTGGACAGGTTGACCCGGTTTACCGTTGAATCGGGTTAGACCGGTACAATCCGGTGAACTTGGAAAATTTTTATATATATATTTGTTATATATTTTTTTTGCAAATTACCAATCAATGAATCAAGTGAATCAAGTGAAGCAATCAAATTTACCAAACTAAAGCCCAGTTCTACCCAGTGCCCAGTTATGCTTTTCAGTTCTCACCTCAGTTCAGCGGTTCTGCCCAGCATCCCAGCCCCGCCTGCTATCGTGCCACGAAAGCCGCTATACTCGAGCCTGACATAGTGACACTGAGAGTGAGAGAAAGAGAGCTTGAGAGTCTAGAGATGAGGGATTAAGAGTGAGAAAGTAGAACTGAGGATGTGAGATGAGAGATTGAGAGCGAGAAAGTAGAGAATGAGAATGAGGGAGACGGGAGAGTGTTACCTTGACAGTCAAAACCGGTCGGTGGCGACCGGCAACGCTGAATGAGAGCCGGTGCCAAGGAGGGATGTGATCGCCAGACGCTAGGAGAGAGAGAGAGGCTGTCGAGAAGTTTAGAGGAGTCAAGCCGAATTAGGATTGCGAATTGGGCAAAAAAAATAAAATAAAAAGCTTTTAAGGAACCTGGGAAAAGCCGGTTCAACCGCAGTTGGCCTGTTTGACCGAGTCATCCAGTCCAACTGAGTTTGACCAGTTTTTCCCGGTTCGATAGCCTAAACGATTTTACTGTTTTCCCGGACCGTTGACCTGGCCGGTTCCCGGTCCAACCGGTCAGACCGGCCGGTCCAGTCCGGTTCTCTCAACCATGCTTCAACCCATTGCAGTCAACTTCAACCCACGTCTCACTATTTTAACCAACTTTTATCGTCCATACAAAAAAAAAATAAAATAAATTCAACCCACTTCAACCAATTTCAACAAAAAAATACCCACTTCAATCTACTTCAATTTACTTCTACCAATCTCAACCAAATTCACCAATTTACCAACAAATATTTCTTAACGAAAAGAATAGGCCCTTAATGATGGATCTGAAACATGGCAAGTATTTTTGCACATATTAGGCAAGGGCACTACTGAAAGCCTGCTTAGCAATTAGTTGTTGGTAGTTGCAATAATACCAATTACTCTTTTTTCAAAGCAGTGATATTTATACTGCGAGAAAGATAAAAGTGGAATAGAGTCGGTACGTTACAGGAAGAGGTTGTATGTAGCTCTTACTTTGTGTCCATATAATTATATATAATCCCTAAAATCCTGTATCCTGTGTTATTCTTTCTTCTTGAGTTAGTAAGAGAGAGGAGGGACATGATCTGTCGTGCACTAGGTCCCTATGAATGACTTTCTTAGGCCTGTGGAAGGTACACCCAAGGAAAGATGAAACTTAGCCGATTCCTTGATCGTTGATAGGAGATTGAAGACTTGGAGATTGAAGAATTGATGTTGATATTGTGTTTTGGTTGTTGATTGGTTGAGTGTCGTTGTTTTTACAGTTCTATATAGGTGTGCTTGTTAATTTGTCGTCAACATTTCATTTTTCTAAAAAAAATAGAAACCATGTGGCTCCTTCGGCCTAAGCCAGAAAGCTGTGTGGTTTCCTAACCCAACAAAATTTTGGTTTCTACAATTCTATATGATTTAAGTAAAGCGTCCAATAAGTCTAATATAAGAACAACTAAAGGAAAAAAAACAAAATTTTAGATTTAAAAAATCACCTTACTAATGAGACCCTTAACTAAAACAACTCTAGCGGATGAGTTCCTGTCCAAAAATGCCACCAAGTTTTTCATTTTGTTCCATTCTGACATCAAGTTATTCTTTTTACCTCAATACCATTATCTTTAGTATTTTGGGAAGAATATGCCATTAAGTCATTTGTTTATTTCCTCTTTACTACTGAGATATTAGTTTCTTTTCCTATTTGCCACAAACAATTACATTACCATAGTCACTTAGTGACAAATTGGAAAAAGAAAACAAAATATAGTGGCATCATGGACGGAAAAAAAGAATACAAAATATAATGGCGTTATGGAGGGAAAAAAATAACGTGATGGCTGTTTGGAACAAAAGTCAAACACTTGGTGGCATTTTTGGGCATGATATACAAAGAGTTATCAACTTGGAGCACTTACAAAGGATGATTGTTGATTACAGAATATAAAAATATGGGAATTACATCATTACAATTGGAAATCAGAGCACAATATAACTGAAAAAAAGATGCGTTTGGCGCTCAAATACCTGACTGACCTGGGGAACTCCAAGACCAAGATTATCGAGCCTTCTCATGTGCCTTGAGGGTTTTAGTGCCGGATGTTTGTAGGCTTTAGTTATGTTCTTGAGCTTGACATTATTCTTTGAACGTTTTCTAAGTCAGAATCAAGTTTGGTTTCTGCCTTTTGGTTTTTAGTTGAATGAAACCTAGGAGAGGGGTTGTATTTAGGGATGGCAAAGGTCGGATTTGGATCAAATGTATAGACATCTAAATCCGATCTAATAATTGGATTTGAAAATCCGATCCAAATCTGACTCCGTCGGCTCAGATGTTAAGTCGGATTTAGTTCAGCTTCGGATCGGATGAAGTTCGGACACAATCGGATATAATCCGATTGTACATTTTATTCAATATTTGTATAATTTTTTTTATTTGTAACTTTATTTTTGCTCACTTGTAAATGCAGTGTTAGATACATTTTTAATGTCAACCAACTTTTCATATGAAACATTTCAATAAGTTAAAGTAAAATAGTGTTGTAAAAAGAGAATGTAAATTCAATTTAGTTGAAAAAGGATAGGCAGTAATGCAACAGCTAGAAGAAAAGGAGAGAAAGTATAGTCTTAATTGGCAAAGAGGAGAGATCAAGAAGAAGGTCAGCAGGGAAGAGAAAATTAGTTAACAAAGAGAGTGCATTGTATATAGAATGCGGACTTTATACAGATTTTTTAAGTTATGATATTAAGATCTTTCTACCTTCAAGAAAAAGGTAAAATTATTAAAAAAAGATATTGGATTTGATGTTAATCAGATCGGATGGACCTCTTCAAAATCCGATTGGATCCGAGTCGAATTTAGATTATTTTTATCGGATTCAAATCGGATTATTTTTTATCGGATTTGAATCGGATAATTTTATCTCGGATCGGATCAGATTTCATCGAAATCAGATTATACTGCCATCCTTAGTCGTATTTATAGGTGTAGGAAGGTGGGTTTCCTAGGGTTGGTAGGGATCAAATACCGTGTGAAGGTCCTTCTAGAAAAGGATTAGAAATACTTGGAGATGTTACATGAATTGGGTTGAAAACTCAACCCTGCAGAACTGCCACAAATCGTGTGGCCTTTGAGCCATCTTTTTAGCAGGTTTTTGAGTTCTAATATTTGTAGGCATAATTTTCACATTTAGCCTCCAATTATGGGATTCTCCCTTTATTTGAAAGCTTATTGTGGCTATTTTTTGATGGCTCTAATTTTATAATATTTTGACAAGTGGGTAGAAAGATATAAGCAAAACAGTGGACATTTGTCGTTTTGAGCGCATACGAAATGTCATTATGAACCTCATTGAATGAGAAATATAAACCGTAGACTTAATTATTTTCTAGTTAGGATGGAGAAAAAATACGAAAGAATCATAAAACAAGATGTCAGACATCGTCCATTTGGGTGAGTTGGGATTTTTGGGTTCAATTTAGCCTCCTGTGGGCACATTTGAGTAAGGCTCTTTGATTAATGGACTTTGGCATGTTTTTAAGGATATTATCGTTTAGTATACATGAATCCCAAGACTTAGGATCTTATCGTTTAGTATACATGAATCCCAAGACTTACTTGTTGGCTTTATCGTCATTAGACAATTAAAAATAAAATTCTTTTAATTGTCTATAATTACCTCCCACTTCGACTGAGCTTGAGTAAAGTGAACTCAAAATCAATGGTCTTGTGTGCATACCTGCTTAATAATGTTACCAAGTATGGCCCTGTGAGGATGGTGACGGATACAATTGTTGAGATATCTCCAGGCTATTAGAGGACTGGAAGCCCTATGCACGTCTTGCCGTTGTGATGAAGACTAATGCTGATAAATGACTGAATTTGACCATTAGCCGGACTGAGGCCTAGGGTTCTGGTTATTCTTGTTGCAATAGATATGAAAATTGACGAATGCATAAACTTGGTTGGTAGAGGGCTTGAAGCCCAGCGGCCATCCTCTCTTGTTGGTGCAAAGACGAATATCGAAAAATTCCTGAACTTGGCCGCATGATGGCATGCATAATCCTAGCGTATATCATTTCTAATTGACACATGTAGGAATGTTGAGAAAGGCTTGAATTTGGCCACTTGAGGACATGGAGCCTAATGCCTATCATCTCTTGTCAGGATGGAGACAGTAGTTAAGAAATGTCCAAACAGACCTAAAGCTCGGCATTTCTCCTAACTCCTCAGGATAAAGGTGGATATTGAGATGAAGTTTGTCCTTCTTTGAAATGTGGTCACTGTGGGGTCGCACGTTCATTGCCTTCCTATGTAAGGAAAGGGCTCCTGTATATGATTTCCATGGTCAAGTGCTTTTCGTAACGCTTAATCCAAGGGAGAAGCGCCCCCCCCCCCCCCCCGGGAATGATAAAGCCTGAGTTAGGTGACGGTCTAAGTACAAGCCTCTTATGTGGCAACTGCTAATGTCGTTTCTGGCGCTACTTCGTTAGGCTGGTGACCAAAAATTCTCAACCATAGTAGGGGTCTTTGATTTGCTGGCTAATTAGGGTCATGTGCCTTGCTTTTAGATGTCTTTACATTGCTTTTTCAATTTGAGGACCCTTAGATATGTTGAATTTTCTATTGGTCTGTGGTTCCCAAGTAATCAAGGAGAAGTGTGGAGTGTGCCCAAAACTGGTGAGTTCTAAAGCTAATGTGCTCCCAACAGTATTGCAAAGGCTTTGATAGTGAGCTTGTATTGTAAGGACTTTAACCATAAACAGAACAAACTTTGACTTAGACTTGAGTTGACTTCGGTTTTGTAAACAAAGATCAAAGTAACCTTAGATATGATGACTTGATTAAAGGTAGTGTCACCACCAAGCCTCAAGAGCCACCAATCTATCTAAAGGATCTAAAGGATTAAAGGCCAAATCGCCCCTCAATCTATCTAAAAGATCTACTTACGACTTTAAACAAGGATAAAGAGAGAGATTTTGTGAGACGAGTGAGTTTCCTCTGTTCTTTTCACCATATAATGTTTTCAAATGGATAAAAGCCTCATGGTTTTATAGAGGAAAGGGAATTAACTCCTAGCAAATCAAAGGAAATAATATTTAAAGTATTAAACTTAATATGGAAAGCAATAAAAGCTTAAAGGTTTAGAAAAATAGAGCTTATTTAACATTAAATTTTTCCCCTAATAAATGTAGTAAGTGTACTTAGAAATATTCTAGCAATATTGCTGATATAGTTGAATTCTGATTTATATGTTGAGCTTGATTTGATTGATAAATAAGTGTTTAAGCATGTTGAGTTATCGATAATTGGCTTTTTAGTACCTTAACGTACATGTCATTTATTTTTTTTGGGCCTCACTTTTTGATTTAATTTTTTAGTACCCTGAGGCTTGGTGTTTGGATTTGTTACCATCTTTCAAAATGCTGTTTTAATTTTTTAATACCTCTTGCACTATTTGTTTTTGCATGTTCAAATTATGAAAAGACCCTATAATTTGGTAAAAGACGGAAATAAGTTATTTTTAGAGGGTTTTGAGAAAATATGCTTGTTTTATATGTTTAACTTCTTATAATGATTTTATTGGCACTAGTTATCACAATCTACTATTTATATTATAAATATTATATTTTCTATGGTTATAGGTCCACCATGTTTAGTAATGTATAAAAGCTTAATTAGAAAGTTTTGGCCGTTACCTGAACCTAGTCGGCTTCTGCCCCTGGCTGTCCCTCTAACTTTCAGTTTACAAAGATTGCTGATCTCAAGCACACCTTCTTTAGATCAAACACAACATAGATCCATTTCGTTCCTACCTTAGACCATTGTCATTAATCAAGTTTTATTTTTTATACTTATAAAGATAGTCGAACTTTAATCAATAAACTATAATATTTAAGACATAAGGTTCAATTGAATAATGTTTCCTACTTGGAAACTTTTTTTATTGAAATCTTGAAAGTGGAATATTACAATGAAAAGATTGAAAATAGATTTCAACTACTAAGATCATCAAAGATGTTTGTTCATAGAGAAATGGAGATTCCTGATTTGTCTTTTGCTTAAATATGCTCAAATGACTATGTCCCTTCTCAGTGCTCTGCTTCTTCTTTTATAAAGGAATTGGACTACATATGATGCCCTAATGGGTACACTACACATTGATATTTTCAGAAGACTACAGTTGTCATTACATGGCTACAGTAGACTGCATTATTTTTCTAACTTGACACTTGACAAAATACAATAATTGTGCAACAGCTTTTTAGAGTAGTTAATGTTGACAAACTAGTCATCCATGTTGAGATTTTGCATGCCTTAATCTCTAATAATGTCTTCCAGTACATTATTATCTAGATAATCATCAAAATCTTCATCAACTTGAAGATGCTCTGTATCCCATTTTTCAAATAATTCATGAAGATATTTCTTTCTTTTTTCTGATAAGAATTTTACAACTCCAACATCAAAGAGATAATCAAAGACATCTTCTAAAGCAGCCATTCTACCTTCATGTATTTGCTGAAGTCATTGTGATAAATGAAAGCAGTGTTCCTGTAATACATGAAGTAGGTGATGGAATAAATTGCTTTTCGGTCCCCTGTGGTTTTGTGTAATTATTTACTAACCTCACGCTTTCAGAAAAATATTTTGGGGACTACTTAGTTTGGCGTAAATGCTTTTCGAGGTATAACTCTTTGGGTTAAATGATTTCTAGGTGACAAATATTTTTTTTATGGCCCAGAACTTTATGAAATTTCTGTTTTTGGTCCAAATGGGGTTCAAAATGAAAACACTCAAACTTTTGGACTATTTTTGAAAACTAGGCTTATATTAATGCTTGGACTTCTTATAATGATTTTACTTGTACTAGTTATCACAACCTACTACTCATATCATAAATATTATATTTTATGTGATTAGAGGGCCACCATGTTTGGTACAATAATTACAGCTTAATTAGAGAGTTTCGACCATTACCTGAACTTAGTCAGCGTTAGACACTGGTGTTCCTCTAACTTCTAGTTTACTGAGATTGCTAATCTCAACCCCATCTTCCTTAGATCAAGCACAACACAGATTCGTTTTGTTTCCTACCTCGGACCATAGCTACTAATCAAGTTTTTTATCTTTTAAAGGACAGTGGAACTTCAATTAAGAAATTATAATATTTAAGACATAGATTCGATTAAATAACATTCCCTACTTGGAAACTTTTTTATTGAAAGTTTAAAAGTGGAAATATTACAATGGAAAGATTTGAAAAGGGACTTAAACAGCTAACATCATCAGAGATGCTTGCTCATAAAGAAATTGAGAATCCCGACTTCTCTTTTGCTCGAGTATACTCAAATGATCGTGTCCATTCTAGCACTCATGCTCTCTTTTTGTAAAGGAGATGAACTACACAGGATGCTCTAATGGCTATAGTAGACATTGATATTTCATGTGGCCAAAAGCTATCCACACATGGTTATAGTAGACAACATTGTTTTACTGATATGACACCAAACAAAATAGTATAATAATGTTGCAATCACTTTTCAGAGCCTTTAATTGCCGACAAGACTAGTCATCAATATTGAGATTTTCCATGCCTTCATCCTCAATAATGCCCTCGAGTGCATCATTATCCAGATAATCATCAAAATCTTCATCAAGTTGAAGATGTTCTGGATCCCATTTTTCAAATAATTCATGAAAATATTTCTTTTCTTTTTCTGATAGAAATTTTCCAACTCCAATATCAAAGAGATAATTGAAGACGTCTTCTGAAGTAGCTCTTTCTACCTTCATATGTTTACTGAGATCATCATGATAAATGAAAGTAGTACTCCCGCAATGCATTAGTGGTCTTCCTTCTTCAATTAATGGCCACATTTGATGATGAATATTGTAAAAACCAATGGCTCTTGCTAAAGAAGGATCACTAACTGCTTCTTGTTGTTCTGGAAACCATTCTTGTTGTTGATCGTTGGGATCATTTAAATCAACTAATTGAACAAGTTAATGGGCCAGTTTTGCTTTTCCATTTTCATATTCGATCACTACGCAATGTACCTCAACATATATGCTTCTAATGTATGGAATTATTACCAAACCATTAGGAGATGTGAGAATCCAATGGATCCTTTTAAATATGCACTGTTGAAAATTAGTTAGTCTTGAGAAGATTGAGTATTTTGGATCTGGGTTTTCTTTGAGGTCGGCTACCATTCCATATTCCTAGGCTTTCATGATGGCGTTTTTTGGAGAGATTGAGTTAGCCGGGAATCTAACGCCACCAACTCCCAATCTATCAGGAAAGAAGATCGTTGTACTCCATGACTCCTAATTATCATAAGAGTAATTATGATACTAGCCGATGCAGGCTGCATAGCAGTCGTTGAACCATTTTTCTTGAACATGAGGGCTTATTTTTTCTTGAATATCATACGGACAGCTTAGCTTAATTCATTTGTAATTCTAAAAGGCTAAATCTTTGTGCTATTAGTTAGGCAGGAGACAACAGACCAAAACGTGATCTAATTTTTGTATAGAATTTCAAAATATTCATCAGAATTCTACTAGAAGGAGAAACCTGTTCTAACAGTAATAATGACATTTCGTTTTGGATTTTCTCCTTTTCTAGCATGACTTCTACTCTAATGATCACTATTAGCGAGTTTTCAAGTTAAACTGTGTGCCAGAGACTTCTTTGATCCCTGAATATGTTCAATAGAGAAGAAAAACTGGTTAAACCATAATTGTTAACGAAGGAGTCTCCCTGACGCTTACATATTTGATAAGTTCTTTTTTACAAAACCAACTATTCCTTTGCAATTAGTTCGAATAAGAAAAGATTTTAGGGCTAAAAAATTAAGAACTTTTCAATTCCCCTTATGACTGCAAGGAATTCGTTTTCCATTGTACGATAATTGCATTCTGCTTTATTAAAATTTCCACTGCAATATTTGTAGAGCTTTTTTCCTTCTTTGATTTTGAGTACTGTACTCTAGTGTTTACTGTTGGCATCTATCTCAAGAATTAAATCATCTTCTTCATTAGGCAAATTAAGAACAGGAAGATTTTTACACATTCTTTTAAAGTTTTGAACAATCTTTGAATCAATAGGAGTCCATGAACAACTTCTTTCTTGAGTTTTTGCTACAATGGTTTTCTTAATTTAGCTAGATCTATATGATGAAATCTTAAGCATAGGTAAGGCATCCATGAAACCTTTCTACTTACTTCCTATCTTCATCTTTTCTAGAAAATTTTCTATTTTTTCTATAATATGCTTTTGTAGGATGATTTGTCCACCTTTTATTTCTAGACCTAAAAACTCAATTTCTTGCCCAGTATAAATGCACTTACTCTTACCAAGAATAGCTATAACTTTGTCCACAGAACTCGAATTAAGGCGATTCAAAAGGAATTTAAAAGCTAACACACTAATCTATCCACCCACCAAAAATACAATTTTTCTCTAGGCCAATCATTACCAGTTTATTGGAAAATTTCCCCTATTTTCTGCAATTTTTGAGCCCCCACTGTCCTAGCTTTCTCCACTCTTTTCACACAAATCGTCATCTGAAATCAATCCCTAAAATCATGTAATAAAGCTTTGGTCCTCCCATCATCACGCAAAACCATTATACTCAATTTCACTTCATAATCCTATACATTAAAGATTTATTTCTCTATCAAGTATACACAAATAACATGCTTAATGCCAAATTAATCCAAACCATGTATTACTTGCTAAAACCCTAGCTTATGTCCAACATCAAACATCCATATCTCATCCCAAGATCACCAAACACACCATCATCATCATAAATAGGTTTAAAGATTACCAAATCAAAGAGAAAACAATCCAAATCCAACACTTTAACTCAAGCTAGTATGATCATGGAAAACTCTAAACCGTAACATGCTCCAACTCAATCAACCATTTAAAGCATCAAAATAACTCTTGTTTCTTATCAAAACATCATGATCAATAATCAAAAATAATAAAACAAGAATCAAAATCAATAATCTAAAGAAAACAAGCTTAGGGTTATTCACTTGATCTTGAAGAAAGTAGAGATGGAGGTGATGTTTGGTGGTTTTGTTGATTGGGGTTGGTGGCTAGGGGTACTAGGGCATCGAGGGGTGATCGGAGGCAGCCTAGCTAGCCGAAAAACACCACAGAATAGCAGGAATAGCAGGGAAGGGGGGAAGGCAGGCTAGAGAAAGAGAGGAGAGAGAAGTGGGTTGAAATCTTGGTTGTATTTTTTTTACTTATCTACACTTGGCTGAATATATAACTCCAAAAGTAGCTTTTTACTAACCATGGTTAAGCTTACATCATGGTTATTGGCTAGAATAATCATACCAACTTTTTGGGCTTCAAATTGGGTTGGAAATAAGTTTGATTCGAAAATAAAACGCCCCGTAACGATAATGTTTTTGCGTAACTCAAAATTAAATTTTTGTAATGTTATGGAAAAGAAAATAAATTACTTAGATTAAACTTGTTAGGGCCTACTATCAATTCTTCCAAAGTTTTCGCTAATAATTAAATAAATAAATAAAATTCGAATAGCCAAGTGCGGGCCCAAATAAATTTTTTCCCTCCAGATTAAATGTTATAAATAAATATGCGAAAATCATTAACATGAGGTAATTAAATAAATAAACATAATTAGGGTTGGGCTATTATAGATATCATGAGTCGTAAGTTATGACACTCACTTGAGGAGAGAGCTAACGTGTGAATCTGATGCCTAGAAAATCATTTCTTAATCATTATATATTGAAAGTGTAAACATTTGGAAAAGTGTATGTACTCTCTAAAAGAGCCTTGTTGGATTCCAAATGACTTTTTGTGAATAATGATTGTTTTTATAAGTAGCTACCTTGATTAAGGTGAAGGTTCTTGTTCTTTTATACATTGGATTTCATTTTCTTACTAAAAGAACTCCTGCTGGCAACTCCAACTGAACTCTGGGGTGCTATGTGTTTATATGAGAACCAAACAACCTATTGTCCTTGATGCCTAAGTCTTAGGATTAGTCATCTTGATATTGAGACATGTAGGTCCATTAGGAAATTTGAAGTAAGTATATGGTGTGGCTATTGTTGCTTGGGCATGGGGGTTGTAGGCTAGGCCAGTTGAAGCTTTTGTGCATTGAGCTAATGAGGAAAAGTGATTCCATTAAATTTTGGAGGTTATTAGGAGATTATTAGAAGTGGATGATGTTGTTTGCTTAATATGTGATATTGAGTATTGGTTTGTGTATGAATGCTATTTAAAGTATTGCATGCAATGGTTTTGTTTTTTTGGGGTTGAGAATTACTTACTGAGTGTGTGGTAGCTTATCCCCTCTCAATTTCCCTTTTTCCTAAGTTCTTGATGTGACAGGTAAAAGTCAATTCATGTAACCTGTGTCAAAACCTTCCTTTGGCTTTGGAAAAAGGAGTTATATGTATATATGCATGTAGATTGTGAATCAAATGATTAAAAGCAATGTATTTTTAAGTTCTTGAGCATATATAAGTTAATTATTATAGTTCATGTACTGCATATCGAATAGCAGTCGCTTTGAATGGCCATGTGAGCCAACCGTTTGAATAGTCGGTCGTCTGGTTTAGTTGGAGTTACTTATTTTTTGCATATAAAACCCAGTGTTCCAGATGTATGATCTGTTGAGCTGTATCTTCTATTTCTTTCTTTTTATTCGACTTTATACTTGTGTACTCTAGGTGTGTGCCCCGTAAAATTGTGGTCTCCGACGTGTGGGCGTCGAGCTTGTTTAGTTATGTCGTTTATGTTTTGTTTTTGCAGGAACCTAATGTAAGGTTTTAAGCTTAGGGTATAGTCAATTTTTAGGAGGAACTTTATCCGTTTCACTCCAAAATTTTTGAAGTTAATAACATCCCTAACCTTATGACATAGGGGGTGTTACATAGATAGCGAAACCTACTAAAATCTATTGAGTATAAGGAAATTATGAAGCTACATTCTAGATGGATAAACACAAAGCTTTAGAACCTGATGGTTTCAGAGCAGGTTCCTTTTAGGATTGCTAGTACATTCTCCACAAAGATGTGTCCTAAGCCATTAGATTGTTCTTTCTTGAAGGGTATTACTTTAACAAATTAATCACACTTATTGCATTGACTCCTATGGTGGAAAATCCTATCACAATAGCCTAACTGTAACCTATCAGTTTGTACAATTGTCTCGATAAAATCATAGCAAATCTTTTTGGTTAATAGAATGTGTCCAGTCCAGGAAAAAATTATTGTCCAAGTATAAAGAGCATTTATACCAAAACGATGCATCCCTGTTAATTTGTACTTGCACAAGAAGACATGAACAAGTTCAAGAATATGAAATGGAAAATCATGGTAGCACTAAAGTTTAATTAGAAAAAAATATATGATAGGTTAGAAAGATTTTATTTGAAACTCTTAGGGAACTGGTTTTCCATAAAATATATATGGACTGTATTCAAGAATGCATATCAACTATATCCTATTCTATTATTGTTAATGATAAAGTTACTGGTGTCTTTACACCATCCAAGGGTGTAAAACTCCAAAAATTCATGTGTAACTCTCGAAGAATAATCAACGTAACTTTATTATTAATTTTGAGAAATTATGGTGGGTCACTTGAGATCGTAGGAAGTAATATAGACTTGGGCTACTGTGTGAGTTAACCCAGCCTGAAACTCCCTATTTTCAGACCAATCCACGTTTTAAAGAATACAGTAATTTCAAATTTAGATTTTGATTGGCTATAAAAAAACATTCAACTTTTAAATGTTACTTTCAATTTGATAAAAAATTTAGATTTTCTTGTCAGGATTTCCCTCCTAAATTTCATATTTTAAAATTTAAATTTATTAGAATTTTTAAACGGATATCAAAATATTCTTTAAATGCCTTCCTTGTCAAATTCCATCCAAGAATATCTTTCAGCTTCCGTTTTATCAGCTAACAAGAAAAAAAGGGAGAGAGAGAGAGAGAGAATTGCATTATTATCCCTTAATATCTTGTACCTCTCCCTCTCACTTTTTTCCCTTACAATTCCCTCTGTTCCTCCTGCTTTCTCTCTGCATCACTGCCTGCTAGCAACCATTTCCTATCGCTGCCCTAGGGTTGTTGTCTGGCTAACCACAACAAACTTCTTCCACAACTCCCGCCAACTCTCCTTACACTGCCACTGTTGGGCCACCATCACCACCAACCACCATCTTCTTCCATATTTAGGTATTTTTTGGTGAGATGTTAAGTTTTGTTCAAATTAGGTTCTTTAAAAAAAAATTGTAGCAAGTTTGATTCATCTTCTAGCCTCTAATTAATCTTTCTCATGTTTCTAATAAAATTTTTAGGCTTTGGAGTCGCTTGAAACCATACATATAAGCAGTTCGCTCCTCACTTCCTTTAAGGTAAAAGCTATAAATTTTCTCCCTAAAATCTCTTATGAAGGGCTCTGCTAGGTTTAATTGGATTCTAAATGTAGTATGGGTGGTTAGGAATGAAATGAGATTAATTTTATGGTTTTTCTTTAGTGGTTATCATAATTTCGTGCATGAAATACAAGTTTAGTCAAGACTAACAACTAGACCTATACTGGCTTGGATTTGAGGAATAACAGGGTTTAGGTACCAGGTCAAATACCATGAAAATATTCAAGGATGTGTATTTGGGAATCAATTTTTCCAAGAATTTTGAGCTTCAAACAAGGGAGACATGAATTTTTACATGTGATAGAGGAAATTTCAGTTTCTATGGTTACTTGTGATTGCTTAGAAAACATAAGTTATAGTAGACAAAAAGGGATTGCCAGATTATGCTAATATAAGATTCTACTATATTTTTAGGTGAAGTTTTGCCTCTGCTAGTTAGGGCAAAAAACTAACATGCTGACGCTATTGGGTTATATTTTAATATGAGCTATAGTTAGAAAATGAGCTTTAGAAGGTTTCTAAGTGCTTAAAAATCCATACTAGGGGGCACTGATGATAGTCACGAGATTTTAGGGCCTTGCTTGACTTTTAGGTTGAGAAATATCAGTTTTAGGGTGTAAGATCTCCCTTATGTTGCCCATGTTAGAACAATTTATTTTTATCATTAGGCCCAACGATGTAGGATCGACGTCAAGCTAGGTTGTTATGCTTTGTTGAGGTAATGTCAATGCCTAACTCCCTTTAGTTGTGGCATTAAAATGTGATTGGATGTTTATATATTGTTTATGTCATCTTGTAGGTCAAGGAAACCTTATGTGTAAAAGTTAAACTGTGAAACGTGATTTTAACAATTTTTGAACGTGTAACTATGCATCACGATTGAATATTTATACTTAGGCAGTTCGTGTTAATCTCATCGAGTTATGGCATATGGTTGTTCGGTTTCTAATAACCCATGGATTCTTTGGGTTCTAGTAACCTATGAGGATGTTCAAGTTCTAGTAACCTATGAGGATCTTCGGGTTTTGGTAACCCATGAGATCCTATTGTGGGGTCACTCACCATTAATTGAGCTCTATATTTGGTTTCTAATAATGGTTAAGGTTCGGCAGTTTAAAGTTCTTGAAATGAATGGGAACAAATATTATTTTCAATTGTTTGATTGTTTTCCTCTAACCCATAAATGTTTGAAATGAATTTAAGTAAGTTTTTTATGGTTAGGGTGTGCATCATTGAGCTCTGTAACGCCCTGACCCCCTCTCTAGTCATGAGCAATTACCAGAAACGACTTTAAGAATCGTCGACTGGCCCCACAATTCACCACAAACTTTTTCGACGTGCTTCGTCCTCGCTCACGCACTGCTTGGGAAACTTCCCAGGAGGTCACCCATCCCAAGATTGCTCTCTAGCAAGCACGCTTAACTATGGAGTTCTTAAGAGAGGGTTTCTCGAAAAGAAAGGTGCACCTTTGGTGATATAGGTAGTCACTTCGATCCTTTTGAGCCACACTCGGGGTGTTACAATCACCCCCACTTGAAACGCAAAATGTCCTCATTGTGCCGCACTAACTGACCAATTCACTCGTCCTCTTGACCGGTAGTCGAGACCCAGTATCTTTGCCTTGGTAGGTGACTGCCCATGGGCTCTGCATCCACTAGCGCAGCTTACGATCGCGGGTCGGCTCTGATACTATCTGTAATGCTTCATCCTCGCTCACAAATCACCACAAACCTTTTCGGCGTGCTTCGTCCTTGCTCACACGCTGCTTGAGAAACTTCCCAAGAGGTCACCCATCCCAAGATTGCTCCCCAACAAGCATGCTTGACTGTGGAGTTCTTAAGAGAGGGCTTCCTGAAAAGAAAGGTGCACCTTTGGTGATATAAGCAGTCACTTCGAACCTTTTTAAGCCACACTCAGAGTGTTACAATCACCTCCACTTGAAGCGCACAACGTCCTCGTTCTGCCTCATTAACCGGTTGACTTACGAGTCCTCTCGACCGGTGGTCCACACTCAGTATCTTTGCCCCGCTAGGTGATTGCCAATGGGCTCTCCATGCACTGGTGCAGCTCACGGTAGCGGGTCGGCTTTGATACCATCTGTAATGTCCTGACCCCCTCTCGGGTCCTGAGCAATTACCAGGAACGACTTTAAGGATCATCGATTGGCCCCACAAATCACTACAAACCCTTTCGGCGTGCTTCGTCCTCGCCCACAAGTTGCCTGGGAAACTTCTCAGGATGTCACCCATCCCAAGATTGCTCCCCAGCAAGCACGCTGAACTATGGAGTTTTTAAGAGTCGGCTTCCCGAAAAGAGAGGTGTACCTTTGGTGATATAGGAAGTCACTTCAAACCTTTTCAAGCCACACTCGCGGTGTTACAATCACCCTCACTTGAAGCACACAACATCCTCGTTGTGACTCATCAACCAACCTGCTTACAATTCCTCTTGACCGACTGTCCACACCTAGTATCTTTGCCCCGCTAGGTGACTGCCCATGGGCTCTCTATCCACTAGCACAACTCACCGTTGCGGGTCGGCTCTGATACCATCTGTAATGCTTCGTCCTCGCTTACAAATGACCACAAACCTTTTCGGCATGCTTCGTCCTTGCTCACACGCTGCTTGAGAAACTTCATAGGAGGTCACGCATCCTAAGATTGCTCCCCATCAACCATGCGTAACTGTGGGGTTCTTAAGAGAGGGCTTCCCGAAAAGAAAGGTGTACCTTTTTAAGCCACACTCAGGGTGTTACAATCACCCCCACTTGAAGCGCACAACGTCCTCGTTGTGCCTCATTAACCAACCGACTTACGAGTCCTCTTGACCGGCGGTCCACTTCTAGTGTCTTTGCCCCACTAGGTGACTGCCCATTGGCTGTCCATCCACTGGCGCAGCTTACGGTCGCAAGTTGGGTTCGATACCATCTATAACGCCCTGGCCCCCTCTCGGGTCATGAGTAATTACCAGGAACGACTTTAAGGATTGACGACTGGCTCCGCAAATCACCACAAACCTTTTCGGCGTGCTTCGTCCTCGCTCATACGCTGCCTGGGAAACTTCCCAGGAGTTCACCCATCCCAAGATTGCTCCCCAGCAGCACGCTTAACTGTGGAGTTCTTCAGAGTGAGCTTTCCGAAAAGAAAGGTGCACCTTTGGTGACATAAGTAGTCACTTCAAACCTTTTTAAGCCACACTCGGGGTGTTACTATCACCCCCACTTGAAGCGTACAACATCCTCACTGTGCCTCATTAACCGACTGACTTACGAGCCCTCTTGACCGGCGGTCCACACCCAGTATCTTTGCCGCGCTAGGTGACTGCCCATGGGTTCTCCATCCACTAGCGCAACTCACCATTGCGGGTAAGCTCCAATAGTATCTGTAATGCTCCGCCCCCTCCCTGGTCACGGATAGTTGCCAATAACAGCTTAAAGGATCATTGACTGGCCCCACAAATCACTACAAGATTTTCCTACGTCTTTTGTCATCGCTTACACGTTGCCGGGGAAACTTCGCAGGAGGTCACCTATCCCAAGATTGCTCCCCAACAAGCATGCTTAACTGTGGAGTTCTTAAGAGTAGGTTTCCCGAAAAGAAAGGTGCACCTTTGGTGATATAAGTAGTCACTTTGATCCTTTTAAGCCTTTGTAACATCCCGAGTTTCTAATTTCAATTCTTTATTCTAATCCTTATCCTATATGGCAGTGGAACCTGAATTGGGGTGTTACTGCCATATTTCCTTCTTGGAAATACTAGGTTGGATATCAAGAACAATTAATACAAAACTCCTAAATAACATTTCAACTTTAGCTAAGGGTTCAGCTTTGATATCACAATAAATTTTGAAATATCTGTTAATGGTGTCTTTGTTCTAAGGAAACTATAAAACTGCATCCTCTTCCACTCAAGCGTCAGGACCTCGCTCTATTTTCGATTCCTCAGTTCCATGCATAATTAAATCACCTGAAAACAAAACATTTTATAAAAGTTAGATAAACTCAGTAAACAACCACCCCTAACAGTCAACTATGCATACAAATTCATTTTGAAAACATTTTTAAGGGGTGGGGGAAAATAGCAAGGTTTCCAGGACACACTTCTCATTACTATTCACCCCTAGGGTTAATAGATTTCAGTGATGAACATTTATAGTCAATAGTCTAGACCACAACAGTCAGATTTAAGGTGAGCGACCCCACGGGGATTGATTGGCTATGCTTGGCTTCAACGCAGCTGCTTAACTTGATTCCTAGCCTACCGCTTAACCCTTTCCTGGCCTATCATCATCATGGATGGTTACCGCTAGCTTGGCCCATGTCCCAATAGGGCACGTGGCCGCTCACACGCATGCACTACTTTCCTGGGGAAGGCTAATGGCCTTCAAACAACACAGTCAGATTAAATCTCACCCAACTCAACCTTTACAGATACTGTTACCTACATCTTTGTTATAGATCGATTTAGCATGAAATTTCATTCAATCTCAACCCATCTCCCCAAGGACATCAGCACATTAAATAATATTGAATTACCAACACGACATTACCAAGTTGCAATTTCTTAACATATGACTCATTCGGGCACTACTACATAGCCACATTCAATAAACTCATACTGTAATTTCATTCAAGCAGTAAATAGGGAAATTCTTACCATGTTCGAGCATACACATTTCAAACAACTCGGGGAAGGGTTAGGGCATGATTGTTATCTGGATACCGTACAAGTTACAGGCTCGATTACTCACTCGAGCTTACTGCTTCGTACCAAGGTCAACAGATAGTCCACACTAAGTCCAAACTCAAATAACTACACTCCCTAGCCCTGGCCCTACTTCCAAAATTTCCCTAAAATTTTCTCTTACTTTTCGGGCCCCCAATCTGAAGCCCAACCAGGAATCCAGATTCGACTAGAATCTGGATCCCCTTCCAAAGCCCATAACTTCTGGCTCCAATATCCAAATTCCAATTTCTAGCCTAATACGGAAAGCTTAGCCCATCCTCTATAATTGTCATGTTCAGGGTTTCACCTGGATCTAGCCTAAAATAGGTCATTTCCTTAGTTCTTTTAGCGGTGTCACTAACTACTGTGGTTTGGACAGTCCATGGTAATTTGATCATAACTTGGGCCATGCTAACCCAAATCGCTCGATTGAAAAACATGGATATGTGGTCCATCTCGACACGTCCACCTTGAAAGTTTCACAATTTAGAGCACCCAGACCAGCCCTAGGTAAAATTCTAAAGTTGATGTTAATGCAGCCTTCTTTCCAGATTGGCAAGTTTTGCCTCAATCCCGAACTCGACTTCCCAACCCCATACCTTTGACACCCGACCTCCAAAATTTGATTTCATGTACAACGCAGAAAGATGTGCATGTTTATTATAACTTTTGGGTTTGGTGTTCTCGCCAATTCCTATTGTAGCTAGGTTAAAAATCTTAAAACATGCCAACTATCCCTGGCTGTCCCAGTTTTGACAGTCTCTAGTAAACAGACCATAACTCCCTCCACACAAGTCAAAATCCTGTGATTCAAAAGTTGTCTTGCAGACCACGCCTTATCCCATATATTAAGAATTTCTCATGAATTTTAGGCCAATGGATCAACGGGAACAAATTTTTAAAGATTTATAATTTTCTGCCCTTACCCAATAACACGTTTTTATCAATTTCAACCTGGGTTCTGCTCTTTTCGCCTCCATAATCATGTCATTAATACTTGTGACAACCCCACATGAATCCAATGACCCTTCCCCCTCACCCAAGTCGCCTAAGTCAAGGGGAAAAAAGTACAATTTGATAACAAGAATACAATAAAACGTTGCACACTCACATTGTTGTAAATTCGTTAAAGAATCGATTTGAGTGTTGACCCCTTTGTGCTTTAAGTCTGAAAACAAATATAAAACGAATGAAGTTTAATGCTTTCCACTCGAAATTTGCATAAACCATGATGTTTTAAAGAAAAAAAACTTCAAAGGGTTTGGGATACTCATGCATGGGGTGCATGGATGCACCCACTTACCACCAAGGGAGAGGGTGCGTGGGAAGCCGGCGGTGGTCCGATGGTGGCCGACGAGGAGCGGCTGCGAGAGGGAGGGGGGAGAGAGAGAGAAGCGAGGGAGAGAGAGGCGAGAGAGTGAGAACGGGAGAGAGAGAGAGAGAGAGAGAGAGCACGAAAGGAAGAGAGAGAATGAGAGGAAGAGAGAGAAAGAGAAAGGTGTGAGTGAGGGGAGGGGGAAAAGTGAGGCATGGTTAGGGTTTAGGGGGGCCAACCGGGTAGTGGGGGAGGGGAAAAGAAATAAGGAAAGACAAAAGGAAAAAGGAAAGGAAAGAAAATAGAACAAGAAGGAACGAAATAAAACACATTTTAGGGTTTGATTTGGGTGGATTTGGGAGAAAAAAAAGTCGATTTCAAATTAAAATAGATAGGAGGGAAAAATAAATAAAAGGAGTAATTAATTGAGTCGGGAAGCATAATACGCAAGTATTTAAATCGAGGAAAAACAAAAATATCCCGGATGAAAAATAAATAAATTTTTTAAAAATTTTTTTAAAGAAAAATTTAAAAGACACAACTCATGTCGAAAGAGGTTTAGAACGACTTGGATTACGAGGGTCAGTCCATGTCACAAGATCTCCCAATTTGATTTTCCGGGGTTTTACATACTACCCCACTTAAGAAAGTTTCGTCCCCGAAACTTCACTAAACTGTGACACGGTACCACTACAAACATGAATTTTCGGGGTTTTACATACTACCTCGCTTAAAGGTTTCATCCTCAAAACTTACACTCACCTGGTTATAGGAACAAGTAAGGGTATTTGTCTCGCATTTCCTGCTCCGGCTCCCATGTGGCTTCAGACATCTCATGGTTGGCCCAAAGGACCTTCACTAGGGGCACCATCTTCCTATGAAGGTACTTTTCCCACCGATCCAGGATCTGTACAGGCTGTTCCTCGTACGACAGGTCTTCCTGGAGCTGTATAGGATTAGGCTCGATTATGTGTGAGGGATCTGTGATGTATTTTCGTAACTACGACACATGGAATACATTATGTACTATTAGAAGTTTGGGCGGTAGCTCCAATCGATAAGCTACTTCCCTGATTCTCTATATGATAGGGTACGACCCGATGTACCTCGGGCTGAGCTTTCCTGCCACCCCAAATCTCGCGACTCCCTTGGTTGGGGAAACTCGGAGAAACACCTTATCTCCTATATGGAACTTAAAGGGCCTACGCCTCCCGTCGGCATAGCTCTTCTGGCGGCTCTCATTTGCTCCTGGATCACCCTTATTTTATCCGTGGTGGCTTGGATTAACTCCGACCCAATAGTCAAAGCTTCATTAATCTCCGTCCAACAAAGTGGTGTTCTGCATTTCCTCCCGTACAGTGCCTCGTATGGGGTCGTGCCAATGCTCGCTTGGTAACTGTTGTTGTAAGAGAACTCAATTAGTGCCAGCTGCTCGTCCCACACACTTTTAAAATCAAAGCGCAAGCCCTTAGCATATCTTCTAATGTTTGAATAGTGCGTTTCATCTGTCCATTCGCAGCAGAGTCGAACGCAGTACTAAAACGTAGTAGCGTCCCAAATGCTTCTTGCAGCTTCTGCTAGAATCCCGGCTGGAATCGAGCGTCTCGATCTAATACTATGGAACTAGGTACCCTGTGTAACCGTACTATCTCCTCGAGGTATACTCGAGCTAATTGGTCCAAGGTCCAAGTATTTCTCGTAGCTTTGAAGCGCGCTGTTTTTGTGAGTCTATCCATGATAACCCAGATCGCGTTGTTCTTTTGTTGAGTCAATGGTAAGCCCACTACAAAATCCATGGACACCGAGTCCCATTTCCACTCAGGAACATATACAAGTTGTAAAAGTCTTGTTGGCCGTTGGTGTTTGATTTTTTCTTGCTGGCAGGTTAGGAACTTTGCCACATAGCCGACCACTTCCTGTTTCATGTTACTCCACCAGAACGTCAGTCTTAGGTCCTTATACAGCTTATTTTCGCCAGGGTGTACTGAATGTGGAGTATTGTGGCCCTTGTCTAGGATTTTTTTTAAGTGCCACCACGGCTGTAAAACACACTCGATTATGAAATCGTATGGTACCATCTTCATGAATTACGAATCCTGGTGCTTTGCCCACCAATATTTTTTCTCTGATCCGTTCAAGTTGAGGGTCTGTAGCCTAGGCTAGTCAAATTTCCTCTATGATGGTGGGTTGTGCTTCCAAGGCGCAAAGCATAGGTTTGGGCCCTCGGGGTAATTACCTTAAGTTCTAACTTCCGAAATTCCTTACAAAACTCGTTCGGAAGCGCTATTAAGCAGTTCAGGACTGGGTACGATCGGCGACTCAATGCATCCGCTACTACATTAGCTTTTCTTGGATGGTACTAGAAATGAACATCATAATCTTTCAGGAACTCTAACCACCTTGTCTGTCTCAAGTTCAGATCCTTTTGTAAGAAGAGATATTTCAGACTCTGGTGATCGGTGAAAACTTCACAGCGTACCCCGTACAAGTAATGCCTCTAGATCTTAAGCGCAAATGCGACCCTCTTGCATTAGCACACACCCCAACCTATTCTTAGAGGCATCGCTATACACTACAAATTCTCTATCAGTGGTAGGTAAGGCCAGTATTGGCGCACTCGTCAGTCCCTTCTTAAGCTCCCAGAATGCTTCCTCACAGCATTCTGTCCATTCATACTTAGTGACCTTCTTGGTCAAGTTGGTGAGCAGGGTGGCAATTTTTGAGAAATTTTGGACAAATCTGCAATAGTACCCCGCTAAACCCAAGAAACTCTTTACTTTCGTCGGGTTCTTAGGTCTGGGCCAATTTGTCACGGCCTCTATCTTTTGGGGGTCTACTGATACTCCCTTATTGGATACCACATGTCCCAAGAATGCCACCTTGTTCAACCAAAACTCACACTTTGAAAATTTGGCGTACAACTCATTTCTCCTTAATACTTTCAGGGCTGTCCGTAGATGGTTGGTATGCTCCTATGTAGTTCTCGATGAAATTATGATGTCATCTATGAAGACCACCACAAATTGATCCAAATAGGGTTTAAAGACCCCATTCATGAGATCCATGAATGCTGTTGGGTTATATCCTCATCCTTGATTCAGAGTTGATGGTACCCCGAACGAAGGACTATTTTAGAAAATGTCACCCGCCTCGTAACTGATCAAAAAGGTCATGTACCATGAGAAGGGGGTAACGGTTCATGATCATTATCTTGTTCAGTTCTCGGTACTCTATACACAACGTTAGGGTCCCATCCTTCTTCTTTACAAACAACATCGGGGCTCCCGACGAGGATATACAAGGTCGGATATACCCCTTCTCCAAGAGTTCCCCCAACTGTGTCTTTTATTCCTTAAGTTCTGCTGGTACCATTCGATAAGGTGCCCTAGAGATAGGTGGGGCTCTAGGGGCTAGATCCATACAGAACTCCGACTCTCTAAGGGGTGGCATACCGGGAATCTCATCTGGGAACACATCTGGAAATTCCCTCTTTATTGGAATGTCCTCAAGGGAGGGTTCTACACCCTCAGTTTTCACTACGTTACACAGGAATCCCTCGCATCCTCGACCTAACAACTTGTGGGCCTGCATCACATAAATCAATTTCACTCCCGTTCTCGGTCTCTGGCCCTTATGCATGACCTTTTCCCCATTAGGTCCCCTTAGGGTGATTTTTCATCTTGGAAAGTCTATTTGTGCCTGATGCTTAGCTAACCAGTCCATTGCCAAGATAACCCCAAAGTCTGTCAGCTCAAATCTATATAAGTCTGTCAGGAATTAAAACTCATAAATTCTAAGAGGGCAGTCCTCGTATAGCTCCTCACACGTCACGGTCTTTCCATCAAGGAGAATCACAGACAACAATGAAGATTTACTGGTGGGAACTAGTCCTAATGACTCAACCAGTTTAACGGAAATAAAGGAGTGCATGACACCCGAATCAAACAAAACATCTACCGGTTGAGTTAGGATAGAGAAAGTACCCATCACAATATTGGGAGCATCCTTTGCTTCCTCCTTGCGCATCTTTAAAAATTCAGTCCCGTTGATCTACTGGTCTAAAATTCGTGAACCTTTGCGGCTAGCTGGACCAAGTCGTCCTCTATGCTACGCCTTTTAAATCATGGGATTTCGACTTTTGTGGTGGGAGCTACGGTCCGTTTACCAAAGACTATCAAAACAGGGACTGTGAGGGATAGTTGGCATGTTTTAACATTTTTAACCTAGCTACAGTAAGAATTCGTGAGAACACCAAACACAAAAGTTGTAATAGACAAGAACATCTTTTTGGATTGGGCAAGAAGTTAAATTTTGGAGGTTGGGTGTTAACGTTATGGGGTTGGGAAGTCGAGTTCGGGATTCGGGCAAAATCTGCTAATCAGGAACAAAGGCTACATTAAAGTCAACTTTAGAAATTTACCTAGGGCAGGTATGGGTGCCTAAAATTGTTAAAAATTTAGGGTGGATGTGGACTGCATAACCTTGTTATTGAATCGAGCGATTTGGGTTAGCGTGGCCCAAGTAATGGTCAAATGACCATGGACTGTCCAGACCAGGGCAGTCACTGACACCGCTAAAAGAAGTAAGGAAACGGCCTAGTTCGGGCTAGAACCGGGCGAAATCTTGAGCATGACAATTATAGAGGACGGGCCAAAATTTTCGTATTGACCTAGAAATTGGAATTTGAATATTAGGGGCAGAAGCTACGGGTTCTGGAAGTGGACCTAGATTCTAGCCAAATCTGGATTCCTGGTTGGGCTTCAGATTGGGGGCCCTAAAATTAAGAGAAAATTTTAGGGAAATTTTGGAAGTAAGGCCAGGGCTAGGGGGTGTAGTTATTTGAGTTTGGACTGAGTGTGGGTTATCTGTTGGCCCAGTTATGGAGCAGTAAGCTCGAGTGAGTAATCGAGCCCGTAACTTGTACGATATCCAGGTAACGATCATGCCCTAACCCTTCCCCAAGGTGCTTGAAATTGTGTGTTCTCGAATATGGTAAGAATTTCCTTATTTACTGTTTGAATGTAATTACAATATGAGTTCGGTGAATGTGGTTGCGTAGCAGTGTATGAATTAGTCATATGTTAAGAAATTGCAACTTGGTAGTGTCGTGTTGGGAATTCAATATTATTTAATGTGCTGATGTCCTTGGGGAGATGGGTTGTGATTGAATGAACTTTCATGCTAAGTTGATATGTTACAAAGAGGAAGGTAATAGTATCTGTAAAGGCTAAGTTTGGTGAGATTTAATCTGGCTGTGTTGTTTGAAGGCCATTAGCCTTCCCCGGGAAACTGGTGCATGGATGTGAGCAGCCACATGCGCTACTAGGACGTGGGCCAGGCTAGCAGTAACTATTTGTGGTGATGGTAGGCTAGGACAGGGTTAAGCAGTAACCGCCATAGTAAGCGGTAGGGCAGGAACCGAGATAAGTGGCTGTGTTGAACCGAAGCGTAGGCCATGAGACCAAGTGGGGTCGCTCACCTTAAATATGAATGTTGTGATATGGACTATTGACTATAAATGTTCATCACCGAAATCTGGTAAACTTAGGAGTGTATAGTAATGAGAAGTGTGTCTTGGAAGCCTTGCTGTTTTCTCCTACCCCTTAAAAATGTTTCAAAATGAATTTGTATGCGTAGTTGACTGTTAGGGGTGGTTGTTTACTGAGTTTATCTCACTTTTATAGAATGTTTTGTTTTTAGGTGATTTAATTGTGAATGGGACTGGGGAACCGAAAATGGAGTGAGGCCCTGACGCTTGAGTTGGAGAAGATGTAGTTTAATAGTTTTCTTAGAACAAAGACACCGTTAACAGATGTTTCAAAAATTTATTGTGATATCAAAGTTGAACCCTTTGTTAAAATTGAAATGTTATTCAGGAGTTTTGTGTTAATTGTTCTTGACATCCAGCCTGGTATTTCCAGGAAGGAAATACGGCAGTAACACCCCAATTCAGGTTCCGCTACCACGTAGGATAAGGACTGAATAAAGAATTGAAATTAGAAACCGGGGGTGTCACAAAGATTTAAAACCCTAGAAAATTAAATTGGGAGACCTTATGATGCGGACCGACCCTCGTAATCCAAGTTGTTCTAAACTTCTTTCGCCATGAGTTGTGTCTTTTAAATTTTTCTTTAAAGAAAAATGTATTTATTTTTCATCCGGGATATTTTTGTTTTTCTCGATTTAAATACTTGCGTATTGTGCTTTCCAACTCAATTAATTACTCATTTCATTTATTTTCCCTCCTATCTATTTTAGTTTGGAATCGAATTTTTCCCTCTCAAATCCACCCAAATTAAACCCTAGAATGTTTTTTATTACCTTTCTTCTTCTTTTATTTTTTTCCCTTCCTTTTTCCGTTTCTCTTTCCTTTTTTTTCCTTTTCTTTTCCCCTCCCCCAGTCCCCAGTTGCCTTCCCCTAAACCCTAACCGTGCCTCACTCTTCCCCCCTCCCTTCACTCACGCCTCTCTCTTTCTCTCCCTTCCTCTCATTCTCTCCCTTCCTCTCGTCCTCTCTTTCTCTCGTTCTCACCCTCTTATCTATCTCTCCCTTGATTCTATCTATCCCCCTCTCTCCCACAGCTGCGCCTCACCAGCCACGACCGGACCACCGCCGGCCGCGCACGACCCCTCTCCCTTGGTGGTAAGTGGGGCGCATCCCACGCACCCCATGCATGAGTTTCCCTAACCCTTCGAAGTTTTTTTTAAAACATCATGGTTTATGCGAATTTCAACTGGAAAGCATTAAACTTCATTCGTTTTATATTTGTTTTCAGATTTAAAGCACAAAGGGGTCGACACTCAAATCGCTTCTTTATTGAATTTACATCAAGTTAAGTGTGCAACGTTTTATGGTATTCTTGTTATCAAATTGTAGTTTTTTTCCCTTGACTTAGACGACTTGGGTGAGGGGGAAGAGTCATTGGATTCACATGGGGTTGTCATGAGTATTAACGACATGATTATGGAGGCAAAAAGAGCGGAACCGTGGTTGAAATTGATAAAAACGTGTTACTAGGTAATAGTAGAAACTTATGCATCTTTAAAAATTCAGTCCCGTTGATCTACCAATCTAAAATTCGTGAACCTTTGCGGCTAGCTGGACAAAGTCGTCCTCTATGCTACGCCTTTTGAATCATGGGATTTCGACTTGTGTGGTGGGAGCTACTGTCCGTTTACCAAAGACTATCAAAACAGGGACTGTGAGGGATAGTTGGCATGTTTTAAGATTTTTAACCTTGCTACAGTAAGAATTCGTGAGAACAACAAACACAAAAGTTGTAACAGACAAGAACATCTTTCTGGATTGGGTAAGAAGTTAAATTTTGGAGGTTGGGTGTTAACGTTATGGGGTTGGGAAGTCGAGTTCAGGATTAGGGCAAAATCTGCTAATCTGGGACAAAGGCTACATTAAAGTCAACTTTAGAAATTTACCTGGGGCAGGTATGGGTGCCTAAAATTGTTAAACATTTAGGGTGGATGTGGACTGCATAACCTCGTTATCGAATCGAGCGATTTGGGTTAGCATGGCCCAAGTAATGGTCAAATGACCATGGACTATCCAGACCAGGGCAGTCACTGACACCGCTAAAAGAAGTAAGAAAATGGCCTAGTTTGGGCTAGAACCGGGCAAAATCTTGAGCATGACAATTATAGAGGACAGGCCAAACTTTCCGTATTGAGCTAGAAATTGGAATTTGAATATTAGGGACAGAAGTTACGGGTTCTGGAAGGGGGCCCAGATTCTGGCCGAATCTGGATTCCTGGTTGGGCTTCAAATTGGGGGCTCTAAAAGTAAGAGAAAATTTTAGGAAAATCTTGGAAGTAAGGTCAAGGCTAGGGGGTATAGTTATTTGAGTTTGGACTGAGTGTGGGCTATCTGTTGGTCCAGTTACGGAGCAGTAAGCTCGAGTGAGTAATCAAGCCTGTAACTTGTATGGTATCCAGGTAACAATCATGCCCTAACCCTTCCCCAAGTTGCTTGAAATTGTGTGTGCTCCAATATGGTAAGAATTTCCCTATTTACTATTTGAATGTAATTACAATATGAGTTCGTTAAATGTGGTTGCGTAGCAGTGTCTGAATGAGTCATAAGTTAAGAAATTGCAACTTAGTAATGTCGTGTTGAGAATTCAATATTATTTGATGTGCTGATGTCCTTGGGGAGATGGGTTGAGATTGAATGAACTTTCATGCTAAATCAAATTGTAACAAAGAGGAAGGTAACAGTATCTGTAAAGGCTAAGTTTGGTGAGATTTAATCTGATTGTGTTGGTTGAAGGCCATTAGCATTCTCCGGGAAACTAGAGCACGCATGTGAGCGGCCACATGCCCTACTAGGACGTGGGCTAGGCTAGCGGTAGCCATCCATGATGATGGTAGGCCAGGAAAGGGTTAAACGGTAACCGCCGTATGAAGTGGTAGGTCACGAATCGAGTTAAGTGGCTGTGTTGAACCGAAGCGCAGGCCATGAGACCCAGTGGGGTCGCTCACCTTAAATTTGACTATTGTGATATGGACTATTGACTATAAATGTTCATCACCAAAATCATGTAACCTTAAAAGTGTATAGTAATGAGAAGTGTGTCCTGGGAGCCTTGCTATTTTCCCCTACCCTTAAAAACGTTTTCAAAATGAATTTTTATGCGTAGTTGACTGTTAGGGGTGGTTGTTTACTGAGTTTATCTCACTTTTATAAAATGTTTTGTTTTCAGGTGATTTAATTGTGCATGGGACTGGGGAGCCGAAAATAGAACGAGGTCCTGACGCTTGTGCTGAAGAAGATACAGTTTAATAGTTTTCTTAAGATAAAGACACCGTTAACAGATGTTTCAAAAATTTATTGTGATATCAAAGTTGAACCCTTTATTAAAGTTGAAATGTTATTCAGGAATTTTGTGTTAATTGTTCTTGACATCCAACCTGGTATTTCCAAGAAGGAAATATGGCGGTAACACCCCAATTTAGGTTCCGCTGCCACGTAGGATAAGGACTAGAATAAAGAATTGAAATTAGAAACCAGGGGTGTCACAAAGATTTAAAACCCTAGAAAATCAAATTGGGAGACCTTATGATGCGGACTGACCCTCGTAATCCAAGTTGTTCTAAACTTCTTTCGCCATGAGTTGTGTCTTTTAAATTTTTCTTTAAAGAAAAATGTATTTATTTTTCATCCGGGATATTTTTGTTTTTCTCGATTTAAATACTTGCGTATTGCGCTTCCCAACTCAATTAATTACTCCTTTCATTTATTTTTCCCTCCTATCTATTCTAGATCCACCCAAATCAAACCCTAGAATGTGTTTTATTACCTTCCTTCTTCTTTTATTTTCTTTCCCTTCCTTTTGCCGTTTCTCTTTCATTTTTTTTCTTTTCTTTTTCCCTCCCCCTCTACCCGGTAGCCTTCTCCTAAAGTCTAACCGTGCCTCACTCTTCCCCCTCCCTTTACTTACACCACTCTCTTCCTCTCATTGTGTCGCTTCCTCTCGTGCTTTCTTTCTCTATCTCGTTCTCACTCTCTCGTCTCTCTCTCCCTTGCTTCCCTCTCTCCCCCTCCCTCTCGCAGCCGCGCTTCGCTGACCACCACTGGACCACCGCCGGCTGCCCACTCCCCTTCTCCCTTGGTGGTAAGTGGGGCGCACCCCATGCATGAGTAGGGTCCCAAACCCTTTGAAGTTTTTTTAAAAAAAATCATGGTTTATGCGTATTTCGAGTGGAAAGCATTAAAATTCATTCGTTTTATATTTGTTTTCAGAATTAAAGCACAACGGGGTCGACACTCAAATCGCTTCTTTACCGAATTTACATCAAGGTGAGTGTGCAACGTTTTATTGTGTTCTTGTTATCAAATTGCAGTTTTTTTCCTTGACTTGGGTGAGGGGGAAGGGTCATTGGATTCACATGGGGTTGTCACAAGTGTTAACAACGTGATTATGGAGGCGAAAAGAACGGAACCCTGGTTGAAATTGATAAAAATGTGTTACTGGGTATGGGTAGAAATTTATGCAGTTTTAAAAATTTATTCCCATTGATCTGATGGCCTAAAATTCAGGAAATTTGAGAGCAGATGGGCCCAGGTGTCCTCTGCACTATGCCTTTTGAATCACAGGATTTTGACTTGTGTGGAGGGAGTTATGGTCCGTTTACCAGAGACTGTCAAAACCGGGACAGTCAGGGATAGCTGGTATGTTTTAAGATTTTTAACCTAACTACAGTAAAATTTAGTAGGAACACCTAACATAAAAGTTGTAATAGACAAGCGTTTGTTGCTGGATTGGGCAAGAAATCAAATTTTGGAGGTCGGGTGTTAAAGTTATGGGGTTAGCAAGTCGAGTTCGGGATTGGCGTAAAACCTGCCAATCTGGAAATAAGGCTGCATTAATGTCAAATTCAGAAATTTACGTGGGGTAGGTATGGGTGCCTAAAATTGTGAACCTTGAGGGGTGGATGTGTCAGGACGGATTGCATAACTGTATTTTTGAATCGAGTAATTTAGGTTAGCATGCCCTAAGTTATGGTCAAATTACCATGGATTGTCCAGACCAAGGCAGTCAATGACACCGCTAAAAGAACTAAGGAAATGGCTTAGTTCGGGCTAGAACGAGGAGAAATCTTGAACATGACAATTATAGAGGGCGGGCCAAACTTTTCGTATTTAGCTAGAAATTGGAATTTTGATATTGGGGGCAGAAGTTATGGGTTCTGGAAGGGAACATAGATTCTGGCCGAATCTGGATTCCTGGTTTGACTTCAGATTTGGGGCCCTAAAAGTAAGAAGAAATTTTAGAGAAATTTGGGAAGAAAGGCCATGGCTAGGGAGTGTAGTTATTTGAGTTTGGACTGAGTGTGGGCTATTTGTTGGCCCAATTACGGAGTAGTAAGCTCGAGTGAGTAATCGACCCCATAACTTGTACGTTATCCAGGTAACAATCATTCCCTAACCCTTCCCCAAGTTGTTTATGGTAAGAATTGCCCTGTTCACTATTTGAATGAAATTACAGTATGAGTTTATTAAATATGGCTTCATAGCAGTGCCTGAATGAGTCATATGTTAAGAAATTGCAACTTGGTAATGTTGTGTTGGGAATTCAATATTATTTCATGTGCTGATGTCCTTGGGGAGATGGGTTGAGGTTGAATGAACTTTCATGCTAAATCAATCTGTAACAAAGAGGAAGGTAACGGTATCTATAACACCCCTAGATTTGTAATTCTTTATTTAAGACTATTGTTAACCTGCATGGTAGTGAAAATTCATAACGGGGTGTTACTGCCGTTTTCTTTTCTTGGAAATAACAGGCTGGATACCAAACAAACAATTAGCACCATAAGTCTTTACAAATAGTTCAAATTTTACATCTTTCGAAATTTCAGTGATACTAAGTAATCAAAACTACTGTCTATCGACAACAATGTCCAATCATAAATTTTCTGCGTTTGCGCCTTGCCCTACTTTCATGTCCCCAGCCCCGAGCATGAGTAGATCACCTCAAAACAAAGCATTTTATAAAAGTGAGATAAACTCTGTAACAATCACCCCTAACAGTCAACTATGCATACAAATTCATTTTGAAAACATTTTAAGGGGTGGGGAAAGCAGCAAGACTTCCAAGGCACATATCTCATTATTACAGTCTCTTCTGGTTACCCAATTCAGGAATATAATTATAATTCAGGATTCAACAGTTTGATCTTAGGTGAGCGACCCCAGTAGGTCTCATGGCCTGCGCTCCCATTTAGCACAGTCGCTTGACTCCTTCCTGGCCTACCACTACTCAGGCGGTTACCGCTTACCCGTTTCCTGGCCTACCATCAATAAGGATGGCTACCGTTAATCCTAGCCCATGCCTCAGCAGAGCACGTGGCCGCTCACATGCATGCACTAGTTTCCCGGGGAAGACTAATGGCCTTCAATCAACACAGTTTGATTAAAACTCACCATATTAAGTCCTTTTCAGTTAATGATTTCGTTTCACTTTACCGTCGATCAATTTAACATGATAAGTTCATTCAAACTCAGTCACTTCCTCCAATAATAACAACACAGTAGTAATTCAGGAGTTTCCACTAACATCATCAGTCTCGAATTCCTATCATACCATGTCATACAGTTTGCGACATGTAGACACATTTAGATTCACATATCATTGTTCCTAAGGAACAGTAAATAGGGCAGTCCTTACAATGTTCAAAACACACACGACTTCACAACTGAGGTCACTGCTCCATACCTGGGCCCACACATAGCCCACAATCAGCCTAAATTCAACAAGGTACACCCCTTGTCCTCCCACGAATTTTTATGAAATTTTCTCAGGTTTTCAGGGCTCCCAACTCAACCTAAGTTAGGGTCCAGATTCGGCCAGAATCTGGGCCCTACTTCCAGAGACCGTAACTTTTGATCTTGATGTCCAATTTAAACGTTCTAACCCAATCCCGGAACTTTGGGCCGTCCTCTACCTTTTCTATGTTCAGAGTTTTGCCTAGTTCCATCCCGAACCATGTCATTTTCCTGCTTCTTTTAGCGATGTCCGTGTCTATTTTAGTCTGGACAACCCTGGATAGGTAAATTTTAACTCAGACCGCACAACTCCAACCAGATCAATTCCAAAACGAGGTCGTTCAGCACATCCAGAGGCTGCTACCCAAACATTTTTACAATTTTTAGCAACCGAACCTACCTTAGGGCCTGTTTGGTTGGAGGAAAAGGAATGGAACTTGATACCTTTAGGTATCAAGTTCTCATACCCATTGTTTGGTTGAGTCTCCAAGTGTATGGGACTTGATACCCAAGGGTTTCAAGTTCCCCCCATTCTAGTGGGACTTGATTCCCCCCATTTTGGGAGGGTTTCAAGTCCCATTCCCCATTTTAATTAAAAATAATTATTATTTATTTATTTATTTGTAAAGTGTCATGTGAGATTTAATTTTTCTTGCACCAAAAAGTTTACTATATAACTTTTTTTGTAAATTATCATACTTTAGAATTTTTTTATTTTTGAATATTTGTACTTTTGTAATTTTGTAATTTTGTAATTTTTATCTAATTTTCATTTTGTATTTTATTTTTTTATTTTTTTACTTTTTGTACTTAATTTTTAATTTTTAATTTTTTAATTTGTTAGTTTTTTAATTTTTAATTTTTTGTATTTTGTATTTTTTAATGTTTATTTTATTTTTTTATTTTTACATTTAATTTCTAAATTATTTATTTATTTGTTTTTTTCTTTTTATATTTTTTATTTAATTTTTTATTTTTTAGTTTTTTTGTTTAATTTTTAATTTTTTATTTTTTATTTTTGTTTTTAATTTTTAATTTTGAAATTTTTTGTATTTAATTTTTTAAATTTTTTATTTTTATTCCAAAAAACCTACAGAAAATTCAAAGAAATAAAAAATAAAAAATAAAAAAATAAAAAGTAAATAAATAATTAAAAATAATAAATAAATAAACAAATAAATAGTAAAAACAAATAAAAATAAATAAATAAATAAATAACAAAAAATTAGAAAATCTAAAGTAAATAAAAATAAATAAATAAATAAATGATAAATAAATGATAAATAAAAAATAATAAATAATGAAAAATACATAATAAATAAAAATACATAATAAATAAATAAAATATAAAGAATAAAAATTAAACAAAAAATAAATACAAAAATAAAAAATTTAGCCACAAAAAGAAGAGAGCCTAATAATAGGTTTTTTAGATTAAAAATATTAATATTAATATAAAAAGGTAAAAAATATTAAACCAAACACATGATTTCAAAGAATCAAATTCCATTCCATTCCTTCTAGATTTCAAATTCCATTCCATTCCATTCCACTCCAAGTGAACCAAACAGGCCCTTAGAGAATTCTTTGAATATGGGGACAAAGCAGCCCAACACCCAGGTCGGCAGTAGACGACAGATTTTCTAACTTGAATTACCGACATCATAACTTCCACGCCCAACCTCGAAAAATCAACTTATAGCCCAATACAGAAAGGTAATCTTGTCTGCTACAACTTCCATGTTCGGTGTTAGCCCAAATTCACACAGTAGCTAGGTTAAAAATCACAAAATTTGCCGACTATACCCGCTGACCTGATTTCAATAGCGCCCAGTAAACAGGCCATAACGTTTTGGTTTTAACTTCGATTTGTTCGATTCAAAAACTCCCGTACTTAGCACAACCAAATCTGCCTATCACAAAAATTTCACAATTTTTGGGCATTCAGAAAAAGCTCACTGAATTTTCAAAGTTAGGGTACTGCAGTGCATATTCCACCCAGTGAATCACTCCACTCTGGGGGTCGATTTTTGCATGTGTCGGGTCACCAAAAATTTTAAATCGCCCGCTACTGACCCGTAGAACCTTGCCCCATCCCAAGCAAGCCAAAAGACTAATTGTTTAACAAAAAAAAAATAAAAATAAAACGACATCAAAGTTTATACCTTCGGTCGGTTTTGGTCCTAAGTTAGTGGAGTCGCCCTCTTTGCCCAAGTTCAATGTCGAGAATGCTGAAAAACATGATAGATTGTGTAGTAGAAAACACTTTAGTTCATAAATCAAGATTAAAACTCAAGAAAGCGGCAAAAATTTGGGTTTTTGATACATGGGGATGCATGGATCTCTACCTTACCAAGGCAAAAAAAGGAAGATGGGCCGCGGGGTGGCAGCGCAAGGACGGCCGACTGGCGGTTGGTGGCGACAGTTCGGCGGCGAGGGAGTAGAGAGAGAGTGAGGCTAGAGAGAGAGAGACGTGAGAGGGAGGAGGGGAGGGACATGAGGGTTAGGGTTTAGATGGGGGGTGTTTAGGCGTTAGGGTTAGGAAAAAAAGGGGTGAAAAGATTTAAAAAAAAAGATTTAAAATTTCGTTGAACATGGTGGCCGACCTAGAACAAGTTTTTTTTTCTTTTTTTGAGGATTAAAAATTTCCAAGGTTTTATGATAAAATCAAGGAGGGAAATTTTGAAGATTTAAAACTTCCAAAAAATTAAAAATTAATTAAAAGCTTCCTTAAACGAAATAAATTTCATGAGGATTCATTTTGCATTCATTTGGGTTGACTTGGGTCTAGGTTGGTCCAACCTGAACATAATTCCCTAAATTGAATTTCTGGGGTTTTACAGTATCTGTAAAGGCTGAGTTGGGTGAGATTTAGTCTAACTGTGTTGTTTGAAGGCCATTAGCCTTCTCCGGGAAACTAGTGGATGCATGTGGGTGGCCACGTGCCTTACTAGGACGTGGGCCAGGCTAGCGGTAACCATCAATGATTACGGTAGGCCAGGAAAGTATTAAGCGATAACCGCCATAGTAAGCGGTAGGCCAGGAATCGAGTTAAGAGGCTGTGTTGAACCCAAGCATAGTCCATGAGACCAAGTGGGATCACTCACCTTAAATCTGACTATTGTAATCTAGACTATTGACTATAAATGTTCATCACTGAAATCTGGTAACCTTGGAAGTGTATAGTAATGAGAAGTTTGTCCAGGAAGCCTTGTTGTTTTCCTCTACCCCTTAAAAATGTTTTCAAGATAAATTTGTATGTGTAGTTGACTGTTAGGGGTGGTTGTTTACTGAGTTTATCTCACTTATATAAAATGTTTTGTTTTAATTGTGCATGGGACTGGGCAACTGAAAATAAACCGAGGTCCTGATGCTTGAGTGGTAGAAGATGCAGTTTAATAGTTTTATTTGAACAAAGACACCATTAATAGATGTTTCGAAAATTTATTGTGATATCAATGTTGAACCCTTTGTTAAAACTAAAATGTTATTCAGGAGTTTTGTATTAATTGTTCTTGATATCCAGCTTGGTATTTCTAAGAAGGAAATATGGCGATAATACCTCAATTAAGGTTTGAAAACCAGTGTTTTCTATTATGAAAGATGTGAATTATGTGAACGTGATGCCTGTATGATGTGAAACTGTGATGTAGTGATTATACCACATGGATGTGGTGAAGTGCTGAAACCGAACAGCTGTCAAATGTTGCATGATGCACTAGCATGTATTGTGTTATTGAACACTAGTAGTACGTAGGAAATGAACTATTAGGAAGGGAACTAAACCCAACTTATTTCCCGAATAGAATGGCGGGAAACAACAACGAATATCAAATTGGATCCCACCATGCTACAAGAGTCCCTCTGAAGCAGGAGGTTAACATGTCAACGCTCTGGGAACGGCTAGAGGCCTTACGCCCTCGGAACGGGAATGGGTCTCGTAGTCAGGTAGACGAGACCAATTTGCCTGCTGGAGCAGACCTCACCAACTTGCTAGTATTGGAGCTGTGACATAAGCAAGGGGAGCAATTGCGGCTTCAGAATGAACAACGGGAAAAGCTAATGGAGCTTCAGGAGAAGAGGGCTGAAGAAGATAATTTTAACATGTTTAAGAGATTCATGAGCCACGACCCGCCCATCTATGACGACACCCTTGACCCCAAGACCTTCGAGGACTGGATTAGGGTCATAGAGAAATTGTTCGACGCACTCCAATGGCCCAAGAATTGGAAAGTGGGGTTCGTTGTATTTTACTTAAAAGATAAGGCCGACCTATGGTGGGCCACAGTGAGGGAGAGACAATACGAGCCGGGGAAATGATCAAGGATCATTTCTACCCCATCTCCCTGCAAAAGGCTAAGGAGGGCGAGTTCATCCAACTACAACAGGGGACCATGAGCGTACTTGAGTATGCCTCAAAATTTATGGAGCTCTTGCGATTTGCCCCAGCCTTCGTAGGTGACGAAAGGCTAAAGATGAATCGGTTTGAGGCCGGGCTGAACCAGGCCATTAAGGAGAGGATGTCAGTACGTTAGTACACCTCTTATGTTGACCTATATGACACTGCGGTCAACGTAGAAAGGGCGATGAAGGAGCGAAGTAACTACTTCAACGAGCAGCGGGGAACTAAGAGAAAGGGGGATAACCGTGGCAACTTTCCACCGCAGGAGCAATACCGTCAACCTGCCGGAAATAAGTACTCAAACTATACTCGTGGAGGCCAACACCTTGACACACGGCCTAAGGTAACCTGCAATGCCTGTGGGAAGTTGAGGCATTATGCTAGGGAGTGTCGATCGGCCAAGAGGTATTTTCACTGCAGAAGCCCTTAACACCAAGTTCGGGACTGACCACTTCCCCCACTTCCTACTAGCCAAGGACAAGGACAAAGTCAGCGACAGAGACAAGGACAGCGACCCCAGCAACTATACCAGAATAGCGGTGGGCAGGCGGCCAACCCCAACCAACAGAGCCGGACACCTCAGCAAGCCCAGGCCTGAGCTACCAACCAACCGCCTCGGAACTACCGGGGTAGAGTCTATGTGATCTGTAAGGAGGAAGCAGAATACGCTCCCAATGTTGTGACAGGTACTTTCTCTATCCTAACTTAACTGGTAGATGTTTTGTTTAATTTGCGTGCCACGCGCTCCTTTGTTTTCGTTAAACTGGCTGAGTCATTAGGACTAGTTCCCACCCGTAAATCTTTAGTGCTGTCTGTGATTCTCCCTAATGGAAAGACCATGACGTGTCGGGAGCTATACGAGGACTGCCCTCTTAGAATGTATGAGTATCAATTCCTGGCAGATGTATGTAGATTTGAGCTGACAGACTTTGGGGTTATCTTGGGAATGGACTGGTTAGCTAAGCATCAGGCTCAAATAGACTGTCCAAGACGAAAAATCACCCCAAGGGGACTTAATCGGGAAAAGGTCGTGCATAGGGGCTAGAGACCGAGAACGGGAGTGAAATTGATTTATGTGATACATGCCCACAAGTTGTTAGGTTGAGGTTGCTAAGGATTCTTGTGTAACGTAGTGGAAACGAGGGGTGCAGGACCATCCCTTGAGGACATTCCAGTAGTGAGGGAATTTCCAAATGTGTTCCTGGATGAGATTCTCGGTATGGCACCCCTTAGAGAGGTGGAGTTCTGTATGGAGCTAGCCCCTGGAGCCACACTTAGCTTTAGGGCACCTTATTGGATGGCATCGAGAGAACCTAAGGAATTAAAGACACCGTTGGAGGAAATCTTTGAGAAGGGGTATATCCGACCCAGTACATCCCCGTGGGGAGCCCCAGTGTTGTTTGTAAAGAAGAAGGATGGGACCCTAAGGTTGTGTATAGACTACCGAGAACTAAACAAGATAACGGTCAAGAACCGTTACCCCCTACCCAGGATAGATGAACTTTTTATCAGTTATGAGGCGCGGGGACGTTTTCCAAAATAATCCTTCATTCGGGGTACCATCAACTCCGAATAAAGGATGAGGATATACCCAAGACTGCTTTTCGTACCCAGTACAGACACTAAGAATTTGTGGTGATGCCATTTGGCCTCACCCATGCCCGGCAACATTAATGGATCTCATGAACAGGGTTTTCAGACCTTATTTGGATCAATTCGTGGCGCTCTTCATAGACGACATCCCAATTTACTAGAGGAGCATCCAACCATCCATGGACAGCCCTGGAAGTATTAAGGAGAAATGAGTTGTATGCCAAATTTTCAAAGTGTGAGTCTTGGTTGAACAAGGTGGCGTTTTTGGGACACGTGGTGTCCAATGAGGGAGTATCAGTGGACCACAAAAAGATAGAGGCCGTGACAAACTGGCCTAGACCTGAGAACCCGATGGAAGTAAGGAGTTTCTTGGGTTTGCCGGGGTACTATCACAGATTTGTCGAAAATTTCTCAAAAATTGCCACCTGGCTCACCAACTTGATGAGAAAGGTCACTAGGTATGAATGGACGGAATGGTGTGAGGAAGTATTCCAGGACCTTAAGAAGAGACCGACGAGTGCGCCAATACTAGCCTTACCTACCACTAACAGAGAATTTCTGGTGTATAGCGCTGCCTCTAGGAACAGGCTGGGGTGTGTGCTAATGCAATAAGGTCGCATTATAGCCTATGCCTCACGACAACTAAAGACATATGAGCAGAACTACCCAACTCTCGACCTGGAATTAGCAGCTATCGTGTTTGCACTTAAGATCTAGAGGCGTTACCTATACCGGGTATGCTGTGAAGTTTTCATTGATCACCAGAGTCTGAAATATCTCTTCTAGCAAAGGATCTGAACTTGAGATAGACAAGGTGGTTAGAGTTCCTGAAAGATTACGATGTTCATTTCCAGTACCATCCAGCAAAAGCTAATGTAGTAGCAGATGCATTGAGTCGCCGACCGTACCCAGCACTGAACTGCTTAATAGCACTACCGAAAGAGTTATGTAAAGAATTTCTAAATTTAGAACTTAATGCAATTACCTTGAGGGCCAAACCTATGCTTTGCTCCTTGGAAGCGCATCGGACCCTTATATAGGACATTCGAGTAGCCCAGGTTACGGACCCTCAACTCGAATGGATTAGGGAAGAAATATTGGTGGGCAAAGCACCTGGATTCATAATTCATGAAGATGGTACCATACGATTTCATAATCGGGTGTGTCTTCCAGCAGTGAAGGCACTAAAAAAGAAAATCTTAGACGAGGGCCACAATACTCCACACTCGGTGCACCCTGGGGGAAATAAGCTATATAAGGACCTAAGACAGATGTTCTGGTGGAGTAACATGAAATAGGAAGTGGCCGAATATGTAGCAAAGTGCCTAACCTGCTAGTGAGTAAAAATCAAACACCAACTGCGAGCGGGACTTTTATAACCCCTAGATGTCCCTGAGTGAAAATGGTACTCGGTGTCCATGGATTTCATAGTGGGCTTACCATTGACTCAACGAAAGAACAACGCAATCTGGGTTATTGTGGATAGACTCACAAAAACAGCGCACTTCATAGCTATGAGAAATACTTGGATCTTGGACCAATTAGCTCGAGCATACCTCGAGGAGATAGCACGGTTACACGGGGTACCTAGTTCCATAGTGTCTGATCGGGACACCCGATTCTAGTCGGTATCCTGGTAGAATTTTCAAGAAGCATTTGGGATGCTACTACATTTTACTACTACCTTCCACCCTTCTACGGACGGACAGACGGAACGCACTGTTGAAACATTAGAAGATATGCTAAGGGCTTATGCTTTGTATTTTAAAAGTGCATGGGATGAGCAACTGGCACTGATCGAGTTCTCTTACAACAAAAGTTACCACGAGAGTATTGGCATGGCCCTGTACGAAGCACTGTACGGGAGGAAATGCTGAACACCGCTCTATTGGTAGGAGATTGATGAAGCTTTGACTGTTGGGCCGGAGTTAATCCAAGCTAGCACGAATAAAATAAGGTGATCCAGGAGTGAATGAGAGCCGCAAGAAGAGCTATGCCGACAGGAGGCGTAGGCCCCTTGAGTTCCAAGTAGGAGATCAGGTATTTCTCTGAGTTTCCCCAACCAAGGGAGTCGCAAGATTTGGGACGACAAGAAACCTCAACCCGAGGTACATCGGGCTGTACCACGTCATATAGAGAATTGGGGAAGTACCTTATCGACTGGATCTACTGCCCAAACTTCCTAGAGTACATAATGTATTCTATGTGTTGCAGTTACGGAAATACATTCCAGACCCCTTACACATAATTGAGCCTGATCCTATACAGCTCCAGGAAGACCTGTCGTATGAGGAATAGCCTGTACGGATCCTGGATTGATGGAAAAGCACCATCGTAGGAAGATGGTGCCCCTGGTGAAGACCCTTTGGCCAACCATGAGATGTCTGAAGCCCCTTGGGAACCGGAGCAGGAGATGCAAGACAAATGCCCTCACTTGTTCCTATAACCAGGTGCGTGTAAGTTTCGAGGACCAAACCTTTTAAGCGGGGAAGTATGTAAAACTCCGAAAATTCATGTTCGTAGTGGTACCGTGTCACAACTTAGTGAAGTTTCGGGAACGAAAATTTCTTAAGTGGGGTATTATGTAAAACCCCGAAAAATGAAATTGGGAGATCTTGTGACGTGGACCGACCCTCGTAATCCAAGTCGTTCTAAACCTCTTTCGACATGAGTTGTGTCTTTTAAATTTTTCTTTAAAAAAAATTTTAAAAAATTTATTTATTTTTCATCCGGGATATTTTTGTTTTTCCTCGATTTAAATACTTGTGTATTATGCTTCCCAAGTCAATTAATTACTCCTTTCATTTATTTTTCCCTCCTATCTATTTTATTTTGAAATCGAATTTTTTCCCTCCCAAATCCACCCAATCAAGCCTTAGAATGTGTTTTATTTCCTTCCTTCTTCTTTTATTTTATTTTATTTTCTTTCCTTTTTCCTTTTCTCTTTCCTTTTTTTCTTTTCCCTACCCCACTACCCCGTTGCCCCCCCTAAACCCTAACCGTGCCTCACTCTTCCCCCCTCCCTTCACTCACACCTTTCTCTTTTTCTTTCTTCCTGTCATTCTCTCTCTTCCTCTCGTGCTCTCTCTCTGTCCCCCTCCCTCTTGCAGCTGCACCTCGCCGGCCACCACCGGACCACCGGCAGCTGCCCACGCCCATTCTCCCTTGGTGGTAAGTGGGGTGCATCCCATGCATCCCATGCATGAGTATCCCAAACACTTTGAAGTTTTTTTTAAACATAATGGTTTATGCGAATTTCGAGTGGAAAGCATTAAACTTCATTTGTTTTATATTTGTTTTCAAATTTAAAGCACAAAGGGCTCGACGCTCAAATCGCTTCTTTACCGAATTTACATCAAGGTGAGTGTGCAACGTTTTACTGTATTCTTGTTATCAAATTGTAGTTTTTCTCCCTTGACTTTGGCAGCTTGGGTGAGGGGGACGGGTCATTGGATTCACGTCAAGTTGTTGCGAGTATTAATGACGTGATTATGGAGGCGAAAAGAGCGGAACCTGGGTTGAAATTGATAAAAACGTGCTATTGGGTAAGGGCAGAAAAATATGCATCTTTACAAATTTATTCCCATTGACCTACTTGCCTAAAATTCGTGTGAATTTGATGGTAGATGGGTCAAGAGGTCCTCTATGCTGTGCATTTTGAATCACGGGATTTCGACTTGTGTGGAGGGAGTTATGGTCCGTTTACTAGAGACTGTCAAAACCAGGATAGTTAGGGACAGTTGGCATGTTTTAAGATTTTTATCCTATCTATGGTAGGAATTAGCAAGAACACCAAACACGAAAGTTGTAATAGACAAGCACATCCTTCTGGATTGGGTAAGAAGTCAAATTTTGAAGGTCGAGTGTTAAATTTATGGGGTGGGAAGTCAAGTTCAGGATTGGGGCAGAACCTGCCAATCTGGAAATAAGGCTGCATCAACGTCAACTTCAGAAATTTACCTAGGGCAGGTCTGGGTGTCTAAAATTGTGAAACTTTTAAGGTGGATGTGTCGGGATGGACCGCATATCCTCGTTTTTGAATCGAGCGCTTTGGGTTAGCGTGGCCTAAGTTATGGTCAAATTACCATGTACTGTCCAGACTAAGGCAGTCAGTGACAAGGCTGAAAGAACTAAGGAAATAGCCTAGTTCGGGCTAGAACCGGGCGAAACCCTGAACATGACAATTATAGAGGATGGGCCAAAATTTCTGTATTGGGCTAGAAATTGGAATTTCGAGATTGGGGCGGAAGTTATTCTAGAAGGGGACCTAGATTCTGGTCAAATCTGGATTCCTGGTTGGGCTTCAAATTGGGGGGCCCTAAATGTAAGAGAAAATTTTAGGGAAATTTTGGAAGTAAGGCCAGGTCTAGGGAGTGTAGTTATTTGAGTTTGGACTGAGTGTGGGCTATATGTTGGCCCAGGTACAGAGCAGTAAGCGTGAGTGAGTAACCTAGCCCGTAACTTGTACGGTATCCAGGTAACAATCATGCCCTAACCCTTCCACGAGTTGTTTGAAATTGTGCGTGCTCGAACATGGTAAGAATTTCCCTGTTTATTCTTTGAATGAAATTACAGTATAAGTTTATTGAATGTGGCTGCATAGTAGTGTCTGAATGAGTCATATGCTAAGAAATTGCAACTTGGTAATGTCGTGTTGGGAATTCAATATTATTTGATGTGCTGATGTCCTTGGGGAGATGGGTTGAGATTGAATGAACTTTCATGCTAAATCGATCTGTAATAAAGAAAAAGGTAGCAGTATCTGTAAAGGCTGAGTTGGGTGAGATTTAATCTGACTGTGTTATTTGAAGGCCATTAGCCTTCCCCGGCAAACTAATGCATGCATGTGAGCATCCACGTGCCCTACTGGGACGTGGGCCAGGCTAGCGGTAACCATCTATGATGATGGTAGGCTAGGAAAGGGTTAAGCGGTAACCGCCATAGTAAGCAGTAGGCCAGGAATCGAGTTAAGCGGCTGTGTTGAACCCAAGCGCAGGCCATGTGACCCAGTGGGGTCGCTAACCTTAAATCTAACTGTTGTGATATGGACTATTGACTATAAATGTTCATCACTAAAGTCTGGTAATCCTGGGAGCATATAGTAATGAGAAGTGTGTCTTGGAAGCCTTACTGTTTTTCCCCCGCCCCTTAAAAATGTTTTCAAAATGATTTTTACGCATAGTTAACCATTAGGGGTGGTTGTTTACTGAGTTTAGCTCACTTTTATAAAATGTTTTGTTTTTAGGTGATTTAATTGTGCTTGGGACTGGGGAACTGAAATTATAGCGAGGTCTTGATGCTTGAGTGGAAGAAGATGCAGTTTAATAGTTTCCTTAGAACAAAGATACCATTAACAGATGTTTCAAAATTTATTGTGATATCAAAGTTGAACCCTTTGTTAAAGTTGAAATGTTATTCATGAGCTTTGTATTAATTGTTCTTGACATCCAGCCTAGTATTTCCAAGAAGAAAATATGGCGGTAACACCCTAATTCAGGTTCCGCTGGCACGTAAGATAAGGATTAGAATAAAGAATTGAAATTAGAAACCCGGGGTGTTACAAGCTCCGTCTCACTTTTCAAATAGTTTTGTTTTTAGGAACAAGCGTGCTATATTGGGAATGGGATATGAGCAAGGTCATATGAAAATTTTAGGTAATATTTTTTTATTAGCATGGAATAATATTGGACTTGTAGCTGAGTATTGAATTTTGATTGTTAACTTGGATTATAATTTTACTTATTTCAATAAATTACTCTTTTTACCTTGCATTTCGATATGAAGTAGAGTGGTGACACTCTCTAGGTTATTTTTTGTTGCACTAAGTAGGCCAAAAATTCGTAGCTGACTTGTATCAATGTGACTTGACTGACATCAATGTAATCTTAGGAATGGATTGACTATCAAATTATAATGCCCAAATAGAATATCTCAAGTAGAAGGTGACCTTAAGAGGGCCTCATGGGGATAGAGTAGTGCATAAGCTTCTGAAACGAGCATGTAAGGGTTACCTTTATAATGTGGCTAAATCAATGAGAACTGAACCATCATTAGAGGGTATACCAATAGTATGCCAGTTTTCGAATGTTTTTCATGAGGAAATCCCTGGCACGCCCCCACCTGGAGAAGTGGATTTCTGTAGGACTTATCTTCGAGAGTTGCCCCTATCTCTAAAGCCCCATATAGAATGGCCCTAGCTAAGCTTGAGGAACTCAAAACCTAACTTAATGAACTTATGAGAAGGGTATATTAGGCCAAGTAGCTCACCTTAGGGAGCACTAGTGCTATTCGTGAAGAAGAAGGATGGTAACTTATGGTTGTGCATGCATTATAGGGTTGATCAAGATCACCATCCAAAATCGATATCATCAACTGCAAGTTGGTGATCTTTTCGATCACTTGTGAGGGGCTGCAACCTTCTTGATCTAGCTATCACCAAGTCTCATACCAAACCGCTTTTTGAACCCCAAATGGGCACTTTGAATTCATTATGGTGCCCTTCAAATTCACCAATGCTCAACAACTTTCGTTGATCTAATGAAATGAGTCTTTAAGTCATACTTAAACTATTTGTGGTAGTGTGTATTGATGACATACTAGGGAATTTAAAAACTCAAGAGGAACATGCGTAACACTTATGGACTATCCTCGAGCCATTAAGTAAAAATGAGCTCTATGCGAAGTTGAAGAAGAGTGAGTTTTAGTTAGAGAAAATAGCTTTCTTTGATTATATGATTTCTAAGTAAAGGGTGTTAATTGACCAACAAACGATAGAGGCAATTACCAAAATGGCCTACACCAAAAAATGCCTACTAAGGTGCAAAGTTTCTCAGACTAATGGGGTATTATCGAAGATTTGTCCAATATATCTCAACAAAGGCAATGCCCCTCACCAACTTAATAAGGAAGATGGTGAAATATGAGTGGACAGAATGATGTGAGCGAGTGTACCAAGAACTTTAGAAAAGGCTTACATCTATCCCCATATTAGCCCTACCATTTAGAACTGAAGGGTTTGTGGTATACAGTGATGCAACTTGCAATGGTTTGGGGTGTGCATTGATGCAAAATGGACGGTTATAGCATATGCATCTCAACAACAAATGACCCATGAGAAGAATTACATAACTCATGACTAGAATTAGCAACAGTGGTATATGCCCTCAAGATCTGGAGGTATTACCTGTATAGAGTGAAGTGTGAGATTTTCATTAACCATCAAAGCCTCAAGTATCTATTCCCCCAAAAGGTTTTGAGCTTAAGGTAGACAAAGTGGCTAAAGCTTCTTAAGGACTATAATGTATGCTTCCAATATCACTCCAGAAAAGCAAATGTAGGGGCTAATGCTTTGAGCCATAGATCATACCCCACTCTCAACCGTCTATTCTTTATACCAAGATAGTTGCATAAGGAGTATAGGAGGTTGGAGATCAATATCGCTATAAGAAAGGGGGAAAACCTATGTCATTTGCAATGAAAGTGCAACCCACCATAAAGAGATCCAAGCTGCCTAAGAAATTTTCCCAAAGTTAGTAACGTTAAAGATGGAGACGCTCATAACAATAGCGCCAAGATTCATGGTCCATTAGGAGCCATAACTAAGTATGTTTTCCTATAGTGGACGAGTTTAAGAGGAAGATTCTAGATGAGGGTCACAAACTCCATATTTTGTGCAACTTGGTGGTAATAAACTGTATAAGGACCCCAAGTAGTAGGGGTGTGCAAAAAAACCCGAAAACAAAAATCAAACCGAAAAACCAAAAAAACCAAATCAAAAAACTTGTTAACCAAACAAATTTTTAAAAAAATCGGTTCGTTTAACCGAACAGAAAAAAAATTTGGTTTTCGGTTCCGTTACGGTTTGGATTATTTGAAAATTCCGTTAACCGAACTGAAAATAATTTATTTTTAAAAAAATTATAGGCAAAAAATTAAAAATTTAGGTAAGAAAGTGCACTTTTTTATTATTTATAAATGCTAACCAATTTTTAAAAATAACTTAAAGGTAAAAAACATGAAAAATTTAGTAAGAAAGTATACGTTTTGTTATTATTTGTGAACGGTTAACTGGTAACCCGAACTGAAAAATCTGTTAACCGAACCGAAAAACTGATTAACCAACTTTTTTGGATCGGTTATGGTTCGGCTTTTGGACGAACCGAAATTTTTAATTAACCGAAAAATGATTAACCGATATTTTCGGTTCGGTTATGGTTCGGAATTTTGTTGAACTGAAAAACCACTTGACTGATTTCGGGTTAGCCGAAACTCCGGTTAGTCGGTTTTGCACACCCCTACCAAGTAGACTCTCTGGTTAAGCAATATGAAGCAAGAGAAAGCTAATTACGTGTGTAAGTGGTTGACTTATTAATAAGTGGAAGCAGAGCATCAACACCGTGCAAGACTCTTACAACTAAAAGAGGTCTCTAAGTTGAAATGGATTTCGGTTTCAATGAATTTCCCAATTCGGTTACCGAAAATGAGTAGCAAGAATAATTCTAATTGGGTGATTGTTAATAGGTTAACCAAGTCTACATATTTCATAGTTGTGGCTAACACCTGGACCTTCGATCAACTTGCTCATGCTTACCTAAATGAGATTGTTCGCTTACAATGGATACTTAGCTCTATAGTTTCTAATAGAGACACGAAGTTCCAAGTGGGATTTTGGTAGAAATTTTAAGAAGCATTCGGGACCAAGCTAAACTTCAGTATAACATTTCTCCCTAATACTGATGGTCAGACAGAGCGTACCATCTAAACATTAGAGGACATGCTATGAGCATGTGTTCTAAATTTTAAGCAGGCATGCGATGGGCGACTAACATAATCAGGCTCTTGTATAACAATAGCGACCTTTTTGCAAAGGAATGTTGGTACAAAACTCCCTTCTGTAGGTAAGAGATCGATGGTGCAGTCACTATTAGGACTAAACTGATTTAGGCTACCACACAAAAGTTACGAGTGATCCAAGAAAAGATGAAGGTAGGCTAAAGCTACCAGAGAGCTATGTGAACAAGTGTGAGTGACTTTTGGAGTTCGAGGGTTAAGACCAAGTCTTCCTAAGAGTCTCACTCACCACAGGTGTCATGTGATTTGAGTAATCAAACATGTTCACGCCAAGATATATTGGTCTTTATTCCATTACAGAATATGCAGGAGAAGTAGCATATTGGCTATAACTGCTAGAGTAGTTTTCAAGAGTATACGACAAATGGCATGTGTCCCAACTGTGCAAGTACATTCCTGACATAAACTCATGTGATAGAGGCAGACCCTCTGCATCTCTGAGGTGATTTAATCTATAGGGACCAATCGATTGATATCTTGACCGCAGGGTGAAGCGACTTTGTAACAAAGTTGTTGCACTTGTGAAGGTCCTTAGGGCTAATCACACCATAGCTGAGGCAACAATGGAACTAGATAAGAAAATGTAATCTAACCACCCTCTTCTGCTTGTTGGACTAGGTATAAGTAAGTTTTGGGAATGAATCTTCTTTTAAAAGGGCTAAGATCTAAAACCTCAAAAAATTTAGATGTTATGACTAAGTCTTTTGTGAAGTTTCGAGGATGAAACCTCTATTAAGGTGATGAAATGTAAAACCCTCAAAAAATTCATATTTATAATTCTCGAAGAATAATCAATGTGATTTTTTAAATTAATTTGAGGAAATTATGATAGGTTGCTTAAGCTCATAGGTAGTAATTTAGCATTGGCCATTGTACGAGTTAGAACTTTGGCCATTGTACTAGCTTAAAACTCCCTATTTTCGACTCAACCAAAGTTTTTTTTAAGAAAGTACTAAATTAAAATTTAGATTTTCATTGATTTATAAAAAAAATTTGATTTTTGAATATTAATTTTAATTTGACAAAGAATTCAGCTTTTTATTATTAGGATTTTCCTCCTAAATTTCAAATTTTAAAACTAGAATTTGTTAGAACTTTGGAAGGAATATCATAATATTCTCCAAATCCATTCCTTGCTAAATTCTATGAAAGAATATCTCTCTCCTTCCTTTTTGAGACCAAAGAAAAAAAAAGGAGAGAGAAAATTGCATTATTTTTTTACAAAACAAATTTTCACCCCATATCATGCACTCCTCCCTCCCACTTCTTTCCTGCACGATTCTTGCTGTTCCTCATGCTTTCTCTCGACATAGTTGCCTGCTAACAATCACCTAGGCTAGTGCCCTAAGGCCACCATCAGGCCAAACCCTATAAATCCTTCCATTACACTGTCCAACTCTCCTTCTCCCTCTGTATCCCTTCTCCATCTCACCTTCCTTCTCTCTCTCTCTCTCTCTCTCTCTCTCTCACACACACACACACACACACACACACACACTCACCCCATAGCCCACAACCAATGCTAGCACCACCTCCAGGCTCTCCTTACACCACCACCTTCTGGCCACCACAACCACCAGCTGTCACCTTTTTTCATATTTGGGTTTTCCTGGTGAGATGTTTAGGTTTTGCTAATATTATTTTCTTTTTTAAAAAAACATATTTATAGCATGTTTGATTCATCTGCTAGCCTCTAATTAGTCTTCCTCATGTTTGCAATTGAATTTTAGACTTTAGAGTCACTTTGAAGCAAACATGCAACCACCTTCCTCCTCACTTCCATCTTTGAGAAAAAACATGATATTTTTCTCTCCAAAATATCTCTTAAAGGGTTTGGTTAGGTTTTATTGGATTTTAGAGGTAGTGTGGGCAGTGAGGAACGATTTAAGATTGATTTTGTAGTTCTTCTTGAGTAGGTATCATGGTCTGATGTATGAAATAGTTGTTTAGCCAAGACTAAAAATTGGCCGTGTAGTGACCAGAATTGAAGGACTAAATTTAGTTTATGTACTGGGTCAGAAACGATGAAAATATTCAAGAATAGATACCCCAAAGTATGTTTTGCTATGAATTTGAAATCATCAATTTTGGCCTTAAAACAAGGGAGAAATGAATTTTCTTCCATGACTGCACAATTCTAACCTAAAACGAAAAATTTACACGTTGGCCGATTGAGGTTTAGTGTATTAATTTCTAGGACCGATGAATTTGGTAAATAATTTTTAGAACCATCACCGTTTGGGGTAAATAATTTGTTGACCCATTTCCGGTGTCAAACATGAAAATCCGGTCAAAGTAATGAAAAGTCATGTGTATTTTCAAAAATGCCCCTCCTTGGGAAATGTATCTCATACAATTACTTTGAAAAAAAAGTCCAGAGTATTCTCATAGACTCTCTATCTTTTCTCTCTACCAGCCTTCATCAATTCTCATCTATCTCTAGTCTCTACAGTTCCACAAGCAACCTCCATTATCTTATGGGGGTCCTTTGTCTCTCTCTAGCTGGACAAGGAAAGTCTGTCTCTCTCTTCTTGTCGATGTAACATTCTGAAGATAAGGCCCACATCAATTGACTAGCAAGTGGGAAAGAATGAAGGAGGCTGGTGTTGAAAAGGGAGTTCTTGGGTCCCCACGAAAGTTGTAAATCTGGAAGGGAAGAGCATGGGAAAGCAAAAAAGTCCGTTGAAAAGGAAGGTACAAACGTACAAAAAATTTCATCTCTATACACAAGTGGGGAATATTTAGGGTTTGGCATCTAATTGTGGTTAAAATATGATATTTATTGTTGATTAGTGCAAATTATAAAATAATTTGTTGTTGATGATGATTTTGAGCAGTGGGTGAAAAGCAATTAACAAAAGTATATCTAATAATTTAGAACAAATGGTGAAATTAGGGTTTGGGATAATTAGGGTTACAAAATTATGCATGTGTGAAATTGGGGGTAATTTGTTGTGCTTGAGTAAATTAGGGTTTGAACTAGGGGAATTTTACTTTGTTTGACTTTGAATCGAATGTATGAATCCATGTTGAATCCATGTTGAGTAAATTAGCATACTTAATTTTTTGGATTGTTGAACTAATTTATAAATATGAATCCATGTTGAAGTGGGTTTCTCATATCCTAGACAGAGTTCATGATTTTCTGTTTTTCTTATTTGTTTGGTATGTCACTTGTAGGTTGAAGTGGATAGGGTATTGGCAATTCATTTTGAAGGTTGTATGTTTGTAATTTCATATGTGGATTTAGATAGATATCAGATGATTGACCTTCACCGAGATGCTTTTGTAAAGGGTAAAAAGTGTGGAGTGGATGTACCTGAGTACTTTGGGTTTGTATTTTGTCCTCCTAGTTCAAAGAAGAAGTTACCCTTAAAATCTGATGAGGGTTGGAGAAACTTGGTTAGTGTTTGGGAGTATTATGGTGATAAGATTCCAACATACATGCTAGCTTTGAGTAACCCTACTATGTACACTTTTATTGTTCAACAATTGCAATCTAGCCAAGCAAGCCCAATTGAGAAACCTATTGAACCTCTAGCCGCTGCTTCTATTAATGAGGGTGAGAATGATTTTGGGACGGTTGAATTGGAGGAGTATGAAGAGATAGTGTGTAGGAGGCAAGCTAAGAAATGGGCTAACAATCTCATTATAACCCCAAATAGCTAGTTTAGTGGCTCACCTAATAGAACTAGAAGGCCTGCATCTAGAATTCAAGGCCCAAAATCACCAATGCAAAAATCAAAATCATCCCACCAACATAAAGAACCATGTACTGAACCTGCTGCCCTTTCCCCTGTTGCTTCTTAGCATCAACCTGCTGCTCCTCATTCTAGTCCACTCCCTCATCCTTTATCTTCTCAGCCTCTCTCTTTTATACATCATGACCCTGAATCTGCTCAGCATGAATCACAATTACCCAAGCTGACAGTAGATTTGTCTGCATACCTTTCCTCTCAACCCTGATCAACATCTCAACTTGAACTTCCATCTTTAAATGCAATAAATGTTTGTTTAGGAGGGCTAGAAGCATATGATCTTAGAGATCTCAATCAACTTATAGGGGGTGTGTGACTATGATTTTAAATGGGAGTATTGGGAAGGCAGTTCAGGAGGGATTGATGATAGTAATTCTAATGATAGTCTTGATGTTGGTTTTGATGCTGAAGATGTGGAAGAGGCATCTGGAGAAGAAGAATGTAATGAGTCCTTGGTAGATTTAGATGAAAATGGCAGCAATGATGAGACTGATGCTGATGAATTATTCAATGTTGATTTAGAGAATGAAATACCTAGGCACATTGATGCTGATGCTGAGGATGAAGATGGAAACCCAATTGAAAATGTGTGGAACAAAATGTATCAAAATGGAAATATGTGGGCAAGAAACTCATATGGTAAAGTGTCCATAGCTGAAGGGACATGTTTGTGGATAAAGATCAGTGGAGGAAGGTGATTAGAGAGTTTGCAATACGGGAGTCATTTGCATTGCAAAGGATTAAGAATGATAGGTTTAACTGCATAGCTGTGTGCAAGGTTCAAAGTTGTACATGGAGAGTGCACTGCTCCAGATTTCCAGATGGTGTGACATGAAAAATTAAATCACTAAAGGGCTCCCATTCTTGCCCTAGATTATAAGAGAATAAGATGGCTTTACATCCATGGGTTGCAGAACAACTTCTGACATATTTTAAGGTAAATTCTACTATGCAAGCTGGTAATATACAGAAGCTGATTATGGAAAGGTATGGAGTTGCTCTTTCTAGGCACACCTGTGATAGAGTAAAGAAGCTTCTAAAGTCATGGGTGGATGGTAAGCATGAGGAGTCTTATGCAAGACTAGTGGAATATATTGAGGAAATCAAAGAGGCTAACCTAGGGACCATAGCTTCTTGCATCTCTCAAGGCCATGATAATGCCCCTATTTTCAAGAGGGTGTTAATTTCATTTGGGGCTATGATCATTGGGTTTAGGAGGGGCTGTAGACCTTTCATTGGAGTTGATGGGTGCTTTCTTAAGGATCCATACAAAGGAGTGTTGCTGACAGCAATGGCCCTAGATGCAAACAATGGTTTCTTCCTCTTAGCATATGGCATTGTTGAGATAGAGAATAGGGATAGCTGGGCTTACTTTTTTAGGGCTTTGAGGATCTGCTTGCTTGGGACAGATTTATCCAAGTACACATTTATTTCAGACAGGCACAAGGTATGTTTGTATAATTCTTTTTATGTCGTTATTTATGCTAACTACATTTATTTCATCTCTCAAGGCCCTAATGATGCCCCTCTAAATTAATATTCTTTTGTACAAGGTTTGATTAAGGCTTTCGGAGAGATTTTCCAGAGTGCAACAGAAGAATTTACGATGTACACTACTACAGGAACTTCAGTAATGAATATCCAGGTTTTACCCAGACTTTAGTTTGTTATTTATTTACATTTAAGCATATACTTGCTTAAAGAGTGCTAAAATTTTAGTACTGAAACAATGCTAACTGTTGTTGCAGGTGCAAAGATGCACTTGTTGTTCTGGACTGCCTATAATGCTTACAATAAGCATGTCCACAACCAAGCAATGGAAGTAATAAAGAAGAGTCAGTGGCTGCATATGACTGGCTACTGGGTGAACCAGTTGAACACTGGGCTAGGTACACCTTCCCTGTTCACCTTAAATGCCCTGATAATACTATTAACTTTGTAAAATCTTTCAAAGGGAAGATAGAGCTTTTTAGATATAAACCTATTTTCACTCTTTTGGAGGAGATTAGGAGGAAGTTTACGAAAATAATAGCCAACAGATTTAAGGTGGCTAAGTCTTGGCCTGGTCATGTGGTTCCTAGAATCAAAATGACTATAACCAAAACTGAATTGGAAAGTAGGGGTTGTACGGTCACCCCTGCTGGCAGAGGTGTGTTTGAAGTTTTAGATTGCAGTACTACATTCACAGTGAACCTAGCTCAGCATCACTATGATTGCATGATATGGGACATAAGTGGTATACCTTGCAAGCATAGGATAAGATGCATTTTGAGGGAAAGGCAAGACATTGATTCATATGTTCATGAATCATACACCATCAAGTCATACTTGCAAACCTATGATGTCATCATGCACCCTATCAAAGATCCCATCTTTTGGAAAGAAAGGGAATGTCCTAAGCTAGGTCCCCCACTAGTTCAATTCAAGAGAGGTAGACCACCCAGTGAGAGAAGAAGGGACATAGCTGAGAAAAGAAAGGTGTACACCAGATGTAACACCCTTAGATGCAGCAAGTGCAAGCAATTTGGGCATAACTCTAGGAGTCACAAAGAAGGCAATGTGCTTGAGATAAGGAAAGGAAAGGATAAGCCCAGAAAACCAAAAGTTGGTGATAAAAGAAGAGTTGGTAGGCCAGGTAAGGTTGATGAGAACACTTCAAAGAAGGCAAAGACAACACAAGGTGCTTCATCTCAGCCAACCATTGCTACACCTTCTACATCTCAACCAAAAAAACCAAGAACTTCTTCATCTCAGCTAGCAAGTTCTTCAACTAGACAAACAAAATCTCAAACTATTTCATATAGGAAAACCAGATCCTAGACCAAGCAGACTTGAGGTACCCATTTTTCAAACTTATTGTCATCATATAGTATTATGCATTAGGTATTTCATACTCACAAAACTCTCCTCCTCTCAGTTTCTGGAATATTGTGCTGCCCAGTGATAGAAGAATGTTGGAATATTAGTGCCCAGCTACTGTAGAGACTATCACGTGCCAATCTTATATAGATTTTGTGCTGCTGAAATTTGATCTATCCTTTGATCATTCACTCTGTTTCTAGTTACATGTACTCTATTTTTGTGTTTTGGTTGCTAATTTGTTGTACATAGCAAACTTGTATGGACATTATTCTGGTGCATTTTGATTATTGCATAAAAAAATTATTACATAAATAGATTATTGCATAAAGAGATTCTTGCTAGTATTGCATTAATGCTTAGTACAGTACACAGAGAATATGTTTCCCATTAATAAAACATACAAGAGCTCACTTCATTGCAATCACTACAAGGATTGCTACCATAACTATAATTCCAACCAAAATTCTCCCGTTAATGTCCTTAAGTAGCATTGTAATCTCCCTTAGTTCATTCGCCATGGCATGCTTGCTTGATTCCTCTTCATCTGACACTCTTCGTCTATATTCCATAAGTTTTGCCCACTTCACAAATTTTCCACAGTCACTGTACTTGTAAAATAGCCTTCTCGGGTTGTCACGGGACTTTGATAACTTTATGTCTGCAACTCTTCCACAATTTGGACACATAACCTCCACATCGTAATGAATGTAACCGCCTCCGCAACTAGATGAACTATGCATATCTTTTAAACCAAATTTCACTAATAAAAAAAATATAACAAAGTCAACCAACATGGTCAAAAGGACCTAAGCCTAATTAATTATAATATTAATTATTTAAAAGTACTACTAAATTATAATATATTAACTATATACAAATAAATAAATTTTACATACCTTCACTATTTCCTTTGAGGCCCTTCAATGGTGGACTAGGGAAGAGAGAGACCAACAAAGATAGAGAGGGAAAAGAGAGAGGTCGAGGGGGGGGGGGATGAGTTAAAATGAGGGGTGGCGTGGGATGAGAGGACAAGAAATCCTTAAATAAAAATTTGTTTGACCGTTGGGAAAACTCAAATAGCAACACAATTAAAAATCCTTTATCAGCCTACACGAAGGGGTATTTTTGGAAATATTCGTTACTTTTCACTACTTTGACCGGATTTTCATGTTTGACACCAGAAATGGGCCAACAAATTATTTACCCCAAACAATGATGGTTCTGGAAATTATTTACCAGATTCATCGGTCCTAGAAATTAATACACCAAACCTCAATTGGTCAATATGTAAATTTTTCAACCTAAAACTAACCATGTAGAAAAGCGTGCATTTTTTAGGCAGCAATTGCTATGGTTAGTTATTATTAATCATAAAACAAAAATTGTAGTAGATAAGAAAGGATTTCCAAATTATGCTCATACGCCTCGATAGAATTTTCCTAGGTGAACTTATGACCTCTACAAGTTAGACAAGAAAGCTAACCTACAAACCCAAATTGTTTATATTTCAATATAGATTAGTTAGTAAATTGGCTTTCAAAAAGTTTCTTAAGCACTTAAAAGTTAGTATCTAGGGGCATTAATGATAGTCATGAGACTTTAGAGTCTTGCTTGACTTTTGGGTGGAGAAATCTCAATTTTGGGGTGCAAGATCTCCCCTAAGTTGGCCATGTTATAGTAATTTATTTCTATCGTTAGGCCTAACAATCTAGGATCAAGGTCAAGCTAACCTGTTACATTTGGTTTAGGTAATGTCTATGCGCTAACTCCCCTTGTATGCGCTTTTTAAATGTTGTTTAGATGTTTATAAATTGTTTATGTGATCTTCTATGCCAAGGGCATGGTATGTGTAGAACAGGAACTATAATAGGGCGCCTCCCTAAATTAGGGTATATTTACCCTGATATAGAAACAAGTTAGTCTTCTCAAGTTATAGCATACGGTTTATTCGGGTTCTAGTAATGTTGTTCGGGTTCAGGTAATCCATGACATTGTTTGGCCTCTGGTGGGGTCTGTTGCCATGAAGTGGACTTTGTATCTGGTTTCTAATGATGGTTAAGGATCCGCAGTTTAAATTTCATTATGTGACTTATAACAATTCTGATTTTTAACTGTTTGAATGTTGCCCTCTCACCCCTAAGGCTCTGTTTGATTCTTAGAAAATTTGGTGGAAAGAAAGGTTGAAGGAAAAAAATGTGAAGGGAAAAAAAGTTGGGAGAAAATGAGTGTTTTTTTTTCTCTTGTTTGGATTGACGAAAAAATACAAGAAATTCCATGAGAAATTTGAATGTTGATGAACTGCTTGAATCATGTTGATGACATTTAAGTAATGTGAGGTTGGAGGAGGTTGGGAATTTTCCTCACAATTTTATAAGGAAATCTTTTTCACTTGTTTCTAACAATTTTTTCACCTAACTTTCCTCCATATTTTTTTTCTTTGTGATTTTGTCTAAACCTGATGGGGATCAGGCCCAAGGGGTTCTTCTAGTCCAAGAGGTCACAAAGGCTCTCCAAGAGTTAGAAATCAATCAAGGTGTGTTCACTTGCATCCTACCGGGTCCATCCCGCACATGGCCCGACTTTCTGACCTTGGTAGCCTAATTTCCTGAGGGCCTTAGGCCAAACTTTTGGTGTTTCGGGAAACCTTGAAGATTTAGCTGCCAAACAAATCAAGTTTCACTCCATTTGGATACCATTTGCTCATCCAAACCCTTTGCTAAAGCCAAACCGCCCAAAACTGTTTTACCGGGCAGAATATACCCGGTTTTGGGAGCCCAATTTTCCTAACCTAAAGTGCTCTTAACAACCTGGAATTTTGATTCTTAAATCCCCTTTTGAATTGGATAAAATTTTGGGGAAAGAAACCAGCATCAAACGTGCCCCAAGGAGGTCAAGAGAGAAGAAACTTCCAAAGGTACTTTTCAGCAATCAGCCTGCTGCAGCTCACTTGTTTTGAGAATATCTCCTGATCTGCTGATCCAAATG
>JACYFF010002017.1:19523191-19582465 GCA_017589665.1 Selenicereus undatus
GTGATTCAATTCGTTATCCTTAAGTGAAGAAAGAATGGCCCAACATCCCTTCTAGGTGGCGCCATTGGCTTATCCTACCAAGGAAGTTGCATTCTATCCTCTACAAACCGGTTTGGGGCAATTTGTTCTATTCGGTTTGCTAGACTTTGTGTTTCACTTCTTCTCCATCCTTTATCATCATTTTCCACTTCCATAGGCCACATACATCAAAACCAAACACAAGAAAAAAAGTAACTTTTCAATTTTTTTTTCTTTCTACCAAATTTTTTAAGGTCCAAACATAGCCTAAATGTTTGAAATGAATTTAACTAAGTGTCTTATGGTTTAGTAGACATTATTGAGTCCCATAAGTGTTTTATGGTTAAAATAGGCATTATCGAGTTCCATCTCACTTTTGAACTGGTTTCTTATCAGGTACCAGCATGCTGCATAGGGATGGATATAATCGAAGCCATGTGACAGCTTTAGTTAATTTTTTCCGTTGACATGAAATAATATCAAACTTGTGGTCGACTATGCTGACCTTTGACTTTTGACCATTAACTTGGATTATAATTTCACTTATTTCAATAGTTAAGTTTTCGCCTTGTATTTCATTATGAAATATAGCAGCCATACGCTTTAGGGTATTTTTTGCTACAATAAACTTGCTAAATATTAGAATAAAAATGAATTAAAATTTTTAGGGGCGTCACCAGCAGAATCCAAGGTGAGCCCTTATCACCATACCTATTTATAATTTTCATAGAAATACTTACAACAGAACTACGAAAAGCACTTAATAAAAAAAAAATGTGGAATTGGGTTCAAAACGCACCTGGAGCGAATAAGATTCCCTTGTCTCCTATTCACCGATGATAATCTCTTCTTCTATCGATCTAACCACGAATCATGCCAACATCTACTTATTAAATTTTATCGAAGCTCGGGGCAACTTATCAACTTTCATAAGTAGCCCATTACATTCTCTAAAAAAGCAATTGCACACGATAGAGAATTTGTCTCCTCAGTTTTTAATATGGCACCCTAGGATAATCTTGTTAAATACTGGAGATGTCCGGTATTCAAAGGGAGACCCAAACTAGAAACTTTTTCGGAACTAGTCAATAAAATAGCTTTAAAACTTTAATCTTGGTAAGCTAGTAGCATTTCAAAAGCAGGGCGAGTGGCCTTAATTCAAGCAAATGTAGAGCCTTTGTTGGCACACATAATGCAATGTTTTCAACTCCCTAGCTCTACTAATAGACAAATTGATAAAATTATTTGGGATTTCTTTTGGAAAAAAATTAGATAATAGCAAAGGGCTGCGACCAGTATCCTAGGGTAAAATTTGTCGCCTAAGAAAACAAAGGGCCTGGGGCTTAGAAAAATGGAAGTAGTCAACAGTGCATTTATGAGTAAGTTGACATGGAAACTTTTATATGATTAAAGTTTTTGGGTAGATCAAATGAGTACCAAATATTGTATTAATGAAACCTTTTTCATAGCTAAACCAAAAGAGTTCGACTTGTCGGCATGGAAACATATTCTTAAAAACTGAGAACAATTTCTTAAAAGGTATACATTGGAAAGTAGGTGATTGAACAAATACAAATTTTTGGATAAACAATTGTTGTGCAAATGAAAGCTTAGCTTTGATGGTGGGAATTATGGATACGACTCTAATTAACGCCTCTCTCAAGGTTTTGCTTGTTTATTACTGATGGTTCACTGGGTATTCTCTAGCTAATTTTAGCAACACCAATACCTTACAATGCAATTCCAGACTTCATAAATTAGGGGCTTTCAGGAAATGTGATTTCTCTACTAACACAACAACTTGGGCTGCCCATGGGTTGAACTCAAAAAGTTCTATTTGTGGGAGTTTAGTTGGACTTAGAACTTAGATATTATTTCTAAATTAAAAATCTTTCTTTGGCAACTGTATCTTGCATGTCTCTCCACTAAGGGAACTCTCCTTAAGAGAGGATTGCGAATTGACTCATTATGCCCTAATTCCATTGTTGAAATTGAGGATGCAAAGCACACATTCACATTGCCCAGCACATTTGGACATTAGCAAAAGACCATAATTGCGTCACTATTAATATGCCATCAGACCCTCACTTGAGTGTACAAAGTTGGTTAACCTGTTTAAGATTATCCAATCGTCTAGTCAAGATGGATAGACTAGTAGTGCTCCTATGCAGCATATTGAAAACAAGGAATAATACACTATTTCAAAATGAAAGATCAAATTAGTAATAACACTCCTAGCATCAGAAAAAGCAAGCACTGAATGGTAGAAAAGGCACAACCTCACCCAACCACTTCACCCACTAAACCCAAAATTCTAAGCTCAAAAAGAGTCATTGGGTAGCATGGAGGATATCCTAGGGATCCATCAAAATCAACTTTGATGGATTCACAACATGCCAAGAAGTAGCCGGAGGTTTCATTATTTACAATTGGGAAGGAAGATTCATCCATGTTGTAGTATTCAATCTAGAAGAAGCATCAATTTTAGTAGCTAAAGCACTGACGATGCACAATAGGATTAAAGCCACAATACAAGCTGGATTCAAGAATATGCGTATTTAAGGTGACAACAAAGTTTTCACCCAAGTAGTGAAAGGTAAATGCAAGCACTATGGGAGATTCAAACTCTATTATAGGGTATCATAACTTACTTGTAGTATTGTAACAGTTTCACCATCACTCATATATTTAGGCAAGGAAATACTATAGTCGGCTGGTTGACCAAGCATGGTTTAATAGTACATTCCACATTGGTATGGGATGAGGTTTCGCATAGAGACGTACTTTGTACCCTTTATGAGGACAACTTAAGGAGAACTTTCGAGAGAAGAGCTTCCTAGACTATATTACTTACCTTTCTTAAAAAAAAAAAAAATATCAAATCCTTAGGGAATTCATATGAGGTGATGTGTTAGCACAAAAAATATATTTTTAGATGTTCAATCATTAGCTTAAGTTATTAACACTTATCTGAATCCAAATCTGTTATAGCACTTTCTGAAGATCTTAATTACCAGCTAGTGAGTAATATATGCATGATAGAATAGGAGACGCTTTCTTTTATAAGCTTAACTTATCCCATAACAATAGCTATTTTGCCATTCAACCTTAAAGAACCACCGCCTTTCATCCCTTAGCTAAAGTGAATCAACTTAAAACCTTTCACCTTGCTAATATGTTTCCGTCGATGGCTCTCCTAACCCTTGCCAGCGGTCATCCACCTTCTAAACACTTATTCGTGTCTCAATGGTCCTCTTTTTGTAAATCTTTCTTAGTATTTCCATACCATAGGTCAAATTCAGGTTTTTGGGTCACGATCAACCAGGCTCTGTCAGTGAGATTGACTTTTTGAAGCCGACCAGGAATTGCTTGCCACTAAAGACGCCAGATGGTTGCTGCTAATAACATACATAGGACAAATCGAAGTTGGGTAATGATGCTTTTTTGGGTTAGGTAAGTTATTTCAATCTTTTCCTGGTTTTATTTTAAATTTTTTACCCTATGCTAATACCTTTGATGCTTTTTCGTGTAAAGGTCAGGGCTATTTTTGTACCTATGCCGTGATAGTGATATAAATTAGTGGTGATTCCATTCATCTAGCTTTGGTGGTTCTGGAAATCTTATTGGTACTTCGTTCTCTTGGTGTATTCTAGCTAGAACTTTTAATTTTCTTCTGGTATAGTCTCTCATACAGGGGCGGAGTTATGTTATTGGTTGGACTGTCCATGGACATCCCTAGCAAAAAAAAATTCTAATGAGCTATGTTTTGAAGGGGCTATATTGGTATATATGGACAACCCTAAAATAGATAGCTTAATAAATAGACACCCATGTTCTATATGTCTAGATCCGCCACTGCTATCATAGAGCTTGTTTGTTGGTTGCTTGAATTTTGCATCATTGCTTCCTTTATAAACAAGTCTACTTGGGGCGTTGTCTTTAATGTTGTTCTATGGACCATGAGTTTAAGGAAACAACAGAAGATATGGTTGATTCTTGCCGGGGTGACATGGTAGATTGGCGTGTTCTAGAATAAGTGCAAAAATTTCCTGATCCTTGAAATGCCATATAGGAAGCTAAATCTTTAAAGGACGCTGGTCATTTGCTATTCCAAAGTCAAAATTTCGCACAAGCAATAGCTAAGTATGAGAGATTCAACTCTTAGCACTTGGGATACTAATTTGGCAGCCTGATGAGAGAGCTTGTCATGGATCTAACTAAAACTTGGCAGCCTATTGGGTGAAACTTGAACAATATAAAGTAGTGAAGTTTCCCTATGACCTTGCATTGAGATTTGATAAGAATACTGTTAAGGCGAGATACCGAAAGGGAACTAGCTCTTACGAGGATGGAACAGGTGAATAATGCAAAGTTATACCTTAAATTTACTTCAGAACTCAAGCTAGATATTAATGTTGTGTTGAAGGAACTACAAAAACTTCAAGACGCATTAGGTACCAATCCATAAGGAGTGGCCTCATGTCATACAAATCCTGTTGACTTTGAGTGCGATGGGAAAGGAATCAATAATGATCTCCAGAGGCAGTATGAGCAAGGTCTACATAAGCAAAATGAGGGGTAGTCCAGTAGTAAAGGAATATCATCCCATTTGGGCTCCCTTTAAAGCAACCATTGTGCCTATAGATTCAATTTATAGTTAGCAAAAAAGATTCAGTTCTAGAGAACAAAGACACGGAGATGTCAGAAGTGTGTGATGGACATTCGTGTGATGAATTGGAGAAAATACCTACAGCTCTTGGAGCTAAAGTGTTTTTTATGGGTCCTTTTGAGGGAGATCCCACTTATGCACATACACCTATGAATGTAAACGGGAATCCTAATCAGAAGAGGATGATTGATGTAGAATTGAAGGTTGGAAGATGGTAATGAAGCTGTTACGAGCAGGAATTTTGATAAAATGCAATGTGGACTCTAACTCCACCTTAACTTCCATGGCAAGCTTGGAGGATACAAACAAAGTCTATCTTACTAGATATCGTACATTTTCTTCGACAGGAGATGGCGAGTCCCGAAAGGTTATATATCAATTCTCAAGAGGAGCCAAAAAAAATGTAGTATCCAAGATCTCTGCGTCTGCCTTATTCAACTTACAAACTGCTTTAACGAAGAAGAATGACAGAGTTATTTAATCAACACCGACTGGCTTATGTAGTTTTTGTGTTAAGCCTCATGATGAAACAGGTGCTGTGAAACCTATCGTTATCGATGATGACCGAGGACCAAGACACGCAATGGATGATGCAACAAGCACTGCTTGTTCAATTGATGCAGATATGCAAGTGGTTCATCAGAATGTGATGATTCACCTAATATTTTTAAGTTCTTAACACCAGCTCAAAGGAACCAAAAACTGGGAAGCAAATATAGGAATCACGACGACAGAACAGACTCTGGAAGCAGGCTGTAGAGAAGGCATGGGCGACACGCTGTGTTTTTGCATAATTGATTCTAACTCTTTTGATTTCCGTATGGAGGATTATCGTATGGGAAAGAGGTCTAAAATTTATAGCAACAATCTTCAAGTGCGTCCAGTGCTTTTAATGTGGCCCAGTGTGTGAAAAAGAGAAAGTTGAAGTGCTGAATTTGAAGACAAAACATTTACTCATTAGAAAGAGAGTAAGATGTAAATTTGAAGGAAAGATAGGTCGTGAACTTGCTTATTATCTTGTAATTAGGTTCTTCATAATGTCGTTAGCAACTGCTAATTTGCGTGTTGTTTAGTTTATAGCCCTATGTTCCTAATCATCATATTTCTTGTAATACCTTACAGACCAAAAAAAACAAAAAAGCAAAGAGCCAAACTCTAGGAAAATTGGTTGTACATATGCCCTAGACGTTGGGCATCCAAGAAATAGAAGCATTTAAATTTCCATCCTTAATTTTAGTAGGAATGATATAACCTAAATCCTTACAGCAAAACTTGAATAAATAACAATACAAATGTCAAAGGTCGGCACATAGGGCATAAAATAAAGTATTATAAATTAATTTGAATGGATAAGACAATAGACTATACATAAACTTCGTCACTTTTGCCTGCCTGATCCAGTTAAATATTTTTGCAATGCATTGATAATTAGACACAACCTGCTAAATGTATGAACAAAGGAATAATTACTATCAGGTAGGAAATGTATGAACAAAGGAATAATTACTATTAGGTATCCTACAAAATGTAAACTATTTTTAGTGGTATTTGTTTCAAAATAGGCTTGAAGGCCTTATATTAAGTGGTAACTATTTTAAGGGGACAAGTCACTGTTCCTATTTTCATCTATCACCCTAAACTTTTCAGATTTGCATATCTTACCCAATCCTTAAAAATTTGCTTTTGGAAATTTTAATTTTTGCATGTAATCTTATATCAATAGCTAGTACTCGAGACCTCTTTTATCTATTATCAAAGCCATATGAGCAACAAATTACTAATATAATTATGTTAATTAATAGTTAATTAGTCAATTATTGCATTAAATGCTTGAATTACCAACTACTTATCATGTTTTAATTTGTTCACATATTGTGCACACTCCTAACGGATTCACTTCAGTAGCACCGCAACTAAACTATATTGCTAATTTGGTTCTAGAATTAAAAGTTGAATGAGCACAAATTAAGGCCAAACTTAAGGAGTTAAAGAAACAATTAACTGTAATCTATCTTTCTTTAAGCAACGCAGTTAGGCATAGTGGAAAATCCAACCTAATTATTAGTACGGCTTTTTAACATAAATAGCCATTCTAAAACCTTAAAAAACAAAAGTCCATTTGCTTTACAAGACATTAAAATTGAAAAAGAAGTAGGAAAATCAACTAAAAAATCATCGAGAAAGGAAGAGAAAGAGAATGGAATATAAGAAGTACAATATAGAGGAGTTACAAAATATTTTTAATATAGGACAAAATATAAAAGAATTAAACAAAATCATGGACACAATAGATGATGAACATAAAATACTATCTGTTGATAATAACAACACAAATACTATCTAGTTAGAACAAAAAGTACATCAACAAATAAAGCTAATTAAACTAGACATCTAAACATCGCTCCTTTAGAAGAATTTAGGAGAACGCTAGAGAAAAAACGTGGAAAATTGGTGGTTGAAAGTGAAATTGATGAAGAAGTTGATATTGATAAATTTGAATGTAATTTAGTTAACAATGTAATTCTGAAACATAAAGATTTTGGAGAATCTTCTATGAGAAATACCTATTTTAAGAGACCTATGCATGTTCTATGGGATGAATAAGCAACTTTTCCTTTGGGCCCATCCCAAGGAAAATCATTCCAAGAAAAACCACATCATTTGAAGAGATTAGTCTTACCCCAATTAGCAAAACTACTTACACCCTAAACATCGATGGAGCTTGCAATAGACATGAAATTTCGAGCATTAGAAGATGCGTATGAATAGTGCCCTGAATCTGAATACACATGACTGCTGGAAATTTTCTAAACTATATTGAATATAGTTTTTTGGGCACTATAGCTAGCTAGTACGACTCATTAGCTGAGGAAGGTAAAAACGTATTAAAAATCATGGAAACCCCAGCTTCTCTGCTAAAAAAAAATTATGTATGGAAATGAAACCTGGATTTATCGAAGCTAATCTTGATTCTGAAGAAAAAGTCAGAGAGTGGCAAACAAAGATTAATAAAATAGAATTGTAGAATATGAGATATCTTAAAAATTATATTGTTGAATTTAGTGAATACTATAACAAAATTATGCATAATTAAGCCAATCTTGGTATGTTTTATGACAAATTACCTTATCCAATAAAATTCATAATAAGTGAAAAATATATTACATGGCTTGAAAAAACAGATGCCATTTTATATACTTGGTATAAGAATTTCTTATTTAAGGGAATGCATTTATGATTAGTGTCCCGATCTCCCACAACAAAAGAAAATGAAAAAAAAATTTCTAACCTGTTGTGATACCCCTCATTATTAGGGAAATGAACTTGAGAAGAGAAGGAAAAAAAATTCATAAGAGAAAGAGCTTTAATAAGCAAAGGGGGGAAAATACAAAAGAAAGTAAAATAATAAGCCAAGTTCGGAAAGGCATGGACTTTTTGGGAAAACTTTATGTTATCTTGCTCTAAAAAATAGCTGTAAATTTTAGGCATGTTAAGAAGTGGGACACTACGTGAACGAATTCAAAAATAGGGAGAACAACAAGCTTATTGAATCATTATATAGTTTAGACTGTTTTGAGTATAGTGAAGAAGAAACTAGACTTAGCTCTGAAAAAATAACAAAGAAATTGTTGAATAGTAATGGAAGATGAATATGAAGAAAGTGATTGTGAAGAAACTAGTCATATGATGAAAAGTAGCTCAATTAATGTTAGCGAACTTTAAGGAGAATAATTCATAGTAGACAATGAGAATGAAGGTGTTATAGGAGATTAGGTCCTTCCTATAATATAAAAGGATATGATCTATAGAAAATCCATCTTTCAATTAAAAAGTGAATACATATGCGAAATGATGGAAAGGGATTTGTAGATAGAAGACTGCGAATTTGATGTGGGAAAAGTAAATCCCATTAATTGAGAAAACATCCTTAAGTATAACAAGGACAGAAAGTATAGCTAAATCTATGTTGTAAGTGTCTAAGTTCAAATTACACCATTATATCATTATATCTATGAATTTGCTAAAAACTTCATATCTCTTACAATAAAAATAGTCGGGATGAATATGAAGAGAGGAGGTTACCCATTAAGAATATTTTGGAAAATAATAATTAGATAGCACTACAGACTCGAAGACTAAAGTAACAATGATAGAGGCAGATAAATTTGAAAGTCCTACTCCAATACAAAAAATTCGAAGGAAAAAATCCAATTTACAGGAGATAAAAATTGATAGGACTTGGTTATCTCGATTTGCCAGTCCTACAAAAATCAATAACAAAAATGTGACAAAAATAGATTAGAATGGAAAAATTACCATTGAACCCCAGCTATTAAGAAGCATCAATACAAGATTAGAATGGGAGAGGGATCTTTGGCAGTTAAAGAAGATGATGCAATTAGTAAAACCAATAAAATGAGTACAAAGAGTTTCAAACCCTAAAGATGCAGTGTAGATCCAAGTATGAGTTTAGATAGAAAAATCATTGAGTATAAAATGAGGACGGTTAGTGAGCCAATTTTTGATGATGAATGTGTCAAAAATATGGCTATGAAGATATGCTATGCAATCACCAATACTAATCTTAATAGCATTTATATCCAATAAGTATATGCTTAGAGGGATACAATGGCCACGAATTGTTGTGCTTACACTGATAGTGGTTGTTCTATCTATTTTGAAAAAAGATCTGTATGTACAGAATTCATATTGAAAAAAATCGAAAATCCTTTACAAGTAAGAATAGCTAATAATAGCATAATGAGGCACGGTGAAGCCATTGAAGAACTATCCATAGAATTGGAGGAGTACAATGCATTACACTAGTTCTATAGGCTAATGATCAACCCTCCCATGATATGATTGAAATAATTTTCAAAGGCTTATGCACCATGCACACAGACTATAAACCAAATCATACTTAGAATAAATGGTTGGTTCCTATCAATAAATTAAATATAGCATAAACTCATTAGAAGATTGAGTCTAAATGTAGCTAGCATGGTGAGAAAGAAATTCCTGCACAATGTGAAGTAGCACTAATAGCCTCACTATCAAAGTTAACTATTAAAGAACATATTGCTCAACAATAAGAGCAATTAAGCAAAGGACTTTACTCTAATAATCATTTCAAATTTTGGGACAAAGATAAGACATTTTCAAAGATTGCTTTGTTAAATCCCAACATTATTATCTGAGATAAACAAATAGTGTATACACACCCGGTCATCTAAGAATTTGATGAGAAAATCACATAATGTTTCGATAACAAGTTAATAGGGAATAGTAAGAGTCCTCACTCCATACCTCCTTTCATGGTAGGAAATTATGCTTAGGGAAGAAAAGGAAAAAGTAGGATGGTAATCAATTACAAAAAGCTTAATGATAATATTGTCTTTGATAGTTATTATATTCCTAACAAAATAGTTCCTTCTAATAGAATTCAAGCAGCCTCTTTGTTGTCGAAAATGGACTATAAATATGGATATTTGCAAATCAAAATGGATGAAGAAAGCATTTCTATGAGTTCTTTTAGTACTTCTCAAGCATTCCTAACAAGTCTTTAAACTACACGTTCTTGACCATTATCTACTATAAAGAAAGAGTTCAATTAATAGCGAGTGACCTCATCAAAGGGTAACATGGCTTTCCGCCAAAAAGCCTCATTGGTTACCATAATCTTCAAGGTTTACTAGAACCCATCTTGGCATACTTCTATACACCGTGATACAAACTTGAACAACAAGATGTGACAACCCAAGGAGGCTAATTTGTCTCTAAATTAAGGTAAAGGTACCATGATCCTGAAAGATACCCTCCTGCAAACTCGCCTTAATCTTTCACTTTAAAATTTAGTATTTTATAAATGAGTTCATTTGGCTCCCAATAAGTCCAAAACATCTTAATCAAAACTTCTATCAACTTTGAAAAACCCACTTCTAAACATGAACTATTTAAATATAAATATTCAATGCAACCCCAAATAACACATTCAAAAATTTATAAAATGGCATGCCACAACTCAAGTTTTATACATAAGGTCACCTTGTCATACAAGGTCACACAACAATCTATAAACATTCAAAACACATTTTTAAAGCACAATTTAAAATAAAATAGAATGAGCTCAATTCTAGAATAAAGCATACCAGCCTAAGGGAGATTTGCCACCCCAAAACCAAGATTTTTCAACCCAAAAGCTAAGGAAGCCAGTAAAGTCACATGACTGTTACTAATGCCCTTATATACTAATTTTTAGGCACCTAAAAACTTTTATGTGATTTTTGATTGAATCTAATCTAATACAATCAACTTTGTAAAGTAATTATGATTACATAGTTTATGGTAACCATAATTCCGTGATAGTTGTTATTCGCAATGCTCTCCCATAACAAATAAGATAATAAAAATACAATTACAAACTTTTTTGCTTCACAGATTGTTACATCTGACCAAACATTACCTCAGAAGCTCATTTACCAAATAAAAGCGAAGATTTTAATTTAAACCAATTAGGGTTTGTGAGCAATTTTAGGTCAGTTTTCTAGTCTAATTTACAGAGGTGATAAATTCACATAAAAATTTTGAGTCGAGGTGTATGAGCAAAACTTGGAAAGCCCTTTATGTCCAATACAACTTTCATTTTATGTCTAAATGAGAAATCAATAATAATTACAGCTATTGCCTTAAAAGTTCACCTTTTTCTATCAGGTCAGTTTTAGGTTGACTTTGCACATTCATGGGAGAAACTTCATTTCTCCCTCATTGTGAGCCAAATATTGATCATTCAAAATTAATAGAAGAGTAAACTCACAAATATACATCCTAAATTTCTTTGCCATTTAATCTAAGTGAATAAGCCCAATTTATTCCTCAAATTCGGGTTACTGCAAGTCCAGTTTCTAGTCTTATCTAAACCCGTGTTTCATGGATGAAATCATAATATTCACTTAAAAAAATCTTAAAGTCAATTGTAAATCATTCTTAATAGCCAAAACTACCTAGAAATACAATAAAACCTAGCCAACCCCTTTAAGAGGAATTTTGGAGTGAGAAATTAAAGTTTTTACCTTAAAGATTAAGGAGGATGTATGTGGACTTCAATCATCCCCAAGATCGAAAAATTTTGATTCACAAATCAGGATTAAGAACATTGATAGAGGATAAACAAGTTAAATCAAATTCTCTACATTAAAATTAGGGCTTGGTAAAAATCCATGATTATACACCTACTTAGCTAAAGAAGAAGCCAGGAAAGTGGAGACAGAGAGAGAAAGGGACCACAAAGGTAGGCTACTAGTAGAGGGGCCTAACCGGCAAGGTGGCGGAAATGGCGGTGTAGGTTGCTGATGGTGTGGTAGTGATGGGTGACATTGGTTGTGGTGGTAGAAGGAAGAGAGAGTGAGGGAGAGAGAGGAAAAGGAGTATGCGAGAATGAAGGGGGGTATTATGTTTCATGGAAAAGAGAACCAGATTTTTTTCAATTTCTTGCAAAATGTTAATCAATTCAAAACCTCAATTTGAATTTACGAGGAAAGGTTGATAATAAAATTTTAAATTTTTTATTACATAAAGTTAATGTTTTCTTTATTAAAAGCTTTTAGTTGGATTAAAAATGGGAAAATTTTGGGCTTGATCCGAAGTCCTAAATTATATGGAGGCCTAACGTTATAGTTACTATCTAAGAGCTTAAGCGACTGGCAACAAATTCTCAAAACTGAAAAATTACCTCAGTTATTATGTGATAATTATAAATATCAGTTTTTGGGGTTTTACATTGTGTGTAACAGGTAGGTTCAGATTCGTCATGTTCCACAATCTTTAGGGACAACACAGTTTGGGATTTAAACACATCAAATTTGGACCATGTGTTTAGGGGTGAAGATCGACAGGTGAACCATGGGCTGACGAGAAGAGGTCGAAATTGGGGGGTGCAAAGGGGTGGCAAAATGGGCCTGGAGATATAGACTATGGTTGTAGACTGGACTGGATACGGGACCTAAGGGTTGGGAGGTAGTAGGGACCAACATAAAGGAGGGCAGACTAGCTAGGCACAAATCTTATGGGCTAGGAGGCAGCATAGGCCTGCATAGGGGAGAGAAGGGACATGGATCGAATAGTGGGGGAGGAAGACACATGGGGTCGGCTTGGCAGATTACCTATGGACAGGGACGGAGAATGGGCTAGCCTAGAAGATATGGGGTTACTAGTATTAGTGGACGAGGTGAGATCCTCAAGATAGAGCGATGCTGTTGGTGGTATCACCATGGGATGCTGTGGCTAAAAGATGATGGAGGAGGGTCGCTTGTGGTGGAAGCAACACATGACTGCGGTTTAATGAGGGAGAGGAGTTCTGTTAGGGTTTTTCAGAGGTGGCTATAATACCATGCAACACAGTTATACAATGTTAGGACTCAACCAATTAGGAGCCTCATGGGTCTATATTTATAAGATACAAAGATGTAACTTACCTAATTTCCTTTATTATATATTAATAAATATATAAATAAATAAATGAATAAATAAATAAATAAAATAAGACACTGTACACGTATAAGAGAATTCCACTTTGATGTATTGTGCTTTTGTTGTGTAGTAGTCTTTGAAGTTAATGATTAGTTTTTTGTATAAATTGGACATGGAATGAATGAGTCATAAATACAAATTCAATGAAACTCTAATCCAAAACTAAATGAAAATGGATGGAGTGAGTTACTAGCTTATATACATAATTAATCAGACAGGGGATGATGGCTAGTGAGAGTTGATCAACCATCTCTAATATCATGTTAAATTTTTTTATAAGTTGGGCCTGAAACGAATGAGTCATGGATAAATTGCAGTGAGACTGCAACCAAAGCCAATTGGTAATAGGTGAAGTGATTCGTTAGCTCATATGCTTCCTCAAGGCCTCTTATTTGGGTTAATATGGGACAACCCCACTATCATCTATTACAAAATTAGCTATCTGGGGCTCCCTGAGCAGTAATAATAATGTAATTCCTCACTTACGTATGTAGCTAAGCTATAGGTGTCGACATGATTGATTAGTGTTTTACTATATATTGGTAATCATTTCCTGATTATTTTGATGAGTATTATTTATTTGAAAAATAACTTCTTATGTAGAAAGTATGTAACAGATGTTTAATAAGTATTTCAGTTCTTCTAATATTATCAGTGTACTAATATGCATTAGCTCATTATCATGATAGTCATCTAGTCCATCAAAACAACAATATTATTATTAATTCATCAGTCCATGTGCAGTGAGCATTTGACATATTTGTTGATAAGCATTTAACACTTCTCATGGCATGTTTAATTGGACTTATGTAACTACTTAATGGTGCTTATTACTTAAATGTTCAGCTCTCAACCGGGAAAAGTTTTTACCTTCATTACATTATATTTTAGCTCATAAATAACCTCTAAATTAGCTAATTAATAGTTTTTTTATGCTTTGTAGATATAAATGAGAGAAAAAGTCTAACTTGGAGCAAAGCCCAACCCATCTTGAAGCCCAGCTAAGAGGGAGTGCCAAATCCAAGAGGGAGTGCAAAATCTAGCAAGGGAGTGCTAGGATTCAATAGGTTTGCTGCGAAACAGGCTGTAAAAGAAAAGCAAGGGTAGAGATCTAGCACTGGGGCACCGTGCCACGTGCCACGGTCGTTCCCTCGTTGCTTTGCATTTTGTTTTAAGTGATGACTTAAGGGCCATAATAAGGGGATTTTGGCCCTTTTACATTAACTAGGTATTAGCAGTTATTTTCTCTCTCTAACTCAGTTTTGTAAACTCTTTCACCTTCATTAATAAAAACCCAAAAAGTTCAAGCCTTTAATTGAATTTGTTGCAATCTTCTTGTTTTTTCCTTTGTTTGTTGCATAATCTCGTCTTCTCTCTCCTTAATCCCTCCAAAAACTCTACTTTTTAGCACCCTAAATCCACCCCAAATGTGGGTTTGGTGGATTTGCTGTTTTGGGGAGATTTAGGTTTTAATCCCAAAGGATTTGAAGCCTAAACCCACTTTTCAAAACTCAAACATCCCTTTTTTTATTCTTTTTCTTTTATTTTGATCATCAACATCACTAGGTTAGATTAAGCTTTTGCAAACTTGAAGGATCATTGCTAGAGTTGCTAATCATGACTTGATGATGGCATTTAACTATTGACCTTGATCATCAATAGATGCAAAGATTTCTCTCTTTTAGCTTTTTTGTCGCGTTGTTTAGGGTTTAGAAATAGCTTAGGTTAGTTTTTCTCTTTTTGGGGAGATTTTTGAGGAATGTTGTGTGTTCATGGCTATGTTGTGCCGTGGGCCATGTCAAGCCATGATCATCCCGTTTTTATGTGCTATGTGTTTTTAAATGTGCTTAGTGATCAATAGTTAGGTTAACCTAGTGTTCATTGTTATTATTGGCTTTGGATCCTCATTAGTAAGAAAGTATATCAAATTTGCATGTTAGAATAGTTTAATGTAGTTAAATTGAAATTCTACTCCCTCAATTAAGTCAATCTTAAGCTGATAACAAATTACCCTGATGACGACTTTTTACACTTCTCACCACCTAAAAATACAACCAACAAACTAGCGTCTTTGTCGGGGATCAAACCTGAGTTGCCCACATGACAAGCGGGAATAATCGCCACTATACTACAAAGTGGGGGTTGAAGAAGCCTTTTTCCATGATTTTCGGAAAACAAAAAATGAAGAGAATTTTTTTTTTGAAAACTCAAAAAGATTTTCCCATTTTCTTATAAATAGAGAGTTCTTGGAAATACATGCTTAGTTTGACGTAGTAGATGAGAGTAGGCATGATAGGTGGACCCGTGCGATTTCAGCCTAATCAAATCACTTCATTATTCGAGGTCATCTATTTCCTTTCCTGAGAGGGTCATTCAAAATTGTCACTCTCTAAAATTTGCTCTAACTCTTTTTGAAACCGCAAATTGCATTTGCAGGATTGATGAGAGGAAAGAGGCATTATATGTGCACGATTGTAGCCACATTAACAAAAAGGCCTCTCTTGTGCATAATTGTATCCCTTGTTATCCCTTTTGAGCCTTACCTATTGGTATTCTTGTTGTAACCCACTTTATTAGCCTTTAGCCTTGAACATTGACCTTACCTAAGCCAAGATTAATGAGTATCACTGTGATTGGGGCGACGGGGAGAGCGTATTTAGTGTGGTATATGAAGAAGGAAAGGGTAAAGTGAGAGGATTAACTTGAGCCCATGCAAAATTGAGAGTGAGTTATTTGGATAAAAACCTCCTTGCCAAGTGTCTTTTGTAATGAAAGGAAAAAGAAAAAAAGAACAAAAAAATGATGAAGAAAAACAAAACAACAACAAGAAACAATGAAAAAAAGAGAAAAGAAGAAAAGAAAATAAAAGTTTTGGCGTTGATGGTTTATGTGATATCTAGAATATTTAAGTCAACATCTCGCATTAGATAGGGTGTGACTATGTGGGATATGTATTGATCGTGGTGAATGTGATAGCTCATTAGTATGGCTAGTTGATCCTTATTCCCAAAAATGCGAACCGTTCCTTAACTCTTAACCCAAACCCTATTACAACCCTCAAAAAGTCCTCTTGAAGTGCATGTGCATCCTAGTGGTGGAGAATGAGAACTAGACCAAGCATACGGTTGAGTGTATTTTTAGTGTCGAGCATGAGAGCATCCATATCATTATTTCAAATACTTGAGAGGAGAATTTCACATGACTTAAAGTGAGTTGATCATAGCTTAGTTATCATTGAAAAGGGTTAGAATGAAAACATGGTTGCCAATTAGGAGGATCGGGAACCTTGATTATGCACCCAATGCATGTGTTGTGTGAATCTTGGTGATTATGGTGAGTTGTTGAATTAAGGCATGCATGATTACCCTTTTGATGTTGCTTTGCAAAAAATTTGTTAAAAACCCAAAAAGATTTTTCCCTTTTCCTTTCTCTTTTCTTTTTTCTTCTTCAAAGACTTGTGGGTTTGTCATCATTAAACCCTTATGAGACCGCACGCGTCCATTTGGGGGGTTCGGGGATTTAAAGGGCTTGTTACATATGCTAAATGCAACTGTGACACCTACAAGAACATGATTTTCTCATGTTTTACTTGAGGATGAGCAAAACCTATGTGGGGGGGGTATTTGTTTGGTTCTCAATCATGCAAAGTTTTAACCTTCAATACATTAGATTTTAGCTCACAAATTACTTCTAAATTAGCCAATTACTAGTGTTTGATGTTTTGTAGATACAAACGAGAGAAAAAGCCCAACTAGCTTGGAGTAAAGCCCAATCCATCTTGAAGCCTAGTTAAGAGGAGTGCTAAATCCAAGAGTGTCAAATCCATCAAGGGAGTGCTAGGATTCAACATGACATGCCATGGAATAGGGCAAAGAAGAAAAGCAAGGGCAGAGATCTGGCGCGAGGGCACCGTGCCCCCTCTACTCTGCCCTTTTTTTTAAGCGATGGTGTTAGGGCTTTACAGAAGGGGCTTTTGGCTCTTTTAGGTTAACTTAGGTATTAGTAGCTATTTTCTCTCTTTAACTTAGCTTTGTAAACTGTGTCACCTCCACTAATGAAAGCCTAGAAAGTTTAAGCAATTGATTGAATTTATTGCAATCTTCTTGTCTCTTCCTTTCTTTATTGCATAATCTCATATTCTCTCTCCTTAATACCTCCAAAACCTCTACTTTCAAGTACCTTAAATATGGCCCCAAATATGGGTTTGGTGTATTGGCGGTTGTGGGGAGATTTTGGCTTTAATCCCAAATTATTTAAAACCTAAATCCATATCTCAAAACTCAAACATTCCTTCTTTTGATTCCCTTTCTTTTATTGTGATCATCAACACGACTAGGTTAGACTAAGTTCTTACAAACTTGAAAGATTACTGCTAGAGGGAGCTAACCAAGACTTGATGATTGCGTTAGTGATTGGCCTTGATCATTCATGGATGCAAAGTTAGGGGTAATCTTCTCTTTTTTACTATTTGTTTTGGTATTGTTTAGGGTTAGTAACAACTTAAGTTAATTTCTCTCTTTTTGGGTTGATCATTTTGAGGAATTTTGGTGCTATGTTGGCGGCCATGTCATGCCACATGCCATGTCGAGCCTCAATCACCCTGTTTTTACCTGCTATTTGTTTACTAATATGCTTAGTTAAATATAGTTCGGTTCATCTAGTGTTCATTGCTATTATTAGCTTTGGGTCCTTCATTAGTAGAAAAGTAGAATAAATTTGTACGTTAGAATAGTTTAATGCAGTTAAATTGAAATCCCACTCTTTGAATTAAGTCGATCTTAAGCTAATCGTAAATCATCCCTGAGGATGACTTTTTACGCTTTAACACCACCTAAAAATACAAACAATATTAAACATGTTGAAACATGCTAAATTATGGTAAAGTATAGTGAATTGTGCTAAAACATGCTGAATGTTGATGAATGAGTTTCTATATGAAGGGCTAATTTTAACTAAGCATAGAAATATGTTTATGTGGTTTTGTAACTACTGTATACACCGAATATAAACACTCGTAAATGCATCCTTATTTATGGTTTGGTAGAACATAAATATTTTTCGATGACTTGTATTTTATATGCTATCATTGTGATAAATTAAATTTTAAATGACTTTGTAAAGTGAAATATATAATATACAAATTCTTTGCGAATATATGTTCAATTTGTAATCAGTTTACTATTAACACAACAATTTCCTATATTGTTGCAATGGATTGTATCGTTTGTTCAATTTTGAAAATATTTATAACTAGAAATACCGAGAATACACATTCATGTAATCATTAGATCATTAGAAGTCGACATCACTAAAAATATATATTAGGCACTTAGCATATTCTTAGCAAAAATTCTATTAAAAAAATTGCACAATATAAGATATGGTAAAAATCAAAACAGTGGTAGTTTTTTTTTTTAAATAAGAAGGCAGTTAGGTATATGAAGATACTGGATATTAAAGTTGTTAGTAAATTTATTAATTTTTTAGGAGCAATATTTTTTCAAAAAAATTGTATTTCAATTTCAATTGAGTTCTTACAATAATTAAGCAGTTTAACATAATTGATGATAAATTTATGTATTTAAATAGTACAATGTTTCATCAAAATAAGACTCTTTTTATAAAAACAATAATAATAAATGAGTAGGTCGAAGACTAAGTATTTGGAATGTAAGTTCAGTGAAAGGGAAAAATAGACAGTGAAGGAAGTCACCATCAGGAATATAAGAAGAGCAAAAGTTACCAAGTTTAAGTACTTAATTAGAACATAATCAGCGTGACGACATGTTGGGTTTCGTGGCCCAAAATCCAAGAATTGACACGGTGGGACCATGCCCGGTCGTGCCGTGCTCAGTTTTGGGTGCGGGTTCTGGTGGCGGCTAGGGTTACTTCAGCGTACAGTTTTCTCCTAACGGCTAGGGTTCTTTTCTAAGGATAAAACCATGGACTTCTAGACCATATATAAAGGGAGCATACCTAGGATCTAAAATCACTCATGAACTCCTGAATCCCTAAACACATTAAGAGGTAGAGAGACTTTGAGAGAGATTACAAGAGAGGTTGTAATTCTACTATTAGATCGAATCACTTGTTGTGATTGTGATCGTTTTGCACTCTCCCTGCTCATATAGTGGATTGATTGTACTCGTCGCCGTTCGTGGATTTTTCCCGTATTAGGTTTCCACATAAATCTTGTGTGTCGTTACTTTGTTCTTATTATTGTTATTTAAATTTCTGAATATCTCTTTTATCCTATTGGTTCCTCTATTAGTTTGCTCTAATTCCTAACACGACAACATAAGCTCCCATGTAAAGGTTAGATGGAAAAAATGAATAGGTGCATTATTGTGTTGTATGATAAGAAGATTTCATTAACCCTAAAAGGAAAAGTTTACTGAACAGTGGTTGGATCGGTGTTGCTATATGCCTTAGAATGTTGGCCGATGAAGTAGTCATAGGTTCAATGATTGAAGGAAACAGAGAAGAGAATGATTAGGTAGATATGTGGTTACACTGGGTTAAATAGGATTAGAAATGAAGCTATTAGAAACACAGTTGCATGGCACTTGTTGATGATAAGATGAGGGAAGTAAGACTTATATGGTTTGCCCAGATCAAGAGATGAGACATAGATGCTTCTATGTGGAGCTGTGAGAGGATTGAACTTCTGGAATATAAGAGGGGTAGAGGAAGACCAAAGAAGAACTAGAATGAGGCGATTAGACACGTTATAAGATATTTGAGATTTGTGGAGGACATTGCTCACAATAGGAGTTTTCGAATGTCTGTAATTAAATTAGTAGATTTCTAATTAGTTAGTTGCTTACATATCGTAACTTAGTTGCTTAGCTATTGTTGTTAATGTTGTCGCTGATGGTGTTGCATTCTACACCATCTCTAATTATTACTGCGGTCCACTTTCTTAGATGATCCTTATTATTTCCTATGTCTTAGTCTTCATACTGATTACTTATTTGTTTAACACCTTTGTTGATTGCTATCTCCTTTTCATAGCTTCTACCATCAAATATTTTCTAAAGATTTCATCTCAGTAAAATCATTTTTGACAATTTTAGTGACTCCCTTATAATCAGTCTCCTTGCTAGCACTAATGTTTATAGGGTTAAGATTGCTTACATATGGATTTTCCTAGAGAAATAAAAGTGGGATCTACACTAAGAGGAGTTGTTATTGTTGCAATAATATTGATATTTTTTTTATAGAATTCAAATTTTATTTAACTACAAAATGTAATTTTTTTGAAATTTTCAATTAATTTTACAATAAAAATAATAAACATATTCACACTATTAGTACAATAAGTCAGTTATTAATTAAAAAATATGGCATTTGTGTTTAATCACAATCTAATCAATTGAGTACTTTTTCAAGTGTTGAGTTGTACTGAATTTCGCTTAATTGTGTAAAATGTACTCAATGTTCATGACAAGTAGTTACAATTAGTTGGAAGAACATGCCTTCATGTTAAGCATTTTGTTACTGCTTTGCATCTTACCTTGGAACTTAATTTTTGTTAAGTTTCACAACTTTGATTATTATACTTTTTCTACAATATATAATAGCATAATATAAACTTATTATAAAAATATGTACTAACCGTAATGAAAATTTGCTATATATCCTGTGAAACATCTCAATTTAGTGATGAGCAACCCCTTTATATAGTAATGAAACTTTCAATTATGTACTAATAAACATTTAATCCTTGTCATGCTAAGCTTTGTTTTTTATACATTGATTCGAGTAGAAATTAAATATAAAGAGGCACTGGGCTACAGCTCAGTAAAACCTAAGTCTATCAAGGCCTTGATAGTAATTTCCATGAACATGGTTTGATAGCGAAGGAAAGATCTATTCAATATTTCCTAAATCTACAAGGAACTAGTAAAGACCTTTGAGTTTGAATAAAACTAGGAAATAATCTACATCTAAAAGGTGTAGAGTCCTAGTAAATTTTTTGTAAGGGAACCATCTTAAAACCTTATATAAACAAGCCATTGCCAATATGAAAGGTAGGCCAACGAGACATTCATAAGCTACAGTATGCTTACTATCCTCTCTAGATTCTCCTAACTTGAGTGTTGAAGTCACTTAAAGAGAAGCAACCGCCCCCCCAGAGTTTTTTGCACGCAATTGTTGAACAGTGGCACGAGTTCTTCAAGGTTCCCAGAAAGATCACAAATGCTATAAACTTTGTTGAAACATTTGGTGACATATGTAATGACCTAGAGTTGAGTAAGATGCTACCTAGGAAGGGTGATAAGGGAAAAGGCATTGCCATTCCTAAGAACCAAGAACCCTAGAATCATAATCCCAGTGGCCATACCCCTAGAAAACAAGATTTGTAGTTAGATGCCTCAAACTAGGCGGACACAACTACCCCTGCCGGACATCTGTCACCCAGGCACACGCATGCCCAAGAATAAATAATCAGTGCTCCAAAGACAATGGAAGAGTTGATCAAATTAAATGTGGATGAAGCTATATCCGTTTCAATGAAGATGCTGGATGAGTTTTTGGCTAGTCAGAACAAGGAAGAGAACTTGTCCCCAAAAGGTTTTCTATCAAAAACATTGGACAATGGCAATAAAAACTTGAAAAGAAATTTTCCATAATGATTCATAGGAAAGGGCTTGTCAAAGAAGGACTAGAAAACCCAAGGAGGTGTCCAGGAAAGATAAGAGAAGGCCTATCAAGCAGAATCAAAAGGAAAAGAAAGAAAAGCCCTTCAAGATAGATTCCTCTTTAGCAGCTTAAGGAGTAAATCCTAATGGAAATTTAGGAGTGTATGCACATAAATTCCCCTAGGCCACTCATGCAGAGGCCAAAGAATGATAATAGGGACAAATGGTGTGCTTGCCATGAGGATTATGGGAATGATACAAATACTGATGGGACTTAGATATGATGTTCGATGATCTGGCCAGTTAGGGAAAGGTTGACACGTAACTCAAGACTAAACCTTAGAAGCAGAGAAAGCATCCTGATATATAGAGTTCAGAAGAAGGTGACTCTAAAGACATACCCTTCAATGGCATTATATAACTAATATTTTTGGGAACACCCAGGTAGGATTCTTAGAGAAGGTTTTGAAGGGTCGCCTGAGAACTCTAGATTAGAAGAGTCGAACTGTGAAGCAGGTAATTGTGGATACTCCACCTGAGGGAATCCTCTGAAGGTGCTAGACCTATGTCAAGGGTACATGTTGATTCTATGGTAATTAAGTTAATAGTAGCCAACTACAACATTTGTAGGGCACTAGTAGATTTTGGAAGATATTCTATAGTTGTTTTCTCAAGCTTGGTCTAAAAGTCAAGGACGTAGCCGTAACACCTCATCTAATCATAATTCTTGTAGAGCACATCATATATCCCAAAGGAACGATTGAGTTACCTACCAACATGGGGACCCAAGGGATGTCGATAATTTCACAAGTCCAATGTACTCTTCCTAACAAAACCACCCAGGCCCCTTGTAACTAAACATGACATAATTTATTATAATTGGCCAAACTTCAATTGCATTGCCTAGCTTATAAACCCCTGATAATGATTTTCACTATCCAGTATAGGAGAAAGTTTATAAAAAAAAACATATATGCTAAGCATAATGTACGATCATGTCGGTTTTCAGCTCTCGTTTCAGCTATGTAATGTTTGAAAATAAGGTTAGCTACCTTTAACTCGAATTGAGTTGCAAATGGAATATATGGGTGAATAAACGGAGAACATGACTGTGACGTGCATATAAGGGCTAGTAATGGCAAAATTAATGGGTAAAAATCCTAATATGTGCAGATGTTTAGTAACCAAACTAGAATTTACTGTCGAGAAAAATATATCCGATATTGGAAGTATCGAGAATTATTGGCAAGAAAACAAGGGGATATTTAAACCTTCACAATTAACACAGGTGCCAAAACACACGAAATGGTTCAATGATAGGTAATATTTTCAACAAGGCATCGCTATACGTCCATGAGAATGAAGAGCAGATATGCTCTAGATCTGAGCATGAGGTTGTATCTATTGAAATAGAGTACGAGGTTTTTGAATAACACCCAATTGTGACCAAAGGAACCATGGCTTTTCGATGAGACAATGACAATTCTGTTGGACCTAATATACTCGTGTGGTTGTTGGCTTTTATTAATCAATAGAAATAATTATCGTAATTGGCATTTCATAGTTTTGATCTACTAAAAGAAAGATATATAGATTCCCCATCCTAAGAAGGAAAAGTTAAATACCTCACTTGCCAAATATGGTCATACATTAGTAAATGAAGAGTTTAATTTTGTGCCATTCAAATATAATATCCAAGTCCTTCCATGACATCAATCGTAATTTCCTTGAGGTTATATAATACTTGGGCCCAAAAACATCACACTAAACTATTACTCAAGCCTTTAAGTTTTTGTTTGCCTTATAGGGGTATTAAAATCAACCGTAATTTCCATGGCATCAATCACAATTTCCTCGAGGTCATATAATACTTGGGCCCAAAAAGATCATAGTAAACTATTACTCAAGCCTTTAAGTTTTTGTTTGCCTTATAGGGCTATTAAAATCCTCTTCTTCTTCTGTTTCCTGTTTCTAGAAATGCTACTGTAAGACTCTGTTCTGCCCACCGTCATTGTTTATTTCATGTATGAGTCAGCTATGAGAACTCCCTCGATACCCATTGCTCGTGTTAGACATGACATGTAGTCGAGCATCCGTACATAGACTCTCTACACTCCAACTAGGCCATTCGTGCAGATGAAGGTTACGTTATCAGTTCTTCAATGAAGCTTTTGATCCCTTATCAGTTATAACTCACAATCTTCTTCAATCAATGGTGTTTTTTTGAATTTGTAATCCCTATAGCATGGCCAGATTAACAAGATGACAATTAGTCCATACCATCAAGATGTCATCGCCTAAAGCACACCACTCTTGGCGTGTTACTAGGTTCATTACCCTTTTTCTAACCCCATATATCTTCGAAGACCAATACTCTTCTTTCTTTATCGTATAAGGGTTGTACTTCCGATTTTACCCTTTTCTAGAGCATTAAGACATAGATCACATCACAACTATATTTGTGAGCCACAATTATACTAATTACCATGAACTGTGCTGCTTCCATTGAAATTCCCCTAGAGCTCCTTAGTCTTAGCATTTACGTTGGTTGTTAAAATAACCTCTTAGAATTAATCAAGATTTACCTTGGCCACAATGTTAGGCTTCCACACGAGTACCTCATGTTGTATCCCAACCTTGAATCTTTTTCTTTTTCTTTTCGTTTCTTCACCCTATTTTTTTATAACCCATCCACTTCATCACAATTCAACAGGAATCTAAGTCCTTATATAATTTCAATTAAATACGCTAAGTCCTAATATAAGTCAATTACGTTGTTCAAGTATCATAAATTAAAGTAGTAAAACCCAAATAAAACCAGTACTTTATCTTCCATTCCTCTTTAGGCAATGCTATCCACACTCCAACATATTGTCCAATGCATATAAGATATGTTATCCATATATTGAATAGAGCACATCTCCCTTGTGTAGAAGATTACAAATAATTTGACACCACAACAAGAATCACTTATGAAAATGCAAGCAAACTCCTTAGGAAATCGTCTATAGAGGTTTACTAAGCTAGGCCGCTAACCTAAACATCAATTGGGGAAGACAATGTAAATAATTGCTAAACCATCCTCATTATGCGATCAAGTTCATAAATTCATAGTCAAAATCACCTTTAGTGACTCAAATAAGACGGTTAGCCACCCTATAGCACATACTGACCGATAACCTGGATATGATACCACAACCGTAATGCCCCAGCTTCTAATCGTATAATTGGACTTAATTAATCGGTCACTGATGGTCAACGAGCTGAAAAGTGTGAGATTAGGGTGTTACCACCATCCTAGAAGGGATAAGGCCTAACTATTTAGAATGCTCAACACCAATGTAATAGTGTTCATACAACCTAAGGTAAGTGGCGTACACGCTGCATGTGCTTGAGCCCAAACAACAGATTCGTAACCTACTTATATTCTTGCAGGAACATCATGACTAAGAATGATGCTACTGTGAGGTTTGTTAAACCCAATCGGGTAACTCCTTGCTTTGCTGGCGACGCCAATGTATAACTTTTCAATGCCCAACCTAAATCATGAAAACGCAAAATCTTCGAAGGGTGAGCCAAGGCTCAGTACGTCTACCCCTATACTGTAAAGAATTAAATCCATTTTTAGCCGGCAGCTGCATTTTAGTTTCTTTTAGTTCGAAAGCAGGGAGAGAGAGTGTGTGATACTAAAACTGTTAATGATTATTATCCGAAAGTGGAGCCTAAATTGATGAGCCCATATGTATACTGCGATCATTGAATAGGTGTGCACCTGCCATGTCGATTAGATAGCCTGACCTGAGGTTGAGCGAGTGAACTGAAGGGCGTAAGCCCTGCTAAGTGGTAACTGGTAGGCCCACTTAATTACATGACAAAACAATACTTGAAAATGATTCGTTAAATAGTTATATATTACGAGCCCTTGATATTTAAGAAAAACATGTGAACTTGCGAAGGGTATATGTAGTAAATTGACAAGTGCTAAAAACGTGCATCACTTTAAGGTCATTTGACAGCATTTCCTAGGGGATTGTGTGTTTAAGCATATGATTTGTATACCTTTTCTATTTTACGCTCGGGTATGATTCCTTAGTGCATTTTGTAGGTTGTAGGCCTTTTTGATTAGGCGTTGACCCTTATTTTGGAACCTTTTTAAGTCACCATGTTGGTACCTCGATCGCATATGCTCGTGGAGCAAAGAAAGAAAGATGACCTATGGCCAGAGATGACGATGGTTAGACCATGGTAGTTACCACGGTCCATGGGGTGCTGGTAACTGCAAGCCTCTTCATTTTCCCTTGATTGTGTTGCCGAGAAAGCTTGAGTTCATCTATTTAAGGGCATTTACAGTTATGAGCAGAAAGAGAACACACCCCCTAAATCTCATATCTCTCATTAGTTTGAGGATTTTTATAGTTTTTCTTAAAGCAATAATGATTTGAACGAAGGTTTTGGCAATTAGATCCTTGAAGGTCAACAGATCATTGAAGAGCCTCCATGATTGCAAAGATTTGTCTTCTCTGATCTTGACCTTTGGTTTATTTGAGTTTGGTGTTGGTCCATCTAATCATGAGTGAGTAGTTTAGTTTAGTTTAGGGATTGGTTTGCCGAAGTGTTGATGTTGAATCTTTATTCTCCATTTCTTGTGCTTAACGTACCTTGGAATATTTTTATTCTATCTTATGGTTATGTCAATGTGAGTAAGCTTGGCCATATTTTCTTGCAAATATTAGATAGTTAAGTGAGTACCAAAAGAAGAAATTCACTATTAGGCCAAAAAGGGAGAAGTTGACTTAGTAATCTTTGAAAGAGAATTACAAGTTGAGAGGGGACTTTTAGCAATAGAAAACATAGAATCTAGACCTAAATGTGGTCATTTGAAAGAATGATATTGAATTAGTGTAGGCAATTCAGTTTATTCCGAAAGTTGAGTTAAGTTAGATTGCAATTCCTTTGAACCATCAAAATCAAAGAGGAGTACGTGTTAAATCCAAAGATTCAGCTCCTTATTCAGGCAAAACAAATCCCTAGATGCTTTACTTTGAATGGATTCTGGAAGAGCTATTTCTCATAGTTCTAACAACTCATTGAAAATTTGTTCACTTAGCATTTTCAGATGGACAAGACTCAATAAAGTGCATTGGTCCCTGAGGGCGATATTTTGTCTAGACTACAACACCGGTGCCTTGTGGGTTGTGTCATGTTTTTGGCGCCATTATTGTGGACCAAATTTGTCAACCATAAAGTTAATCCTTAGAAATTAACTAAGCACTTTTCTTTTATTCTTACATTTTGCCCTTTTGATTGCTTTGGTAGTATTTGTGTTGGTGCTTGTAGGAGATTTTTTTCTCCTTTTATGCGAAGTCCATTTTTGTACAAACCCAATCCAGGGATTGAAAGGACTTTCGGTTTAAGGATAAAGAAGCTCATAATACTCATACGATGGCCGATGGAGATCGAAGAAGGACGCTATGGAATTTCATTACCTCAGGAGCCCAAGGCATCACTTCTAGTATTGGCCGACCAAATGTGGAAGCTCATAATATTGAGCTCAAATCGGCACTCATCTCTATTGTTCAATGATCGTAGTTTGGAGGTACCCCAATGGAAGACCCTAGTCTTCACCTCTCAGTCTTTCCTGAGGTACGCAACACATTGAAGCTAAATGAAGTCTCCATCGATGCCATTTGCCTTGAGCTATTTCCCTTTTTATTACAGGATAAGGCATGGGCATGGCTTCATTTGTTGCCCGCGGGGTCCATTAAAACTGGGCGTGAGTTCACAAGGGCCTTTCTTGGAAAATTCTTCCCATCTAGGTAGATAATAAGCTTGAGGAATCAAATCACTACCTTTACTAAAAGGAACGACGACACGCTCTATAAAGGATGGAAGGCTTTATTGCGTTTATGCCTTCACCATGGGCTTCAAAAATGGATGATCGTGCAAACTTTCTACAATGGGGTCACTGAACCCGTGTGATCTACCATAGACCGGCGGTATGAGGCACCCTGATAAAGAAAACATAGGATAACCTATAATTTGATTGAGGAGATGGCACTCACTAACTTTTAATGGTCAAATAAGAGAGGCAAACCCAAATGGGTTAGAGGGAATCTTTAGGTTGATATAGTTACTTTACTTTCTGCTAAGGTAGATGTTATGAATCAAAGACTGGATCGTTTGAATGTTAATGCTGTAAATTGAAGTGCCTCTTCCCCATTTGAAATTTGTGGTTTGGTTGAACATTGCACTGTAAATTGAGTCCATTTGCCCAAGATACTAGTGACCAAGCCAACTATTTCAACTATAACTCGAGATCGACCAATGACCCTTATTCCAACACCTATATTTGAGTTGGGGGAATCATCTGAATTTCTCATATAGCTCTAACCCTCCCTTTACGCCCCAAATGAGTGCTAGACCACTCCTCGGGTTTAAGAGGCATTGCTTTCCCCAACGAGCGTCCCAAAAGTCTAACTGGGAGGCCATGATGGAGAGCCTGCTTATGGCCCAAAAAAGCAAGATGAGTACATCAAGTAATTAGCCTCTAAGGTTGATGCATTCACTACTCATAATAAGGTGTTGGAAGTGCAATTTGTCCAACAAGCTAGCTCTTAACCTACACCTCTTGGTCCACTTCATAGTAAGCTTGAACCTAACCCTAGAGAACATTGTAATTTTGTTATCTTGAGAAGGGGAATAGAGGGTCTTAAGGGTGCTAGGATTGAGGAGGATAGGGCGGTGAACCATGGTGAGAGTAAGAGGTCTAAGACATCTAAGCCCCCTTCCATGACACCTTATCTGCCTGCCTTTCCTTTCCTCCAATGAGTTGTTGAGGCAAAAGTTGATGCCTAATTTGGGAAACTTCTTAACATGTTTACGGAGGTGCATTTGAAGATTCCCCTTGTTGATCTAATTAATGTGTAAGGTTTTGATGATAACAATCCAAATGTACTTGTCAATATGTTGTGCTTGAGTTGTGTGTTAAGACAGGATTCGAAAAATACTTGGAGCAGTTTGAATGAGCGTGGAGCATCAAAGTCAATACATGTGCAAGGAGTCCAGCTGATAATAAGAGTCTTGGGCTTAGTATTGGTTTTATTTTTAGCTTTTTGTTAATATGCCAATTAGAAGGTTCATGACTTAGCGTTTGCTTTGAAAGGTTTCTTCAGAACACTGTGTCAGAACAGTTCTGAGAAGTTAGGTTTACAGTGTTTTGACGTCAAAGACAAAAACAAGTTTCAAGACTTTAAAATGATTTTTTGACTGTCAAGTTTCTTAAAATAATGAGGATAAATTTTTCTTGTGTCAGTTGAGTCCAAAAAGATTTCTTCCTTTAAAGAAAATATTAAGAGATTTTAGTAGTAGAGTCTAAACAGGTTTCTTTCCTTAAAAGATAATATTGAAAGATTTTTGAAAGATTTTATCCAATCCTTTAAGGGAAGAATATAAAGTGGAGAGATTGTTAGGGGTTCGGCTGCTAAGTTGTTGAGTGGGAGTGGAATTCTCTTTTACCTACTCTTGCGGCACATGCATCATGCCTATTTAAGCCACCTCTCCCCTCAAGGTTTTCTCAAGGTTTCCTAAGGGTTAAAAAGTGTCTTTGTGAGTTTGAATTTTCTGTGAGAAAACCTTCAAAGCGAGTGCTAAATCGAGTCTTCAACATTGGCATAATACGTATTGTATTGTACCTTATATTCAGCTTGTTTAGAAGCATTCAAGTACGTTGTTTTTCTTTTTCTCTTTCCCATCAATGAAATAAGAGAGTGTCCAAGTCTTGGGAGACATTGGACGTGGTTGTTGTAACGAGCGTCTCAGGGTAGACTAAGTTATGTGGTGTTTGTAACGAAGGTCTTGGGGTTGACCAAGCTACATGTGTGATTGAGTCATGTGTGTTACAGTTGTAACGTGTTCGACCCGTCTAGTGAAAGTGTGTTGAAATCCTACAGTGGTAGCTTGTGGTTTTTACACCTCAATTGGGTCAGAGGTGGTTTTCCACATAAAAATATTGTGTCTCCTTTATTATTTCCGCAATTAGCTTTGTTTCTGCTTCACTCCAAACACGCAGTCCAAAAAGTTTCACGAGTGTTCTGAAACAATCGAAAAAAGTTGGTAGGCACAATTCACCCCCTATTGTGTCCTTATGCGATTAAATCTAACAAGTGGTATCAGAGCGGAGTTCTCATATTTAGGTTAACACCTTGAGAGATCCTGAGAAGATGAATGCTCCATAAGGATTTTTGGAGGGTTAATTTGTGAGTCGACCACCATACTTCAATTAGCAACACTACAACTGATGGAAGAATTATATGGAGAACTACATTCAGGTTGATGACTATCAGCTATGGATGATCATTGTGGATGGTTCTTAAATTCCAATGAAGTCCACAGAAGACGGCAAGACCGTTGCTGAAAAGCTAGAGCAGTTCGAGTTGGAGGATTTCAAAAAGATGGAGAAAAACGCTAAGGCTAAGAAGCTACTGTACTTTGTCCTTATACCAGATGAGTACACTTGTATCTCAGAGTTTGAGTCCGCGAAAGAGATATAGAAAGCTCTTTGCGTGGCTCATGAAGGAACTAACCAAGTTAAGCAGTCCAGGATCGAGCTGCTATTGAGAAAGTACGAACTGTTCGAAATGAGCAACAAAGAGACGGTGATGGATATGTACACTCATTTTACTCACATCACCAATGAGCTGAAATCATTGGGAAAATCCTTTACCACTGAAGAATTGGTAGGGAAGATCCTGCGATTTTTACCTCAGTCGTGGGAAAGGTAAGTCATAGCTATCCAGGAAGCAAAGAAGATGAACAAGATCTCTTTGTATGAGCTGATTGGGAACCTTCAAACATATGAATTAAGAAGAAGTGCCCAGGTGAAGGAAGAAGCAAAGAGAGTTTGAGGCCTTGCTCTAAAGGCTTTGGAGAGTGATGATTCGGGCTTTCATAATGAAGACATAGCTATGGTAACTCGAAAGTTCAAGAAACTCTTCAAGAAGGTTGAAGGGAACATCAAGAAGGGAAGCACCGGCAAGCCATGGAACACTGATCATGATCAGCTTTCGGGTTGCTTTAGATGTTGAAAACCCGATCACATTGTGAACAACTACCCCATGCAGAAGAAAGAATAGGGGTCAGAACAATTCTGAAACTGTGGCAAGAGGCCACAACAGAGCAGCTCCTTGAGGTGTTTCACTGAGGCAACGATGGTAGCCTAGGGTGAAACTTCAGAGAAAGAAGAGGACTCTCAAGAGAAAAAAGTTGTAGAAGCCCTCATTGCCAGAAGTGAGTCTGAATCGGATCTTGAATCGATCGAAAGCTTGTCCCAACTCAAGGATAAGGTATGTGATCTTAGCAAAGCTAAAGTTATGAAATTACTATTTACCGTAATAGATGAATGTGAGACAATAACTGTTGAAAATTGCATGCTTAAAGATGTTTGCTTCGAATTGAAAAAGGGTGTTAGACTGCTTAAATGGAACAAACTAGAACTTGAACTAGTCAATGAAATCCTCAAATGTGAGAAACTTAAGGCAGAAGAAAAGGCCCTTGCCCTATGTGAAGACGTTGACATGCTTAAGGAGCTTATGAACATAAGAGAGGAAGTGTTTAACATTGATCTCTCTAGGCTGAAAAGTGAGTCCCTCGACATGAAACTTTGAGTAGAATCCTTGGTGAGTGAAAACAACCAGCTGTTTGGAAAGGCTCATAAGGCCGAATATGAGCTCGCTCAGAACAGGCGCTGGAACAGTTCTTCATAAGCACTTGACTGGCTTAACACTCACCCTAGCCGAAACAGAAAGGGACTAGGATGGGTGAATAGGCAAGTCACTAGACCAATAAACAAAAACTATGTTGGACTTCAAGAAAATATAATCTGTTTTCACTATGGAAAAACTGGTCACTATCGCTATGCTTGTCCTTCGAGAAAAAGGTATGTGGGGAGAAACTCATTGTATGTTAAACAAATGTGAATTAGAAAAGATGAGTTAACCTCCATGTCAAAGAAAATGGGACCCAAGTGGATCTAGGTTCCCAAGACTAACACTTAGCTATTTTGTAGGCTAGAGTGAGAGGAGGCAACCAACTGTGGTTCGTAGACAGTGGTTGCTCAAGGTACATGATGGGAGACAAATCAAACTTCCTCTCACTTACAGCCTTTGATGGAGGGAGAGGGGCATTTGGAAACAACTAGTCTGGGAAAATTATCGGTGTAGGTAAGATAGGTAAATCACTCTCTCACTCTATTGACAATGTGTACTTGGTTGATGGTTTAGAACATAATTTACCGAGTGTATCTCAATTGTGTGATAAAGGTAATCACATTGGGTTCTCTTCGGATCAATACTTGATTACCAATATCAAATCTGGTGATGTTGTGTTGAGAGGGAAGCGATACAACAATGTGTATAAAGTATGTGTGCTTTAACTTCCCTAAAATCATTTGACTTGTTTGAGTGCTCTTGATAATGATGTTATGATTTGGCACAAGAAGCTAGGACATGTAAGCCTTTCTCTTTTGAATAAACTCGTTTCCAAGGACCTAGTAGTCGGACTACTTTCCATTAATTACAATCATGACAAGGTGTGCGATGCTCGTGCTAGAGGAAAGTAAGTTAGGACTACTTTTAAGTCAAAGAACTGTGTTAGCACTTCCCGACTCTTGAACTACTACATGTTAATTTTTGTGGTCCTATGAGGATCACAAGTACAGGAAGGAAGAGGTATGTATTTGTTATAGTGGATGATTACTCTGGTTTCACTTGGACCCTATTCTTAGCATCGAAGGATGAATCATTTGAAAAGTTTCTTGTGCTTCTGAAGAAAATTGAAAAGGGAGTAGGACATTCATTGGTGAGTCTTAGCTCTCACCATGGCAAAGAGTTTGAAAACTCTAGCTTTAATGAATATGCAATGAACACGGTGTTGATCACAATTTTTCTAACCCCATAACACTTCAACAGAATGGGGTGGTAGAGCATAAAAATCGTACTCTAGAAGACATGACTATGATTGTGCTGGTCGCTAGTTGTCTTCCTAGAAACTCTTGGGCAGAAGCATTGAACACATCGTGCTATATTGTTAATAGACGCATGAGCAGACCCATACTTAACAAGACTCCTTATGACCTTTTCAAAGGATGAAAACCCAATATTATGCACTATTTCTTCCCTTGTTTGAGAGACAAAATATTTTCCAAATATTTGGTGAGGTTTAATCCTATCTCAAAGAAAAAATATCTTCCCTAAATATTTGATCTTATCTCCTAAGGAAAATATATCTTCCAAATATTTGATCATATCCTATAAGGAAGATTGGTAATTGTTCCACTATTTAAAGCGACCAATTCCCTCAACTTTCCTTAAGGTTTTTCAAGGGTTTTCCAAGTGCAAAAATTATCTTTGAGAGTCAGAATTTTCTGTGAGAAAAACCTTCAAACAGAGTGCTAAATTGAGTCTTCATTATTAGCATAATAGGGATTGTATTGTACCGTACATTTAGCTTGTCTGGAAGCATTCAAGTAAGGTGTCTTGCTATTTCTTTTTTCATCATTGAATCAAGAAATTGTCTAAGTATCAAGAGAAGTTGGACGTGGTCTCTTAGGAGACGTTGGATGTGTTGTCTGTGTTGTCCAATTAATTGGATGTGGTCTCTTAGGAGACATTGGATGTGTTGTCCGTGTAACTAGGGTCTCGGGGTAGACTAGTTATGTGTGTAACGAATTCGGCCCGTTTAGTGAAAGTGTTGCTGAAATTCTACAGTGGTAGGTTGTGGTTTTTACACCTTAGTTGGGCCAGAGCTGGTTTTCCACGTAAAAATATTGTGTCTCCTTTACTATTTCCGCAATTATACTTGTTTTTGCTTTACTGCAAACATGGGTTCCAAACAGTTCTGACGAGTGTTTTGAGAAAACCGAAAAAACTGGTAGACAAAATTCAGCCCCCACTTGCGTCCTTGTGTGATTAAACCTAACAAGTGGTATCAGAGTAGAGTTCTCATATTTAGGTTAACACGTTAAGAGATCCTAAAAAGATGAATGCTCCACAAGGAATTTTGGATGGTCAATATGTGACTCAACCACCATACTTCAATGGACAACACTACAACTGGTGGAAGAATCGTATGGAGAACTACACTCAGGCTGATGACTATGAGCGATGGATGATCATTGTGAATGGTCCTTACATTCTAATGAAGACCATAGTAGATGACAAGGCCGTTGCTAAAAAGGCAGAGGAGTTCGACTCGGAGGATTTCAAAAAGATGGAGAAAAACGCTAAGGCTAAGAAGCTGTTGTACTTTGGCCTTGGACGAGATGAGTACACTCAGATCTCAGAGTGTGAGTTCGCAAAAGAAATATGGAGCGCTCTTCGCGTGGCACATGAAGGAACTAGAAAGTTCAAGAAATTCTTCAAGAAGGCTGAAAGTAATATTAAGAAAGGAAGTACCAGGAAGCCACAGAACAATGATCATGATCAGTTTTCAAGATGCTTCAGATGTGGAAAACCCAATCACATGGTGAAGAATTACCCCACACAGAAGGAAGAACAGGGGTCAGAACAGTTTCGAAACCATTGCAAGAGGCTGCAACAGAGCAGCTCTTCAAAGCGTTTTGCTAACGCAATGATGGCAGCTTGGGGTGAAACTTCAGAGGAGGAAGAGGACTCCTAAGAGGAAGAAGTTGTAGAAGCCCTCACGGCTGGAGGCGAGTCTGAATCGGACCTTGAATCAGACAAAATCTTGTCCCAACTATAGGATACGGTACGTGGGCTTAGCAAACCTAAAGTTGTGAAATTATTATTTTCCATAATGAATGAGTGTGAGACAATAACTACTGAAAATTGCATGCTTAAAGATTGTTCCGAATTGAAAAAAGATGTTAGAATGCTTGAACGGAACAAACTAGAACTTGAACATGTTAATGAAGTTCTCAAATGTGAAAAACTTAAGGCAGAAGAAGAGGCCCTTGCCCTATGTAAAGATCTTGATGCACTAAAAGACCACATAAACACAAGAGAGAAAGCGTTTAACTCTGATCTTACAAGGCTGAATAGTGAGTCCCTCGACTTGAAACTTATTAAGGTAGAATCCTAGGTAACTGAAAATAACCAACCGCTTGAGAAGGCGAATAAGGCCGAATCTGACCTCGTTCAAAACAGATGCTACAACAGTTCGTCAGAGCGTATGCTCATAAGGTCGAATCTGACCTTACTCAGAACAGGCGCTGGAACAGTTCTTCAGAAGCGCTTGAATGGCTAAATACTCACCATAGCCGAAATAGAAAGGACTAGGATGGGTGAATAGGTGTGTTACTAGACCAGTTAACAAAAAATATGTTAGATATCAAGAAAATATAATCTATTTTCACTGTAAAGAAACTGGTCATTATCGCTATGCTTGTCCTTTGAGAAAAAAGGGCCATGGAGAGAAACTCATTGTATGTTAAACAAGTGTGGATTAGAAAATATAACTTAACCTCCATATCAAAGACAATGGGACCCAAGTGGATCTGAGTTCCCAACAAACACTTAGCTGGTTTGCAGGCTAAAGTGAGAGGAGGCAACCAACTATGGTTCTTGGATGGTGGTTGCTCGAGGCACATGACAGGAGACAAATCAAGCTTCCCCTCACTTACAGCCTTTGATGGAGGGAGAGTGGCATTTGGAAATGACAATTCTGGGAAAATTATCGGTGTAGGTAAGATAGGTAAATCACTCTCTCACTATATTGATAATGTGTATTTGGTAGACAGTTTACAACATAATTTGCTAAGTGTGTCTCAACTATGTGATAGAGGTAATCACGTGGGTTTCTCTTTGGATCAATGCTTGATTACCAATGTCAAATCTGGTGATGTTGTGTTAGAACAATGTGTATAAAGCTTTTGTTCTTTCACTTTCAAAAAATCATTTGACTTGTTTGAGTGCTCTTAATAATGATGTTATGCTTTGGCACAAGGGGTTAGGACATGCAAGTCTTTCTCTTTTGAATAGACTCATTTCCAAGGACCTAGCAGTCGGACTGCCTTCCATCAAGTGCAATGATGACAAGGTGTGCGACGCTTGTGCTAGAGGAAAGCAAGTTAGAGCTTCTTTCAAGTCAAAGAACTATGTTAGTACTTCCTGACCTCTTGAACTGCTACATGTTGATTTATGTGGTCCTATGAGGATAACAAGTAAAGGAGGGAAGAGGTATGTATTTGTTATAGTGGATGATTACTCTAGTTTCACTTGGACTCTATTCTTAACATTAAAGGATGAATCATTTGAAAAGTTTCTTGTTCTTTTTCAGAAAATTAAAAAGATATTAGGACACTCATTGGTGATCATGGCAAAGAGTTTGAAAACTCTAGCTTCATTGAATATTATAATGAACATGGTATTGATCACAATTTTTCTGCCCCCAGAACACCCCAACAGAACGGGGTGGTAGAGCGTAAAAATTGTACTCGAGAAGATATAACTAGGACTATGCTGTTCGTTAGTGGTCTTCCTAGAAACTTTTAGGTAGAAGCATTGACCACATCGTGCTACATTATTAATAGATGCATGATCAGACCCATACTTAACAAGACTCCTTATGAACTTTTCAAGGGACGAAAACCCAATATTATGCACTTGAGGGTGTTTGGTTGCAAATGCTATGTGCACAATAATAGGAAGGAATCCTTGGGAAAGTTCGAGCCTAGAAGTGATGAAGCCATATTCTTAGGGTACTCCTCACATAGTAAGGCATACAAAGTGTTTAACAAAAGAACCTTGTGTGTTGAGGAGAGTGTGCATGTATTGTTTGATGAGACTAACTCTGTGGTTGAGCATGATACACAGGACGAAGAGTTTGAACTTGGTCTTATAAGAAAGACCTCTCGCTCACTCAAAGCTCCATAGTTGACAAAGGTAAGGCTCCTGAAGGTGAACCAAGTCTTGAAACTGATAATTTGAAAGGTGGGCAGGTAGCAAACCAGTCAGGGGGAAGCATTGCTAAACCTGAACAGAATCGGCCCACTCAACCCAATTATTCCCAGTCAGGGAGCAAACAAGTGCAATTAACATTGCCAAAAACCCATGTCAACATGATAGGACTAAGCATATTGACATACGTCATCATTTTTTGAGAGACAATGTTGAAAATGGCTTAATTTCAATGAATTTTTGTGCCACTGATAAGCAAATTGCAGACATCTTTACCAAGGTACTGAGTAGAGAGCAGTTTGAGAGGAATAGACTTGAATTGGGTATGAATAAAAGAACTTGAGCATGCTTGTTTAACCCCAATGATTGACTACTTAAGGATTTTTAGGCCTAATAAATTGTTACAATGGGCGCATTCAATTTTTGTGTTTTTACTGGCATATGTGTCGAATGTAACATGCTGACACTCGTTGAGGTCTAATGACATTGCCCTTAGTGTCCTGAGACACCGAAATTTTAACAATAAGAAGAGGCTCTAGGAATAGACTTGACCATTGTTTGTAGCATGTGCGGACCAAGTGGCGTTATTAAAAGATTGTTGCGAACCGAAATTTCCTTTTTATTACTCCTAACCTATAATTTATACCATAGTTAGTGTAATGATGTGCTACACGCAAACCATTCTCTCTCTACCAAGAACCCGATTTCCCTTTCTTTACTTAAACCGCCTCAAAACCCTAACTCTAAATCACCTCAAATCCCCGCAGTGGCAAGAACTTGTGGCGGTCAAGCATCCTCCAAACTCAAGACTTCTCACTCAAGATCACTATGAGACCAACTATCAAGAAAAAGGGGCGGAATTGGGATGAGTTCTGAGGGAACATCATCGGCGTCTTCATTGCCAAAAACGGTCTCGATTGGTATGGAAAACACTTCCTCACCTTCTTTTTCGATTACTCCCTCTATTTTTGGGTTCTTGAAGAGCTTGGACTTAAGATCACTAGACTTGAACCCTGACATGGTACCTTTGGTACACCCAATTGCAGGTTAGGAGATTGTGGTGTATGACCCGGTTGTGGCCGAGTCTAGATTGAGGAATGAGGCCGAATCAGTTGGAAAATGAAAGGATTATGATGTTGGGCATGTTGATAATGAATTTATTGTTGAAGATGCTGAGGATAGTGATGAGGATTAACCAATTTTGCAGTTCAAAAGAATTGATCCAACCAAGTCCTAAACGATAACCAAACTGACCTTTAAACGCCAAAGAATGACCACCACCTCAACCAACGTACCTCTTACTACCTCCTTCTCACGTCCTCGAACTCGAAGTTCGAGTGCTCCCGCTATGCTGCCCCTGCCAGAACATAGAATTGAACGCCCTGTCAATAAGAATAAACTGGCCCATAAATAATCCAAAACACCCCTCAAACCAGTTCCATCCAAGAAACCTACTCAAAAATGGGCCGCCTCAGAACAAGTGTCAGAACTGGTTGAAGAATCTAATGAACCAAAGACAAAGAAAGTTAAGAAGAACATGACACTTGGTGAGAGATATGAGCATTTCCTCCAAAAATCTGTGGTTCGGGGGAAGGTAGGTAATGTGTCATACTTTCAGGAACAGGGGCTTGGGGTGTTCTTAGAAAAGTTAGAGGCCTAGGGGTGGTTGGACTTGTTCACGGATACGAAGAGAGGATGTTCAGTTCCAGACTTGGCTAAGTGCTATGTGAATTGTGTTGTCACCAATGGAGTGGTGACAAGCATAATTAATGATCATGACCTATGGTTTTTTGCTAAGAAGTTAGATGAGTTGCTTGGGGTGTCCTCAAAAGGTTTTGATGTGTGTGTGTGAGAGGACAAGAGCATCTTAGGTGAAGAACGACTGTTGGAATTGACCCAGACGCTAGCCCAAAAACCCTATCTCATTCTGTCCCGGTCTGCGAGAAAGGGGGAAATAATGCCATTGCATCAAATATTATTTTGGTTTGTGACTAAGAATGTTGTTTCCCGAGATCAGGGAGGCGACCTTGCTGATTCCATGGACATGTGCTACACTGATTTGTTGGATAGGGGCGAGTAAATTAACTTGCCCGTAATCATGATTAGCCATATTGGGAGAATTGGCAACACATCCCAGGATCATGACATGGGGTATGGGTTCTCGTTGACGTCAGTGTTTGAGAAGTTTGGGATTCCTTTGCAGAAGAGAGTACGCTTCTAGGTCAGTGATGAGATTGGCCACAGCACATTGATTGGGTGTGGTTTCAAAGTGCAAAAGGCGGCAGTGCACCTTCAGAACAGGGGCTCCAAACACCTCTTGGACCTGTTCCCAATGAAGCCTCCACATCCAGCGCTCCCATAATTGATACACTATTACAGAACCAACTTATATTGAAGGGGGAGATAGCTGAAGTAAAGCAAGTGCTTGCAGAGGAAAAGGCGCTCAATGCAAAACGTTACGAGGATCTGTTGAGTACCCTTCTTGCCCTCACAACCAAATTTCCTCCTCTACCTTCCTATTCCTGACTCTGTTCCTTCCCCTGTTTCCAACACTATTTTTACAACACTTGGTTGTGTGTGTGATTACTAATGGTTTATGGCTGTTTTTGGATGGTTAATACATTTATGCTATAACTTTGCTTGTTGCATGTGTTATTTGTTTGTGCGTGACTCGGATGGCCAATATCATTACTGTATCATATACTTCAGTGTCTCGTTGTTACTTCCCGCATTACTGCTTTGGTGATGATTGCATCCACACTGGATTTCAACTCCCGGCCTCCTCACTCCTTTCAATTATGTCAAAAGGGGGAAGATGAGCATGACCTAAGTCTTGACTAGTTTGCCCAGTTCAAGTTGACCTCTCAATCCTATTTCTTTTTCTGTGTGACTTACAAAAACTTTGACTTTGTGCATTTTTGACACTGGCCTATCTCGCCCTATTAACAACAACGACTTATGGTCATTTGGTTTGCGATCATCAAAAAGGGGGAAATTGTTGACCCAATTAATGTATAAGGTTTTGATGATGACAATTCAAATGACCTAGTCAATATGTTGTGAGTTATGTGTTGTGCTTGAGTTCTATGCTAAGATAGGATTCGAAAAATACATGGAGCAGTTCAAATGAGCATAAAGCATCAAAGTTGATGACATGCGCAAGAATCTGAGAACACTCCCTCAGAACAGCTCTGGCAGTGGAAGCATGGACCTGTGCAAGAAGCCCAGTTGATAACAAGAGTCTTAGGCTTAGCATTTGTTTTATTTTTTAGATTCTTGTTAATATGCCAATCAGAAGGTCTCTGATTTAGCATTCAATTTGAAAGGTTTTTGATGACTCAAAACACTGTCCCAGAACAGGTCCAAGAGGCCAAGTCTGCAGTGTTTTGAAGCTGGGAACAAAAATTCAAAGTTCAACGTTTTTTCTCAAAAATCTAAAACTATTTCTTCCCTTGTTTAAGAGACAAAATATTTTCCAAATATTTGGTGAGGTTTAATCCTATCTTAAAGAAAAAATATCTTCCCTAAATATTTGATCTTATCTCCTAAGGAAAATATATGTTCCAAATATTTGATCATATCCTATAAGGAAGATTGGTAATTGTTCCACTATTTAAAGCGGTCAATTCCCTGAACTTTCCTGAAGGTTTTTCAAGGGTTTTCCAAGTGCAAAAATTATCTTTGAGAGTCAGAATTGTCTGTGAGAAAAACCTTCAAAGAGAGTGCTAAATTGAGTCTTCATTATTGGCATAATAGGGATTGTATTATACCTTACATTTAGCATGTCTAAAAGTATTCAAGTAAGGTGTCTTGCTATTTCTTTTTTCATCATTGAATCAAGAAATTGTCCAAGCCTTAGGAGACGTTGGATGTGGTCTCTTAAGAGACGTTGGATGTGTTGTCCATGTTGTCCAAGTCATTAGACGTGGTCTATTCATAGACGTTGGACGTGGTGTCTGTGACACGCGTTCTAAACAGTTCTAACGAGTGTTTTGAGAAAACCGGAAAAACTAGTAGACACAATTCGTTCCCCTCTTATGTCCTTGTGTCAATGAATCTAACACATCAGAATGTTACAGTTCTCCTATTGTCTTCAAGTTCTAGTGTGCAAGCTCTTAACTTGTCCTCTACAACATATTACTATTTGGCTTACAGAATGCTCTCTAAATAATATGGGTAACCTTTCACTTAGTTCTGAAAATTCTTTTGGAAATATTGAGCGTTAACTTGGTATTCTATCCAATAGCATGCCTCATGATACATAATTGATTTTTTTTTTTTGGTAATGTTCCTCAAAATATAATCCTTCAGCTGTGAATTAATATTATGATGGAACTAAAGTCCTTATAATGGCAATATAATGACAATATTGCTATAAACCACCATGCTTCTATCGGGCCCCCGATAAGAGAATTATCGCCATAGTATTCCTTAACTTTGATCTTTCCACATCGAAGCACAATTTCATACATCTAGAAGATCAAGCACAGTTTTACTATAATGTTACATCCCTTTTTTGTTCCCTTTAACAGCACACACTAATATTCATTAGCCAATCTCATACTTTCAGGTTTCAATTCTTTTCAAGTTGTTCGCACTATGCCTTAAATTTTTTTCCTCTAATTCTCTTTTTATCTCATTATTATAGCATGACCTATGCCTGTACAAAAGAATTAAATTAATGAGTATGAGCTATGAGTACATATATGAAAGGGGTTATTTAATGCTGCACTCCAATTAAAAATTAATTGCTTTCAGGAATTATGCAAATAAAGAAGCTAACTCACACATCAACTTTAAATCCCAAACATGGCTTGGCTTCACTTAGGGTGTGTTTGGTAGGGGGGAAAATCATTTTTTTGAAAAATGATTTTCCCATTTTACGCCGTTTGGTAAAACAAAGAGGGGAAAATCATTTTACCCCATTTGAAGGAAATTGTTTTCCCTTGAAAAAGTAGGGAAAATGATTTTTCAAGTCCAATTTTCATTGCACAATTTTCTCTCTCGTTCTATTTTCTTTTAATTGTGCCTAGAATCGCTCTATTTTCACTCTCATTTTGTCTCTCATTCTTCCTCTTTTCTTCATGTTCATCATGTTCATCGATGATTTCCATCGTTAATCTCTGTAATTATTTCGTAAGTTCTCTAACCTTGTTACTGTTGCCCTTTTGAAGAACTTCGCAATTTGTGACACTCATCGTCTCCCCGTTTGTCATTTTCTTTAATCTGAGTTTAATATCACTCAAAGTCAACTGGGTAATCCTTGGGAATAGCGAAAAAATTCAGATTCATTAATGTTGACTCTCTCTTTTGCTGGGTTTATTACTCGGTATATTTCTTACTGATGTTTTGGGTTTGATTTTGAAGAGGAGAGAGAAACAGAATTCGTTGGTTGGGTCCGGTAAAAGTAGTGAGCAGGGAAGGGCGTTGACGGTAAAAAGAAATGAAGTGAGGACGGGGGGTTCATTCTATCAAAAAGCAAAAAATGAAGTGGAAAGAAAATAGTTTTCCATTCTACCAAACAGCCGAAAATGTAAGTGGAAAATCATTTTTGTTGGAAAAATATTTTTCATGGAAAATGATTTTTTGGGAAAAGGATTTTCTCCCCTACCAAACACACCCTTAATGTTTCTAAGATGACCCTTATTACATTACCTCTCATGCACATGCTCACTTAACTTGACATAACATGAGCTTACCTTAACCAAAAGTTGCCCAAAACATGCCTAGCCTCATCAAACTTGCCCCTAGTGTGCTACTTACTAAAGGACTTTCATACTCATAATCTCTATCCACTCTTATTAGTGAGGTTTAGTAGAAGCCAAACTCACGTAAATTGGGTAGGTGTTGAATATATCTCAAGGCATTGAGTTTTAACTTTGATTAGTGTAAATATATCATATATCTTGTAGGGGCGAGCTTTGCCTTAATCCCAAAATTGCCTTAAAGACAAACTAATTCAAATTTAACCGAGACATAGTTCCACACTTCATGCTCACTTAGCATTCTCTAGAAAACAAATCATGATTGTGTTAAGCCCTTGAGAAAATTTGATCATAGAGTCATCCTCTTTGTCCAAGATAACACACGAAGACCTTAACAGATACCTTAATTCCATTATTTTCGAAAACATTAATAACACTAGGGATGTTGATAATTTAATATGTTCAGTGTATTCTTCCTAACAAATCCACCCAGGCCCCCTACAACTAAACATGACATAATTTATAATTGGGTAAATCCTAATTACAGTGCCTTCCTTATAAACTACTAATAATGATTTTCACTATCTAGTATAACACAGTTTGTCAAAAAAATATTTAAAATAAGTATAACGTAGGATCATGATAGTTTTGATCTTTGGTTTGAGCTACGTAACGTTTGAAAATAAGGTTAGCTACCGTTAATTGGAATTAATTTGCAAATGGAATACATGGGTGAATAAAGGGACAACAAGAATCCGATGTATATATAAAGGCTACTAATGACAAAATTAATGTGGAAAAATTCTAAAATGGGCAGATGTTAAGTAACCAAACTAGGATTGACTCTCAAGAAAAATATATCAAATGATTAGCAGTATCGAGGATTATTGGCAAGAAAACGAAGGGGATATTTAAACCTTCATAATGAATGCAGTTGCTAAAACACACAAAATGGTTCAATGCCAATTAATATTTTCAACAAGGCATCGTTATGCTTCCACGAGAATGAAGAGTAGATATGTTCTAGATGTACGTTTTCTTGATTTTGTAGGGCTCAATGTACTTGCACATTCAGCTACCCCTTTTGGTGATATTTTATCCTTCATTAGGATCTCTAACTGTCTCTTCCTTTGCCAACATGACTCCTTCATTGGCTTTAGGCTGTCCTAATACCTACCTTATCCCTGTTGTTGTTTAGATTAACTCTGACCCTTTAATCAATGTTTTATTTAACTTACTTCATCACAACTAAGGATAGTTTTTTCTTTATATTGGATTCTACTAATTTTTTTCCATGGTTTTACATGATTCTTCCCCATTGTCGTATCCTCATTACCACTTTCACTATAACTTATGTTGTAACGTCTCAACATACAAATGTCCACATGTAGAAATTCATACCCCTACTATATGTAGTTTCGAGTATGGCATTATGACAATGACTAATTGACTAGTTAAGAGAAAAATCTATCAGAATATTATAGTTCTCCTATTGTTTTAAAATCCTTAAGCTCTCAACATATCCTCTATGACAAAATTAACTGTTTGGTATACCCAATGGTGTTTAAATAATATGAACAACCTTTGGCTTAGTCCCAAAATTTATTTTCGCAATATTGAGCTTGAACATGGTATTATATCAAACATCATGCCTCATGATGCATTATTGAATTTCGGTTTTTTTCCATAATCTTCCTTAAAATATTATCCTTCAACCATGAATTAATATTATGCTTGAACTCAAGTCCTTACAACGGGGGTTATAATGGCAATATTACTATAAACCACCATGCTTCTATCGGACCTCCGATAAGAGAATTATCATTGTAGTATTCCTTAACTTAGACCTTTCCACACCGATGCATAATTCCATATGTCCAAAAGATAAAAGCGCTTTTTGCTATAATGTGACATCCCTTTTTTCTTCCCTTTTAGAGCACGTACTAATATTCATTAGTCCACCTCATACTTTCAAGTTTCAACTCTTTTCAAGTTGTTCAAATGTTGCCTTAAAAATTTTACTTCTAATTCTCCTTTTTATTCTCATCATTATGGTATGGCCTATGCTTGTACAAAAAAGTACATTAATGAGGATAAACTAAGACTACATAAATGGAAGGGGTTATTTAATGCTGCACTCCAATTAAAAATTAACGACTTTCATCAATTACACATGTAAACAAATTTGCTCACACATCAAGTTTAAATCTCAAACACGCCTAGGCTTGACTTAATATTTCTAGGATGACCTTGATTACATGACCTCACATGCACATGCTCACTTAACTTAACATAACTCAAGCTTACCTTCACCAAAACTTGCCCAAAACATGCCTTGCCTCACCAAACTTGTCCGAAATATGCCACTCACTAAAGGACCTGAATCTTTTTCATTTTCTTTTCATTTCTTGATCCTTTTTTATAACCCATCCACTTGATCATAATTCAATTCAATAGGAATCTAAGTCCTTAAATAATTTCAATTAAATAAGGTAAGTCCGAATATCAATTAGTTATAATGTCCAAGTATCCTAAATTAAAGCAGTAAAGCCCGAGTAAAAGTAGTACTTTGTCTTCCAGTCCTCTTTAGGCAATGCTATTTGCTCTAACATATTATCCAACACATATAAGGTATGTTATCTTCATATTTCAGTAGAGCACATCTCCCTTGTATAGAAGATTAGAAATAATTTGATACCGCAAGAAGAATCACTTTTGAAAATTCGAGGGGCCTCCTTAGGAAATCGTGTATAAAGGGTTGTCCAACTAGATCATTGACCTTAACACCATTGGGGAAAGAGAAGGTAAATATTTGCTAAACCATCCTCACTAAGCAATCAAGTTCATAAGTTCATAGTCAAAATCAGCTCTAGTGACTCCAACATGGTCGTTGACCACCCTATCGCACATAGTGACCGTTAACTTGCTGTCGTACCACAATCGTAATGCCCCAACTTCTAATCGTATAATTGGAGGGCAATTAATATCATTTCATAGGGGATTGTGTGTTTAAGCATATGTTTTGTATACCTTTTTCTATTTCATGTTGTATTTTGTATACCTTTTTCCATTCCTTGGTGCAGTTTTTGAGGTTTTAGGCCCTTTGACCCGATGTTGTCCCTTATTTGGGAACATTTTTGAGTCACCACGATGGTACCCCTATCCCATATGCCCATGGAGTAAAGAAAGAAAGGCCACCTTATGGCCAGAGATGAACACGGTTAGATCGTGGTTGTTGCCACGGTTGGTAGGGTGTTGGTAATTGTGAGCCTCTTTATTTTCCCTTCATTTTGTGGCTTAGAAAGTTTGAGTTCATCTATTTGAGGGCATTTCCAGCTATGAGTAGCACGAGAACACATACCCTAAATCTCGCCTCTCTCATTAGTTCTAAGATTTTTCTAGTTTTTCTTGAACTAAAAATATTTGAAGGAAGGTTTTCGCAATCAGATCCTTAAAGGTTGAAAGATCATTGAACAACCTCCAATGTTGCAAAGCTTTCTCTTCTCTCATCTTTAACATTAGTTTATTTGGGTTGGATGTTGTTTAGTTTAATAATGAATGAGTAGTTTAATTTAGTCTAGGGATTAGTTTGCCAAAGTATTAATGTTGAATCTTTAATCTCTACTTCTTGTGCGTAATCCATATTAGACTGATTTTATTCTATCTTGTGATACATTGATCTGAGTAAGTTTGGCCATATTTACTTGCAAATATTAGATAGTCGAGTGAAGTACGAAAGAAGAAATTCACTATTAGACGAACAAGTTGAGGGGAGACTTTTAGCAATCAAAAATATGCAACATAAATCCAAATGAGGACATTTGAAAGAATGATAATCGAATTACCATATGCAATTTTGTTTATTTCAAAAGAAAAGATTAAGTTAAGTTCAATTGCGATTCTTTTGAACCATCAAAAAGTACGTGTTAAATCCAAAGATTCAACTCTTTAATCAGGCAAAACAAATCCCTAGATGCTTTTCTTTGATTGAATTCCCCAATAGCTAACAAGCATAGTTCTAACAACCCATTCAAAATTTGTTAGCTTAGCATTTTCAGTTGGACAACACTCAATCCATTGTCCCTGAGGATGATATTTCATCTAGACAACAACAACTGTGCCCTTGTTGGTTGTGTCAAGTTTTTGGCTGTTGTTGGGGATCAAAATTTGTCAACCATTAAGTTATTCCTGGGAAATTCACTATGGACATTTCTTTTATTCTTACTTTTTACCCTTTTGATTGCTTTGCTAGTGTTTGTGCCGGTGCTTGCAGGTGATTTTTTCCCCTTTTATGCAACGTACATTTTTGTCCGAGCCGGATCCCGATATTGAAAGGACTTTTCATTTAAGGAGAAAGAAGGAAAGGCTAAACAAACAAAAGCATGTGGCCCATAACAATCATATGATCGTCGATGGAGATCGAAGAACGACAATCCGGGATTTCGTTACCATGGGAGTCCAAGGCATCACTTCTGATATTACCCGACCAAATATGGAAGCTCATAACTGCAAGCTCAAACTGACACTCATCTCTATGGTACAATAATCACAATTTGGAGGTGCCCCAATGGAAGACCCCAGTCTTCGCTCTCGGTCTTTCTGGAGGTGTGGGACACATTGAAGCTAAATAGAGTCTCCACCAATGCTGTTCCCCTTCACCTACTTCCCTTTTCAATACAGACTAAGGCATGGGCATGGCTTCATTTGTTGCCTTTGGGGTCAATCAGAACTTGGGATGAGCTCACAAGGGCCTTTATTGCAAAATTCTTCCCGCTTAGCAAGACAGCAAGCTTAAGGAACCAAATCGCTACCTTTACTCAAAGGGATGAAGGGACGCTCTGTGAAGGATGGGAAAGACTCAAGGACTTATTACATTTGTGCCTTCACCATGGGCTTAAAAAATGGAAGATTGTGCAAGCCTTCGAATGATAGGACATTTTGTGAAGGATGGGATAGACTCAAGGGCTATTGCATTTGAGCCTTCAGCATAGGCTTAAAAAAAGGATGATCGTGCAAGCCTTCTAAAATGGGTCACTCAACCTATGCGATTTACTATAGACGTGGCGGAAAGTAGCACCACGATGAACAAAACAGAGGATGAAGCCTAAAATTTGATTGAGGAGATGGCACTCAACAACTTTCAATGGTCCAATGAGAAAGGCCAACCCCAATGGGTTGGAGGTAAGCTTCAGGTTGATGCACTTACTTTACTTTATGCTAAGGTGGATGCCATGACTCAAGATTGGATCTTTTGAATGTTAATGTTGTAAATTCAAGAGCCCCTCCGCTAAGTGAAATTTGAGGTTTGATTGAACATTTGACCGTAAATTGCCAAGTTTGAGTCCATTTGCCCAAGATACTAATAACCAAGTCAACTACAACCTAAGATGAACCAATGATACTTATTCAAGCACCTACAATCCAGTTGGAAGAATCATTCAAATTTCTCATCAAGGTGTAACCCTCCTTCTATGCAGCAAATGAGTGCTAGACCACTCCCCGTGTTTCAAAGACCTCACTTTCTCCAACAAGCTCCCTAAAAGGCTAACTTAGAGGCCATGATGGACAACATGCTTATGGCCCAACAAAAGCAAGATGAGTACATTAAGCAATTACCCTCTAAGGTGAATGTGCTTACTACTCATAATATAATGTTGGAAGCTCAAATTGCCCAATAAGCTAGCTCTTCAATTACACCTCCCGGTCGACTTCCTAGTAATCACGAGCCTAACCCTAGAGAACATTGTAATTGTGTAATCTTGAAAACTGGATTAGAGGGTCCTAAGGGTATTAGGATTGAGTAGGATGGTGAGCTGAACCATGATGAGAGTGAGAGGTCCAATACGTCTAAGCCCCTTTCCCTGAAACCTTACATGCCTCCCTTACCTTTCCCCTAAAGAGTTATTGAGGCCAAAATTGATGTCTAATTTGGGAAGTTTCTCAAAATGTTTAAGGAGTTACATGTGAGCATTCCCCTCACAAATGCTTTATCGCAAACGCCTTTGTATGCTGAATTTGAGAAGGAGATGCCCTCCCAAAAAGGAAAAATTGATGACCAAGAGACTATAACTTTAGGTGAGGAGTATAATTTCGTTTTTCTAAATAAGCTTCCTAGTAATCTTGAGGACCCTAGTAGCTTCTCTATCCCTTGGTTAATAGGACATTTGAGCATTGATAGGGTTTTATGTGACTTTGGTTACAATGGGAGTACTGTAGTTAGGGAAATTTTTGTGAAGAAGCACGCTTTGGGTATTTTGGTGGACGTTTCCACCAAGTTAGGTGAGTTTTATGTTCCTGGTGATCTTGTAGTTCTTGATATGGATGAAGATAACTATACCTAAATTATTCTTAGGAGACCTTTCTTGGCTACTACAAGTTATAGTATAGATGTTAAAGGGGGGCAGTTAAGAGTTGATGTGGGAGAGCACCATGTTGAATTTGGTTTGTTTCAGGACCAAGGCTCTTCTTTCACTTGATTTGTTTGTTGTGGATGTGATATGATTCTTTCTAATGAGATTATATAGCCTAGTGATTTATGCCCTACTAATCCTCATTTGCTTGACTATATGTCTAGTAAGGGTCTTAGACTTGGTTGTGCTAAGGCAGAGTTAGTTGCCAATTTTTCGCCTAGCATGGTCAAGAACGAGCCTTATGCTGTTAATGAGGGTTGTATAAATGATTATTGTAGGTTTGCAAGAGTGTTGTTGTCTTTGCCTCATTTAGGCAGAATTGAGTATGACTTTGATTTGGGAGTCGAGTTTGGTAGTGGCATACCTAATCGTGTCCACTCCAAGATAATTTTGTATGCAGACCGATTTGGCCTTTTTTGATGCTTAGGAAGGACGATCATCTCGTCTAGTTATGGTGGTATCTTCTTTTACAAGAGTTTAACATGGTTCATGATAAAGGAGGGCCAACATTTGTGATGTCCCCTTCCTCGTCTATTATCTCCATAGGATAGGGAAGAGGGTCGAGCTCTTGACTTCAAGAGAGTGCTTCTCGGTAGGCACCCCAGGCATTTTCTTGTTTTCTTTTCTTGATGTATATAAATTTCAAGTTATTTTTATATTCAAAAAATAAATACAATGCATTATAAACCAGTCATCACCATGGTATAAGGGTTTAGTCCCCAAGGGCCGTGATGCTGATAGCCAGAAAAAAAGAGAGAAAAAAAATTGGAAAAGTACTTTGGCATCAGCCACCACGGATAGTGCATGGTGCTTGCCATGGTCCATGGTGAGCTGCTGCGAGCTGCGGTGAAGGGTTTTGATCGCGGTGACTCATCCCCAACTCTTCACTTTCTTCACCAATTCGATGCTTTCTCTCTCTTCCTCCCTCCTTCTCCCTCTAAAATCTTCCATTAACAAACTTCTCAACCTTCTATTTTCCCATGATTTTTCACTCAAATGCTCTCAAAATTTTTCCTTTTTTCTCTCATTTCTCTTCTTTTCCCTAAATTTCTCTTTTTCATGCACAAATTTCCACTTCTTCTTCTCTCTCTACCCATCCTTTTAACTCCATTTATTTTCTTTCACCATTATCACCAATTCCACCTTCAACCTTCATATGTTACCCTTATATTCACTCCATTTCCACAAAACTACCTCCATTCCTTTATTTCTTGTTTTCATATACTATTAAGGAGTTTTCCTCTAACTTCTCTCCATTATTTCCATGGAACGCAAAAGAAAGATTACGAGCACCCAAGGAGTGGGTACATCGAGCAAAGCACTACACCGGACCTCAAGGACATCCACCACTGCTAGGACCCGAGGTAATGCTCTACATCTACTTGGTTTAACTTATCCTGATCATGTTGCACTTATAATTGTTTAAGTGCTAGACTAGTTGTTGCTACACGTTCCTATGATAAGGATTTCTTAGCACAGTTAGGATTATTGGATGACATTAGAAGGTTGTTTGCTTGGGATGGGACGGGTCAGTTTATCAAAATGAAGGACCACGCATATAGGGACCTTACCTTTGAATTTTAGAGTACCTTGCATGTTGAGGTCACAAGAGGTCCAGGATGTCAAGAAGGTCACATTTCATTTTATTTACAAGGTGAATTTTATGAATTGAACCTTAGTACCCTAAACAACATATTTGGTTTTCCACCTAGCTTGTACTTTCCTTAGCAGCTTGGGCTTTCCTTAGCGTCAGTCCCCTTGGAACTTAACCTGAATGCTTTTTGGGATGACATTTTTGAGGATCACAGATACACTACAACTACATGGAAGCACACCTTCATTAGGAATCCTTATATCCCGGAGGCCTAACATCTGTTTTCATGTGGTGTCTTTACTATGGACGATAGTCTGAATGTCCCTAGATTGTCTGAGCGATATCTCCTATCTCGTATGATGAATGGTGGCCGAAGTGACCCTTTGTCTTTCTTGGCCTTTCAATTGTATAGTGTAGCTACAATGACTACGGATGGAGATCCCCTAAGGAAGAACATTTAAGGCATTCAAATAAGCTTACATAAATCACAGTTAGTAGCCAAAGTCCAAGAAAAGACCTATATTTTGCTAAGGAGCACCAACAACAGGTCCGGGTTCAAAACAGTGCAGTAGCCCGGTTTTAGGAATCAAATTAGTTAGACCTCCTTGAGGTTTAAGTCCTAAATTGTGAAATATTTTTGTTCCTCAAGATGTGATGGAATCCTACCTAGCCAAGACCAAGTTCATGAAGATTCAAGCGCCACACGTCCAAGAACAAGGTCCAAAGTGAAGAGAATGGCTCACATTTTGGAAGAGGAACAAGCTAGCACAAACAGGCTAACCAGTTCCAAAATGCTTGGTTTTGTGCATTTGATTTCTTAAGCTACATTGTGGCTTAAGACTAATATTTTTGCATTTTTGGAAACCTTTTGATGTTGTCTTGCAGGTCCAAGTGTTCAATTCAAATCATGGGTGCAAGAGGATGACGAATCAAGGCATTTTCCCAAACCGTTCCCATTTGCCCTCCAAATGCACGGTTTAAAGTTTGTGTTTGGTTACCCCACTTAAACACATCCAAACCTTAATTTCTTGGTTGGGGGGGATTATACACATCCTAAACTTGCCCCCCCATGTTTAAAATACAAATCATGCCCATTTTTCCTAAGCCAAAAACTTGCCTGAAAACCGGCTCGAACCCGATTCATGATACCCGGTTGCATTTACTAGTGAACGGCCTCCATTTACTACTTGTTGCATTATTGGCACATGTCCCAAGGCTGGCACACATCCCTAGGCTCTCTAGAGAAGTGTAACCAATGGGAAAAGGGCTGCAAGTGTGGATGTCTCTCCATTTCTATTGGCTAGCCGGAATTGCTTTGTTGCTTGCTCCCCATTGGATAGCGGAAAAGTGGCTTGCAAATTTCGGCTGATGCACATGCTCCCTAGTGTTGTTTTCAGCTTGTTTAGTCCTTAAACATTAGATTACTTGATGTATAATTGGCTTATATAAGGTTTGATTTGTAATTTGATGTATTAAGTTTAGTTAAGCAAGATTGTAACTAGTTTAGCCATAACCGGTTTTGTTAAGGCTAAACTAACACTTTTCCTCCATAGAGAGGAAAGTGACATGCCCTTGCTCTTTTTGCTGAAGTATGTAAGCAAGGCACGACCATGGTTGTTCATTCATTTGACATTTTGAAGAGAAAATCAGTCTGAGAGCTAGCATTCTCTCTACTTCAAATCCTTGCTTGCTTATCTTAGTTTAGGCCAAACTAAGTGGTGTTCAAGTGAGTCTTAACCTTGATTAAGTGGTGTAACCTGTATCTTAATCAAGATTAAGGGTCCTAAACTCAAAGATTGGTGGTGATTCTATATCCAATCCAAGAGTTTATTCCTATCCACTTCTTTGATTCATACGGTTTCTAAGTGAGTTTAATAGCTTGCATTCTTAAGCTAATTACTTTCACTTAGTGTGTTCTTCACTTCCCCACATCCTTCTACTTAGTCCCATCCTATTCCATGGCAAACTCAACTTCAAAGAAGCTAGAAATCAAGAAAACACCGAAGAGCTTCCAACCGTGCAAAACTAGGCTTTTCTAGTTTGTGAAGACCGAAAGTTGGCACGACCCCCCCATGCACATAAGCACGACCGTGCCACCTTTGGCCGTGGCATATCCTTGTGTTTTTGGCTACCCTTTGATGTAAGCTAGCTTGGATAGTCTTTCCCCTTGGGCTTTACATCAAGATGTTAGCATTCTATAGAATCAAGAATCACTCCTCATTTGGTCATTCAAAGTTAAAAGAAAAATCTAAAGGGCAAAACTGCCAGTTTATCCCTGCACATACCCGGTTTTGTGTTCTTAACTACATAGGCCTCCTTGAGGTATAATTCAAATATTTTTGCATATTTAGGTTCCCTAGAATGTTAGATGCGTACTCCAAGCAAGACAATCGCGTTAACTCAGGTAAATATTGAAGAATTAAGGCCATTTTGCAAACTGTGCTAGATTGCAACTTGTTTTGCCCGATTCTGTTCAATTGAGGTTTTAGGCCAACAAATGATGACTTCAAACTGATTTCTCATTAGGGGAGTTATTAGACATCCTAAGGTTTCCCCCTTGTGGAAAGAAATCCAAATCATGCTCACCTTTTTCCAACAAAATGCAACTACCAAAAAGTGGCAGAATCTGTTCGTAACACCCGGTTAGCTGTAATGTTGGTTATTCCTTCTTTTTGGTATCCAATCATAATCCAGCAGCATCATTTGATAGTTAAAGGAAGTTGGAGCATAATCGTGAGCCGTTTCAGCCAAGCCAAAAGCAAAACCAATGAGAATTAAGGTAAGAAAGGAAAGAACACTCCTATTGGTTTGCTGTAAATAACATGTTGTTAGCAGCCTTTTCCTCTCTCCTCCATGTGCAAGCAACCTTCTTAATGCTAAATGAAGAGCTTAGAAAGAGTTTAAGGCTTTAATCTTTTGTTTTACAAGACTCGTGACTTGTAACTAATGTAATTAAATATGTTTTGTACTTAATAGAATGTAAGCTAGTTTTAAGCTTAGTTAGAGGTTTCCTAAGCATGAAGAAACCTCTAATCCTTCCTAGGCAACAAGCATGGACGTGCATAAGTTGGCATGTAGCTCATTTTGCAAATCAGAATTGAACTTTGAGTAAAAGAAAGTTGAGCTTTGCTCCTTTGAGTTTCATAAAACAATTTACATGCTTATCCTAGCTTAGGCCGAGTTAGGTGGTGATCAAGTGAGTCTTAAGTCTTGATTAGGTGGTGTGTCTATATCCTAATCAAAGTGAAGGTTATCTAAGAATAGGTTTGGATTTATTTTATCCATACATTGCATTCAGGTTCACTCTGAAATCAAGCTAATATTTAATTTACAATTTAAGCTAAACTGTGCATTGTTTTGAGTTTGAGTTAAGCAGTGTGTGAATACATTCTATCTTTAGGGATTGAACCCAAACCTAAGCATCCAGTTTCAGGGTCAGAGCGACTTGATAAAGCTACTTTTAAACAAATGAAGTTTTGTAAGGTTGAAGCTAGGCGTTTTTATTGGATTTACCTAGGAACTGGCTCTTGCTGCTTCCCAATGTTGAGAGGCCCACGTTGCTTAAATGAACAAACTTTTCATGGTTACCTAGTGAAGCTAATATTGTCCTTTCTGCACCACTTAGACCCCTACCTACTTACTGTGATGGCCCTAGTTCTTCCTCCCAGCCTACTTCCCATGATTATTGAGGATGTTTAGACTACCCTTAGGTCCATTCAGGAGAAGCAAGCCTCCCTAGAAGTCTATGTTGAAACTAAACATACGACTTTTTATGACATTGTCCAAGAGTGACATAATGAGCTTTATTGGATAATAGCCTACCAGAATTAGTATTTTTAGCACTTTAGGGCTTGTCTTGAAGCATGGCAAGATTGGCATATCTCTTATGGTGATTCACAGCACACTCCTTCCCCTCCTCCCTTCTAATTGCTTCATCGTACTCCTACTTCCTTTTCCTCATATATGTTTGCATTGAGGACAATGCTTTGTCCAAGCATAGGGGAGTTGCTTTGTTTTGGAAATAAGTATACTTAGTTTCATCATTCAAGTGTGTGCATATGTTGTCCACGATTGCATTTAGACTTACATTTTAGGATTTACTCCATATAGCTAAAGCATGTAGTTAGTGCATTTAGTCTCATTCTAGTAGTTTTTCATTTTAGGTTTACTTTCATTTAGGCTTGAATTTTAGAAAATACAAAAAAAAAAAACAAAGAAACCAAATCTAACATGAAAAAAAGATCCTCCAATCATGAACTTGGTAGACTAAGTAGTTTTCTTTGGTTTAGATTGATCCTTTGTTATGCCTAGTTGTTAATAAAAGTCTTTGGAAGTGAGTGTGTGAATATGTATACTTCAAGTTTTGGCTATGTGTTAAGTACAAATTGATTGCCCTATGACTCTTTTCATGAATGTTGGCATTATCATCCAAATAAGCTAGCTATGATTTTGGTAGACGTCCCGTAAGGCTTTGAGCTTCATGGGACTAATTCATCAATTTTAGTCTCTTGCCTTTTGTTGAGTAACTCTTCCTAGATGTCATGTCTCTAGAACTTACTTTGACTCTCGTTCAAGATCACATTAAGCATATGTATGTAGGCAAAATGGTTGAGGCATTCTTTGATTTGATGAACCCTACAGGCATCCATATTTAGCCTATTACTAGTCCCTTGCTAGTCCTTTTGAGCCTCATATGTATGATGCATCCTTTGTGAGTCCCTTTGAGCCTTATATCCATGTTTATTGCTGTGAACATCCATACTTAGCCTATTGGCCAAACACATAAGTTACCCTTAAGCCAAGGTTAGAGAGAATTTTACTCTTTAAGATTTTTTTTATTTATAGAATTAGCTTGGAGGGTATGGATATTTTGGTTATTCGATTTGGTTTATTGCTAAAGGGATTTGTGTTGATATCCTCATATAAGAGATCTCTTTTTTTTGTTGTAAAATGATTGAAGAAGAGTTAAGAAAAAAATAATTTGAAGTCTGATGTCTATTTACATGGCCATAACCTTTCTTGAATGAAACAAAAGGAAAAACAAAATATGAACAAAATAGAACAAAAAGAAAAAAAAAGTGAATAAAAGAGGTTAGCCTAGTTGGATTATTATTATTTTTGAATTTCAACTCTATTTTTCTCATTTGATTGCGTAAGGGGATGTGCTTGTAAATTATAGCAGTAGTACTTTAAGGAGAGTATTTCATAAGAATATTGGGAGAGTTTAGCTCTTAGTCTTTGGCTTTTAGGTCAATATTTTCAAAAATATCTATTCCCCTCGTGCCTTTAACCTTAGCCCAATTATAACCCCTACTAAGTCATCATGATTGTTTAATATGTGCATTGTATACTACTGATGGCAAATTAGAGAGTTTTAGTAAGCTTATGGTAGATTTTAGTTTTTGGAATGAGATATGAGGGAACTTTACTACATCATAAAACACATGAATGAAGAGTGTCACATTACTAAGGTGAGCTTCTACCGATATTTGTGCCTTTGTTTATTTTTGTACCGACGTGATTGTATTCGATGATTTGGGGTGATTGATTCAAACTTTGAAATAATGGGCTTAAAGGAACATTCAAAAACTCCTATTTCTGTCTGATTGCTAAACGTATTTGAGCACTGTTGGGCTAGCTGAGGGACGACTCTGAATATGCTTGGGGACAAGTAGTGGTTCGAGCATGGCGGAGTTTGATAAGTGCCAAAATTGTGCATCATTTTAGGGTCATTTGATAACATTTCCTAGGGGATTATGTGTTTAAGCATATGATTTGAATCTTTTTTTCTACTTTACGCTCGAATATGCTTTCTTAGCGCATTTTGCGGGTTTTAGGCACTTTAGACCCGACATTGACCCTTATTTCGGCATATTTATAGTCATATGGTTGTACCCCCATCCCCATATGCCTAGGGAGAAAAGAAAGAAAGATGACTTTATGGCCAGAGATGATCATGGTCCGTGGGATGCTGGTAATTACGAGCCTCTTCGTTTTTCCTCGATTGCGTGGCTGAGAAAGCTTGAGTTCGTCTATTTGAGGGTATTTCCAGCTGTGAGCAACAAGAGAACACACACCAAAAATTTCTTCTCTCTAATTAGTTTTAGGATTTTTCTAGTTTTTCTTGAAGCAAAGAAGGTTTGAGGGAAGGTTTTGGCGATTGAATCCTTGAAGGTTGAAAGATCATTGAAGAACCTGCATTGTTGTTAAGCTTTCAGTCTATTTGATTTTGATGTAGTTCAGTTTAATCATGACTGAGTAGTTTAATTCAGTCTTGGGATTGGTTTGCCGAAGGATTGATGTTGAATCTTTAATCTCTATTTCTTATGCTTAGTTTATCCTGGGATAGATTTATTGTGTCTTTTAATTGCATTAACGTGAGTAAGTTTACCAGATTTGCTTGCAAAAGATAGTTGAGTGAAGTACCGAAAGGAGAGATTCATGATTGGACCAACAAGTGAGAACTTGGCTTAGGAATGCTTGAAAGAGGATTGCAAGTTGAGAGGTGAAGTACCGAAAGGAGAGATTCACGATTGGACCAACAAGTGATAACTTGGCTTAGGAATGCTTGAAAGAGGATTGCAAGTTGAGAGGAGACTTTTAGCAACAAAAAATATATAACCTAGACCAAAACACAGATATTTGAGAGAATGATATTCGGAGTATAGGCAATTCAGTTTATTTTAAACGAAAAGATTGAGTTAAGTTAGATCGCAATTCCTTTAAACCATCCAAATTAGAGGAAAGTACGCCTTAAATCCAAAGATTCAACTCTTTAATTAGGCAAAACAAATCCCTAGATGCTTTACTTTGGTTGAATTCCTGAATAGCTAATTAGCATATTTCTAACAACTTATTGAAAATTTGTTCACTTGGCATTTTCAGTTAAACAAGAAACAATAGATTGCATTGGTCCATGAGGATGATTTTTTGTCTAGATTACAACACCTGTGCGGTTGCGGGTTGCGTTAAGTATTCGGTGTCATTGTCGGGGACCAAAATGTGTCAATTGTTGAGTTAATCCTGAGAAATTAACTACGTACTTTTCTTTTATTCTTACTTTATACACTTTTGATTGCTTTGGTCACATTTGTGTCAATGCTTGCAGGTGGTTGTTTCCCTTTTTATGCGAAGTCCATTTCTGTACGAATCTGATCCCTAGATTGAAAGGCCTTTTTGCTGAAGGAGGCAAAGGCTAGAAGATCTTCCTATCTGATTGCTAAATGTATTCGATGATTTAGTTCGATTGATTCAAACTTTGACGTTATGGGCTCAAAGGAACTTTCAAAAACTTCATCTTCCTCTCTGATTGCTAAATGTACTTTGGCATTGTTGGGCTAGCTCTGGGATGGTGTTACTATTGAATATACTACTAATGTCTTACCTGAGGAGATTCTAAATAATTTTTTAGTTTGATGTTTGCTTGACGACAAGTAATGGTTTAAGTATGGTGGAGTTTGATAAGTGTCGAAAATGTACATAATTTTAGGGTCCTTTGATAGCATTTCCTACGGGATTGTGTGTTTAAGCATATGATTTGAATCCCTTTTTCTATTTTGTGCATGGACATTCTTCCTTTTGGCATTTTGCTGGTTTTAGGCAATTTAGATCTTGCATTGACCCTTATCTCAGCACATTTTTCAGTAAGCATCATGGTACCCCCATCCTATACGCCTACAGAGGAAAGAAAGAAAGGCAACCTCACGGCCATACATGACCGTGGCCCATGGGTTGCTATTAACTGCGAGCCTCTTTGTTTTCCCTCGATTGTGTAGCTGAGAAAGCTTGAGTTCATCTATTTGGCAATTTGGGGGCATTTTCGGCTGTGAGCAGCAATAGAACACACACCCCAAATCTCATCTCTCTCGTTCTTTTTAGGAGTTTTCTAGTTTTTCTCGAGCAAAGACGATTTGAATGAAGGTTTTGGCAATTGGATCCTTGAAGGTTTCGGCAACTTTAGTTCATTTTATTTGGATTGCTTGTAGGTGATTGCTTCCCCGTTTATGCAATGTCCATTTCTGTACAAACCTGATCTCGAGATTGAAAGGACTTTTCGTTTCAGGAGAAAGAAGCCAAGGGTAAAAGATCTTCCGATCTGATTGTTAAATGTATTCAATGATTTAGGGTGATTCATTCAAACTTTGACATTATGGGCTTAAAGGAACTTTCGAAAACTCCATCTTCCTCTCTAATAGCTAAATGTATTTAAGCATTGTTAGGCTAGTTTTGGGACAGTCTTAGTATTGAAGATACAACTAATGTCTTACCTGAGGAGGTTCTCAATAATTTTTTAGTTTTAGGTTTGGTTGGGCACAAGTAATGGTTCAAGGATGGGGCAGTTTGACAAGTGTCGAAAATGCGCATAATTTAAGGACCATTTCATAGCATATCTTAGGGGATTGTGTCGTTGAGCATATCATTTGCATCCCTTTTCTCATTTACGCCCGGGTGTGCTTCCTTAATCCATTTTACAGGTTTTAGGCCCTCTAGATGACCTTATGGCCATATATGACAACATTCCGTGGGATGTTGGTAACAACGAGCCTCTTCGTTTTCCCTTGACTCTGTGGCTAAGGAAGCTTGAGTTCGTCTATTTGAGTTCGTCTCACTAGTTTTAGGTTTTTTTCTAGCTTTTCTTGAAGCAAAGAAGATTTGAATGAGTGCTTTGGTAATTAGATCCTTGAAGGTTGGAAGATCGTTAAAGAATCTCTATTGTTGCTAAGGCTTCTCTTATCTCATGTTGAATTCTAGTTCATTTGACTTGGATGTTGTTCAATTTAATCATGAGTGAGAAA
>JACYFF010002017.1:19611522-19633324 GCA_017589665.1 Selenicereus undatus
TTGAGTGAAGTACCAAAAAGAGAAATTCACTACTCGACCAACAAGAGTTATGCTTGAAGGAGAATTGCAAGTTGAGAGGCGAGTTTTAGCAGTACAAAATGTATAACCTAGACCAAAACGACGACACTTAAGAGAATGATAATCGGAGTAGTCTCGACAATTCAGTTTATTTTGAAAGAAAAGATTGAGTTAAGTTAGATTACAATTACTTTGAACCATCCAAATTAGAAAAGAGTACGTCTTAAATCCAAATATTCAACTCTTCAATTAGGCAAAACAAATTCGTACATGCTTTACATTAATTGAATCCCAAATAGCTAATTACCTTAAATCTAACAACCCATTGAAAATTTATTTACATAGCATTTTCTGTTGGACAAGACTCAATAGATTGCATTGGTCCATGAGGACGATTTTTTATTTAGACTATAACACCCGTGTGCTTATGAGTGGAGTCAAGTTTTTGGATCTGTCGCCAGGGGCCAAAATTTGTCAACCATTGAGTTAATCCTAAGAAATTAACTAAGCACTTTTCTTTTATTCTTACCTTTTTCCCTTTTTAGCTGTTTTGGTTGTGTTTGTGTGACTTCTTGTAGGTTATTGTTTCTTGTTTTATGTAAAGTCCATCTTTCTGCAAACCTGATCCAAAGATTGAAGGGTCTTTTCGTTTAAGGACAAAGAGGCAACGGTTAGAACACCTTCCTGTCTGATAGCTAAATGCATTCATTGATTTAGGGCGATTGATTCAAACTTTCACATTATGGGCTTAAATGAACTTTCGAAAACCCTATCTGCCTCTCTGATTGTTAAATGTATTTGAGAACTGTTGGGATAGCTTTAGGACGACCTCATTATAGATGATACTACTAATGTCTTACTCGGGGAGGTTCCGAATAATTTTTTAGTTTTAGGTTTGCTTGGGGACAAGTAATGGTTGACACATGGCGGAATTTATAAGCTTCATAAATGTGCATCATTTTAGGGTCATTTAGTAGCTTTTCTTAGAGGGTTTGTGTGTTTATGCACATGATTTGCATCTCTTTTCTTTTTTACGCTTGGGTATGCATCCTTGGTGCGTTTTGTATGTTCTAGGCCCTTTAGACCCAACATTTACCCTTATTTCAGCACATTTTTCAGTCACCACCATGGTACCATTATCCTATATACCTTGGGAGCAAAGAAAGAAAGACGACCCTAGGGCCAAATATGACCCTGGTCCATGGGGTGCTGGTAATTGCGAGACTCTTCATTTTCCCTCGATAGTGTGGCTGAGAACGCTTGAGTTCGTCAATTTGAGGGTATTTCCGGCTGTGAGTAGAAAGAGAACACACACGCTAAATCTTATCTCATCTCTGTCACTAGTTTTGGGATTTTTCTAGTTTTTCTTAAAGCAAAGAAGATTTGAAGGAAGGTTTTGGCAATTGGATCCGTGGACGTTGAAAGATTGTTGAAGAACCTGCATTGTTTCTAAGCTTTCTCTTATCTCATCTTGAATTTTAGTTCATTTGATTTGGTTATTGTTCAGTTCAATCTTGAGTGACTAGTTTAATTTAGTGTAGGGATTAGTTTGCCAAAGTATTGGTGTTGAATCTTTAATCTCTATTTCTTATGGTTAGTCTATCCTGGAATGGATTTATTCTATCTTGTAATTACATTGATGTGAGTGAGTTCTACTAGATTTGCTTGGAAATATTAGATAGTTAAGTGAAGTACCAAAAGGATAATTTGTGAACCATTGAGCTAATCCTAAGACATTGACTAAGCACTTTTCTTTTATTCTTAGTTTTTACCCTTTTGATTGCTTTGGTAGTGTTTGTGTTAATGCTTGCAAGTGATTGTTTCCCTTTTACACAAAGTCCATTACTGTATGAACCTGATCCAAGGATTGAAAGGTCGTTTCGATTAAGGAGAAAGAAGCAAAGGATTGAAGATCCTCCTATCAGATTGCTAAATGTATTCGATAATCTAGGGCGATTCATTCAAACTTTGACATTATGGGCTTCAAAGAACTTTTGAAAACTCCATCTTCCTTTGTAATTGCTAAGTGTATTTGAGCACTATTGAGCTAGCTTTGCAACGATCTTAATATTGAAGATACTACTAATGCCTTCCTTGAGGAGTTTCTGAATAAATTTTTAGTTTTAGGTTTTCTTGGGGAAAAGTAATGGGTCACGCATGGGGAAATTTGATAAGCGTTTCAAATGTGCATCATTTTAGGGTCACTTGATAGCATTTCCTATGGGATTGTATGTTTAAGCACATTATTAGTATCCTTTTTTCTATTTTACGCTTGGATATGGTCCCTTCGTGAATTTTGCAGGGTTTAGTGCCTTTAAACCCGACGTTGACCCTTATTTCAGTACATTTTTTAGTTACCACGGTGGTACCACCATCCCATATGCCTAGGGAGTGAATAAAGAAAGACGACCTTATGGCCAGAGAAGACCAGAGTCTGTAGGATGCTGGTAACTGCGATCCTCGTTGTTTTCCCTCGATTATGTGGCTGAGAAAGCTTGAGTTTGTCTATTTGATGACATTTTCGGCTGTGAGCAGTAGGAGAATGCACACCCCAAATCTCATCTCTCTTATTAGTTTTAGGATTTTTCCAGTTTTTCTTACAACAAAGAAGATTTGAAGGAAGGTTTTTGCAATTGGATTATTGAAGGTTGAAAGATCATTGGAGAACCTCCATTGTTGCTGAGCTTTCTCTTATCTCATCTTGAAGTTTTGTTCATTTGATTTGGATGTTGTTTAGTTCAATCATGACTGAGCAGTTTAATTCAGTCTAGGGATTAGTTTGCCAAAGGAATGATGTTGAATCTTTAATCTCTATTTCTTATGCTTAGCCTATCCTGGAATTGATTTATTGTGTCTTGTAAGTACATTGATGTGAATAATTTTGAGTAGATTTGCTTGCAAATATTAGATAGTTGAGTGAGGTACCGAATGGAGAAATTCAGTATCATACCAGCAAGATAGAACTTGGCTTAGTACTGCCTGAAAGAGAATTGTAAGTTGTGAGGAGACTTTTAGTAATAAAAAATCTATAATGTAGACCAAAATGACGACATTTGAGAGAATGATCATTGGAGTAGTGTAGTCAATTCCCTTTATTTTGAAAGAAAAGATTGAGTTAAGTTACACTACAATTCTTTGAACCATCCAAATTAGAGAAGTGTATGTCTTAAATCAAAACATCTAACTCTTTAAATAGGAAACACATATCACTAGATGTTTTGCTTTGATTGAATTCTCGAATAGCTAATTAACATATTCCTAACAACCCATTGAAAATATGTTCACTTAGCATTTTCAGTTGGGCAAGGCTCAATAGATTGCAATTGTCCATGAGGATGATTTTTTGTGTAGACTATGATACCCGTGCGCTTGCGGGTTGTATCATGTTTTTGTTGCCACTACTGGTGACCAAAATTAGTTAGCCATTAAGTTAATGCTAAGAACTTAACTAAGCACTTTTCTTTTATTCTTACCATTTTAGTTGTCTTAGTTGTGTTTGTGTCAGTGCTTGCATATGATTGTTTTCCCTTTTATGAGAAGTCCATTTCTGTATGGACCTGGTCCCGAGATTGAAAGGACTTTTCGTTTAGGGAGAAAGAAGCAAAGCCTACAAGATCTTGTTGTCTGATTGTTAAATGTATTCGATGATTAGGGCGATTCATTCAAACTTTGACATTATAAGCTTAAAGAAACTTTCGAACACTCCATCTTCCTATTGGGCTAGCTTTGGGACGATGTTACTAATGAAGATACTACAAATGTCTTAGCTAAGGAGGTTCTGAGTTAAATCTTTAGTTTTAGGTTTGCTTGGGGACAAGTAATGGTTCAATGATGGAGGTCTTTGATCAATGTTGAAAATGTGCATCATTTTTTGTTTATTTGATATCATTTCCTTGGGGATTGTGTGTTTAAGCATCTTATTTGCATCCCTTTTTCTATTTTACGCTCGGATATGCTTTCTTGGTGCATTTTGTAGGTTTTAGGAAATTTAGACGCAACATTGACCCTTATTTCGGCACATTTTTCAGTCAACACGATGGTACCCCCATCCCATATGCCTGGGGAGCAAAAAAAGAAAGACGACCTCACAACTAGATATGACCACAATCCGTGGGGTGGTGATAACGGCGAGCCTCTTCATTTTCTTTCGATTGTGTGGCTAAGAAAGCTTGAGTTTATCGAATTGAGGGCATTTCCAATTGTGAGCAGTAAGAGAACAGACACCCTAAATGTCATCTCATCCCTCTCATTAGTTTTAGGATCTTTCTAGATTTTCTTGAAACAAAGAAGATTTTAAGAAAGGTTTTGGCGATTGGATCCTTAAAGGTTGAAAGATCATTAAAAGACCTCTATTGTTTCTAAGCTTTCCCTTTTCTCATTTTGAATTTTAGTTCATTTGATTTGTGTGTTGTTTAGCTTAATCATGCATCAATTTGAAATTCAGCGCTCAAACGGGGAGGGGCTTAAAATCACCCAATAAACAAACCCTTAGGTAGGGAAGGTCCTACCGTAAGATCGGTCTCGCTCTCTAATGACTTTGAACTAACTCTAAAAATTGGTCTATGAGTGTACATGTTATGTTCTCCGTGCACTCTTAGTAGTTTTCCATTACCTACTCAATTTGCTCAAGTCTAGAGTGCATATGAGTAACACTAGGACAAGAGTTGGTACCATTATCGAATGATTGACAAGAATCACAAAGAACGGGCGCATAGTCAAGGAATTGAGACGAGGCGTAGGATTCCACAATTAGTTCCTTATAATACGATCTTGCATGAAAAGCACATGGACTAATGAGTGACATTCCAAAGGTGCAACTAACCTTCTCAAACTTATATATATCACCAACCAAGCATTCAACAATATCCCAAGCTTCATCCACACTTTTGGATTGAAAACACCAATACTATAAAAGAATAGGGGTTTCATAATTTACACCCTCAGGAGCAACATCAGTGATTGCTCATTACTTGTAAGAGAAAACACATTGAGCACAATAAGCAAGATAGTCATTTAATTGATTGCAATATCTATAAAACAATTCTTGGTTATATTATAAAATATGGGAAATCACCATCTTTTAAATTTTTTCAAATTTTTTTATGGATTTTGGCATGTTCAAAAACAAATGAATAATCTAACAAACAAACATTGGTAAGCTAAACACAAAAGACCTATGAAAAAATAAAGTCACCTAATTTTGTGCCATTGTCCTGACAAGGACACCAATTTGTTGGGTAATGTTTGTGGTGAGTAGGGTATAAAATTTGTCTTCCTCTGGAATGATGTTGAAATCAAGTCACTTATTATTTTGGCCCAAATCTAACCTAAGGAAAGCAATTAATGTGACCAAACATAATTAATTGAACTAATTACTCACTAACTCTAATCTAAACATAATTAATTAAACTAATAAAAAACAAAAAACAATTAGGGCAAACAGCATAAAACATTAGTGTAGCTAACGGTAAACTAATAAACATCTAATTAACTAGGAAGGTATTCAATTTACTAGCTAAATAAAGAAAGAGAGAGGTGAGTTCCTCAAAAATTCAAGAATCCAACAATGGAGGTGAGACCTCCATTGAAAGAGCAAGGGGATCAAATTTATGGATTAACTTCCACTTACTCTCACTAATCTAGGCTAGCTAATTTTAGTTCGACCCATTATTAACCAAAAGTTCAAACTCATAAAAATGGGTTTTGAAACCCTAGATTGCGAAGAGAGATAAAGCTATGAATTTACAACATTTCAACAGGAATAACAAAGAAAAAGAGTAGAAAAGTTAGGGGGAATGAGAATAGAGGGTCAAATTATCAAATTCCAAGCATAAACCAACCCCAGTGCAAGCAACTCAAACAACTAGGCCAAAACCAACGACACAGAAAATGTGAAATTGTAATAAGAAAATTTTAAAGAAGAGAAAGAACGAGTAAAGCACTGAACCATTAACTTGAATGCATCAACAAGTTTAATGTGGCGATAAATTAAGCTAACTATACCCTAATCTCTTCCTGAGCTAACATAAGAACCCTAAATGCCATTTTAACACCTACCTCGAAACCCGAATTTATTTCATAGATGGAGAAAGGAGATTTGTATATGCCCTGAGTCTAGAAACTTGGCACAATCATCTTAAGTGGCATGGGTGAACCATGCTATGTTTATGGAATTTGGCGTAAGAATAGGGGCAGAAATAGGGGGTGGCCTAGGTGTTCCACATGGCACTGGTAACCCATGCCAATTCCCTCTGGTTTCTCTTCTTTGTTTTTCTGGCACCTTTTGTGTTGGTTAATCCGACCCTGTTTCATGGTTATATCGTGTATTCCACTAAAGTTAACCCGGTTAACGTGTCTAACTCTTAGCATACTTTGCACCCATTGTCCAACAGTAGTTTTTTTTTACTGCCTACAAAACGAATTAATGACTAATAAATAACCTAATATACCAATCATTATGAGCTAAATCTTGGCAAAATGAGATATAAAATTCTTGTATATTGAGCCCAAACAGATCTTGAAGAATTAAATCAAGAAAAAGTAACATTTGGAGATAAAAAGTATTAAAAGATCATTAGAGTTGGAAAAGCCAGTAAAAATGCTTTTACCTCATTTGAAAATGTTTACTTCGTAGATGGTCTTCAATTCAATTTGTTTACCATTTGTGAATTATGTAATAAAGGGATCGAGGTTACCTTCAATTGTGATGAATGTGATACATCTAACCTTCAAACTTGAAATATTACTCCGTCTGGTTGTAGAGTGGGAAATGTTTCTACTATGAGCCTTATTCATGTTAACTCTGAGAACTTTGCATGTTTTAAAGCTATTAATGATGATGCATGTTTGTGGCATAGAAGGTTGAGTCATACCGACTTGCATATTATTGATAAATTACCTATGTTTGATCTGGTAAAAGTTCCTCCCAAGCATAAGCATGACAAAGATAAAGTTCGCAGTGCATGTGTAAAAGGTTAACAAGTTAGAGCTTCATTTAAGCCCTGAAAACTATTTCACCTATAAGGCCCCTTGAATTAATGCGTATGAATTAAGCCCCAAAAACTATTTCAACATCAAGGACTCTACAACAGAATGGCATAGCTGAAAGGAGATAGAACCTTGGAAGATATGGCCATGACCATGCTATGTCGAAATGATCTTCCAAATTGCTTATGTGTTGAAGTTGTGAACACCACCAACTATCATCTTAATAGATGCTTGATCAGACCTATCTTAAAGAGAACTCCATATAAGCTCCTCAAAGGAAAGAAGCCAAAGATGTCTCATTTCAATGAATTCGATAGCAAGTGCTTTAGTCACATCAATGGAAAAGAAAATCTTACGAAGTTTTATACAAGAAGTGATGAAGGAATCTTTCTTCGATACTCTTAACAAAGAAATTAAAGCATATAGAGTATGCAACAAGTGAACCAAGGTGGTTTAAGAAAGCACCCATTTGGTGTTGAAATAATGATGGGACAATTAGATTAATTTCATTTCAGTCTTAAACTCAGTAGACATGATGATGAAGAATAAGAAAGAGATGAATCCAAAAAATTTACTCAGAGTTTACCTCAGGGTACTTTAAACCAATCAGAAGACACAATCAGGACCCTTAAAGTTGAAACACTGAGAGCACTAAATATCCAAGAGGTAGGTTAGGAAGTAATCACTTATCAGTATCTCCAAGATCCAAGGAGAGATTAGAGATTCCTTACACATCGTATTATGAACAACATGATATCAGATCCCAACTTAGGTGTAAGGACTCATACTTCTTTTAGAAATTTATGTCCTTTCTCTATGTTTATTTCTCTTATAGAGGCCAAGAGCCCTCGAGAAGCTGTTTAGGACCCTAATTGGACCTTAGCTATGTAAGAATTCAACTAGTTTGAAAGAAACCACGTTTGGCCCATGACCATCTAACCTAATAGCCGTCTAGTTCCTAGAACCAAATGGCTATTCAAAACCAAGCTAGAAACAGGGCTACACCAAAGGGTTAAGCATTATAACCGAGAGGAAGGAATTAAGTATGATGAAACCTTTGGTCCTATATCCAGATTAGAGTCAACCAGAATGCTACTTGCATTTGCATCTTTCATAGGCATCAAGTTATATCAAATGGATGTAAAATTTGCATTTCTAAACGGATATTTACAAGAATAAGTATATGTTGAACAACCCCTTACTTTTCAAAATGTTGACTGTCCTAGTCATGCTTTCAAGCTATATAAAGCCCTCTACAGATTAAGACAAACACTTAGAGCATGGCATGGGAGGCATAACAAGTTCTTACTTGAAAATGATTTCTAAAGATGACAAATTGACAAGATCTTGTTTATTAAAATGAAGGGGGAAAGAATTCAGGCTTATGTATATATATGTTGATGCATATTATTTGGTGTAACTAATGAACGGTGATGTAAAACATTCTCTAAGATTATGAGTAGGGAATTTGAAATGAATATTATAGGAGAGTTGAACTTCTTCCTTGAACTATAATCACGCAATGCCAATATGACATCTTCATCAGCCAAGGAAAATACGTCAAGGAACTCCTCAATAAATATATACTTAATAGTTCAAGTGGTAAGCCATTTCCGACGAAGGTATACAGAGCTTACGAAATTAATAGGAAGAATACATCTAGTTCATGCTAATTTCATGGATAATCTGTTGTGTCATAGCATTTGAAAAAGTAATATTCAGTGGCTTTTCCTAGTGCTAAGGTTGAATGTATTGTTGCAGGAGGATGCTATCTCAAATATTATCGATAAGCCTACTCTAAGACTTTGGATTGGAATAAATGAAGATCTCTTTTGAATATGACAACCAGAGTGCTATTGGCATCACTAAGAATCTAGTTCAACGCTCTAGAACTAAGCATATTAAAGGAAGGAATTATTTCATCAGAGATCATGTGGAAAAAGGTAACATCTTTCTGTATGACAACAAATATGCAATTGGTTGATATATTTACCAAGCCCCTTGGTCAAGAATAATTCTGTTTTACGCAGAAGGAATTGTCAAATTAGGAATGATTGACCACACTTCATGAGTTGACGGAGAGTAATTCCTCTTGATATGATTGACCTTGCCCGCAAGCACACTGGTGTTGTAGTTTAGAAACAATATTATTCCTGCAGAGACCAAATGTAGTCTGTTGATATTTGTCCTATAAAAGTGCTAAGCAAGCATATTTCAATTGGGTATTTGAATAACGTTATAATCTAATTGGAAATTTCAATCAACTTCAGACATCTATGGATTCGTTTCACCTAGTAAAGATGTGGATCAATGGAATATAACATGCACTTGATCTATATTGGGAGATTGAAAGGGCAATCGTATTTAGAATTCAATCTTTCTTTCGAAATAAACTGAATTGCCTAAAGTAACCAATTGTCGTTCTTTGAAACGTCTTGTTTCCTCTAAGTTACGGGTTTTTTAATGGCTAAAGTTCCTTTTAACAAGCAAATCGTTCTCAATTTTTGCTAAGTCAAGTCTTATCTTGTCGGTCAAACAGGAAGTTTCACCTTTAAGTCCTTCACTTAGCTACTTAGAATTACCAAGTAAATTTAGCCAAAATTCACTCACAAAAATCTCACACACGATAGAATTCAACCAATTCCAATCAAGAACAAGCACAACTAAATAAAAATTAGAGATTCCAACATCAATACTTGGCTAATAATCCCTAGATTGAGAAAACTACTCACACATATTTGAAATAACAACAACTAAACAAAGTTTGAGAGCAGAAAACATAGCACCATTACGGATCCTACAAGGGTTTCCCAACCTTACAAGGGCTCCAAAACAGCAAACACTTCTTCACAACTTTCACTCTTAAACTCAAAACGAACTAAGAAATCTAAAACTAAACTATGAAAATGGATGAGAATGAAAGTGATTAAAGAATAGGAGTTCCCTTTTGCTGTTGGTCGCTTCAAACTATTGTGAAATGGCTGTATTTAAAGAAGAACTCGATCAACCTCAGCCACATGATGAGCAAAAATGAAGAGATTTGCAGTTGTGTACTCACCACGGACCGTCCATCGTGAGCTCTGTCTCGACATTCTTCTGTTATTTCTTCCTTCCATAGGCATAGTGACTTGAAGGTGTCCGTTAAGGGTCAAGGTACACTCATTTAGGGGTCAAATATGGGGAAAATTCTCCACAAATCTGTAAAACACATAAACGAACCATACATGAGCATAAAACAAAAAAAGGAGTGCATAATATAGTGTAAAACACATAATTCTCACTAAAAATGGTGCACAATGACCTCAGAATGGAGTGCACCTTAAGGACTTATCGAACTCCCCCATGCTTAAACCGTTGTTGATCCCCAAGCAACTGTGAAACTTTGGCTAAAAATGAATAACCTCCTCAGACAGACATAAGTAGCAACATCAATAGCCAAATCAACCCTAGAAATTTAGCCAAAAAGTGATTACAAACTTTAATAAACAGATAGGTGAAGGAAAATTTTGAAATAAAAGTAAGAACCATCACATCAAATATTAAATCAATCACTCAAATTAACATGAACAATCATATTGGCACATTACAATAAATAGGACTAGAAGAACCGATGGAACCTCACTTTAGGGATGAGGCACTCGTCACTTATGTGTTTAAAGTAAAATGCGGTTCTCTCATATCTCATTTCATAGAATCAAATCAACTATAACCTTGATACACTCTCTAATTTGCCACCACTACAATATAAAACACACAAGACAATCATGAGGACACTTTAAGGGTTGTAATAGGGCAATTGGTTAAAGGTAAATAGGGAACAAACTTTTTGGAATTTGTGGGGATAAAAGCCAAAGACTAACAGCATAAACCATCATCTCTAAACTAAAACATATTCCTCAAACCTATATATCTCAAAACATCAACAACATCCCCCATGAGATCACAAGAGAAAATGCTTAAAATATATAAAACCAATGCCAAATCCTTTTATTTCATTTTTTTCTTCCTTTGTTTTCTTCTTTCTTTTAACATTGTTTTTAAACAGCTTTGGTGTGGTTTGTTGCTTTTTTTTCATTTTTTTTTGGTCAACCACCAAGGAGAAGGATCATGGCAAAGGAAACTATGCACTTTTCAATACTTTTTTGGCAACTCACAAAACATAACCCAATTAACTTAAAGGAAAAATAGAATATAAATCCTTATCACATCTAACCAAACCACAATATCCATGAAAGGTTATTATCCACAAACTACTCCCAATCAACTATAAAACTATGTAGCCTTGGCTAAAAGGATAAGACTTGTGCATGGCTGAGGATGATAATATAGGTTCTCATCAATAAACACAGTAAAGGCTCAAAGGGGTTGCAAGGGAAAATAATTCAAATAAGGGTGGCTATTTGGTTAATGTAGCTTATAAAGTCAAAGAATGCCTCAATCATGTTGCCTAAATGTGTATGCCAAATGTGATCTTACACAAGAGTCAAAGCAAGTTCTAGAGACTTGAAATCTAGGAAGAGTCACACATGAAAAGAAATATGAGACTGAAATGATGAATTAATCTATTCAAGCTCAAAAATCTCACTGGACAAAGCTCATCTAGCTCATTGAATTTCATATGCCAAATACTCATGCCAAGAATCATTAAGCAATCAATTCACATCCAACTTTATGGTCAAAACATGAAGCATAGGTCAAAAACTCATAAACAAGTATTTTATTCACAAATGGGCCTAACAAAAAGGGTTAAAATAGGCAAAAGAAAGCAACTTAGTCTAAAGACTCATCATTGGAGGATTTATAGGCTCATTTTTTTCAATTTTTTTCATTTTTTTTTTCACTAAGCCTAAAATGCAACTAAAGACTGAACAATGTCAAAACAAAACTAAAACGAACAAAGAAACCTAAAAAACTAGATGATCAACTAAAAATGCAAACTAAGCCTAAATGCATGACCTAAAAACGCAAGCTTTCACACATCCACAGTACACATACATACAACCGCAATCACATAACAAAGACAACAACTCTCCCAAGCTTGGACAAAGCATTGTCCTCAATGCAAGCACATAAAAAGCATAAGACACAGAAAGCGAGGGGGATCAAGTAGGTGGTGGACAGCAGTCCTGTCAATACTTTCCCCCGCATAATAAAGTTAAGACGCTACTCATTTACCTTAAACGTACTAGTGGTCTCACTCTAGAATTACACTACTTCAGGAGGGAAGACTTTTACAATTTTAAATAGGCTCGACCATCGGGGTCTCAACTTTCCCAGAAATAACTGCAACTTGGAATTGAACAACAAGACGGAGTCATCTACCTTAAATCCTTTCTTCATAATATGCTTGTCATGCGACTGCTTGGTCCTTTCCTTATAAATTCTTGAGCTTTCATAAGCCTCCAGGCTTAGCTCATCTAATTCATCCAACTGCAAAATCCTTTTCCCACCAGCCCTTAAGATCGAAGTTTACAATTCTAATTGCCCAATCTGCCTTGTGTTCTAACTCAAACAGCAAATGGCAAGATTTTTTGAAAACTAAGCAGTATGGAGTAGTATCGAACGGTATTTTGTAAGCAGTCTAGTAGACCTAAAGTGCATCGTTAAGCTTTTTAGACCAATCTTTTCAGGACCGATCGATGTTTTTTCCAAGATGCTTTTCAAATCTCGACTAGATAACTCAACTTCGCTATTGGTTTGCAGATAAGAGGGCATAGCAATTTTATGAGAAACCCCGTACTTCTTTAAGAAGTGCTCTCAAGTGGCTTGTTGCAAAAATGAGTCCCATTATCACTCAAAACAGCTCTTGGTGTACGAAATCTTGTAAATATGTTTTGTTTAAGAAATTGAATTACCACCTTAAAATCATCAGTGAGAGATGCAACAGTTCTACCCAACTGGAAACATAATCAACCGCCACGAGGATATAAAGATTAATGAAAGACGGAGAAAATTGTCCCATAATTTGAATTCCCCAAATATCAGAAAGTTCTACCTCAAGAATCCCACTTTGAGGCATCTCATGCCTTTTCAAAATGTTTGCCGACAGTTGGCATCTATCACAACCCATAATGAAGGTTCTGGCATCTTTAAAGAGAGTGGGCCAATAGAAACCAGCTTGAAGAATCTTAGCTATAGTCTCGTTGGGTCCAGCGTGTCCTCCGTAAATTGAGGCATGGCAACGGTGGAGGACGCTAGGAACCTCATCTTCCAGCAAACATCTTCTGTACACTCCATCTCCATACATCTTATAGAGTAGAGGCTCTTACCGCACATAGTATTTTGCATTAGAAAGGAATCTCTTTCGTTGTTGATAAGATAACTCGGATGGCATAACTCTAGACACTTTTAAATTCACCAAATCAGCATAACATGGTGCCGCCTAGTGAGATATTGCAAGGTAGTCATTCATATGGAAAAGGGTTACCTATTGGAAGTTCCTCTATTGGAGTGGCCTCAGGACCTGAGTGAGATAAGTGGTCCGCAACTACATTTTCATGATCTGCTTTACCCCAAATTTCCAAATAAAACTCTTAGAGAAGAAGCACCTAGTGAATGAGATGAGGCTTAGAGTCGGACTTCTTCAAGAGATGTTTCAATGCTGCATAATCTGTAAAAATGATCTCCACAAAATTGATCAAATACGAACTGAATTTTTCTAAGGCGAGCACAACAGCGAGGAACTCTTTCTCAGTCGTGGCATAATTCATTTCAGCATCATCCAAAGTTCAACTTGCATAGTACATGGCATAAGGCTTATTGTTCTTCCTTTGTCCCAAAACTGGTCCTATTGCATAGTCACTGGCATTACACATGACCTCAGAAGGTAAGTCCCAATCCTGGGTCTGTATAATTAGGGTGGAAATCAAAGCCTCCTTCAACCTAAAGGCACTTAAACACTCTTCATCAAATTTGAAGGCCACATCTTTGACAAGCAAATGGATGAGAGGTTTTGCAATTTTCAAAAAAAAAAATTATGAACCGGTGGTGGAAACCAAGGTGTCTAAGAAAACGCCTTACACCCTTTATAGAAGAAGGTGGATGTAATTTCTCAATTACCTCTACCTTTTCCTTCTCAACTTCAACGCCCCAACTTGAAATGATATGGCCTAAAACAACCCCCTCCTGTACTATAAAATGGCACTTTTCCCAATTCAAGACTAAATCTATATCTTCACACCTCTGCAAGACTTTAGACAAATTATTCAAGCAATGGTCAAAAGTTCTACTCTATGCAGAAAAATTATCCATAAGGGTTTCCATTATGTCCTCAATAAAATTGGAAAAAGTGGCCATCATGTATTATTGAAATGTGGCGGGGGCATTACATAATGAAAGTGGCATTCTTTCCTATAAGCAAATGTACCGTATGGACAAGTAGAGGTAGTCTTTTCTTGGTCACTAGGGCGAATAGGGATTTGAAAGAATCCAAAATAGCCATCTTAGTAGCAAAATTAAGAGTTCTTTGCCAGCCTCTCGAGCATTTGGTCGATGAAAAGTAGGAGAAAATGGTCCTTACGGGTGGCTTTATTCAATTTCCTATAGTTTATGCCTATACTCCATTAGTAACTGTCCTAGTAGGTATAAGTTTAATATTTTAATTTTTATAATCTTCATTCCTCCCTTTCTAGGGGCAACATGGATCGGGCTTACCTGCTTACTATCAAAGATAGGGTAGATAATCCCAACCTTAAGTAGTTTTAAAATTTCTTTCTTTACCACATCTTCATATTAGGGTTCACTATCCTTTGGTGTTCAATTAAGCATTTATGGTCATCTTCTATCAAAATACAATGTATACACATAAAGGGTGAATTCTTTTAAGGTCATCAAGAGTATATCCTATGACCTTATGATGCAATCTAAGTATTCTTAGCAAAGAGTCAACTTGAGATACATTTAGACTCGCATTCACAATCATAGGATATGTAAAAACTCATACCTCAAAAAGGAAGGAGGAGGTTTTTGTTCTACCTTGTGGCCAACTTCCTTATCTATCAAGGATGCTTAGTCATGTACTAGCGATTCCATCATGGCAAAAGTTGGGCTAATTGATGGAGAAGCTTCGAAGAATTAAGTACACATTGCTACTTCCGGGTTTTCATCTCGCGTAGTATCATCATTTAATGAACAATACTCAAGTGGATCATAAGAATCATTATTAGAAATGCTCTTTTGTACCCAACTATCCACTACATCAATCCGACTCACTAGAGATATAAGGAAATTTTAGAAGTTGCAATCAAGTTAAATTCCACATGTTTGTCGTCCACATCAAAAGACAACTTATCATTTTTAACATCTATACAGGACCTAGTGGTGGCCAAGAATGGCCTCCCAAGGATAATGGAGGGTGCACTTATCCACTTCCATTTTCAAGGATTACGAAATCTATTGGCACATATTAATCTCCTAGTTGAATGGGGACATCCTCTAAAATACCTATGGGGTACTTTATAAAACGGTCCGCCAATTGTAAAGAGATGGTGGCGGGTCTCATTTCTCCTAGGTCCAACTTTTTGTAAAGAGAGAATGGCATTAAACTTACACTAGACTCTAAGTCACATAAGGCACGATCTATTGACTCATTCCCTGGCAGACAAGGGATAGAAAAGCTACCGGGATCCTTAAGCTTAGCAGGGAGCTTATTTTGAATTGTGGGACTACATTCTTCAGCCAATGCCACTATTTCATGCTCTTCTATCTTGCTTTTATAAGACAAAATCTCCTTCAAAAAGTTAGCATAAGAAAGCATTTGTGACAAGACATCAGTGAATGGAATGTTAGTGTACAGTTTCTTAAGGACCTCTAGAAACTTCCCAAATTTTTGATCAAGTTTACCCTTAGTCATTCGTTGGGGGAACAATAAAGGTGTTACATAGGGTTTTGGGTAGATTTTCTTGGGGTCATCAAGAATCTTAATAGAATTATCATCACCTATAACCTCATTAGAAGAAGTAGATACTTCTTTCTCAATAAGCACATCATTACCATAATGTGAATGCTCATTTTGGCCAACCCCCTTAGGTCCCTCGAGTTGCTTACCCACGGTTAAAATCATGGCATTACATTGTTCCATAGGGCTAAGTTCATTCTTACTAGGAAATTTACCTAGAGATATAGATGAGGATGTAGCTTGTTGAGCAATTTGTGCTTCTAACATCTTATTATGAGTAGTAAACACATCAACCTTAGAGGCCAATTGCTTGATGTACTCATATTGCTTTTGTTATGCCAAAAGCAAATTCTCTATAATAGTCTCTAAGTTGGAATTTTGAGGTGCTTGTTGAGGATATGATGGTCTTTGCAATTCGGGGGATTGTCTAAAATTTGTTCAAGGCACGAGTGGGGCATTAGACCTATAAGAGAATTTAGGGTGATTCCTCCAACTAGGATTGTATGTGCTAGAGAAAGGATCATTTGTTGGTCTAAGGTTATAGTTGTTCACATAGTTGACATGGTCACTTATATCTTGGGTAAAAGGACTACCCACTCGATAATGGATAGTTAAATTATCAATTGACCACATATATCACATGATAGGGAAGGGGTACTTGAACTAATAGAATTAACATTTAAGCGCTCTAATTTTTGAGACATAGCATCAGCTTTGGAAGAAAGCATGGAAATAGCATCTAATTCCAGCTTACCTCTAATCCGCTTGGGTTGGGTTCTGTCAGACAACCATTGGAAATTATTAAGAACCATCTCTTCTATAAGATTGTGTGCTTTATCTTTAGTTTTGCTCATAAGAGTACCTCCTGCTGCTGCATCAATAGTAGATCTTAATAGCTAAGTGACTCCATTATAAATTGTCTACACAATCATCCACCTTTGAACACCATGGCGAGTGCATAATCATAAAAGGCCCTTGAATCGCTCCTAGGCTCTATAGAGCGTCTCATCTTTATTTTGAGAGAAAGTAGTGATTTGATTCTGCAGGCTTGTCGTCTTACTCATAGGAAAGAACTTGACAAGAAGAATTTTTGTATGCTTATCCCATGTCTTGATGAATCTTAGAGGCAACATCACCTTATCTCTAAGTGAAAAGGGAAATAGGCGCAAACAGATGGCATTGGTACAAACTCTGTGGAGCTTTAATGTGTCGCACGTCTCAAAAAACACCGAGAGGTGTAAGTTTGGATCTTATAATGTGGTGCCTCTGAACTGGGATTGCTATACCCATGATACAAGGGCTGGTTTGAGCTCAAAATTGTTCGCTTCTATGGTTAGTCGAGCAATGCTGAGGAAATGCCTTAGACACCTAGGGTAAGAAAATCTCGGAGCGTCCTTCTTTGGTCACCACCTATTCTTGCCATCAACAAAGAAACTGCTTGAGCATTTAGTCTTTGATCTTCTACCCTTAATTTCTTCTTCCTATAGCAAAAACTCCTTTCAATTTCTGGATCAAATTCAAAGAAAAAGGCACTTCGCAAATAAAGAAGAAATCTTGCAAAATTACTAACAAAACTACCAATGTAAGCAAAAAGTACAAAGAAAAAGAAAGAATGGCAAAAATGCTTAGTCAATTTCTAAGGACTAACTCAATATCCACAAATTTGGTCCCCAGTAACAACGCCAAAAACTTAATCTTGCCTACAAGTGCGCGGGTGTTGTAGTTTAGAAAAGATGTCGTTCCCACAGAGACCAAATGTAGTCTATTGAGTTTTGTTCTATAAAAGTGCTAAGCAAACAAATTTGAATTGGATGTTTGAATAACGTTATAATGTAATTGGAAAATTCAATCAATTGAGGACATCTAGGGATTTGTTCCGCCTACTAAAGATGTGGATCAATGGAATATAACATGCACTGGATCTATATTGGGAGATTGAAAGGGGTGCAATCGTATTTCGAATTCAATCTTTTATTTCGAAATAAACTAAATTGCCTAAACTAACCAATTATCATTCTTTGAAACGTCCTTGTTTACTCTTAGTTATGGATTTCTTGATGGCTAAAGTTCCTCTTAACAAGCAAATCTTTCCCAAGTATGGCTAAGTCAAGTCCTATCTTATTGGTCAAACAGGCAGTTTAACCTTTCATTCCTTCCCTTAGCTATTTAGAATTAGCAAGTAAATGTGGCCAAAATTCACTCACAACAATCTCACACACAAGATAGAATTCAACCAGTTCTAGTCAAGAACAAGCACAACTAAATAAAAACTAGAGATTCCAACATCAACACTTGGCTAATAACCCCTAGATTGAGAAAACTACTCACACATACTTGAAATAACAACAGCTAAACAAAGTTTGAGAGAAGAACACTTAGCATAATTGGAGACGTTCCAAGGGTTTCCCAACTTTACAAGAGCTCCAAAACAACAAGCACTTCTTCACAAGTTTCACTCTTAAACTCAAAACTAACTAGGAAATCCAAAATTAAACTAAGAAAATGGAAGAGAATGAAAGAGGTTAAAGAATAGGAGTTCTCTTTTGTTGTTTGTCCCTTCAATCTACTGCAAAATGGCTCTATTTAAAGAAAAACTTTATCAACCTCAGCTAAACGAGGAAGGAAAACAAAGAGATTTGCAGTTATGGACTCACCACGGACAATGGCCTTCATCACGGACCGTCTGTGGTGAGCTTTGTCTCGACATTCTTCTACTATTTCTTCCTTCCCCAGGGATAGTCACTTAGGGTGTCCGTGGCGGGTCAAGCTACAGTCATTTATGGGTCCACTCTGGGGTAAAATGGTCTAGAAACCTATCAAAACAAAGAAAAGAACTATACCCGAGCGTAAAACAGAAAAATGAGTGCATGATATAGCATAAACAGTATAACTTTCCCCAAAAATAGTACAAAATGACCTCAAAACATAGTACACTTTAAGGACTTATCAATTATCTACAGTAAGAAAATTGATTTCAAGACAATTGACTTTAGTAGACTAGACCATCTCACATCAATTAAAGTGAAGTCATTTCTTATACTAACATGGACATATCCTTATATGGATGAAGACCGATCGATAGTCTGTTGTTGATTGAGAACACATTTTTGAGAAAAAGAAAGGAAAATGAATGTTCAAAATTGATTTGAAAGCTTTTAAAATTGGTTCAAAAATCTCTTTAACAATTATGGGCTGATTCCCTATAAGTTTTTTCATATCTAACAACTACTAAAATGCCTATCAAAGGCTTGGACATGCCATCTCCTCTTGCTTTGGACACCATCCAAACCTATCACGTCTTTTTGTTCACCCACAGACATTAACTTCCCTCAATTCGCCACTCAACCAGCCTTAACTTTCAACTCGTCAAACCCTAACCTATAAAACTCCTTCCTCTCTTAACTTTTTATCATTGTCGAAGCTACAATTTCCTCCAAAAAGTGAAAAAGCGCTTCATCTGATTTTTTTCCCAAGCTGATGACTTGAAGCTCTCACTTGGGTCCCACACCTCCTAATAGGCAAGAGAGGCAGCTCGATGAGGAAATAGAAAAAATAGAACTCGAAATTGATGAGGCTGAAGAGGTAAAGATTTCTCCTTTTATTTTCTACCAATGTTTTGCATATGAGTGTTTTAAATAGGCTAGTGAGGAATACTTTGATAAATTGATGGATAGGAAAATAATTGCTCACGTTTGTCTAAATTAGGATTTCTGCATGAAAGCAAAGTTTGGTTTTTTGCATGTTTTGAAACATATGAATGGTAGAGAATTGCTTAGCTTTGGAACTAAGGTCTATCCTAACTTGATCAAGCTCTTTTTAGCAATTATGAGAAAACAAGGACCTAAGGATATGATTTATTACAATACGTATATCAAGGATGTCGATTTCAGTTTGTTTACAATCATCTTGGACAAGATATTTAATGTGGAGGTAGACCATTCCAAGGTGCGCTACGAACCCTTTTCAAATTGTGTCAATGCCTATTTTGATAAATTCCCTTAGTTTGAGATTCCATTAGACTCCAAGAAGAAAGCATCCTACACTTGGTTGTTATCTGAACCCAAATTCCTCCATTACATCATTGTGAAGACTATCTATTCGAGGGGCATATAAGGAAACTACTACTTGTAAGGGCCCATGGAATGTTTCAACAAATCTTGACTGATCATGTGAGACCTTATCTAATGGGAAATGCAATGCCTAAGACATTAAATGAATTATAAACAACCACCCATCCAAGACATAAGATGCCAAGAACTAACTAGGCATATTTTAGAAAAGTGACTGATGTCAAGGCCTTTGAACCAGCTGGTAGTCATTGGAGATCAGCATTTAACAGAATATTTGTAAACATCCAATGGCTACATCTTTAGTATCCTCCAATGGTATCCTTCTCAATTATCAGAAATGTAGACACATTATTAAAAATGGAAAGTGTTACACACCCAAAGAGCTTAACTCCTACTCATAAGCATTATTGTACTCTTGAGTGATTAACTTCAAACCATTGTAATATTTGCACACATATCTGAGATTCCTTGTATGGCAAGGGGGTTGTCAAAATTCTACTTGTAAACAAGAGGGTTGACCGGGACTATCATCCTTTCTAAGTTGATGCTTAGAAAGTTAAGACTCAGCAGAAATCACGTCAATGTCTTGAAAGGTGTCGTTGTCAAGGTCCTCGAGTAGATGCTTCCAAATTCTATAAATCTCGATGCAGACTTATACAAATGGTTGAATGTTAAGAAAGGGACCTTAGGTTGGGACATAGCCTAGTTGGAGAGGAAAATCCGGTTAAAACAAATATCGTGCCCTTTACTTTTTGCATTACTCTTTTGCTGCTTAACATCCTTCATTTGTTTGCTTAATGTCCTTAACTTTATTGTCCAATGTCCTTATGTTTGCTATTATCTATTATATTTTGTGATCACTACTATATAACAGTTCTAATGCAATGTAAAGCATTGAAAACATTTAAAATTGCTGCATATTGAGTAAACATAATATCTACAACAACAATAGGTAAAAAGTGTTGCATTTAAACATCTAATGCAACATTGTTATAAACAATACAATACCTATAGTAAGAATGAAACACTTCTTTAAAATGTTGCAATTGGAAAAAAATCCAACAATTTTTTTAAAAATGTTATAATTTGGAGTAGAAATGCAATACTATTTTGCAAATGTTTCATTTATAAGTATATTTTTACGATTGTTTCATTTGTTAGACTTAAAAAGTAACACTTATATTAAAGTTTTGCACTTTAAAGACTACGTTATTTGAATACGTAGGTTCTTCTTTAAGATATTGCCAATAAACATTACTAACAAGAAATTATATTTTAAGAAAATTTTAATAACATATCCCATACATGCTCATAACGCTATTCATTTCAATCAAATGTTAAAAAAGTAGGGTTTTCTCTGATTATTGTCAATAAGCATTATATCAAAGATAAAGACAAAGAAATTCAAGAAAAAAGACCTCAAATTAAAATGATATTCTCAAATACTCAATGACCTATTATAAAATTTTCTAAAGTGAATAACACGAAGCATGCTAAGACAAAATCTGAATATTTTTTTGCAGTTTGAGTCAACCGAAAGAGAAGTTATAGGTGATAATAATCCAAGCCAAAATTATAGATTAACATTATAGAGGACGTGGCAGGAATTATATTGGATCAATTGTGTTGAACCATAATTTAATCAGAAAGTAGAATACATTTGAATATGAGATATTACTTAATGCGTCTAATCACTGAACAATCCAACAACTTATAAGGAAACCAGTTCAATCCAATAGTTATGTATCATTGAACAGGCAATCAGTAATCTAACTGATATTTACTTATACATATATATATATATATATATATATATATATATATATATATA
>JACYFF010002017.1:19633424-19712742 GCA_017589665.1 Selenicereus undatus
ATATATATATATATATATATATATATATATATATATATATATATGAAAGACAAACACTTAAAGTATGGCAACTAAATAATTCACTTTAAATTGTTTTTGTGTGAGTGCAACTAAACAAGGTTTTCTTTTATTTAGTTATAAAAATTCTATCCTTCACCTTATATTTATATGACTAAGGAAAACTACATAATACATGCTTCGTTCGCATTCCTAAATAGGAATAGTGCACATTTTAAATAGGGAAAATGCCTATTTAAAGAACAATTAGATGCCGACTAATGGACAATTAGTGCGATAGAAGCGGGAAGTTAATCCTTAGGTACCCCGACGTATTCGACATTAGTAATTCAAGGCATGAATTTTTGGAGTGAATATCTTAGAACCTCGAAGTTTGCATTTTTAGGTAACTTCTGTATTTTCTTGACCCCCTAAACTTATGAAATTTGCATTTTTAACTCTACTCCTTAAAATTTACTTTCAAGAATTTTAATTTTGCGCATGTATAATTTCTCTAATAGGTACTACTCAACCTCTTTCATTTGGTATCTGAGCCACGTGACCAAAAATGATTGAGATAATTAAGTTACTTAATGATAAATTTAGGTAATTAACTATGTTTAATGCTTGAATCATCACCTACTTGTGCTGCTCCTAATTATTGACATAATATTCACTCACCAGAAGAAACCACTTTAGTAGCGCGTGAATTATATCACTAATACAGTTTTAGAATTAAAAGCTGAATTAGCAAAAATTAAGGCTGAAGTTAAACAGATTAAGAAGCAGTTATCTGTAACCCATCTTTCTATAGTTAACGAGATTAGACATAGTGTAAAATTTTATTCAAGTATTAGTACTCCATTTCAGCACTGATATCTTTTTCAAACCCAGAAAACAAAAATCCATTTGGTTTGCTTCATATAAAAATCCAAAACGAAGTAGGAGAAAAATCAACTAAAAAATTATTCAAAAAGGCAAAGAAAGAAAGAAGAACAGGTTAGAATATAAGGAATATAATGTTGAAGAATTATAGAATATGTTTGATAAAGAATAAAATCTAGAAGAATTAAACAAAATCATGGGTTCTACACTTCACAAACAAGGTGTATTATCTTATGATAATGAAGAGACAAATAATGTCCAATAAGAAGAAGAAAGATATCGGTAGATTAACTTAATTAAACTGGAAGATCTTATTGTTGTACCTTTGGAAGCAATTAGAAGGAAACTGGATAAAAAATGTAAAATGGTATTTTATGAGGAAATCAATGAGATTGGAGAAGAACTTAAAATAGATGAAATCGAGTCCAATCTAGTTAACAATGTTGTTCCTAAACCTTAAGAATTTCATGAACCTTCTAGATGAAATACCCATTTTATGAGACCTAGGTACATTGCAATAGGGCATACAACTAGGTTTTCCTTCAAGTTTATCCCAATAAAAATCACAACCTTTGAAGAGATTGACCTTACCCCTAATTAGCTAAATACGATACATGTTAAACATCGACGAAGCTCGTAATAGAGAAGAGATTTCGAGTATTGGAAAGCAGGAAGGAATAGTGTCTTTAATTTAAATACCACATGGACTGTAGGAAATTTCCTCAATTATATCGAGCATTATTTTTCTGGCACTGTAACAGACTAGTATAATTCATTAAATAATGATGGTAAATATGCATTAAGAATAATGGAAATGCCAGAGGTAATGATCAAAAACTTATGTAAAGAAATCGAAAATGAATTTGTCCAAGCTAAACTTGATTCCGAAGAAAAAGGTAGAGAATGAATGGTAAAGGAATATTAATAACATAGGATTATAGGATTTGAGATATTTGGAGAATTCAATTGTTGAATTTAGTAAATATTATTACAAACTTAGGTATAATGAAATCAATCTTGGTATATTTTATGATAAATTACCATATCTAACCAATTCTATAATCAATGAAAAATACATTGCATGGCTTGAGAAAGTAGATGCTATTGATATCCTTGCTATAAAAATCTCTTATCTAAAAAACTAGATCAATGATTAATGTCACAATATCCAAAATAAAAGATATGAAGAAATAATTTCAAGACTGTTGGGATAATCAGCACCAAAGGGAAAAGAAACATGAGAGCAGAAGAAAAAGGGAATTTTATAAGAAAAAGAGCTTTAATAAGCAAAGATGAGAGAAATATAAAAGAAAACATTATAACAAAACCAACCCTAAGGAAAAAGATTTTTAAAAAAGCTGCTTCTTATGCAGTCGGAAAAATAACTGTAAATGTTGGGCATGTAGAGAAATAGGTCATTGTGCAAATGAATGCAAAAATAGGAAGAATAACAAGCTTATTGAAACCTTGGAAAGTCTAGATAATTCCGAACTTAGCGACGAAGAAGCACTAGATCTAGCACTAAAAAACGACAAGGGAATTGTTGAGATTGTACTAGAGGATGAATATGAAGGATGTTATTCTCAAGAAACTAGTTATACGATGGAAAGTAGCCCAATTGGTCTTGGTGATCTTCAAGGAGAAGAATATATTGTGGATAATGAGAATAAACATGTTAAAGGAGATTGGGTCCTTGCTATAATTCAAAAAGACATGATCCATTAAAAAAAAAATCTTTCAATTAAAGAGTGAGTACATATGTGAAATGTTTGAAGGAGATTTAGAGATAAAATACTGACTATGATGTGAGAGAAGTTAATCTCATTAATTGAAAAACATCCTTAACTAGATAGAAAGTATAGAAAGTATAGGTATATCCATGTTGGCATTATCCAAGCACAAATTAATCCTTTACAGTATTATGGTAAATATGTTGATCTTTATGCTTTACTCTATGACATTAGGCATACAAAATTTGATAATCAAAGTATCATAGGGACTAAGACTAATTTATGTAATGGATCTATAGGATTCAATTGCTAACTTGGATATTATGTAAGCCTAAAAGATGAATTTGCCAAAAACATTCGATCCCTTAAGGTAAAAACAGTTGTGATGGACTTGAAAAGAGGAGGATATCTATTAAGGATATTTTGAAAAATAATCTACGAATTAGATAATACTATAGATCCCAAGACTAAGGTAACAATGATAGAGGTAGAAAAATTTGAAAGTCCTACTCCCATGCCAAAAATCCAAAGGACAAAATCCAATCCCTACGAGATAAAAATCAGTAGGTCTTGGTTAACTGGCTTTGCCAATCCCACAAAAGTCAATAACAAAAATTTTAATGAAAATGGAAAATAATCATTAAACCCCAGTTATTAGAAGCATCATTGGAAAATCAATATGGGGAGCACGGTCTTCATCAGTTAAAGAAGAGCTTGAATAAGATGATACAATCATTATGACCAGTGAAATGAATATAATGAATTTTGAACCCACAAGGTGCAGTGTAGACTGAAGCATGAGTCTAAATAGGCAAGTCATTGGGTACAAAACAAGAACTATTAGTATACCCAAGAACTATTAGTGAACCAATCTAGAGGATGAATTAATAAAAAAAACAACTATGGAAATAAGCTGTAAAGTCACGAATACAAATCCTAATAGCATCTATATTTCAATAAATGTGTGCTTGGAAGGATATAATAGATATGAAATATGTGCTTACGTCGATAATGGTTGCGCTATACATTTTGGAAAAATATCGTTGTTTTTGAAATTTACGTGGAAAAAAGCAAAGAATCCTTTACAAGAAAGGATAGTTGATAATAACATTATGAGCCACAATGAAGCCATATAAGGGTTATCCATAGAAATAAGAGGAGTCTAGTGCAGGATTCTAGTTCTATACGCTACTGACCAACCCTCTTGTGATATGATAATTGGTAATAATTTTCAAAGGCTATATTCTCCACGCACACAGACCAACGACAAAATAATATTCATAATAAATGGTCACTTAGTTCCTATTGATAATTAAATAAAAGCTAAACTCATCAAAAGATTGAGTTTATATACAGCCAGTGTGGCTAGAATGTAATACCTACATAACTTTATATAGCACTAACAATCTCACTACTTGAGTTATCTAGTACAAAGCAGATTGTTGAACAACAAGAGCACTTATGCAAGGAAGTGTACTTTGATAATCCTCTAAAAGTTTGGGACAATGATAAGACATTTGCAAATATTACTTTGTTAAATCCCAACACTAATACCCCAATCAAACAAATGGTCTATATACAACAACATATTCGCTAATTTGATAAGCAAATCAAAAAGCTATTAGATCAAGGGTTAATGAAAAATAGTAAGAGTCCTTACATCAATTCCCCTTTCATGGTAAGAAATCCTACTGAAGAAAAAAGAGAAAAGAAACATTGGTAATCAATTATAAAAAGTTCAATGACAAAACTATCTTCTATAGGTATTATATTCCTAATGAAACAGTCATTTTTAATAGAATTCAAGGAGCCTTTTAGTTCTCGAAAATGGATTGCAAAAGTAGATACTGGCAGTTAAAAATGGATGAAGAAAGCATCCCTTTAACTGCATTTAGTGCCCCCAAGGACATTATAAACAGATAGTAATGCCCTTTGGTCTAAAAAATGCACCTTAATATTCCAAAGAAGAATGGATAGCATCTTCAAAGATCTTAATCACTGCTGTCTAGTTCACATTGATGATATCCTTGCCTTTTGAAGATCATAGAATGACACAAAGATGATGTCCTAGATGTCAACCAAAGATGCATTAATCATGGTGTTATTCTTAGTAAGAACAAGTGCATTTATCCTGAACAAGTGAATGAGTCTTTACGTCTAGAGATAATAGCCGAACAAATCATTCGACAAAGACATATTCTACAAAAAATAGAAAATTTTCCCTGAAAAGATTGAAGATAGAAAGTAATGAGAAATGTTTCTTGAATGCCCTGCCTATGCTTCAAATTTCATTAAAGATCTAACTAAATCAAGAAAACATTACAGTAGAAACTCAAGAAAGAAGTAAGTTGGACATGGGCCCCTTTGATTCAAAGATTTTTCAAAACTTCATAAAGATGTGTAAAAATCTTCTTGTTCTTAATCTGTCTAACGAAAGAAATGAATTAATTCTTGAGACAGACGCCAACAATGAGCATTGGAGAGTAGTACTCAAAATCCAAGAATGAGAAAAACTTTGTAAATATTGCAGTGGAAGTTTTAATAAAGCATAATACAACTATCCCATGATGGAAAAAGAAATCCTTGCAGCCGTAACAGGAATTGAAACCAAAAAACTTTTCTAATTCGAACTGATTGTAAAGGAATACTTGGTCTTGTGAAAAAAGAATTTATCAAATATGCAACCACAAGAGTGACTCCTGCGTTGGCAGTTATGGCTTAACCAGTTTTTCTTCTCTATTAAACATGTACAAGGATCGATGAACTCTCTTGCAGATACTTTAACTTGTGAACTTGCCAATAGGGATCATCAGAGCAAAACTCCTACCAGAAAAGGAGGAGATTCAAAATGAAATGCCCTTATTAATGGAACGGGTTTCTCCTTCTAGTAGAATTCTTATGGATACTTTGGAATTTCATACGAAAAGTATATCATGCTTTGATATGTTGCTTCTACCTATCTAATAGTACAAAGATTAAGCCTTTTAGAGTTACAAATGAATTACCGAAGTGTCCTTATGATATTCAAGAAAAAATAAGTTCCCATGTTCAAGATAAATGGTAAGTAGCCTGCATTGATTAGTATCATAATTGTTCTTATGATATTTGAAGTCATGGAGCACTATGATCTTCTTTCCTGAAAAATCTGGAGTTGGTGGTATTAGTCTCCCAGCAAATTCAATCCGTTAGGAAGACCCAACATGAAAGCCTAGGAATATGGCATAGGAGATTATCTCATCGAAATCCCATATCCGAATTACCCATTCTTCTAAACGCTAACTAAGTTTCAACTGTGTATGTTTAAAGGGATCCATTAGATTCTTACATCACCTAATGGCCCAACAAAAGTTCCATATGATAAAAGTCTGCATGTCAAAGTACCTTGCATAGTAATTTATTATGAAAACAGAAAAATCAAACCAGCCCATCATCTTATTCAATTAGATGAATTAGGCGATCCCAATTATCAACAATAAGAAAGGTTTCTAAAATGACAAGAATAAGCTGGTGATCCTACTTAAGGAAGAGCCATTGATTTTTACAATATTTATCATCAAATGTGGTTGTAAGTTAAACAAGGAAGAAAATTAATGCATTGTGGGAATAATACTTGCATCTATCATAATGATTTCAGCAAATATATGAAAGTAGATGGAGCTACTTTAAAAGATGTCTTTAATCATCTTTTTGAGGTCAGAGTTGAAAAATTCATATCAGAAAAAGAAAAAAGATATCTTCATGAATTATTCAAAAGATGAGATCCAGAGCATCCCCAACTTGATTGTAATGCTCCCTAATTAAGCATGTTTCACTGTTTACAATCACTATTCTGATTCCCTCAATTATAATTGATAGACCTAATGATCGAGGTGTTACCGCAGTCCAAAAGGACAAGGCTTGAAGCATGTGTACTAGAAAAATAAGATAGTTAGGCATAGCTTTAACCATACACATTCATACACGATCAAACCATATATAGTCAACTGTTAATCAACATAAGGTTTATACACCATAGTAAAACAATTCACCATATAATATACACCTCCATCCACTAAAGGTTTCAAAATAAAATTTCAAAATATGCATGTACTATGTCACTATTGATCCATCTGGATTCCCTTACTCAACTTATTTTCTTCAGTCGGTTTGCCAGCATGAGGGCGATTCACTGAGCATTTGCCTAAAACAAAATATGAAAAATATTTCGAACTGTGAACTGAAACTCAGTACATGCATTCTTATATTGTTAAAACATCTATGCATAAATTGGTTGGGCGCCCGCTTTGCAATTCGTTTAAAGTTAAAATAGTGAATGAGATGAACTAGAGAGTATACCAGAGGAATGAAGAAAGAAAGCTGCAAAATAGAAGAATACGAAAGAATAAAAGGATGAGGTATCCAAGGCTGACGATAATAAGACAGTTGTGGCAAATGAAAGCTCCAAGGAACTTAAAACAGCGTCATGCTCCCAGTCTCTATCAACTGAAAGCCCATTCACGCTAAACCTCTCCGTTCAGACCCTCTTAGTGGTTGATCAAACCCCTCATCCCTCTAAACAATTTCCTTAGTTTTTCAAAACAATGTCTATGATCTTTATGTTTTGAACAATTTCCTTTTTTTCGGTTATGTTTTGTAAGCTTAGAATAACGTCTTACATTTTTCTCAGTTTGATCCCAAATAGGAGAAAATTTGAGAATTTCTTAAGCATGAACAACTAGGTTGAGGGTAGCCCTTAAAAAGGAAAACAGTTTGGTATTCCTTTAGGTAATGAGCTTGAGATTAAAATTTTGGGAATTTAATGTCTATGGCGTTGAAAACTTTTTGGTTTCAATATTTTTATCGCATATGTTTTTCTAATTATCTTCTTGTAATATTTGCTTGCTAGCATGTAATCCTGATTGCCTACAACAACAACAACTCCCAGTGTGGGTTCCCCTTTTGCGGGGTCTGGGGAAATCTAAATGTACGCAACCTTACCTCTACCGGCAGTCCTGCCTGGAGAGAGACTGATTCCAAGCGACCTACAAAGACAAGATTTTGTGAAAACATTTTATAGAAGAAGAGTTTTGTGAAAACCTTTTATGGAGAAAAACTAAGGATAAGTTGCAGGGAATGAACTAAGAAATACGAAAATCAAGTGGTATTAACTATGAAAACATAAGTGCAAGAAGGTAGAGGAAGATACCATACCTTAACAAACAGATGTAGGCAAGCAATGTCTTTTCCCAAACGCATGAACTACCTGCGTGCAAACATGAAATATGAAAAAAACCACATCCAAACCTACTCTACTGCGACCAAGTGACAACTACGACGCTAACTCTTTGCGAATCTAAGATCTTAATCCTATCCTGCCATAGTCTCCTATTCTGAGCCATGTCCTTCGTTAACCCTACAACTTTCAAGTCCTCTCTAACCACCTTGTCCAAACTCTTCTTTGGTCGTCCCTTCCCTCTCTCACCTTTAGTGATGTTAATTCTCTCACATCTCCTCAATGGAGCGTCCACACTCCTTTTCACATGGCCAAACCATCTAAGTCTTATTTCTCTCAGCTTATCTTTGATGGGAACCACGTTCACTAAGTCTCTAATCACTCCATTACTAATTCTATCCATTCTCATATAACCACACATCCATCTAATCATCCTCATCTTTACCACCATTAACCTTTGAATCTAAGTCTTCTTTAAAGGGTAACACTCCGATCCATATAACACAGCAGGCCTAACTACCATACGATAAACTTTGCCTTTTAATCCTACAGGCATTCTCTTATCACATAGCACACCTGAAGCATACTTCCATTTTTGCCAGCCCACTTTTATGCGATGGCTAATATCTTCGTCGATGTCCCCTTCATGATGAATGATCAAGCCTAGATATTTAAACTTCTTGACCTTTGGTATCTGCAACGACTCAATGGTGACTTCTCCCCTCGCATCTTCCCTTCCACTGAAAGAGCAATGAAGGTATTCAATCTTCGATCTACTTATTCTAAAGCCTCTAGACTGCAGTGTATGTGTCCATCCCTCCAATTTTTCATTAACTCCCCCCTGGTCTCATCAACAAGAACAATGTCATCTACAAATAACATACACCAAGGTAACTCATCTTTAATCCCTTTTGCAAGTTCATCCATAACTAGAGTGAAAAGAAAAGGGCTTAAAGCGGAACCCTGATGTAGGCCCATACCAACGTAGAAGTCATGGGTAACCCCTCCTGGCGTCCTAACACACGTCCTACCTCCCTTATACATATCCTTAATTAGTCGAATATACATTAGAGACACTCGTTTCTTTTCCAAGCATCTCCATAACACCTCACGCGGAATTCTATCATATGCGTTTTCTAGGTCAATGAAGACCACATGAAGATCCACCTTTCTATCTCTGTACAATCCCATGAGCCTTCTAAGGAGGCAAATGGCCTATGTGGTCGACCTGTTAGGCATAAAACGAAATTGGTTCTCTATTATCGAGATATCCTTCCGCGACCTTTTCTCAATCACCTTCTCCCACAACTTCTTGGTGTGACTCATCAACTGTATACTCCCATAATTATTACAATCCTGAATATCGCCTTTGTTCTTCTACAACGGGATCACTGTACTAAACCTCCATTCTCTTGGCATCTTAGTTGTCCTAAAAATAACATTGAAAAGCTCCGCTAGCCACTTTAGTCCCTCTTCACCTAAACACTTCTACACTTCCACCAATATCTGATCTAGTCCCTTTACCTTCCCATTTGTCATCTTCCTTAGGGACTCTTTAATCTCGTCCTTGCTTATTGGTTGACAAAAACGAGGATCAAGTTGACTGTCACTACTATCTCTTTTCCTATTTCGAAAATCTTCCATCATTTCACCCTTTTAAGAGTTTAGAAAAGTACATTTGCCATCTCTGCTTGATTCCTGCATCCTCAAATAACACCCTACCATTTCCATCTTTGATGCACCTCACGACCCCCTAATCCCATGTTCTCCTTTCCTTAGCCCTTGCTAGTTTCAAGACTTCCTTGTTACCTTCCTTGGTTTCTAGTTTTTGATATAACCTATCATATGCCATGCTCATTGCTATAGCAACAGCTTTCTTGGCTACCTTTTTTGCTGCCTTATATCTAACTCTACTAATATCTTTCTCTTCATCTGTTCCGCTGTTTGTGAAAGCAGCGTATGCTTCTTTTTTCTCCTTGATTTTCTCATTTACCTCCTCGTTCCACCACCAGGCTCCCTTCATTTTATTGCCACCTCTTCTAGATGCACCAAGGATTTCCTTAACCAACTTTCGAATACATTTTACCATTGCCTCCCACATTGTATCTGCATCCTCTACCTCTTTCCAAACTCCTTCTTCAGCAATCCTCTCTATTAACTTCATGGCATTTTCCCTAGTAAGATTCCACCACTTAACTCCAGGCTCCCCAACACTCATCCTCTTCCATTTTGAACATTTGAGATCCACATCCAACACTAGCAATCTATGTTGAGTTCCAAAATACTAACTTGGTATCACCGTACAATCCTTATATAACCTTCTACTATCTACCCTAATTAGGAAGTAATCATGATTGCCTATATATGTCTTTGAATGGCATATAAAATGCTCAATTCGTTCACTATGCTTATATGTTGCCTTAGATTATTTAGGGGGAGTTTATTATATGAACTTTAAGTGGTTCATCTCATACTTTAAATGTTCAAGATAAGGGAAGCATAATTTCTTAAATTGTATCTTTTATTCTTTACACTATCTACTTGATAATTGTTGCTTTTCATCAAAAGGGGGGAAATTGAAGAATTAGCCCAGTGTGATGAGTTGTTTGATATAGGTTTTTCACCTCAAGGAACTTTTAACATAAAGTTCAAGGGGTCATTATATGTTGTTTTCACGCACAGTTGAATCCTATCTATTTGCATAATTGCTTATAAGCAACATGCTCTACAAGATATTGGGTATCTGATAGCCTAGACTTTCAGAGCTAGAGTTCAACTACCCTGAAATCTTCTTATCAGAGACCTTGACTAGCTCATCAGAAACAAACCCTTCTCAGAGTTTCGAAAAAATTGTACAACTTGAATTGAGTTTAAAAAGAATTCTATGGCACCAAGATTAATTTTCTAATTTTTGAATTTGCATATCTATTCAATAAAATTTAAATTACTGGTAAATATGTGTTCCATGATGAGGAGACATAGCAAAAATTTTAGTACAAAATGTGTTCATCATATACTGGAAATTTGGCTAATTATTTTGTCGTTTAAGAAGTTGTATTTTATAAAATTTGCTAATGTGGGCTAATTAAATTAATAAAAATTTAATTAATTATGTTACTTTGGTAATTATCTAATTGTGTAATAATTAAGAAGCAAGATTAACCTTGTGGATTTCAATGATATAACAGCTGATAACATTTCGGATGCTCGGAAGGTAGTTAAAATGTGCCCTAAATCATGGACAGACCAAAAGCACCTCTCCTGAAAGGGACAACTACAGTTAACCATATAAGAATTGGAAAATGCAATGATCAAAGCTTGAAAGAGAGGTTTCTGCCTTAGCTAATGGGAAGTGCAACAGTTAAGACATTAAATGAATTATAAAGAACCGCCCATCCAAGACATAAGACGCCAAGAACTAATTGGGCATATTCCAAAAAAGTGATTGATCTTAAGGCCATTGAACTAGCTGGTACTCATTAGAGATCAGCATTTAACGGAATATTTGTGAACATCCAATGGCTACATCTTTAGCATCCTCAATTGGTATCCTTCTCACTTATCAGATATGTAGACACGTTATTAAAGGTGGAAAGTGTTACACACCCAAAGAGCTTAACTCCTACTCATAAGCATTACTGCACTCTTTAGTATTAACTTCAAACCATTGTAATATTTGCACACAAATTTGAGATTCCTTATGGGGCAAGGGGGTTGTAAGAATTCTACTTGTAAACAAGAGGGTTGACTGGGACTGTCATCTTTTCTAAGTTGAGACTTAGAAAGTTAAGACTTAGCAGAAATCATGTCAATGTCTTGAAAGGTTTCGTTGTCAAGTTCCTCGAGTAGTTGCTTCCAAATTCTATAAATCTTGATGCAGATTTATACAAGTGGTTGAATCTTAAGAAAGGGACCTTAGGTGGGGACATAGCCTAGTTGGAGAGGCAAATTTGGTTAAAACAAATACTACGTCCTTCACTTTTTGCATTACTCTTTTACTGCTCAACGTCCCTCATTTGTTTGCTTAATGTCCTTACCTTTATCATCCAATGTCTTGAAGTTTGCTATTATTTATTATATTTTTTGATCACTTCTATATAACAGTTCTAATGCAACGTTAAGCATGCAAAACTTTTAAAATAACTGCATATTGAGTAAACATAATATCTACGACAACAAAAGGCAAAAAGTGTTGCATTTAAACATCTAATGCAACATTGTTATAAAGAATATAATACTTACAGTAAGAATGCAACACTTCTTTAGAATGTTGTAATTCGAAAAAAAAGCAACATTTTTTTTAAATGTTATAATTTGTAGTAGAAATGCAATACTATTTTGCAAATGTTTCATTTATAACACTACAAAAAAGGTTGCATCCCTCCACATTTAATTTTGCTAATAACCACACTTATAAGTGATGAAAGAGCAGTTGCCCACACTTAGGCTAAATGTGGGAAAGTTAAGTGTGTGCAAGTGTTCTCCACACTTAATGGAAATGCGAGTAGAGCTGTATTTCCTACACTTATAAATGCGGAGTAAGTACTAATTACCCACAATTTATGTGATGCCATTTTAAGCTATGCCCACTCTGGAATATGCGCGAAGTCATAATTTTTCTCACACTTAAAAGTGTTACTAGTGTCATTTTAGGTTTTAAAAAATAAATGCTGGTAATTAATATAAAACTTATTAAGTTAAAAATAGAAGAATTGTATACAATTGTTTTTTTTTAATTAACAAGCTTTATACTAATTACCAGCATGCAGCACCCTACATAAATGAATAAAATTAACAAACCAACAAATTAAAATAGATCAACCATCAATTAAATAAATTACATTAGTGCCTGAAAAAAAAATTAGTTGTAGATATAACAACCAAGACTAAGGTAATCAAAACTGAATATTCTTGAATTTTTTTGAATCCATCTTGCTAATTTTTTTGTTGTAGGTAGCTAATTGAACATTTTATTGCTCTATATACTACCTAAAACTGCACTTTGAAAACATGCCTAACATCCAAGAATATAAAAAAAAAATCTCCATCTCCGTGTTCTTCACTGAGAGATGTTAGCTCCAGAAATGCAACCTGTTATAAAATTGAAACACACAAAAAAATGAATTATTAAAAAGATACCCAATTAATAAGGACTACATCATTGAGCAAGAAAGATAACTAATACACACTTTGGAGAGCTAGCAGTGCACGAGGAAGCTAGTGTAGTTGGATGATAGAGATTAACTTGGGTCCAGAACTAGAAACAAGATCTCCTACTTCATGGGGGGATATATGCTATTCTGCTTTGAACTTGCTATGTAAGCCACAAACGAATAAAGCAAAGTAAAAGAGGCATTCGAACATGGACATTATGCCTCGAACATGGACATTAAACTACAATAGTCAGTCAACAAAATACATTTTCTGATGCTGTCTAATGTGTTCTATTTACCAAAAAAAAAAAAAAACGTTGAACAAGCTTCTATTGCAAGCACCAAGCAAGAAAGAAAATTCCAAAATTGAACTCAAAAGAGTTAATTAGGCCAAGTAGGTTTTGAATAGGTTGTTGTGTACTTCTGACTCTGTTATTACTAGGTTGGCATACTTTAGGTTAAGGGAAACCCTAACCACACATTAAGAGCTTATAATTGCCCATATACTAATAAAAACCACAATGGGAAATATATCGCTAACATAGATCAACTCATGACCAATATATTATCAACTACAAAATAAATTCCAGGCCATCAACAAGAGGAACCAAACAAAAGAAAGAACCTACATACTGAACCACTTGCCTTGGCCTTCTCTATTCATCTTATGCTTCATTTACATCACTCATTAAAACCACTACCTCGTAACTATGAAATAGTTGTGCAATCCTCCATCAACAAGTTTAGCAACACAAACATTACCTAAAGGTTACGTGGGACATTGAATTTCATTGCATTCTCTAGGCATGCTTGTGATGCCTGAAAACAAGACGTAGTGAAAGAATGTTACCAAACCCTCGAACATCCAACATCCTGAAATCAAACATTCAACAACAAATTGGTAAAGCCTATAGCCACATATAGTAAGCTAGCATACGGTGTCCTGGTGACCAAATTGCTTGCATGCAAGAGCAGCTTTCATTCAACATTATTGGTAGATTATAATGCTAATTCAATTATCAAAATAGGAAAAAGAGGTACCTGCTTTGAATTTTCTCAAATTATTGGTAGATTATAACCAATAATGTGAGATACATGTCTGCCTGGGATTGATTTTCACATCCATGTCGTCCAGTAAACTTTTACGCTGCTAGAGTTCGTGCGAGTGAAAGGGTCGATAAATTCTTTGCCTATCTCTCATTTGTTCATGAATTCGATTTGAGAAAGGCAGTGATACCCATGGGTTAGGGTTTATACAAGCCCACAAAAATCTTCCTTTCTCTTACCACCTCTGTTGTGCGCGAGTAAGGGGGGCTTAGGCGTGAACCGACGATCGGTAGCATTGCGGCTAGACGCTACTACTCCTGACTCCTCTCTTCTCTTCGAGTATCTTCTCTATGTTCGTACCCCACGAAGAAAAATTTGGAGTATTTACGCGTAGGTTTTCAAAATTTGTTTCTTTTTCAATTGCCGCGATACTTAATCGGTTTACCGCTTAATTAATTAGATTATCATAAAATTAAACTAATTTGTATTTATATATATTTTCTAAGTTCCCACATGCATTAAGTATAGAAAGGGTTTTATAGGGTCCCCACACTTCCTTTAAGCGTTATAGTGTAAGTGTGGAAGGATCTATTATTTTTTACAGTGTAAGTATGTTTTTACAATTGTTTCATTTGTTAGACTTAAAATGTAACACTTATATTAAAGTGTTGCACTTTAAAGACTACTATATTTGAATACGTAGGTTCTTCTCTAAGAAATTGTCAATAAACAATACTAATAAGAAATTATATTTTATGAAAATTTTTATAACATATCCCGTACGTGCTTATAAGGCTATTCAGTTCAATCAAATGTTAACAACGCAGGCCTTTCTCTGATTATTGTTAATAAACATTATATCAAAGATAAAGACAAAGAAATTAAAGAAAAAAGAACTCAAATTAAAATGATATTTTCAAATACTCATTGACCTGTTATAAAATTTTCTAAAGTGAATAAGATGAAGCATGCTAAAACAAAATTTGAATATTTTTTTGCAGTTTGTGGTCAACCGAAAAAGAAGTTATAGGTGATAATAATCCAAGCCAAAATGATGGATTAAAATTATAGAGGATGCGGCAGGAATTTAATTGGATCAATTGTGTTCAACCATAATTTAATCAAAAAATAGAATACATTTGAATATGAGATATTACTTAACATGTCTAATCATTGAATAATCCAACAACTTATAAGGAAACCAGTTCAATCCAATAGTCGTGTATCATTGAACTGCCAAACCTTGATCAGCAATCTGACCAATATTTACTTATATATATGAAAGACAAACGTTTAAAGTACGGCAACTAAATAATTCACTTTAAATTGTTTTTGTGTGGGTGCAACTAAACAAGGTTTTTTTTTTATTTGGTTGTAAAAATTCTATCCTTCACCCTATTTTTATATGACTTAGGAAAACTACATAATACATGCTCCATTCGCATTCCTAAATAGGGACAATGCACATTTTAAATAGGGAAAATGCACATTCTAAGAACAATTAGATGCCAACTAATAGACAACTAGTGTAATAGAAGCAGGAAGTTAATCCTCTGGTACCCTGATGTATGCGACATTAGTAATTCAAGGCATGAATTTTTGGAGTGAATATTTTAGTACCTCAAAGTTTATTGACCGGATTTTTAGGTAACTTCCGTATTTTCTTGACCCCCTAAACTTACGAAATTTGCAATTGTAATTCTAATCCTTAAAAACGTACTTTCAAAAATTTTAATTTTGTACGTGTGTAATTTCTCTTATAAGTACTACTCGACCTCTTTCATTTGGTATCAAATCCACGTGACCCAAAAAGATGTAGTTAATTAAGCTACTTAATGATAAATGTGGGTAATTAACTATGTTTAATACTTGAATCATCACCTACTTCTCCTGCTCTAATTATTCACATATTATTCACTCACCAGAAGAAACCACTTCAATAACGCCTGAATTATATCATGAATATACTTTTAGAATTAAAAGCCAAATTAGCAAAAATTAAGGCTGAAGTTAAATAGATTAAGAAGCAGTTATCTGTAATCCATCTTTCTTTAGTTAATGAGATTAGACATAGTGTAAAATTTTATTCAAGTATTAGTACTCCATTTCAGCATTAATATTATTTTCCAAACCCAAAAAACAAAAATCCATTTTCAAAGCATGATATAAAAATCCAAAACAAAGTAGGAGAAAAATCAACTAAAAAATTATTCGACAAGGCAGTGAAAGAAGAACAGGATAGAATATAAGCAATATAATGTTGAAGAATTACAAAATATGTTTGATAAAGAATAAAATTCAGAAGAATTAAACAAAATCTTGGGTTCTATAGTTGACAAACAAGGTGTATTATCTTATGATAATAAAGAGACAAATAATGTCCAATAAGAAGGAGAAAGATATCAGTAGATAAGCTTAATTAAACTAGAAGATCTTACTGTTGTACCTTTAGAAGCAATTAGAAAGAAACTGGACAAAAAAGGGTAAAATGGTATTTGATGAGGAAATCAATGAGATTGGAGAAGAACTTAAAATAGATGCAATCGAGTCCAATCTAGTTATCAACATTGTTCCTAAACCTTAAGAATTTCGTGAACCTTCTAGAAGAAATACCCATTTTATGAGAACTAGGTACATTGCAACAGGGTGTACAACTAGCTTTCCCTTCAGGTTTATCCTAATAAAAAATCACAACCTTTGAAGAGATTTACCTTACCCCTAATTAGCCAAATATGATGCATGTTAAACATCGATGAAGCTCGTAATAGATAAGAAATTTCGAGCATTGGAAAGAAGGAAGGAATAGTGTCTTTAATTTAAACAACACATGGACTACAGGAAATTTCCTAAGTTATATTGAGCATTATTTTTCTAGCACTGTAACTGGCTGGTATAATTCATTAAATAAGGATGGTAAATATGCATTAAGAATGATGGAAACGCCAGAGGCAATGATCAAAAATTTATGTAAAGAAATCGAAACTGAATTTATCTGAGCTAGCTTGATTTCAAAGAAAAAGGTAGAGAATGGTAAAGAAAGATTAATAACATAGGATTACAGGATATGAGATATCTGAAGACTTATACTGCTGAATTTAGTAAATATTATTACAAACATAGCATAATGAAACCAATCTTGGTATGTTCTATGATAAATTACCATATCCAATCAATTCTATAATAAATGAAAAATACATTCATGGCTTGAGAAAGTAGATGTTATTGATATCCTTGGTATAAGAATCTCTTATCTAAAAAACTATATCAATGATCAATGTCACAATCTCCAAAAATAAAAGTTATGAAGAAATAATTTCTAGACTATTGAGATAATTTGCACCAATAAGAAAAGAAACATGAGAGAAGAAGAAAAAAGGAATTTTATAAGAAAAATAGCTTTAATAAGCAAAGACGGGAGAAACATAAACGAAAACATTATAACAAAACCAACCCCAAGAAGATTTTTTTTAAAAAGCTGCTCATTATCCAACCGAGAAAATAACAGTAAATGTTGGGCATTTAGAGAAATAGGTCATTATGCAAACGAATGCAAAAATGGGAAGAATAACGAGCTTATTGAAACCTTGAGAAGTCTAGATTATTCTGAACTTAGCGACGAAGAAGCACTAGACCTAGCGATAAAAAACGACAAGGGAATTGCTGAGATTGTACTAGAAGATGAATATGAAGGATGTTATTATGAAAAAACTAGTCATATGATGGAAACTAGGTCAATTAGTCTTAGTGATATTCAAGGAGAAGAATATATTATAAATAATCAGAATAAAGATGTCAAAGGAGATTAGGTCCTTCCTATAATTCAAAAAGACATGATCCATAAAAAAAATATCTTTCAATTAAAGAGTGAGTACATATTTGAAATGTTTGAAGGAGATTTAGAGATAAAAGACTGAGTATGATGTGAGATAAGTTAATCTCATTAATTGGAAAAACATCCTTAAGCATTATATAGATAGAAAGTATAGAAAGTATTGGTATATCCATGTTGCAAGTGTCCAAGTACAACTTACTCCTTTATAGTATTATGGTAAATATGTTGATCTTTATGCTTTACTCTATGACATCAAGCATACAAAATTTGATAATCAAAGTATCATAGGGGCTAAGGCTAATTTATGTAACGGATCTATAGGATTCAATTTGCTAACTTGGATAATATGTAAGCCTAAAAAATGAATTTACAATAAAAATTCTATCCCTGAAGATAAAAACAGTTGTGATGGATTTGAAAAGGAGAGGATATCTATTAAGGATATTTTGAAAAGTAATCTATGAATTAGATAATACTATAGATCCCAAGACTAAGGTAACAATGATAGAGGTAGAAAAATTGGAAAGTCCTACTCCTATGCAAAAAATTCAAAGGATAAAATCCAATCCTTAAGAGATAAAAATCGATAAGTCTTGGATATATTGCTTTGCCAATCCCATAAAAATCAATAAGAAAAATTTTAATGAAAATTAATGAAAGTGGAAAATAATCATTAAACCCCAATTGTTAGAAGCATTAGTGCAAAATCACAATGGGGAGAACAGTCTTCATCAGTCCTAATACCATCTACATTCAATAAATTTGTGCTTGGAAGGATATAATAGATATGAATTATGTGCTTGCATCGATAATGGTTGCTTTATATGTTTTGGAAAAATATCATTATTTCCAAAATTTATGTGGGAAAAAGCGAAGAATCCTTCACAAGAAAGGATAGTTGATAATAGCATTATGAGCCACAACGAAGCCATATAAGGTTTATCCATAGAAATAAGAGGAGTCTAGTACATAATTCCAGTTTTGTAGGCTACTGAGCAACCCTCTCGTGATATGATAATTGGTAATAATTTTCAAAGGCTACATTCTCCAGGCAAACGCACCATTAACTAAATAATATTCATGATAAATGCTCACTTAGTTCTTATTGATAAATTAAACAAAGGTTAAAGTCATCAAACGATTGAGTTTATATGTAGCCAGTGTGGTGAGAAGGTAATACCTACATAACTTGGTATAGTACTAATAATCTCACTACTTGAGTTATCTAGTACAAAGCTGATTGCTGAACAACAAGAGCACTTATGCAAAGAACTGTACTGTGATAATCCTCTAAAAGTTTGGGACAAAGATAAGACATTTGCAAAGATTACTTTGTTGAATCCCAACACTAATACCCGAGTCAAACAAATGGTGTATACACACCAAGATATCCACGAATTTCATAAGCAAATAAAAATGCTATTAGATAAAGGGTTAATCAGAAATAGTAAGAGTCCTTAAATTAATTCTGCTTTCATGGTAAGAAATCCTACTGAAAAAAAAATAGAAAATCAACATTGGTAATCAATTATAAAATGCTTAGTGATAATACTATCTTCGATAGGTATTATATTCCTAACCGAACAGTCCTTTTCAACAGAATTCAAGGAGTCTTTTAGTTCTCGAAAATGGATTGCAAAAGCATATTCTCGCAGATAAAAATGGATGAAGAAAGCATCCCTTTAACTGCATTTAGTGGCCCCAAGGACATTATAAATGGATAGTAATGCCCTTTGGTCTAAAAAATGCACCTTAATATTCCAAAGAAGAATGGATGACATCTTCAAAGATCCTAATCACAACTGTCTACTTCACATTGATGATATCCTTGTCTTTCGACGATCATAGAATGGCACAAAGATGATGTCCTAAACATCAACCAAAGATGCATTGATCATGGTATTATTCTTAGCAAGAACAAGTGCATTTATCTTGAACAACTGATTGAGTCTTTACGTTTAGAGATAAAAGTTGAACAAATAATTCGACAAAGACGTACTCTAGACAAAAAAGAAAATTTTCCCTGAAAAGATTGAAGATAGCAAGCAATTAGAAATGTTTCTTGAATGTCATGCCTATACTTCAGATTTCATTAAAGATCTAGCTAAATCGAGAAAACATTGCAGTAGAAACTCAAGAAAGAAGTAAGTTGGACATGGACCCCTTTGATTCAAAGATTGTTCAAAACTTCATAAAGAAGTGTAAAAATCTTCTTGTTCTTAATATATCTAATGAATGAAATGAATTAATTCTTGAGACAGATGCCAACTAAGAGCAATGGAGGGTAGTACTCAAAATCAAAGAAGGAGAACAATTTTGTAAATATTGCAGTGGAAGTTTTAATAAAGCATAATACAACTATCCCACAATGGAAAAAGAAATCCTTGTAGCCATAATGGGAATTGAACCGAAAACCTTTTCTGATTTGAACTGATTGTAAAGGAATACTTGGTTTTGTGAAAGAAGAATTTATCAAATATGCAAGCACAAGAGCGACTCCTGCGTTGGCAGTTTTGGCTCAACCAGTTTTCCCTCTCTATTAAACATGTACAAGGATCGATGAACCCTCTTGCAGATACTTTAACTTGTGAACTCACCAATGGTGATCATCGGAGCAAAACTCTTGCCAGAAAAGGAGGAGATTCAAAATGAAATGCCCTCATTACCATAAAAGGTTTCCCCTTCTAGTAGAATTCTTATGGATATTTTGGAATTTCATCCGAAAAGTATATCATCCTTTGGTCTGTTGCCTCTACCTATCTAACCTCTACCTATCTAATAGTATAAAGATTAAGCCTTTGAGAGTTACAAATGAATTACCTAAGTGTCTTTATGATATTCAAGAAAAAATAAGTTCCCATGTTCAAGATAAATGGTAAGTAGCCTGCATCAATTACTATCATAGTTGTTGTCATGATATTTGGAGTCATGCAACACTATGATCTTGTTTCCTGACAAATCTAGAGTTGGCGGTATTAGTCTCCCAGCAAATTCAATCTCTCAGGAAGACCCAACATGAAAGCCTCGGAATATGGAATAGTAGATCATCTGATTGAAATCCCATATCCGAATTACCCATTCTTGTTAAGGCTAACTAAGTTTGAACTATGTATGTTTAAAAGGATCCATTGGCTTCTTACATCACCTAATGGCCCAACGAAAGTTCAATATAATAAAAGTCTGTATGTCAAAGTACCTTGCACAGTAATTTATTATGAAAACAGAAAAATCAAACCAACCCATCATCCTATTCAATTATGTGGTTTAGGCAATCCCAATTATCAACAACAAGAATGGTTTCTAAAATCACAAGAATAAGTTAGTGATCCTGCTTAAGGAAGAGCCATCGATTTTTATAATGTTTATCATCAAATGTGGGTGTTAATTAAATAAGGAAGAACATTAATGCATTGTGGGAATTATACTTTCATCTATCATAATGATTTCAGCAAATATATGAAAGTAAAATGAGGTACTTTTGAAGATGTCTTTAATCATCTTTTCGATGTCGAACTGAAAAATTCATATCAGAAAAAGGAAAAAGTTATCTTCATGAATTATTCGAAAGATGAGATCCAGAGCATCTCCAACTTGATTGTAATGCTTCCTAATTAAGCATGTTTCACTGTTTGCAATCACTATTCTGATTCCCTCAATTATAACTGATAAACCTAATGATCAAGGTGTTACCGCCATCCAAAAGGACAAAGCGTGAAGCATGTGTATTAGAAATAACATAGTTAGGCATAGCTTGAACTATACACATTCATACATAATCAAACCATATACAGTCAATCGTTAATCAACATAAGGTTTATACACCATAGTAAAACAATTCACCATATAATCTACACCTCCATCCACTAAAGGTTTCAAAATACAACTTCAAAATATGCATGTGCTATGTCACTGTTGATCCATCCAGATTCGCTTGCTCAACTTATTTTCTTCAGCTGGTTCGCTAGCATGGGGCGATTCACTGAGCATTTGCCTAAAACAAAACATGAAAAATATTTTGAACTGCGAGCCGAAGGTCAGTACATGCATTCTTGTATTCTTAAAAGATCTCTGAATAAATTAGTTGCGTTCCTGCTTTGCAATTCATTTCAAGTTAAAATAGTGAATGTGATGAATGTAAAGCTGCATTGCTAGCTATTATTTGATAGTGAACCCCTTGATACTGTTATGATCTATGGATAGGTGTACACCTGCCAAGCCGATTGGGGACCTCGCCTGAAGCTGCTTGGGCAATTGAAGGCCGAATGCTCTAAAGATTATAACTAGTGGGGTCACTGATTAAGTGACAAATCACTAAGTAAACAGATTAATTGATGTGCTTATCAAAACTTGATAACTTTGATAAACACCGTCTAATTTCTAAAGATATAGGCAATTAACGTACCTTAAGTCTTTAAAATGCAATCTCACTTGACAATACTTATGCACAATAGGAAACAATAGACTAGGCATCGTTTCTGCTTAAGAAATGTAGTTATAGGTAAATCCAGTTAGTAAACAACTTTCACTCCCATAATTTGTAACTTTATGGAAATTGATTAATAAAAAAGGCATTCACAATTCTAACAATTCAATATAAGATATGTTATACAAAAATGATTTTCAAAAATAAATAAGTTAGGGTCATTGAATAAGAAGTAAAACAAATTGGAGCAAAATAGACCAAAATGAAATAATTGAGGTGATAATGAAAGGACTTTAATGGATATAAGTGGAATATGGGTTTTTGATGTTTTTGAAATGAATAATAAAAGGTTTAATGCCAATACGGCTGTTGTGAGGTTCATGAAAGCTCATATGACCCTAGTTTGGCCGGATAGACACCAATCTTGAATCATCACTGTCCCCACATCTCAAACTTCAGTGTCATGCCCATGTAACTCGGTCGTCCAACCCATGTTAGATTCTATACATAATCAAAGTTGTTGAACTAACTAAACTTTGTAATTTTTTTGCAATATCCATAATTACATAGAAACTCCTGATAATATTTTCGAATATCACGATTTCTTTCTTCCTTCATATTACCGTTTGAAGGTCTACTTTAGAAAATTCATTTCTTTCACCCCCAACCTCCAATTGAGCTATAAAACCCAAATATGAAAATCTTAGGAAGTCCTACAACACTTTCATTAAAGTACAAAACCTAATTACCAAAACACGACCCCTAAAACTTAGCTGAAACACAACTATGCACAACTCAAGTCTCTCTTGTGTAGTCTTAGCAAAATGGCCATAAGGTTTTCTACAGAACTAGGAATGAAGTGATTCAAAACGAATTTGAAAGATAACTCATGGATCTATCTACCCACCAAAAATTACAATTTTTTGATGGGGCAAATAGTACCAGTTTACATAGCCATATTACTCAAATTTACTCCATAATCATCTACATCAAATTTTCAATTCTTCTCTTTTTCAAAATCACTCAAAACACATCCACAAGCTTACTTTTTTGCAGAAAAGAGCAAAATGACTTTTTATAATCAATTGGGTAAATTTTCATAATGCACCCCTTCATACAAAATCACCTGAAGTGATTTCCCAAGTTAAACAACACATCTAGGATTTATTTTTTTTAATCCAATTATACACAAATAATAGACTTGACGCTAGAAATAAATCAACCCATGCTTGATCACCATAACCTTAACTTATGACCAACTTATTCTTGCATTTAAACTCATCCAAACATAACATAAAGATCATGATGTCCATTACTAATGCCAAAGATCACAAAATCAAATACAAAACAATTCAATTCCATCACTTCAAATTTAAGCTTGCATAATCATACGCAAAACCTCAACCCTTGCATACTTTCAAGGCCAACAATTAAAACATCAAAATAACACTTGCTTATATCAAGATAACATGATCCATAATCGAGTCCAACATAAAACCAAGAATTAAACAAAGTTGGGTTAAGGTTTTTACCTCACTTACAAGCTTGAAGGAGAGAGATGAAGGTGGTTGACGAAGGGGGGAATGTGTGGAGGAGAGTAAGAAGAAAGCTAATACTTATCTTGGTGGAAAATAATTTTGATGTTGTCCTAATGCTTGGATGATATTTATGCATAAAAAAAGGCTTCATGGTAATTTTAATTAGATATACATAATGACAATTTGCTAAATCAAGTGCATAAGCTTTTGGGCTTCAGGTTGGGCCCAAAATGAATTGAGCTCGTTAATAAAATGCTCCATTGTGATAAGGTTTTTACATAGCTCAAATTTAAATTTTGGTGATGTTAAGGAAAAATTGATCACTTAAATCATAAACAGCAAGGCCTACTATAAATTTTCTCAAACCTTTATGTTAATAAAAACCCGAATTGCAAAGTGAGGCTCAAATGAATTTTTCCCAATCGGGATGATTAAACGTGATAAACAAATGCAAGAAAATTAACAACGTGCTTGATTAAATAAATAAACATGATTTAGGATTGGGCTATTACAATCTTTCCCCCCTAAAGAGTTTCGTCCTTCAAACTTATGAGCTTTGACAAAACATGCAAGTTTATCTTAAATAGATGTGGGTACTTGGCTTGAATCTCATCCTCAGTTTCCCAAAGTAGCTTCTAAGCAGATATCATTTGCCCAACGTACTTTGATTAAAGGTGTCTACTTGATGCGTAACTACTTAATCTTGCGATCTAGTATCTGGACTAAGTGCTCTTCAAACACTAGATCCTCATTGACCGCAATGGGTTTGGTTAAGAGAGCATGGTTAGGATCTAGAATGTACTGCTTATGTTGTGAGGTAAGTAGCACGTTGTACATGTGTTTAGGTTATATAAGCACATCTAGTCGAGAAGCTATGGGATTCAATCTTTCAATAAACTTGCTAGGTCTAATAGATCTTGGCCGTAATTTAGCTTGGAATTTAACCTCCTTATACCCTTAGTACGTTGGCAAAACTTTGAGGAAAACCTTATCATCTACCTGGAACTCCAGGGATCTCCTTCTTTTATCACCATAGCTTTTATGTTGGTTCTAATAGTCTGTTTTCAAGAGTCTTTTGATGAATGTCACCTCATAGATTGTTGAAGAAGATCTTCATGACCTAAACGATGATTTTTTCATTAATGCCTACGTCATTTTATCCTGATATTTCATGTAAATTTCTCTACTAGTATTTTCACAACATCGACCGCTGGGATTCCCATGCTTTCTTCAAATACAAATGTTGGTCGTAGGTCCTGAACTACTACAGACTCCAACTTAAAAGAGTTAGATCCATTGATATTTTTAGATGCTTGCCTATGTGACACGAATTGAATATCCAAGTTCTCAGGCCCTCTCACGAGATTCAACTTAGTAATGGCTATAGTGTTAGGGGTATGTTGTGCCTTCCTTCTTAGGACATTTGCTACATTATTTGCCTTTCCCGAGTGATATTGGATTTGCAAGTCATAAAATTTAAGCAATTCTAGCCAACACCTTTATCTCAGATTGAGCTTCTAATGAGTGAAAATGTACTCCAAGCTTTGATGGTCAGTATGGTTCTTACAAGCTACTCCATACAAGTAATCTTTCCAAATTTTCAGTGCACAAACCATAACCACTAGTCCTAGGTCATGGGTAGGGTGATTTCTCTCATAAGGCTTGAACTGTCGGAAGGTATAAGCCATCCCTTTATATTCTTGCTAATTTGTAGCTTCCTTCAACAAATTAGTTTGAGAAGATGTTATCTGTGAAAAAAAAATCCTTCCAAAAACTCAATAATACCCAGCTAAACCCAAATAGTTTCTAGTCTTAGTAACATTGGTGGGCCTTGGGCACTCTGTAACTACTTTCACCGTCTGCAAATCAACCTTAATTCTTTCCTTTGAAACCACATGTCCTAAAAATACCACTTCTTCTAACTAGAACTCATGTTTTTTGTATTTTCTATGCCATTGATGTTCCCTCAAGGTCTGTAACACTGTCCTCAAATGAATAGTATGCTCATCTCTGTCCTTAGAGTATATCAAGATATCCTCTACAAATACCACCACAAACTTGTCCAAATAGTTTCTGAAACTCTATTCATAAGATCCATAAAGGCTGCGGGGGCATTGGTCAAGTCAAAACGCATCACAGAGAATTAATAGCGACCCAAACTTTGTCCTAAATGTAGTTTGGGAATGTCTTTAGGTAAAATCTTAAGTTAATAGTATCCTGATCTCGAATAAATCTTGGAAAAAACTCTTGCTCCTTACAGTTGATCGAATAAACCATCTACCCATAACAATAGGTATTTGGTCTTGATGGTGATCTTATTTAGCCCTATGTAATCAACACATAACCTCAAGGTTTTATCCTTTTTCTTTACAAATAGAACTCGGGCACCCCATGGTGACACACTTGGTCTGGTAAATCCCTTCTGTTATAGCTTATCTAACTGAATCTATAGTTTTCTAAGCTCTATTTGGGCTATACAATATGGGGCTTAGAGATAAGTTGGGCATTAAGGATTAATTCAATCTCAAAATCAATTTCTCCTTGTGTGGCAGACCCAGTACCTCTTTAGGAAAACATCTCTAAATTCACAAACTACAAAGGTATCTTCTACTTTTTCTTCCTGTGGTTGAGTGTTGATAACATAACACCAATGCCCAATATATCCTTGACATAAGAGCTCACTTACTTACATAATAGAATTTAAAGGATAAGGTATTTCCTCTCTTTGCCCATAAAACATATTTCTCTCTCTCATTCATCCCTTGAAATAGCCTTAACGTCCTCACAATCTATCATGATCCCATTAGTACACAACAAGCTCATTTCCAGAATGATATCAAAGTCTGATGAGTCAAATTGAATTAAAACTTCAAGGACTACTATTCCACCAATAGTAATTGGAATAAGTTTATAAGAGATACGACGCTAAACTCTAGAGTCATTTGGTACCTTGATTCTATAATTGGTTTTTGTTTCCTTATTTTCAAGGTTCGGTTGTATGGCATATCAAGTGGATATAAATGAACGAGTGGCAACTGAATCAATCAACATGAAAATGGCTTTGAAATTAAAAGAGAATTCTGGTAACTACCCTACCAGAGGTGGCAAGTTCATTCTTGCTCAACATATAAGCCCTTCCTACAACTGAGGGCCTTGAAGGTGGGAGTCGTTGTCTACAACCTTCAGTCTTCGGGGACAAGCAGCAATGAGATGCTCTAGACTACCGCACCACATGCATTTGTTAGTTCGCACTCGGCACTCAGGAGTGGTGTGGTTAGTTCTTCCACATTTCCCACAGGGCTCTGCTAAGGTGCAGAACGACTCTTAGGAGAAACAGGAGCAGATTTCTTCTAGCTTACACTCTTGCTCGGAGCTCCATATTCGATCCACCTCCTCTTTTGATTAATCAGGTTCAAGGCCCTCAATTCAACCTTCAATCGTTCCACTTTAGTTGCTCGCTCACATAACTCTTGATAGGTAAGGATTGGCTGAGCAACGAGTGGGTTTCGAATATAGAAAGTGAATCCCTCTTCAAATCTCCTCATCTTCAGTCTTTCAGGTGACACAAACTCTCAGAACAAACCTGAATAGTTCTGTAAATTTGCTAGCATACTGCGTCACAATCATACTACCACTTATCTTTAGTTCTTTTAGAAATCTACTCCAACTGAAGTCAGGCCCTAAGAGCCTATCCTTAACAACTTCCACCAAAAGTATACTTCCTCAGTTAGATAAAATATTCGAATCTTCATCTTTTTATCCTCTAGAACCTCCACTGTTCTGAAAATCTTTTCTATCCCTCTAATCCATGCTTCTAGCTCCAGTGGATCATACTTTCCATCATATACTTTAAGGGTTCCATCGCCCACCCTATCTGCTATTCTTTCATAAGCTCAAACACCAAGATCTGTTAGTACTTAGAATTCCTATATTGCTAACCAATTCAGGGAGAATTGAGGGCATTCCACTAAGAGTTATTGGCACATTACACAAAACTTGGTCACTTAAGCCCTGACTATGATCTGAATTTTCTTCTTTGTGGGTTTCTGCATTGTTTTACACACATTCTGATATTCTAACTATCCATTCCGCTGATTAATTCAGTCAACTAACTACAACCAACATCTAAGATATACATACACAACAAATACAATTAGCATGGCCCAAATATTAGTAAAACATAACACAAAGCTTCAGTATATCATTACCATAATTGGTCGTGTACATATATATACATGGTTCCACAAAGAATATCACATCCAACTGACCACCCAAGCTCAACCTTTGCACACACATCCTAAATAAAACACTACTTAGCCCTAATAAACTAAGTTCACCACATGCCCAGAAGTAGGCAGAACTAGTCAACACAATCGAAAAGACCTGCTTAACTATATACAATGTCATAACCTGCACAAAATTCATCTATCCAATTGGCTATACTATATACATGTGGGATCAAAAAGTAATCTATGTGAGATGTCAACATATAATATAAATTAAGCTAATGATCCCTAGATGAATCATAGTCTAGGTCAGACTCATCCCCAGGCTCCCCACCCGCGTCAAAACTATTGTCTGAAATACCAATCTCTGGATTCTCATCATTATGATCGAACTAATGCTCCTCCAATTCGAGGTCCTTATCTGAGTCTTCTAAGAGGTTACCATCAGAGCTAAACTATGGTGTATTAGGGAGATCCATAACAATGTGGACCTTATTTGATCCATCAGATACAAGGACCCCCTCTTTAGGTCCCAGAGGCTTTGGGTTGTCTGGCAGCTGAGGAGTGCTCGGTGCAGGTGGTGATGGTGTGGGTGATACAAAGTGTAATGAAAATATATATTGCAGAATGTCCATGTTATCCCCTCTCGGCTCAAACTCCTCCCTTGATAATAACTCAGTGATAATGTTAGCTAAGGTCTCGCGAAACTTAAATCTAGGTTCATCCCATCCCAAGGCTCGAGTCATCATAAAGTTACGATATCGAGTCCTAAACTCAAGCCAAGGGCCAACAGTAGACAAGGTCCACAACAACCTACATGTATGGACCATAACAGTATAAAACTCAAAAATGGGGTATGCATGTGCGCTACCATACTAACATATAGTAAAGAGATGTGAATGGCCATAGAAGTACCTAACATCATATTCACTACATATGGATCCATCTAACAAGGAGGAACACAAGTGAAGAACATGGGACAGATAATCAGGCATTTCTACTGTCATAAATCTCTAATGATATATTAATAACCTTCACTAACCAACCTTCTCGCCCTCTAATCTCTACTCTCCATACTCCATATCCCATCAAAGAAAATCAACCTGGCTCTGATACCAAAACTGTAATGGCCCCTAATTAAGCATGTTTTACTGTTTGTAATCACTATTTTTATTTCCTCAATTACAGCTGATAAACCCAATGATCAAGGTGTTACCACCGTTCTAAAGGACAAGGCTTGAAGCATGTGAACTAGAAATAACATAGTTAGGCATAGCTTCAACAATACACATTCATACATGATCAAATCTTACACAGTCAACTGTTAATCAACATAAGGTTTATACGCCATAGTAAAATAATTAGCCATATAATCTACACCTCAATGCATTGAAGGTTTCAAAATACAGCTTCGAAACATGCATGTACCATGTCACTGTTGATCCATCCCGATTCCCTTACTCAACTTATTTTCTTAAGCCGCTTTGTAAGCATAAGGGCAATTCACTGAGCATTTGCATAAAATAAAACTTGAAAAACATTTTGAACTATGAGTCGATGCTCAATATATGCATTCCTATATTGTTAAAATATCTCTGCATAAATTGATTGGGCACCCCTTTTGCAATTCATTTTAAGTTAAAACAGTGAATGAAATGAATATAAAGCTGCATTACTAGTTATTATCTGATAGTGAACCCTTTGATAGTCTTACGATTTATAGATAAGTGTACACTTGCCAAGTCGATTGGGGACCTGAACTGAAGCCGCATGGGTAACTGAAGGGCGAATGCCCTGAAGATGATAATTGGTGGGGTCATTGATTAAGTGATAAATCACTGAGTAAATTGATTAATTGATCTACTTAGCAAAACATGTTAACTTTGATAAGTACGCTTTGATTTCTAAAGATACAGGCAGTGAAGATACCTGACGTCCTTAAAATGCAATCTCACTTGATAATACTTATGCACAATGGGAAACGATAGACTAGGCCCGTTTCTGCTTAAGAAATGTAATTATAGGTTAATACTGTTAGTAAATAACTTTCACTCCCATAATTTGCAATTTTATGGAAATTGAGTAATAAAAAGGGCATCTACAGTTCAAACAATCCAATATAAGATATGTTATACTAAAATGATTTTGAAAAATAAATAAGTTAGGGTCATTGAAGTTGAAGTAAAACAAATTGGTTCAAAATAAACCAAAATGAAATAATTGTGGTAACAATGAAAGGACTTTAATGGATATAAATGGAATATGGGTTTTTGATATTTTTGAAATGAATAATAAAAGGTTTAATGCCAATACGGGTGTTGTGAGGTTCATGAAAGCTCGTATCACCCTACTTTGGCCTGATAAACACCAATCTTGAGTCATTACTCTCCCTAGTTCTCAAATTTCAATCTCATGCCCATGTAACTAGGTTTTCCAACCCATGTCAGCTTCTATACATAATCAAGTTGTTGAACTAACTAAACTTTGTAATTTCTTTGCAATATCCATAATTATGTAGAAACTCCTGATAATATTTTCAAATATCACGATTTCTTTCTTCCCTCATATTACCGTTTGAGGGTCTACTTTAGGAAATCCATATCTTTCACCCCTGACATCCAATTGAGTTATACAATCCAAATATGAAAATTTTAGGAAATCGTCCAACACTTTCATTAACAGTATAAAACCCAATTGCCACAACACGGGCATTAAAATTTAGCTGAAACACAACTATGCACAGCTCGGGTCTGTCCTACGTAGTCTTAGCAAAACAGCCATAAGTTTTTCTACTCAACGAGGAATGAATTGATTCAAAAGGAATTTGAAAGAAAACTCATGGATCTATCTACCCACCAAAAATCATAATTTTTCGATGGGGCAAACAGTACCAGTTTAATCGCACATATGCCCCTGTTTCTGGTCTATTCATAGCCGTACTGTTCTTGTTTTCCCCTTTTTCTTCACATAATTCCCCTCCAAAATCAATCCTTAAAATCATTTAACAAAGCCTTCTTTCTTCTCATCACCTTACACAACCATGTTACTCAAATTTATTCCATAATCATCTACATCAAATTTTCGATTTTTCTCTTTTTCAAAATCAGTCAAAACACATCCATAAGGTTACTTATTTGCATAAATGAGCAAAATGATCTTTTATAATCAATTGAGATAATTTTCATAATCCACCCTTTATACGAAATCACCACAAGTGATTTCCCAAGTTAAATAACGCATCCAAGATTCATTTTTTTATCCAATTATACACAAATAATGGACTTGATCCTAAAAATAAATCAACCCATGCTTGATCACAAAAACCTTAACTTATGACCGACTTATTCTTGCATTGAAACTCATCCAAACTCAACATAACTATCTTGATATCCATTACTAATGCTAAATATCACAAAATCAAATACAAAACAATCCAAATCCATCACTTCAAACTTAAGCTTGCATAATCATGCGCTAAACTCATCCAAACTTAACATAAATATCTTGATATCCATTACTAATGCCAAAGATCACAAAATCAAATACAAAACAATCCAAATACATCACTTCAAACTTAAGCTTGCATTATCATGCGACACCTCAACCCTTGCATACTATGAAGACCAACAATTAAAACATCAGAATAACACTTGTTTATATCAAGATAACATGATGCATAATCAAATCCAACATAAAACCAAGATTTAAACAAAGTTGGGTTATGTTTTTTACCTCACTTATAAGCTTGAAGGAGAGAGGTGAAGGTGGTTGAGGAAGGGGGGAATCTGTGGAGGAGAGTAAGAAGAAAGCTCATAGTTATCTCGGTGAAAAATGATTTTGATGCTATCCTATTGCTTGGATGATATTTATGCATAAAAGGGCTTTATGGTAATTTCAATTAGATATACATAATGACAATTTGCTAAATCAAGTGCATAAGCTTTTGGGCTTCAAGTTGGGCCTAAAATGAATTGGACTCGATAATAAAATGCTCTGTTGCTATAAAGTTTTTACGCAGCTCAAATTTAAATTTTGTGATGTTACGGAAAAATAATTTGATCACTTAAATCACAATTATCATGGCCTACAATCAATTTTTCTGAAATTTTACATTAATAAAAACCCAAATTGCAAAATGATGGCCCAAATGAATTTTTCCTAATCGAGATGATTAAATGTGATAAACAAATACAAGAAAATTAATAACATGCTTAATTAAATGATAAATATGATTTAGGGTCAGGCAATTACATTGATAAAGATTTTGATAATTATCCAGATAATGACGGACTAGAAGATGTTATTGAAAATGAAGGCATGTAGAATCTCAATATAGATGACAAATCTTGTTAGTATTAAAGGCTCTAAAGGGTTTTTGCATCATTATTGTACTGTTTTGTAAAGTGTAAAGTTAGTAAAATAATGCAGTCCACTGTAACCATGTGAATGTAGGTGAAAATATCAGTTTGTGTACTATTGCCAATAGGGCACCCTGTGTAGTCCAATCCTCTATGAAAGGAGAGGACGAGTTCTAAGAAGGGACATGGTCCTTTGAGGAGACTTCAGCAAAAGAGAAGCCAGAAATCTCCATTTTTCTATGACCAAGCATTTCTGATGATCTTAGTAGTTTAAGTCCCTTTTAAATCTTTCCATTGTAATATTTTCACTTTCAAGCTTTCAATACAAGAAGTCGGAATGTTATTTAGTCAAACCTTATTTCTTAAACATTATGATTTCTTAATTAAAGTCCAACTATCCTTAAAAATATAAGAAAAAAACTTAGTTAGTGGTCCGAGATGGGAAATGAAATGGATATATGATGTGCCTGATTTAAAGAAAGTGTGGTTGAGATTGGCAATTTCTATCAACTAGAAGCTACAGAAACGCCAGGGTCCAACATCGACTAAGTCCACGTAATGGTTGAAACTCTCTAATTAAGTTATAATTATTCTACTAACCATGTTATGCCCAAAATCATAGAAAATATAATATTTATGATATAAGTAGTATATTATGATAACTAGTATTAGTAAAGTCATTATAAGAAGTTTAATCGTTTAAAACAAGCATATTTCCTAAAAAAACCCCTTAAAACAGCTTTTTTGCATATTCTACCCAATTATAGGGTCTTTAAATAATTTCTAAAAGTTTTTGGTCAAAAGTGAGAAAAGAAATAGTATGGGAGGTATTAAAAAATTAAAATATTCATTCAAAAGGTAGCAAAATCAAAACACCATACCTCATGACACTTAAAAATTAAGCAAAAAAGTGAGGCCCCAAAAAAAATCATTGACACCTACGTCAAGGTACTAAAAAGTCAATTGTCCTAATAGAACGAATACCAATTCATTGTTCAGCTGTGCATCTAATGAGTATTTTAGAAGGTAGTTTTAGGACAAAAAAATTGATGATTAGGAAGATTAAAAAAGGGGGAGGGATTATCTCATTTGTCATGATAGATACAGTTACAAAATAGATAGGACAAGAAAATACGAAAAAGAAGGTTGAGTAAACACATATTGGAAGAGAGATTGGCAGGGGGAAAATGATCTTGACGTACATAAGAAAAATCGAGGAAGAGATAGAATACTAGAGAAGAGAAAGGATTAATTTTTGCCATAAAAGAGTAACTCTTTACTATATTTAGTCTTGATATTTTCAAGATATATATCTCATAATAAGTATAAATTACTAAAACATAACATCCAAAAGTATGGGTTGCTGACATTTAACTAGATGAAAATCTAGTTTTGTTAGCAATGAGATTTGCCACGATATGCTGATGTTTTGCTACAAAAAGCCTTTTGTGGAAACTTAATCTATTACACAAGGTTTTTTATTTCTAATTGGTTTCGCTACGAAGTACATAGCTTTTGTGGCAAATTTACTTGCAACAAATTGGTATTTGCTATAAAAGCATATAATTTGTAGCAAGCTCTTTTCTCCGCAAAATCTGTATTTGCTACAAGAAGGTGATATTTGTAGCAAAATGTAAGCCATGAACTATGTTATAGTCGCTATTTAGCTTCATTTTGTGGCAATTCACTTTTGCCACAAAATTTATCTTAAAAAGTGTTACACTTTGATCACATTTGGTTTTTTATTATTATTATTATATGTTCGAACACTATTTAGCTTTTATAAGTAATAATTGTTTGATGATATTTTCATGAATACATGCATACAATAGTAAATTAATCTAACCAAATCATACTAGTATATAATCATCATATGATGTTTGCTATCATAGTAGCTACTAGAATTTTGACAATTGTATATGTGTAGTTCATAATTCTGAAACTATAAAGGGATTTTGCCCCTGTTCAGCAAAATTAGAGGTTCAAGTAGCAGATACCAGTTCAGATAGCGAATAGTTGTTTAGGTAATGGATAACGTTTCTAATTTAGCTGTTAGTGGATAGCTATTTGGATGAGCAGTTGAAATAAATGTATTCGGTAAATTTAGCAGTTGGGTTAACTGATTAATGTACAGTGACATAAATTGATATAGATAATTTTCAAGGATAAAATTTCGAAAGGATATTTTTTGATAAAAAAATATGAAACGCTACTTTTGAATGCAAAATGTTAATAGTATTAGCTTTTCAGAAACGCTACTTGAAATGCTAGTCAAAACACTATGTTACCAAACGCTCAAAATTAGCTCATGAGTGTATTGACTTAGTGAAAATATCAAACACTACCCAAAATGTTGTTGTCGAACACGCCCTTTAACTCATCCATATAGGTGTTGAACTTCTTTTTTTGGGAGCCGAGGGTGTGACATTGTTTTAAGAAGGGGAAAATAAAATGAGCTAGGTTCATGATCAAGATAATCTTCTTCATGTCAAATCTTTAACAAAGATTGCTCCCTATGAAGAAGTAAGACCTGCAATAAAAAAATGAACACTTTAATAAGAATTTAGCCTTCACATTTCAGGAGTGAGAAGAAACAATTTATAATCCACAACATATATGGGATAAGTTTATTATGCGAAAATTACATTCTAAGTTTTTCAACATGTACTGTTGCACACCTCACTTAAAAAAAAATAAAATAAACGTACTAGATTGTAATAGCTAACAACAACCACAAAGTTGCGAAGCATATGACAAAGCTCTATACGTTCTAAGAGCCTAGTTTAACTAGAAAGAAAAAATAGTATGACATCAATGCGTTTTGCCTAAGCATGCCTATTGGTGGCTCATTTGGAACAGAGATTGTCAACACAGAGATTGTCAGTCGACATGAAGATTTTATGGCTATCTAATGTTATATTGGTGGAGATACAAGAGTATAATGGGGAGCATAGAACACTTGCACATGATGATTTGTAGCTATCGAATGTTATTTTAGTGGAGATGCAGGGGTGCCACAAAGGGCATAGACCACTTGTAGTTTTGCAAGTGAGTGGCTTTGAAATCTAAATGGTAGCAAAGACTATAGCAAATAATTTTTAGAGCCCAAAAAAACATACTCAATTTTATTGTTACTACAATAGCCTATGACACTTTAAGAGAACAAGACTAGAAAATTTGTATGCATGTGAACCCCTTAAAGACTGCCTATAGTTCTTGCACAACCTCAAGAACTGCCATATAACTTATAGGAGCTGCTAGATGTGTTCTGACTGTGGTAATGTGTTTATTGTGAGTGGCTATCGTGCAACATCAAAATAAATCTCAAAGAAGCAAGTTGATTGTCAGGACTATATAATTGCCAAACTAGGTGTAACTGAAATTTCAATATAATTAAGCTACATTGGCTGTGTCATATAACTATATCCTGACCAAAAGTATCAGTAAGTAATATCCTCATATTTAAATATAATAATCAGTGTAACCAAGTGATATTTTATAGTAATACCACTAAGAAAATGAACAATTATAAAGAAATTACATCAAAATTAAGATAAACAATTGATATCAAGCAATTTAGAAGCTAAATTGAAACGTTTTAAAAAGTTCAATTTAATTTCAGAGTAGAAATGTCCAAATTAAAGCCTTAAATGAATCACAACAAATTGAGAGAGTGAAATATTTAATGTTTACCTTCAAAAAGAGTAAGCAAATGACAAGAAAAAGGCCATCCCAAGCAGCAATAGATCAACTAAAAATGATTTTGAAACCAAGAAGTCTAATCAAACCATTTAGTTAGCATCATAACAGCATTTTCACATAAAATTGACAACAAAATGTACACATTTCACTACTTCAACTAAATTAAATACATATTAGTAATCTAATCTCTTAATAAATTCTATCCCGTTTCCATTTAGTTAATTAATTATGGGCATGAAATATCAACTTTCATAAATCCTTCTTTTGTAGTTGCTTAGGAAGCAAGAGAAAATGGCATGAATGGGTAATTTCTGGAATACATAAGGAATTCAAAAGCTTGAAGTTCCTTATTCGAAAGAAAGAAAAAGCTTCTTGGCTTAAGGGAGATTGACTAGACCATTAAAGAAAAAAAAAGCAAGGAGACCCTTGATGACGTACTGCATATAGAAGGCTTCATTATACCAATACAAGCTTCTAACTTTTGGAAATATATGAATTTCATCATCCTTTATATTGACATTTGGCAACGAACACCAAATCGAAACAAAATACAAATTTCTATCTCTAGACGTCGGATAAACGAGTTGCCATCCTTCAAATCCTTGATTTATGTGGCGGACTATAGGCATACATTTATTTAAGACTAGTAGTGGCATATATTACCTTGTTAACCCTGAGTAACAACAAAATTTTGATAGTTGATGTAGTTTCTTTTTTTTTTCTTTTTCTCGAAAAAAGTTACAGTTTCCCCTTGCTCTAAAAACTGAGTTTTGACAAGCAAGCTTGGCAAACCCAACATATTCAACTACCCATAAATGCCAGTCTATTGACTTCTCCCTTACTAATTGTCTCACTAATCAAGATACATGTAATAAACTAGAATCTAAATAGAAGGTTCTAGATGTTTGGGTGTCAAAATTTGAAATAATATACTTTTCTTTTTTCTGGAAAAAAATGTGAATTTCATTGCATTGATTCAAAAAACCCAAACTTACAATCTATAAGTACCTATAATAAGAGCTACCTACTAGGTAGGGTTCTCTATAATATTAGGCCTTTAATCATCTATATAGTACTTTTACCAATCAAAATTATTCTTCCTACCATATTTAAGGTACCCCATTATCATCCGAGACCTTAAGTTCAAGTTGTTCTTTGAATTGAACAATTAGCATTTATAATTCACCAACATCTACCTTATTTTGCACTTAAAGAACAATAATGATTTATAATGGGAAACTAGAACCAAATAACCACGATTTCACAGATGAAGTTAGTAAATCACCATTTTTTCCTATTGTTAATAAGCTACAAGAAGGGATGAAATCACAATACTAGTTGAGATGAAGTCAAATACCCAACAAACCAAATAGGCCTAAAATACTACCCAATCTTAATGAACTCCATATAGGATAATCCGCTAAAATCAATTAACTTAGGCTACCAATAAGAGTTGTCTTCAACTCCCTTACTGTACAATGCATTTACATGTAAACCATCCATGCCTAACTTACTGCCACTTTCCATTAAATTCATGAGTGTTGACTCCCCTAAAACCCTTGCTTGAATTTTGGATGAAATACAAATTTTAATTTGATTAAATTATGAGTTGCTTACTCTTAAATCTTGCCTGATTATATGCATATTGTTTGGGTTAATTTAGAGCTGCTAATAATATGAGATTATGGTTCTGTATATGCCAATACTTTTGAAAAGGTTAAGATTTGCCTAAATTTGTTAATATCTTTTGAGATCATATTATGAAGATTGTTGCTTGCTTAAAATCAACTACTACATAGCATAGTCAGTGAGATGTTCAGCCTAAAATCAAGTAGTTAGCCATTGGAAGTCAAGAATATAACCGTCGAGCAAAACCGCACGAATTTAAGGGCTTCAAAGCTACATCTCAAAGCCTTGAAATCTAACTAAAGATCAGCTTTCCTTTTTCAAATGAAACGGTCACTTCCCTCAATGACCTCCCAACCTCTCCAACATCATTGCCTATAAATATAGAGGCATTTGCAGATGAAGATGATGCAAGAGAGAGCACAAGCGAAACTTCACTCAATACTCACTTGCATACCTTGAGCTTTAATTTGATTTTTCAGTCTATTAAGTTGTACTGTTCAAAGTTGCAATTAGGTGGTATCATAGAGTTGAAGGGTCAACTCTACCAAGCTTTGTTAAGGGTGTCAACTTGTCAGTTGAAACTTAGAGTATGTGTACTCTAGAGTTGTAACTATCTCTCTTAATAAAATTGGGTTAATCCTATAGTTAAGGAACTCTAGGTAGGAATTAAGCCTTTTGAGGCCCAACGTCATTAACAAATACTTGGGTTTTGTCCACTTTTATATATCTTTCTGCTTTTATTTTGATTAATTTTCATCACACTATTCACCCCCTCTATGGTGATTCAATAGCCTTTAAGTTTTCAATGAGCACTACCCATCTCCCTCTCTCATCGCCTTTGCCACCTGCAGTTCCCATCTCCAAAAAAATAGTTATCTCCCACCTCCTAATTTATGGTATTGCTATACCAAATTCAACACCATGTCCTCTCCCAAACAATTGCGAGAATTTATTTGCAAATCAATTTTTTAAAAAAAATTGTGAGAACTTATTTGCAACGTCAAAGTGGAAGGCTAAACATCAAAGTATACGATTTTGCATCCCACCTTGTCAAAACTGTATCAGAATCTAGGTTACTCACACTAAACCTTCCTCTAAAATTATAAGTAATAACTCAACTTATTTACAATAAAACCCTACAAATTTCTTTGTTTCTTTACTACAAAGGCTTTAGCACCCAGTAAGATGACCAACTTTTTAATTATTATTACTTACAAATGTAAATTTTTGTTTCTCAACAAATTTGGAATACCATGTAACCCATATGAAGTCTACATTATTCTGGCTTCTAAGAAACTTTGCCAATTCAATCATGAACAACCCACACTTGTAAAGCACTTCTATAGAATCAATAGGATTACCATACACCTAGATGACCAATTATCAAAATAGCAAGAATACTCTCATCTTATAACTGGATTACAAGGTTGTCCATATCATTTTGAGTAGGTGCTACCATACCTGGAAGTTTAGGTATATAATTTTAGGGTCATTCAAGCACGATATAGCACTCAATCAAAATCAAAACGAGCTTAAGCTGTAAAATGTATAGAAGTAAAAAAAAATAATTTGGTCAACAATGATTTATGTATGTATGACCTATTATAATCAAAATTACCAATTCTGGAGTGCAAAATAACTCTAAGATGAAAAATTATTCAGTATAATTATCAAGAAACAATATGAATTAATTGCAAATAGTCTAAAATTGATTTTAAAAGAATTGTGAACAAAGTGTGATGGAATGGGTAAATTTCACTTTTAAACGATCAAGTAGCAGATGGTAAGAAGGACAAATTTGTCACAAGCTAAAAGCTTTTGCAAACAACACGCCGTAAGAGGCAACACGCTCACATATGAAATGGTAGTCAACCGCGATGTGTGTAACGCCCCAAATTAAACATGTTTCACTGTTTATATTCTCCTTAATTAAAATCTAGACAACCCAATGATAGGGGCATTACCGCCGTCCAAAAGGACAAGGCTTAAAACATGAGTGCTAAACATAACACAGTATATCTGCCAGCGGGGTCCCGGACTGTTACAATGTGTTTGCTACAATCATGCTGAATTGGATTAACAGTCATGTAAGAGGCACTAACGTTGTCACCGTAGACCTTGGCAGGGGATGATACACGAAGGCCAAGATCAGCAAGGGGCTTGCGAATCCAAATGGTTTCAGCGACTGTATAAGCCACAACTCGATACGCAACTTCAGTAGAAGATTTGGAAACAGTGGGTTGTTTCTTGGAGCGCCAGGAGATGATATTTGTGCCAAAAAAACACTGCATAGCTGGTGGTAGATCGATAAGAATCTTTACAACCCGCCCAACCAGCATCCGAATAGGCAACAATGACCGAAGGAGTGGAAGCTGAATGTAACTGCAAGCCAAAACTCAAGGTACCCTACAAATACCTGAAAATACGCTTGACAGCATGTAAATGAGTAGTACAGGGAGCATGCATGCACTGGGAAACTACACGAACTGCGTAGGCAATATCAGGTCTAGTTATAGTCAAGTATTGCAATGCACCAACCATATTCTGTACTCTGTGGCATCAACAAGTAACTCTCGACCTGTAAGGGTCAATGAGGTTCTAGAAAGGGATGATGTATGAATAGGTTTAGCAGTATGCATACAAAATTTGCAAATGAGATCATGGATATATTTTTGCTGGGACAAAAAATTACCCTGAGAGTTTCGTACCACCTGAACACCCAAAAAACAATGTAGGTCACCCAAGTCCTTCATAGCAAACTGATGGGAAAGAACAGAGATGAAGTTATGAAGGACATAAGAGGAACTACCAATGAGAATAATGTCATCGACATAAAGAAGGAGGATCATAGTGGTAGAACCATGGTGATAAACAAAGATAGAGGTATCTGAGGAGGAACAAACAAAACCATGAGATAGAAAAAAGCTGCTAAACTTATGGAACCAGGCACGAGGTGCTTGTTTGAGCCCATAAGTAGCTTTCTTAAGCTTACATACATGATGGGGAAAGTGGGGATCAAGAAACCCAGGTGGCTAGTGCATGTAGACCTCTTCAACAAGAATACCATGAAGGAACACATTCTTAACACCCAGTTGTCGTATAGGCCAACCAAAAGTGAGAGCAAGGGAGAGAACCAAGTGAATAGTGCGGGGCTTGACAAAAGGGCTAAAGGTCTAATGATAATCAATGCCAGCCTGTTGATGGTTACCAAAAGCAACCAACCGTGCCTTGTAAGAATACCATGTGAGTGTAAGTCAAGGCTCTGTCCCAATTAGGGAGCATGGCAGTTTATAAACAATAATTCAGGGAATACAAAATTACATTATTGTCCTCTATACACTATTAGAAGTGTTGCTTTTAGGTAATGCGTGTTGCATCAGTGATTACAAAATTGTGTCACATATGCCAAACAAATGCAGTAGTTAAAATAAGTGTTTGGATTTTTTTTTAATATTGCATTTGGCTAATGCAACGGGACCAAAGATGATCATTTAAAAAGTGTTGCATCATAATTAATACAACATTTTATATTGCTAATATAGCACTTAGAGAGTGTTGCTATAGCTAGGTTTGTTTTGCTATAGTTGATTAAGTTCATATTAGTAAATCATATCATATATATAATATAAAAGTGAATGGCATGAATGGATTGATGGTAGATTGACAAGTGTCATATTATTATTAGGCATCTTTTATTTTTTTCCTTCATTTTCTCTTTAATTCCAAATGTCATAGCAACAAGAACTCAATGTACTCTTTTATTCGTAAAATTTAAATGTCAATAATAGTTTACAATAAATAGCTTTGAGAGGTCAAAAATAACGTTTCTATAAAATTATATAAATAATAAAACTATCATTGTTATAATAAAGGTATCATGTACTCTTTAACTCATGCATTTTGGAAAGTTAAAAATGATTTTATAATTAAATTTAGTTTGTTAATGGTAATAATTGTAGATTTTATAATCCTCTTCTTGTAGAGTTTCAGAAGTAAAAAATGGTTTAACTTTATATATAATGAAATAAAACAATTAAAGTATTAATATTTTATGCAAATATTTTGGTGATTTTAGACATCAGTCGACAAACAATGAAATAAAAATGAATAATAATTTAATGTACCCTTTAAAAATTTTCTACAAATCTATACACTCAATTTAATGTTAATAAACTCAATTTGAGTATGCAAAGTGTATAATGTAAGACAATGCAATTACTATTTAAAAATATCATTGACTATGGATAACTAGGAAATTTGAATAACTCTCAAGAATAAAATGCTTACGCTTAATTATTTTATAAATATTTTAATAAAGAGTAAAATTTAGATAAATAAAAAATAATATTTATTAAAAAATAAAAGTCAGTTTAATGATAGTACAAAAATTTGATTGGCAAGCTTTTTCACTATATGTTACAATTTCATAAATTATTTATGCATATTTTTCAGGTAATACATGTGCATGAGTCACAGACTAAAATGAAAGTCATAAATTCATGTTATTTAAAACAACTACATATAGATTACATGTTCATTTTTATGTTATTACTTTCTTATAATTTATACAGAATCTGATATTTAAATTATGAACCAACAACATTAAAAATACTATGTGAAAAATTAATATCTAAAATTAATTAATTATCGTAATTTGATTTATATTTATTTTAGAATTTTATTTGTTTTAATAATTGTTGTGTATTATAGTATATTTTAGGTATCGATAATGATAAATTATTTTTATTTCGTTATTATCAGATAAACATTAATAAAAATTCATGCGAAGCATGATATTCATCCTAGTATTTATGAATACTCTATTCACCTCTCTCTAGCGTAACTAAGCTTACTTGGGGCCAACAGTAGTCGCTTTGTATTTAGTCCTTTGATCCTAGTTTGTGTTCAGTCCTATGCTACTTTGCTAATAATGTGCCCTGGTTCACATCCGTCACCAAGTTCAATTTAGCAGCATTACATCATTAAAAGATGAGATATCCCTTACCCCCAATCCTCCTTGTCCTTCGTTTTTTGTAATTGCTCTTCTCTTGACAACATCTTTTCTTAGTGTTTCCTCCCTAAAAGAAACTGATCAATAAAGAGGCTATTCAGCATATGAGATATTTTACTTAGAGTTTAAAAACTACAACCACATGTTAATTGACCGCAACAAGCATTGAGTTGATCAAGACAAGGGCACATGTTAGAGGCAGGAGTACTTTAGCCTTCAAGCTTTATGATACTGATTGTGCAGCTTTTATGATAGAAGGAGAACCAGGGTATCCTGTTTCTGGGGATAAGTACTAGGACCCCTGATATTTGGTGAATGAATTACATCAAACCCAAATATCATCTTGATTTCCTCCAAATATCGTCATAGAGAGCATAATTCCCAACTTAGCATCATTAATAATCTGACTTAAGGCATGGCTAAATTGGTCAAGAATATAATTTTAGAAGACTTGACGTTTATGGAAGAAATTATCAATAAGTTTAAGTTGTGGGCACGAACAATTTGAGTCAAACTGGAGGTCTAAAAAATCTAATGCCACTAACTTGGGATACCACGGTATTAAGTATTCTTGTAAATTATCCTTTGCTTCTTTGTACAAAACAATAGGTAATCAATAATTTTTAAGTATGATATAATAAAATCAATTTATTCTGCACTTTTGAAATGAAACTGTCACAGCAGGCCTTCCTATTTAGGTGCCTTAAGGTGTGAATTTGACTTGACATTTTATTGTTATAAAGATCGTATTTTATTTTTTTTCCCCCGATTATTTCCAAGCCAAAGGGCTAAAATTGGGTGAAAGTAAGAACAAGAAAACTACAAATAAAAACACAATAATCTAACAATAATTAGATATCACCAACTTTGAACACTTATTCCCCTCCACCTCCTTTCCCTTCTGCAAATGTTATCACCAATGGGAACTAGCAACTCTACTGAGCAGACAAAAAGTGCAACGGTCCAACGAAGACATGACAATTGCACAAGTGTATTCATTAACAGCCTTTACACATGATTGCTTCCTCCATCTAATGATAACAAGTATGGTAGCGTTTGGTTGGATGCAATGCAATTAGGTGGTAATGCAATCTATCAGGTAATGTAATGGAAATGAAATATAATGCAATAGTGATTACATTACCATGTTTGGTTGGTTATAAGCAAATTGCAGAAGGTAATATGAATACCATTCCATTACGATGTTTGGTTAGCTATCTAATATGTAATGGAATCAACTTTGCATCCAACGTTTTTTAAAAATATTTGTTTCACCAATTAAATACTAATTCAAACTTAAATACTAATTCTAACTTAATACTAAATTCCAACTTAAATACTAAACTTAGTAACTGTTCCACCAATTCCGAAATAGTGTTGACCCAACATTAAGCATAAACACAGATGAGAAATTGCAATAAACACAAATATCTAAACTACATAGCATAGGTTTCACAATGTTTCGTCACATTAAAAGTCCAACAACAAGAGAGCTCTAAATATCCTCTCGAAGAAGAGCTTGCACCCACTCTTCCGTTTCAACATCAGGAATACTAAAAAATACATCTACGCTCTCCGACTCAGATGCAATGTTTCTTGTTGGTCGATCCCTCTCCATGGTTGTCAAACCCAAGTTAGCCAATTCTTCATTCAATTTGGAGCGCTTCTCACTTAACTCGATATCAAAGTCGATAGCTCGACTGATGTTGCTACTCTCAGCCCTTATCTCTCACCCGAGAATAGACGCAACTTCTAATAATATGAATTCTTTAAAGAGTACTTGACGGGGATCAAGCCCCCAATGATCAAGTCAGCATCCCTACTGTCCAACCAATCCAAGAAAAGGAGTCCAAGGCACAAGAGTTAGCTAAAATTATCAAGAACATCACGGCTGCCCAATCTGCGCAGAATCCAGCGCATCAGCCCGGTTTTATGAGCTTGATTATTCAATCTTAAATTGGATTTAAGAAGCTGCAAATCCACTTTTTCGAACCCTTAATATGTCAGCCAGATGGGATCCTAGCCACTGAAGATCTTATCCATGATGATCCAAGTCCTACACGCCCAAGAACAAGGTCTCAAGTGAAGAAAATGGCTCAGTTGTTGCAAGAAAGTGAAGCTAGCACAAATGGGTTCACTAGCCTCAAAGTGCCCGGTTTTGTGCATTCGATTTCCTAAGCTACGTTGTAGCTTATGACTAACATTTTTGCATTTTAGGAATCCTTTTGATGTTGTTTTGTAGGTCCATGCATGAGTTTCAAGTCATACCCTCAAGAGGATTGAAGATCAAGGTCAATTTCCAAGCTACTCCATTTTGCCCCGGTTTTGCACGGTTGGAAGTATTAATTTAATTAACCCTCAAAACCCTTTTGTAACCTTGATTTTCTTGAGGGGGGGGGGATTCTACACATCCTAAAATTACCCCCCACCTTTAAAATACAAGCCATGGTCAATTTTCCTATGCAAACAAAAGGCATCGAAAACCGGCCAGTTTTGCTTGAACCCGGTTCAAGTGAACCGTTTTTTTCTTCCCCCTAAACCAGCCGGCCAGCCCCTTGCAACTTGAATGGCACACTCTCCAATTTTTGGCACACTCTCTAAGGTGTTCTAGTATTGGCTGCCCCTTGAAGAAGAAACCAATAAAAGCTAGACAAAGAGAAGAATGGTGTCGCATTGTGATTGGCTACCCGTAATTTGCCATGCAAATTTCGGCTAGGCACATGGTCTTCTAGCCTTTACTGAATGTTTAAGTGTGTAATAAAGTGTTAAGGTTGTATAATTATCCTAGACATTAGTTTACTTCATGTTTGTGATGTATTAATTCTAGTTAATCTTTGTTGTACCTTAATTAGCTTAAGTAGTTGTATTAAGTCACTAATCATTTCCTTACTAGGAAGGAAAGGGGAGGGGGACGTGTAATAGCTAGAACCTTGGCCATTTTGCTGCTTCATAAAAGCTTTCAAAGGCCATTGCTTCATTTCATAAGTGGTTGAATGAAATTCCAAGTTTGAGAGCATTTGCTTTCTTCTTACTAAACTCTTGCTTGCTTATCCTTAATTAGGCCAATTAAGGTGGTGTCCAAGTGAGTCTTAACCTTGATTAAGTGGTGATTCTGTATCTTAATCAAGATTAAGGGCCCTAAGCTTGAAGGTTGGTGGTGATTCTGTATCCAATCTCAGGTTTAGTTCTATCCTATTCTAGATTCATCTCCATGATTTGCTTAGTGAAGTAATTAACTTGGATTAAGAGTTAATTGCTTTTACTTAGCTAATCTTCCACTTCCATTCACATCCCCACTTCAAATACTCCCTTTTACATCCATTTTCACCATTTACCATTCACTAAAAGAAGCAAAAACCGAAGTAACCAACAAAGGCATTCAACCGTGCCTTTTTTCCTTCCCCACGGTTTTTAGGACAGCAAAGTGGCATGGTCTGACTGTGCTCATAGGCACGACCGTGCCAACCAGGCCGTGACCCAAACTTGAGTTTTTCTCTTCCATTTGATGTGAGTTAGCTTGGGTAGTGATTTTCCTTGACACTTACATCACAGCCTTAAGGAAATAAAAAGAATTCTAGGTTAAGTCATTTGGTAATAAGTCAAATGGGGTCACTTTCAGAATGTAGCAGAATTTGATCCAGTTTGGACAACCTGGACGTTTTGAGCTACAGCTTCCAAACGGTAGCTCCAAATCCATTCTAACTTAAGCCATCTGAAAATAGACTTTCTATGCTTTCTAACAACACCTGTTGGAGCTAATTTAGGAAAGAATTATAGAAGTTATAGCTGTTTAAAGTTGGAAGTTGTGCACTGAAAGCAATAGGCAGCCTGTCACTTTCACCCTTTGTACTTTGCTTACTTTTTGGTTCTTTCTTCCCATTGGCTGTCCATTTGAATCCCAATGCAGCTTGTAATCATCCCTTTGGCCTTTTCCCTCTATATATATGCTCATTGAAGGTTGTAATATTCAAATTTGACATATATGAAAAGATAGAGATTATTCTCTCTCATTTAAACTCTCTCTTGCTTATCTTTGGTTTGGCTAATCAAAGTGGTGATCAAGTGAGTGTTATTCTTACTTAGGGTGGTGTGTCTTATCCCTAAGTATGATTAAGAGCCCTAGTGTGATTAAGGTGGCGTGTCTTATCCTTCTTCATACTAGATTATCTTTCTTTCTCTTTGCTTGAGCCGAAGCTAGTTTAGACTAGTTTTTGGTTTTCTCTTTTTCTTTCCTTTGTTTCTGCTTTGATTGGGTTCTTGGAGACTTAATCTCTCCATTCCCTTGCTTGGCACATCAGTACTTCTTTTTGTGGTACTTCAAAATGTGACAAATAATTTGGAAAAACAAGTCAATCACATTCAAAACTTCCAACCATAACAAGACCAAGCTTGCATATTGCTTTCTCTATTTTTTTTCTCGTTGTGGCGAAGTTCAAATGAGTCATGGCTTTTGCAAATAGAAACTGCAAGTTACATCCCACAACATATATCACTTTCACGAATGAATTTAATTTTCTCAGTGCATAGCCCTAAAATAGTACTCATAATATGCTGATTATTCATGTATATATGCTAATAATATGCTGATAATTCATGTATATATGCTGATAATGAGCAACTTCTACCACCTAATGAACTGGCAGTTCCACATAAGTCTCATATAATGTTAGCTTTGTTTTCTACTTCAGGATTGGACTTAATACAGGTTCGGGAATTAAAATGTACATCTCAGCATTTCAAATCGAAATAGAGATTAGGGAGACCATTGCAGAATCTTACTAGCTCAAAAATTCATTAAAATACATATTTTTTATGCAGAAATCTAGAATAAAATTCAGACATAGTCTAAAATTAACAGATCAGAGCATGTAAAATTTCATGGAAACACAATTTTCTATGGTAGCTAAGTATTCATATTTGCCTAAACCTACATGAGAAATTCATGTAGGTTAGAACACTAGAGGACAAAGTAGCAGAGGATAGAACAATCAATCAAAATTTTCTTATGACAAAGCTATTGTAGTGAGGATGATAGTATTCATATTAGTAACCATCACAATGAATTTCTCAGTGAAAATTAGATTCATTGAGAATTTCACTAGTCTTCTCAACTGAGGATGATGGTAGAGATATCTGTATGATTGAATTTCACTGAGAATTCTCAACTGTTACTCATCAGGCTCATCAAACCGCCAAATCACAACTTAGTCAAGCAGAACCACTTATTCAAGTAGAACAGCTTGCAGACTCATCAGAACAACATTCAAGCATTCAACCAGAACAACCTAATTGAGGAAACCCAAAATAGAAAATAGAGAGACGGGGGAGCAGCTTGCAACAATGATAGCGGCTTCAACTTCTTGCAGAAGCAAACAGATCTACTGAAACCCTAGACATGAAAAACTTGAAATTAACACCATCCAATCTCTAATCTCTCGCTTAGTTCACAAGAATTTGTATAATCCTAAACAAATTTTCAGAAAATCACCAAGCTAAAGCAAGAAAGCAACAAAAAATCTGTCCAAACTAAAGCATCAAATTTACAGAACTTCTTAATCTAATCTCAACGAGAAGACGGTGGAAATCATTTGGAGAAGGAACTCAAATATTTAGTACCTGTCGCATCGAGAAGACGTCCATGATGGCGAGAGAGAGAGAGAGAGAGAGAGAGAGAATGATACATGCGAAAATGAAGAAATCACGTGAACAACACGCGGATGGTAAAGGGCGCCAAACAGACAGAAGGAGAAGTTAGTTAGAGTTTGTTGAGAGGGGCCACTTTTTCAAGGGAGCTGTTAGAAGAGAGAGAAAGATAAATAGAGTCTAGAGCACTCCTTAAATAACGCAGGCTGTAAGAGAAGAAAATGGCTATGATGAATGAAAATCTATCTTCCTTAATTCTTTCTGATTCAACGCACTATTTCTTTTGATTTCTCCTCAAATTCTCTGTTAATTCCTGGAAAACGTATCAATTTGGTATTAGAGCAGGGAAAATTCCTTGGCTTGATTACTGGACTTATCATACATTGTGGGAATTCCTTTCACAAAATTTATCACACGTTGCAGTTCGTGCTTCCTATCCGGGAAGGAATTGCAGGCTCTGATTGTAGAATCAATCACGCCCTGTATTGATGATGTGCAACAACAGCTATAACAATCTATCGATGATCTGCAAGATCAAATCAACACCAATCCGAGGAAATCAATGGTCGACTGCCAGCTCAAAGGGAAGCTGAGGAGAGAGCCCATACATAGTTGAGAGAATCAATCACTAGATTAAGCGTCCAGGTAATGCAGCTGGCAGATAGAGCAAGAGATAATGGAACCAATGGATGTAATAACTTGTCTAGACTATTTCGCATTGATTTTTCAAAATTTAAAGGAGAGGATGCTCAGGGTTGGATTTATAAATGTGAGCAGTTTTTTGGGTTGGACTCAATTGGGGAAAATATGAGAGTTAAAATTGCATCCATACATTATTTGCCTGGAAGAGCACTAATTTGGCATCAATCATACCTAAAAGGGTTTGCTATTAGGGTATAGCCACCTTGGGAAAACTACAAAATAGCCATTCTAGCTCAGTTTGGAACTGGGCCTTTCGATGATCCTTTAGCTGAATTGATGAAGCTTAAACAGTTGGGAAGTGTAACTCAATATCAAGAGAAGTTTGACATGCTATTAAATAGAGTGGACTTGTCAATAGCCCAAGCAGTCAGTTGTTTCTTTAGTGGACTGTGTGATGAGAAACAATGTGCATTTAAGATTTTCAAGCCTTCTAGTTTGCATGATGCTTATTTCCTATGCAAGCTACAGGAAGCTACTCTTGCTTGCATAACAAAAAGAAACAAACTGTTAAGTTTTAAGGCACATAAGGACACAAGAGGGGGTGAATTGTGTCTTTCATTTTTTTTCATTTTGTTTCAGAACAGTCGTTAGACATGTTGGGAAAGGTGTTTACAGTAAGGTAGAAATAAAACTTTGAATGCGGAAATAAAGGAGACACAAGATTTTATGTGGAAAACCACCTCTGGACCAATGGAGGTGTAAAACCGTGACCTACCTCAGTAGGATTTCAACAAACACTTTCACTAACACGGGCCAAGTTCGTTACATTATGTAACACACATGACAACGTCACACACGTAACTTTGTCTCCACCGAGATTCTAGTTACACACACGTAACTATTCTCCACCTGAGAATGAGTCACACAACACGTCCAAAGTCTCCCAAGATTTGGACAAACTCTAGACTTAACTGATGACAGAAAAGAACAAAAGAACACCTTACTTTTATGCTTCTAACCAAGCTGAATGTAAGGTATATTTACAAACCCTATTATGCCAGAAAGAACGACTCAGTTTAGCACACTACTTAACGGTTTTTCACTCAGAGAATAAGCTCACAAAAACTAGATGTTTGCCTTGAAAAACCACAGCTTCAAGAGATGAGTAGCGAGTGCTTATATACCCACAAAAAAGCAAGGATTTGATTTCCATAATTACTCTGAAAATACTCAGTATCCTAAAAGGAATTAAATCCTTCAAGAAATTATCATTTTAGGAAATCATATCTTTTAAGGATAAGATAAAATCTTTTGAAAAATCTTTTTAGGAGACCAATATTATTTAGGAAAGTACTCTTTCTAAAACACAATATTATAAGAAAATAGATTCTAAATATATTAGGAATTTTGGTAGTAGGAAAACTGCTGAAAATCTTTTAAAACCAATTTTTGCACTCGCTGCCCTCAGAGCACTACAGACCTGTTTGCTCAATTGTTCTTAGCAGTGTTCTGAGTCAGCTTAAATGATTCCTTCAAGGTGCGCGTTAAGTCAAGTTCTTCTTTGGCATATTAACAAGAATTTAGAAAAATATAACCAGTACTTAGCCCTAAGACTCTAAAGACTCTTGTACTCTGCTGATGATGTGCACATAAATCCACTTTGATGATTTCAGCTTCTTCGACCTGTTCTTTAGGGTATTTGCAACTTCTGTCACTTTCAACATACAATTTTATCACATAGCTTCAAGCATGATGTTTCGAACTGATCTCCAGGATGTTTACAATCTGTGTTGTCACATGATTCTAGCGCTAAACTCAAGCCAAGCATAATTAGCACATTTGGGTTGTGATCATCAAAACCTTATATAAGATTGATTCAATAAATTCCCCCTTTTTGATGATGACAAACCAAATGACCATCACTGGTGAGACACAGCAGAGGGAAAAAACATTAGTGCCAAACTTAATTCAAAGAATCTAGATCACATAGCAGAGATATATAAGAATAGGAAGTCAACTTAAAATAGGCAGTTTTAATCAGAACATCATCATACCCATCTTCCCCCTTTTGACATCATCGAAAATGTGTAGCAAGCAACATGCATGAATTCGGAGGGGAAGCACCCACCACCACGGGTAATAAGGGAAACTAACAGTGATACAGTCGAGTATATGGTACATAATGATATTGGCCATCCCAGTTTCGCACAAACACACATAGCAAAGGCAAGCAATGGCATGGCATAACCAAACCAAACTAAAAACATATGTAACCATTGTCAATCACATGCAGAATCAAGATTAACCAAACAGAAAAGTGAACAGTGTTGATGGGAACAGGGCAAAGAACAGAGATGAATCAGGGAGAAGAAGACGATTGAGCAAGTTTGGTCGTGAGGGCAGAGAGGGCACGAAGAATATCCTCATGGCGCTGTGCATTTAGGGCATTTTCTTCAGTCAGTGCGTGCTTTACTTCAGAAATCTCCTCCTTCAGATGGAGCTGGTCTTGGACGAGTGTCGCAACCGTGGTAGTGCTGGAAGACGCTGCCGCACTAGAAACAGGACAGGGACCAAGACCAAAGGGTGTTTTGGGTCCTTGTTCTAACACGGTTCCGTCACTCTTCGTAATCTGGAACCCACACCCAAGTAAAGTATTGCTCCCTATTTCATCGTTGACCTGAAAGCCCATTCTCTTTTGCAAAGGGATCCCTAGAGTCTCCAACACGGAAGTCAAAAGAAAGCCATAGCCCAGATCATGGCTTCAGGAAGTGTTGGCAATTCATCCAATGTGACTAATCATGATAGCAGGCAAATTAATTGGCTCTCCCCGATCGAGGAGCTCAGTAAGGTACATGTCCATAGAGTCCGCAAGATAGCGTCCTTGCCCCTGAGGAATCACATTCTTAATGACAACCCAGAATAACAACCGATGTAAAGGATGCATTCTCCCGTTTCTTACAGACCGGGGTGCACTTAGGTCAGCTTGTTGGGCTAGTTTTCTAGTGAGATCCAACAATTGGTAACTGCTCAGCATAGTTTTATCCTCCCTTACATACACATCAAAACCCTTTAGAGGATACCCCAAGCCAAGCTCCCAGATTATCAACATCAAAACAAAGTTCCCGACCGTGAACAGAACTAGTCACTATCCCATTAGTGACACAATTGGCATAAAATTCTGCTAATTCAGGTACTAAACAGCCCCTCTTAACCCCTCCTAGTATTGGTAAATGTATCCAGCCAACCCTGTGCTCGTAATTTGTCCAAGAACACCTCTAAGCCCTGTTCTTGGAAGTATTAAACCTTCACTATCTTCCCTCGCACCACGGCTTTCTGCAGGAAATGTCTATATGTTTCCCCCTGGGTCATTGACTTTCTTAATTTCTTTTTCGAGGGTTCGTCACTTCTCTCACCTAGGCCAGACCCCTATTTCGGAGAACCCCGTTTCGGGGCACGTTTCTTAGAGGGCACAGATGGGGAAGGCATTTGGGAGGCTGTTTGCCCAGGTGATTTGGAAGTGGATTTAGGCTTCTTTGAAGGTCTATCAACCTTTTGCTCGGGTAGGTCAAGTGGGATGGCAGGACCCACACCTCGAGTACGAGGGCGACGCAAGATAGGGGTGTGAGGTACAATAGGTGTTGTGGTGGTCTTGGTTCTTTGTCGAGTGGACGGTTGGGTTGCCGTTTAAGGGGTGGTTGTTGGGGTTGGGGTTGGTTTCACAGTTCGTGTGAACCGTAGAGGAGGTTCATCTTCTTCAAGGTCACAAACAGGGTCTTCATTCACATATGCCCCCTCAACCCAATCCACCACAGTCACAAATTCTTCACTTTCCTCAGGGAATTTCGACTCTGTCATATGGGGTTCATACAACACTAAATCCCATCCCAAAATCGACTTAACAGGGGGTATGGCCTCAAGTTCAATTCCTACAGCCCTCAAATCAACAGTTTTTAGAAATTGAAAGATAAAGGGACAAATACCATAAGTGGGCACAGGGGTATCCTCCACCAACGATGTTGGTGAAGCCTTGAGTAGGTCGAGTAATTGTCCTTCCCTTTTTCTTGATTTCTTCGCTTGAAGTGAGCTTGGGTGACGTCCCTTACGACCGGAGGATGTGCCGCTGCCATGGGTGCGTGCATTTGGAAGAGCTAGTGGAGGAAGAGGTTTAGGGTTTGGTGGGTTGTAGGAGAAGGTCGGGTTATTGAGGGAAGGAGGGAAGGTGGTTGGGGAATTGGAAAGTGGGTTGAAAAGACTTGACCACAAATCTCAAAAAATAAAAAATCCTCCCCCTTTTTTTCGGCCACCGGTTTTAGAGAAAGAGAAGGAATTTGCATGCCAAGAAATCATTACACCTTGGGAAAGCTGCAGTTTTTAGAGGAGATGTAATAAAAGAAAATTCCCATTCCCAACACACGTAAGGATATGGTATCTTGATAACATATGGTACAACCAGTGGTCCGACCTGTTCTTAGCGCTTGTTCTTAACTGTTATATATTCAGTATCAAAGGATAATAATGGCAGTATCGTTAAACCTCAATGACTGTCATCCATATCAAATTCCACACATATGCAATTAACTACACAACAAGTTGAATGCATCCGTTGAATTAATTTATTTGGCCTAAGACCTTACTAGTCAATCATTGGGGGTTGATGAAGTTCGTTCAAGTTCTTTTAATCAAACCCAATTCAAGCCTATTCCTTTCAAATTGATCTCTACTTAGTGCATTGGTAAAAATATCAGCAATTTGTTTATTAGTGGCACAAAAATTCATTGAAATCAAGCCCTTTTCAACATTGTTTCTCAAGAAGTGATGGCAAACATCACTATGCTTAGTCCGTTTATGTTGACAAGGATTTTTGGCAATGTTAATTGCACTTGTATTATCACAAAATATAGGATGCATCCCATGTCAACACTAAAATCCTTGAGTTGTTGCCGTATCCATAACAATTGAGCACAACAAGAAGCAACCGCTACATACTCGACTTCTGCTGTAGACATGGCAACTGAGTGCTGTTTCTTTGTAGACCAAGAGACCAAACAGGGCCCAAGAAAAGTAGCCATACCTGAGGTTCTTTTTCTGTCAACTAGAAATCCAGCATAGTCAGTATCAGCATACCCAATGAGGTCAAAGTTGCATCAACGTGGATACCATAGTGCTAGATCAGAGGTGTTTTTCAAATATCTAAAAATTCTTTCTATAGCTTTCAAGTATATTTCTTTTGGATTTGACTGAAAATGGGCACACAAACCAACACTGAAAATAATGCCAGGTATACTAGCGGTTAGGTGTAGGAGTGACCCTATCATGCCGTTATATGATTTTTCATTAACTGAAGGACTTCCATCATCCATCGCCAATCTAGTGGAAGGAGAAATAGGAGTGTCCATGGGCTTAGCTGATTCCATCCCAAACCGCTTAAGTAGTTCCTTAACATATTTTTGTTGATGGATCATAGTTCCGTTTGAGGTTTGTTGAATTTGCAAGCCTATGAAAAAATTAAGCTCGCCCATCATGCTCATCTCAAACTCACTCCTCATCAATTTTGAAAATTCATCACATAAATCATTGTTGGTTGCACCAAATATAATGTCATCGACATATACTTGGACAATCAACAAATGTTCCCCCTTAGATTTGAGAAATAAGGTATTATCTACCTTGCCTCTTTCAAAATCATTCTCAATTAAGAAACTTGACAATCACTCATACCAAGCTCTAGGAGCTTGTTTTAGATCGTAAACTGCTTTGTCAAGTTTCAAAACATGGTTAGGAAAATCATGACTGTCAAAACCAGGGGGTTGTTTTACATGTACATCTTCTTTAAGATATCCATTGAGGAAGACACTCTTGACATCCATTTGGTACAACTTGATCTCCATGTGGGCTGCAAAGGGTACCAAGATTAGAATAGCCTCTAACCTTGCTACAGGTGCAAATGTTTCTTCATAGTCAATCCCTTCTTCTTGATTGTAACCTTGGACCACCAGCCTGGCCTTGTTCCTAGTGACTGTTCCCAACTCACCCAACTTGTTTGTGAACACCCACTTGGTTCCAATAATTGTTTTGTCCTTAGGCTGTGGTTCAAGGTCCCAGACCTTGTTCCTTTCAGACTGATGAAGCTCTTCTTGCATGGCTATAACCCAATTAGAATCTACAAGAGCTTCATGAACAATCTTAGGCTCGATGTGAGATAAAAAGGCATAGAAGGCACAAAAAATTCTGAGCTTAGATCTAGTATGCACCCCTATATTGATATCAGAAAAAATTTGGTCAAGGGGGTACGAGCTTTGGTGTTTCCAGGGTCATGAAGTGAAAGGATCCATAGAATCGCTTTTCACTTTCTCCTGGTGGTTTGCAGGAATAGGTGTGGGATTAGGTCGGAAGCCTGTTCCTAGATCAGATAGAGAAGCCTCGGATTGAGTGGGCTAGTTTCGGTCCATATCAGGGTCAGCCACGCTTCTCCTTGATTGGTCTACTTCATGCCCACTTTCCTTACCATTAACTTCAGTAAGTGGTTCATTCTCAAGCATTTTACCATTGTCTTTTCTTGCAAGTCCAAGATCAAAATCTTTATCCTGTACATCACTCTCAATCAAGGAGTTAGTTTCATCAAATAATACATGCACACTCTCAACACATATAGTCCTTTTGTTGAACACTTTATATGCTTTATTATGTGAAGAACATCCTAAGAAAATTTCCTCTTCACTCCTAGGGTCAAACTTTCCTAAGGGCTCCTTCCCATTATTGTGCACATAACATTTGCAACCAAAGACTCTTAGGTGCATAATATTGGGTTTTCGCCCCTTGAAAAGTTCATAAAGAGTCTTATTGAGAATGGGCATGAACATGCATCTATTAATATTGTAACAAGCTGTGTTCAATGCTTCTGCCCAAAAATTTCTAGGAGGACTACTAGCAACAAGCATGGTTCTAGTCATGTTTTCTAGGGTCCAATTTTTTTGCTCTACTACTCCATTTTGTTGGGGTGTTCTTGGGGCTAAAAAATTATGATCAATGGCATGTTCATTAAAATAATCAATAAAGCTTGAATATTCAAATTCCTTTCTATGATCAGATCTAAGGCTTATCAATGGGTGTCCTATTCTCTTTTCAGTTTTCTTAAGAAATATAATGAATGCTTCAAAAGATTCATCTTTAGATGGTAGGAATAAAGCCCAAGTGAAACAAAAGTAATCATCTATTATAAAAAAACACATACCTCTTGTCGCCCCTACTTGTGATCCTCATGGGACCACACAAATCAACATGTAATAGCTCAAGGGGTCGAGAAGTACTAACATACTTCTTTGACTTCAATGCAATTCTAGTTTGCTTTCCTTTAGGACAAGCATCACATACCTTGTCATCATTGTATTTGATGGAAGGTAAGCCAACAACTAGACCTTTAGACACAAGTTTGTTTAGCAAGGAAAGACAAGCATGACCTAGCCTCTTGTGCCAAAGCATAATATCACCATCAAGAACACTCAAGCAAGTCAAACGATTTTGGGGAAGTTCAAGAACACATGTTTTATAAACATTGTTGGGTTGCTTCCCCTCAGCACAACCTCTCCAGATTTGAACTAAACCCAATATGATTACCTTTATTACACAATTGGGACACACTTAGCAAATTATGTTGTAACCCATCAACTAAGTACACATTATCAATTGAGTGAGAAAGTGATTTACCTATCTTACTTACACCAACAATTGTCCCAGATTTTCCGTTTCCAAATGCCACTCTCCCCCCATCAAGGGCTGTAAGTGAGAGAAACCTTGATTTATCTCCAGTCATATGCCTCGAGCAACCACTATCCAAATACCACAATTGGTTGCCTCCTCTCACTCTAACCTGCAAAATAGCTAGTTGTTAGTCTTGGGAACCCAGATCCACTTGGGTCCCATTCGTTTCTTTGTCATGGAGTTTAACTCATCTTTTCTAATCCATATTTGTTTAACATACAATGAGTTTCTTTCCATGGCCCTTTTTCTCAAGGAGCAAGCCTATCGATAATGATCAGTTTTTCCACAATGATAGCAAATTATACTTTCTGGCACACCAACATACTTCTTGTCTATTGGCTTAGTAACACGTCTATTCACAAAACCTAAACCTTTTCTGTCTCGGTATGGTAAGTATTAAGCCAGTTCAGAGCTTCTGAGGAACTGCTCTAACGCTTGTTTTCAGTGAAGTTAGTTTCAGCTGTCTGGACCTATTCTCGTAGCTGTTTGTTGTCATTCATTTGGGATTCTAGATAATACCTTAGCTTTGAAGACTCACTTTCCAGCTCTTTGATTTTAGTGTTCAGTTCTTCCTGTTTCTTGTCACTTAGGTCCTTAAGGATGTCTAATTCTTTACTTATAGCAAGAGCCTTTTCATTAATTTCAAGCTTCTCATACATGAGAGCCTCATTCATATGTTCAAGTTCTTGCCTTTCTCTTTCTAGTCGCTTAACATCCTTTTCTAAATCTAAGCAGGTAATTTTAAGCATCCAATTTTTAGAAGTTAGAGCTTCACATTCCTCCAACAATGAAAAAATTAAATTTTCAAGTTTTTTCTTGCTAAGATTACGTACCTCCTTTTTGAGACTTTCACCGTCAGAGTCTGAGTCAGATCCACTTTGAACCATGAGTGCCACTGCGTCTTCTTCATTCTAAGAGTCTTCTTCTTCTTCTGAGGTGTCTCCCTAAGCTGCCATCATTGCTTTGTTGAACCGTTTTTCAGCATTAGTCAACTGAGTTTTTCTGCCTCTGGTTCAGACCTGTTCTGACCCCTGTTCTTCCTTCAACAAGGGCCAATTCTTCACTACATGATCTTGCCTTCCGCACTTGAAACATCCTGAGAACTGATCTCGGTCACTGTTTTTAGGGTTGCTGGTGTTGCCCTTTTTGTATACGCTTTCGGTCTTCTTAAAAAATTTCTTAAATTTACGTGCAATCATGGCTATTCCTTCTTCATTAAAATCTGAGCTATCACTTTCCCTTGCCTTTAGTGCAAGCCCACGATCTTTCTTCACTTCCCCCTTCATCTGAGAGTTTCTCCTTAGTTCATATTTTTGTAAGTTCCCAATAAGCTCATCCAAGGAAATCTCATTCATCTTTTTTGCTTCTTAGATTACAGTGACCTTTCATTCCCATGAATGGGGTAAAATTCGTAGGATCTTCCTAACCAACTCTTCAGTGGTAAAAGATTTTTCCATTGATTTTAACTCATTTGTAATATGGGTGAATCGAGTATACATGTCCATGATTGTTTCTTTATCACTCAGCTCGAATAGCTCATATTTCCTCACTAGTAGTTCGATCCTGGATTGCTTGACTTGATTGGTTCCTTCTTGAGCTACTTGAAGGGCATTCCATATCTCTTTTGCGGATTCACACTCTCAGATGCGAGTGTACTCATCAGGTCCGAGTCCAAAATATAGCAGCTTCTTGGCTTTGGCGTTTTTCTCCATCTTTCTAAAATCATCTTAGTCAAATTCCTTTGGCTCCTTAAGAATAGTCTTCCCATCAGTTGTGACTTTCACTGGAATGTAAGGACCATTCACAATGAGCATCCACAACTCATAATCCTCAACTTGGATATAGTTCTCCATTCGATTTTTCCACCAACTGTATTGTTGTCCATTAAAGTATGGAGGTCTGGCCACAAATTGACCTTCCAAGATTCCTTGTGGTGCACTCATTCTTACAAGATATTTCTAGGTGTTAGCCTAATTTATGAGAACATGCTCTGATACCAATTGTTAAGTTTTAAGGCACTCAAGGACACAAGAGGGGGGTTGAATTGTGTCTTTCTATTTTTTTCGTTTTGTTCCAGAACATTCATTAGACCTGTTGGAAAAGGTGTTTGTAGTAAGGCAGAAACAAAACTATGAGTGTGGAAATAAAGGAGACGCAAGATTTTACATGGAAAACCACCTCTGACCCAATGGAGGTGTAAAAACCACGACCTACCTCAGTAGGATTTTAACAAACACTTTCACTAACATGGGCCAAGTTCGTTACACTATGTAACACACGTGACAACATCACACACGTAACTTAGTCTCCCCTGAGACTCTAGTTACACGCACGTAACTATTCCCCACCTGAGAATAAGTCACACAACATGTCCAAAGTCTCCCAAGACTTGGACACACTCTAGACTTAACTGATGATAGAAAAGAATAGAAGAACACCTTACTTTTATACTTCTAACCACGCTGAATGTAAGGTACATTTACAAACCCTATTATGCCAGAAAGAACGACTCAATTTAGGACACTCCTTAAAGGTTTTTCACTTAGAGAATAAGCTCACAAAAACTCGATATTTGCCTTGAAAAACTGTAGCTTCAAGAGATGAGAAGCTACTGCTTATATACCCACAAAAAACAAAGGATTTGATTTCCATAATAGCTCTGAAAATACTCAGTATCCTAAAAGGAATTAAATCCTTCAAGAAATTATCATTTTCGAAAATCACATCTTTTAAGGATAAGATAAAATCTTTTGAAAAATCATTTTAGGAGACCAATATTATTTAGGAAAGTACTCTTTCTAAAACACAATATTATCAGAAAATTGATCCTAAATATATTAGGAATTTTGGCAGTAGGAAAACTGTTGAAAATCTTTAAAAATCAATTTTGGCACTCGCTACCCTCAGAGCACTGCAGACCTGTTTGCTCAATTGTTCTGAGCAGTGTTCTGAGTCAGCTTAAATAATTCCTTCAAGGTGAGTGTTAAGTCAAGTTCTTCTTTGGCATATTAACAAGAATCTAGACAAATATAACCACTACTTAGCCCTAAGACTCTAAAGACTCTTGTACTCTGCTGATGATGTGCACATATATCCACTTTAATGATTTCAGCTTCTTCAAACTGTTCTTCAAGGTATTTGTAACTTCTGTCGCTTTCAACATACAATTTTATCACATAGCTTCAAGCATGATATTTCGAACTGATCTCCAAAATGTTTGCAATCTGTCTTATCACATGATTCTAGCACTCAACTCAAGCCAAGCATAATTAGCACATTTGGGTTGTAATCATCAAAACCCTATATAAGATTGATTCAACACAACCCTATATTGGATAAACCTCCTGCTACCAGTGGGAGTTTCCCTTCTTATAGGGGGTCATCTGGTGGGTCAGTAGCCTCCACTTACCAGAAGTTTTCTCCCCGGAGTAATGTTGCAGGCAATCAATCTGGCCCTAGGAGTGCCATGTCTAATACTGGGTCTGTGTCCTCTAAGCCAAGGAGGGTTTTAACTCCCCAAGAAATTGACAAAAAAAGGGCCAATAATCTGTGCTTCTTCTGTGATGATAAATACTACCCTGGCCATGAGTACAGGGGACAAGTCTACAGACTGAAAATCTTGGAAGAGGAGGAAGGGATGGAGGAACAGGAGGAAAGATTGGACGAGAGCACAACACCCTTCTTAGCTGATGAAGAGCAACCTCTGATCTCTCTACAGGCTTTGCAAGGTCTGAGTTCCTTTGAAGCCATGAGGATCACCGGGAAGGTTAGCTCCCAACCTATGCATATATTGGTGGATTCAGGCAGTACACACAACTTCCTGGACTCCACAGTAGCAAAAAGATTAAGAAGCACACTATTAAGAATTCCTCGCTTGGTGGTGGGAGTGGCTGGGGGTATCCAACTGAAGTGTCAAACCATGTGCAAAGGTTTAAATGGTCCTTGATGGGAGTAGAGTATGTGACTGATTCATATATAGTCTCACTGGGAAGCTGTGATATGGTGTTAAGTGTACAGTGGCTATCTACCTTTGGTCCTATACTCTGGAATTTTGAAGATTTAACCATGGAATTTTTCATTAAGGGAAGGAGACATGTATTGAGGGGTACTAAGAAAAATGCAGTGGAATGGGAAAACGGAAACAAACCAAGAGCCCTTTGCCAAGCTGCTCAGCTGTTTGCCATTCACATTGAACATGTGCAGGCTGAAGTAATTATTCTGCAAGCTGAAGGAATGGAGCCTCAACTTATTCAGTTGCTGAAGGATTATACAGATATATTTGAGGAGCCAAAGACACTTCCCCCACACAGAAGCTATGATCACAAGATTGTCCTTAAGGGGGGCACTTCCCCTATTAATGTGAGACCTTACAAGTACCTAACTTTACAAAAGGGTGTGATTGAAAAAATAGTCAAGGAAATGATAGAGGCTGGAGTGGTGAGGCCTTCTCAGAGTCGCTATTCATCTCCAATTGTACTAGTTAAGAAGAAAGATAGTACTTAGAGGCTTTGTCTTGGTTACAGGTTGTTAAATAAGCATATAGTTCTGGACAAATTTCCAATTCTAGTGGTTGAGGAGCTATTGGATGACCTATTTGGGGCTGCTTATTTTTCTAAGATTAATCTTAGATTTGGATATTGGCAAGTGAGGATGCATCCAGCAGATGTGCCTAATTAAGACTGCATTCAGGACCCATGAGGGCCATTATGAGTTTCTGGTGATGCCATTTGGCCTTACCAATGCACCCTCCACCTTTCAGGCCCTTATGAATCACATTTTTAAACCCTATTTACTAAAACTCATACTGGTCTTGGTTGATGATATTCTGATATATAGCCCTAACTATGAACAACATCTGGAACATTTGAAAACAGCCTTTGAGGTTTTGAGGCAGCATACACTCTTTGCTAAAAGAAGCAAATGCAGTTTCTGGAGACACAGGTGGAATATCTGGGACACATTATTTTTATTCATGGGGTCTCTACTGATCCTAAGAAGACTGCTGCTATGAAGGAGTGGCCAACACCAAAAACCATTAAAGAATTAAGAGGGTTTTAGGGCTTAACTAGTTACTACAGAAGATTTGTTAAGAGTTATGGTCAAATCATCCCTTCTCAGGAAGAATTCCTTTCAGTGGGGGGAAGCAGCCCAAGAGGCCTTTGAGACTCTAAAGGAAGCCATGGTAGTTGCTTCTGTGCTTGCTTTGCCAGATTTCACAAAGTCCTTTGTAGTGGAAACTGATGCATCAGGAGGGGGAATTAGAGTTGTTCGCATGTAGGATTCCCACCCTATTGCATACTTAAGCAAAGCATTCTCCCCTAAACACCAAACATTGTTAGCTTATGAAAAAGAATTCATGGTCGTAGTACTAGCTGTGGAAAGGTGGAGACCATATCTGTTGGGAAGACATTTTGTGATCAAGACTGATCACTTCAACTTAAAGTATCTGATGGAGCAGAAGATCACTACAGCTTTTCCGGGTAAGTGGCTGAGCAAGCTAATGGGATTTGATTATGAGAGTTCTTACAGGAAAGGTAAGGAAAATGTTATAGCAGATGCTTTATCTAGAATACCTATAGCTCAAGTGGTGGCTATATCAGCATCTTCTATCAGTTCAGGCCTACTAGAACAGGTCAAACAATCTTGGCAAACAGATGACATTATCCAAGGCCTTATCAATAGGTTAAACAGGGGAGAGATCATTCCCAAGTACACATATTTTCAAGGCCTCCTATATAGGAATGGGAAGATGCTGGTAGGAAGCAATGCTGAGCTGCAAGCACAAACTATCAAGCTCTTCCATAACTCATCTTTGGGGGCCCATTTTGGGGTGGCTGTTACTGCAAAGGGGGTAGCTTGTATGTTCTGGTGGAAGGGGTTAAAGAAGGATATTATGAATTATGTAAGGGCTTGCTCAATTTGTCAACGATACAACACAGATCTTTCAGCACCTGGGGGGTTGTTGCAACCTCTTCCTATTCCAGGGGCAGTATGGGTGGATATTTTTATGGATTTCATTAAAGGTTTACCTAAATCCAGGGGTAAGGATACTATATTGGTGGTGGTGGATAGATTGAGTAAGTATGCTCATTTTCTTCCTCTAACCCACCCTTTTCAGTTGCTTCAGTAGCTGAACTTTATTTTGATAATATTTTCAAGCTGCATGGGGTTCCCAAGTCCATAGTCAGTGATAGAGACAAGGTTTTTCTCAGTCATTTCTGGCAAGAGTTCTTTAGATTACAACATGTGGCCTTGCATATGTCAACAGCTTATCACCCTCAGAGTGATGGCCAGTCTAAGGTGGTTAATAGGAGCATGGAAGGGTATCTGAGATGCATGACTAGGGAGAAGCCTTAACAATGGGTTTTATGGCTACCATTGCCAGAATGGTGGTACAATTTTAATTGGCATTCTGCCATTGGAATTACTCCTTATGAGGTGGTTTATGGCCAGCCACCTTCCCTCTATGTTCCCTATGTGGTTAGAGATAGCTCGGTGGAAGCAGTAGATAGGAGCTTGAAGGCCAGAGAAGAATGCATCGAGATGCTAAAATATCATTTAACTCGAGCTCAGCATAGAATGAAGATGCTGGCTGACAAGCATAAGTCTGAAAGATAGTTTGAGGTGGGAGATTGGGTTTATGTGAAGCTACAACCCTATAGACAACATTCTGTTGCTCTCAGGATGAATAAGAAGCTAGGTCCTAGGTATTTTTGACCATTTCCAATTTTGGCTCGAGTTGGGGCATTGGCTTACGGGCTTCAACTCCCTGTGTAGGCTAAAATACACCCTGTCTTCCATGTCTCATTACTAAAGAAGTATGTGGGGGTTGCCCCTTCTATGCTGGGGACTGTACCTAATCTCGATGACCTTGGGTTGTTAGCTGCTGAACCCGTGGCTATTTTGGCTTGCATATTGGGCAAAAAAGGGAATAAGGCAGTCGTCTACTTGCTGATTCAGTGGTCTAACAGGGCAAAAGAGGAAGCTACCTGGGAGCTATACTCTAACATTAAAGCTAAGTTTCCCAACTTTCCATTGGATGCTTGAGGACAAGCTGTTCTGGGAGGGAGGCATTTGATACATGCTAAAATGAAGAAATCACGTGAACAACATGCAGATGGTAAAGGGCGCCAAACAGACAGAAGGAGAGGTTAGTTAGAGTTTGTTAAGAGGGGCCACTTTTTCAAGGCAGCTGTTAGAAGAGAGAGAAAGAGAAAGACAGTCCAGCGCACTCCTTAAATAACGTAGGCTGCACGAGAAGAAAATGGCTATGATGAATAAAAATCTATCTTCCTTCCTCAATTCTCTCTTATTCAACGCACTATTTCTTTTGATTTCTCCTCGAATTCTCTATTAATTCCTGGAAAACCTATCAGAGAGAGAGGGGGGGAAGGGTAGAGGTCGACACATGGTTTCCTTGAGGAGAGTCTCAGGCTTTTAGAGTTTGCTAGGCTTTTGGAGAATTTTGATTACATCAGATAATGTAACGAAGATTGTTTAAGGGAGAACTATGTTATTTCTATTACATCTTTCCATGTTATTTTTATGCAAGGTAATTTTAATTACATAGGTGTTTAGCCAACAAAACATAGTAATGTAGTCAACTTTATTATTTAAATTGTATTACATCGCTGATTACCACCAACCAAACAAGCCATAAAGGTCCTATCGTTTGAACAAGTCAAAAAGAATTCCTAAAGTTTACTTTCCAAAGGGTAAAGTAGTATTTGGATAATGGATAAGATTAACAATAGCTTTCAGGCGGTTTCTTACATTGTGTATGAGTGTAATCTTTATAGTGGGTGATAATATATGTCTTGTGATAATATATTTTTTAATTATTATGCTTTAAACTAAATTAATATGTTGTATTATTCAAAAACATTAAATTTTTAATAATTATAAGTAATTTTTAATTGTGAAGTTTTAATATGCATCAACTATGCCGATGGGTACAAAATAACACCATAATTAGATCAACTTATTCTACGAAGACATATCACATGTGTAATTTTATAATTGCTAGAAATTATAATAAAAATTTAATTTTACATAATTTATAAGTGGCAATATCCTTGCGCTATTCAATTATGCTATATTTTTCCAATTTAATACATTATAATATCATTTTAAAGGGTAGATAAGACACTCAATAGGTGTCTTATACCAAAATAAGTATCATTTGCACGTGTACTTTTCGCAACACTAAAGAAATCCTCTTGATAAGACATGCCTTAGACTTAGGGTTGTCAAAAGTTGACCCGACACAATTATCGACCCGAACCGGACACGAAATTAGGTGGAGTTGGATAAAGATTTTCAACCTGTTTAATTAAATGGGTCGACATGACCAACCCGTTTAATTAAACGGGTTAGGTTCAGATTGAGATTTTTGACACGAAAAAATACATTTAACGCGTTTAATTAAACGGATTAATAGGTCAACCCTTTTAACCTGTTTAACCCATTTAACTTATTTATTTGGTGAGAACTTCAATTTTAAAATTTTTCATTCCAGGGAAACCGGAAAACCTTAATTTATTTATTTAATTTTTTTTAAATAAACTCAATTGACCATTTTCCACACCACACGCTACACTGCTACAGTCACAGAGGACAAAAGTCACAATGGCTATATAAGCAACACTCTCTCTCGCTCTAACTCTGAGTCTCTCATAATCAAACACTCTCAAACTCAGCCCACGACGGCTCCACTCTCAAGCTCAACGACAATTTCTGGCATTTCACGCTCTCAAGCACTCATCAGGGACTCTCAAACGGCCATTCCTCCACCCTCGGTGACCGTTCCTCCACTCTCAAACTTAGCCCTCCACCCTCAGTGACCATTTGAGGTATGATTTGTCTCCACAGCACCAAGTCGACAGCCCAGCCCTCCACACCTCCAACACCTCCCCAGCACCAAGTCGATAACCTCAGCCCTCCATCGTCACAATTGAGGTACGATCTGTCTGTTATTTATTTTTTACGATTGATTTTTGCTTTGATTTTCAAGCTTTTACTGTGTGAAATTGTTGTGGGAATATGGATCCACGAATTTATGATTTTTGGGGGAGATTGAAGTCTAAAATTGCTTGTGATTTGTTCGTCTTTTAGATATGTCTTTGTCGATCTGTCTGACTATCTCTCTTTTAAGCATGAAATTGCTTGTGATTTTCAAGCTTTCGCATGTTGTCTCCCATTTTCTCCGACTCTCTTTGTCTATTTGTCTGATTGCTAATTCACTCAAGCAACCGTTGTTGTTCACCAGTAAGGTCTTGCTCTCTCTAACCCATTATCTTGCTTAACTTGTAGGTTAGAGGCCTTCGTCCTACAACCATCATCAGTAAGGTCCTACACCAACTAGCTTGCTTTTCTTTTTCATGACCCTATCTGATTTTGAAATGTGAATGAGTGCATGCTAATTGCAAGTATTTTTTTTAATGTGAATAGAAATGGCATCAAATTATGAAGACTCAGTGCCTATTAATGTTCATTCAAATGGTGAGGATGTAGCTGAAGTTAACAGTAAAAAAGCAAAGAGGCCTACCACAATTTGAGTAGGGGCATACAAGCCTCAAGCTACTACTGCTGGTGTTGGTAAGCCTCCAAAACGCCAAAGAAAATTAACTTTTGGTGTATGGGAACATTATGAGTTCCTTCCTCTTGATGAAGAGTGTAACTTGTTTTGTAAATGCAAAAAGTGTGGCCAAACTTATCCCAGAGATAGCAAGTATGCAACTGGAAATTTAAAAAGGCATTTGGGCAATTGTAAAAGAAGGAATGCTAGAGACATAGGTCAACTCCTCTTAGAGAGTCGTTCTGGTTGTTTGGGAAGTAGGCATCTTGGATTTGACTCTAATGAGTTTCGTCACTTGTGAGCTATTTGTGTTGTCAAGCATGAATTGCCATTCCAATTTGTTAAATATGATGGGGTGAGGGATATGTTGGTTTATTTGAATCCTGATATCAAATTTGTGTCAAGGAACACGACCAGGAGTAACGTCATTAAGTTCTTTGCTAAGGAAAAAGAAAAATTTAAATGCTTCTTGGAGTTTTTCCTCAGCAGAATTACCTTTACTTTTGATTGTTAGACATCTTTAAATACAGATGGTTTCATCTCTTTGACCGCCCATTATATCGATACTAATTGGGTTCTCCGTAAGAGAATTTTGAACTTCTCTTTCATGCCTCCACCCCATAATGGTGTTTCCTTTGCTGAAAAGTTGTTATTATTGTTGAAAGATTGTGGTCTTAACAAGAAAGTGATGAGCTTGACATTGGATAATGCTTCTTCGAATTATTTGTGTGTTGATATGATGAAAGTTCTATTGAAATTTATATGTAACGAAGGTTACTTTCATGTCCGTTGTTGTGCCCACATTCTCAACTTGATTGTGAAAGAGGGTTTAAAGGATGTAGATGGTGCAGTGGGGAGCGCGTTAAGTATTGCAAAGGCTCTCAAACAAGAAAACAAAGGTTCCTTGATTTTTGTAAGCTTTGTGGTATTATTTCTGATAAAGGGTTATGTCAAGATGTCCCAACAAGATGGAATTATGCTTATCTCATACTTGAAAGTGCCATTTATTATAAAAGAGTCTTTAGTCATTTGGAGGTTGTTGATAGTAATTTCACCCATTGTCCAAGAATGGATGAGTGGGCCAAAATTGAAACAATTTGTGGGTTTTTGAAAGTTTTCCATTAAGTCACTCGTGCTTTCTCGGGGTCCAAGTATCCTATTTCTAATCTCTACTTTCCTAATGTGATGGGGGTAAAATTCGTGCTGAAAGAGGAGATGGAAAGTAGTGATGCTTTTATGAGAAACATGGTTACAAAGACATTTGGTAAGTTTGAGAAGTATTGGTCCGAGTTTCGCACTATTATGGCTATTGCTACAATTTTAGGTCCTCGCTATAAGTATCAATTTGCAAAGTGGGCATACAAGAAGGTTTATGGTGATAACTATGATATTGAGTTGAGGTTGTTGAAACAAAAGTTGCTTACATTGTATCGTGAGTACGCCAAGAGCTCTAAGGGATCGTCTATATCTTCTAATCCAACTTTGAGCAATGTTCAAGCCACTTCGAATGTGGAATCACAATATGATTCATTCATGTAGGAATGAATATGATTTCTTTCGATATTAGTTGTTCAAGTAGTTACTTTTTATTTATTTTAGCTACGGCCTTGTTGTTTCTAATTTCTTTTGGCCAAAATCAGCTACTACTATTTTGATATTAGTTTTGGCTTACTACTATGTTTTGGTTTTCAAGTTCAGTTTGGTTTATTTGGGGGTTTTAGATGTTCTTTTTTTCAAATTCAAGTGTTGTGCTTTTAATAATTATTGTTGTTTTATTCATTAAGCTCTAGTTTTACAAGTTCACTTGCTTGTTTTATGCTTTAGTTGCCCGTTTGCTTTAATTTTACCTTAATGATTTTATTTTAATGTTTAGGACTTTGATCAACATTCAAGTAATGAGTTTGATTCTATTTCCAAGTCCGAGTTGGAGATGTATTTGGAAGAAAATAAGCTACCTCGTGTTGAAGTGTTTGATGTTATTGGGTATTGGAAAATGAATCAAGATCGATATCCTTTACTTTAAAAAATGACCCATGATATTCTAACTATCCCAATTTCTACTGTTGCATCTGAGTCTTCGTTTAGCGTTGATGGTAGAGTGCTTGATGCTTTTTACAGCTGTCTAAAGCCAGATATAGTGGAAGCTGTTATTTGTCTTAGAGATTGGTTATTTAGCCAAGGTGATAGTTCGACTTATGTTTTCCCTCATTTTTGGTTTCATACGATTTTAACTTAATTTCCATAATATGATTTTATGTGCTTTGTGTGTTTTATTTAAATTAGCTCTCATACCACCTCAAGTCAGTTTGGAGGAGCTTTGTGGGGATGTTATGAAAATGAACTTAAATGATAATGAAGATGGTGAAGATCAATCAAAGAGTGCAGCTGGTAGTGGATTTGGACAAAACTCAGCTTTGCTTAATTAGAATATACGCTCTATTCCTTTGAAGTTTGAACTTATGAATTTGGCAAAGTGATGACTTTCAAACATGGGCTTGTTGGTTTGTACTTGATTTGGGTGTTGGACATGGTTTGTTGAACTTTGAGTGTTGAACTTGAAACTGTAGTTGTCAATTTAGTCATTGTGCATGGCTTGTAAGCCTGCATTCCCATGAATTGCATGCTAAACTGCCCATGAATATTGCAAGCTGATTGTTGCTAGTTGTGTAGGTTGTATTCAATGTTTAGAAATTTAGTGAGTGAACCGGGTAAACATGTAAGTGGGTACTTGATTCTGACCCATTGACTTAAACAGGTAATTGGGTCAGAATCAGATTGACTCCTTTAATATTTAAACGGTTTCAGGTTGAGTTTTTTGAACTTGTTTATTAAACAGGTCAGGTTCAAGTCAGGCGGTCTCCAACCTGTTTAACTTCGACTCGAACACGAAGTCGACCCCACCTTACCTATTTGACAGCCCTACTTAGGCTAAGTTCTTACATTGCATATCCGAGTATACAATATCCTTGTACACCTGAGTAGTAGTAATCGCAATAGCTGATCAGCTCATGTCATCCCACGCATGTTATGTTGATCACCAAATATGATAATATATATGGGTCACCAAATATATTACCATTGCTCACTAAATTTACAACTAAAGCTCACCATATTTTTTTATCATATTAATATGTGAGGTTTTTTTGCATTACCTTGGTTCTCATTTTTGTTTTCTTAGAATTATACTAATATTGTTGACGTTAAATATGGTATATATGTGATTACATGCTCATACTCTTATAAATCGTCATCTTCATCCAACTATAGAACTCTCTAGATAGAGATACAGACCATCTAGTGAGAGTTGCTTTCCCATGAATAAACCCCCCGACCCCTCGTCTTCCCTCAATGAACCAACGACCCCCCTCCCTTGCTTTAATGGAGCATACATTTCGACCCCCCCTCAATCTCCTGTCTCTACCCCACACGCTAATATCTGGTGATTACAGCCCCAAACTTCACCCATTTCCGCTGCGATGATTCCCAATACTGCTAAGCCCGAATCTTCACTGCGATTCCCAATCTTTAATTCCCATCTCTATCGCATCAAATATCCCAGATTTGCCTTATCTAGTACCACCCCCCCTCTTAATGGTGGAGAAGGCACATAGATTCGTTCCTCACATAGTGATTTCACACCAATCGCCATCGTTCGGACTGAAATAACCCTCCCTTATTACCAACTTTCGTCTAAGAAGCACATGACCCTTCATTGGTAACGAAGGGTGTGGCGCAGACCCGTTTTGTCTTTTGACTTGTTGGGGGTTATTAACTCCCCAAATCTATGCGAATTGGTCCTCCTAGAGATCATCCGTGATGATGACACAGATCTCATATCCCAGGCTACAATTCTAGCCCTACTCGAGTGGGAAGGCATCAATTCCAGGCCGTTTTCGAGCAATTCGAAGGATGGTGCTTCAAAACCGGTTGATAGAGATTACAGAGTAAAGATCTTCAACAAAATGGAATGAGACAGCCAGATCTTACCAGGTGATATTTTTCCATTTAACCCCTTCGGAATTTATTGGTGCGCCTTTGCCTATCGTGGTGTGGTTGAACACCATAGATTATTTCGTCGCTCTCAACTTTCCCCTAATTACGTCCCTATAACGTACTCACCCGTCCAGACCCACAGAGCACAGGACTTCAGTATAAATATGTGTAGTCCTCTTTCCCAAATGTAGCACGCACACCATCATAGTCATCCAAGTAGTCTATCTCTGCCTATGAAACGTCTTTCCCCAATGTCCCTATTATCTCTTGATTGTAGACCAGATGGTAGTCCTGACCACAACCACACTGTTTCCAATCCTACTCATATTGCCCAACCTGGAGAGCCACCTATGTTGGATGGAGTTCGACCTCACCCTCATAGCCAACCCACTTCAGAAAAACCTAGACGATACGCAACTGCCCTCAAATTCAGTTTGGGTAGGCATAGTCATTCTCAAGTCTCACCACCTGAACCAAACTTTATTCTCAATTTCCGAAAGTGAACTTTCAGGGGTCATTCCTGTAGGCCAGACCTCTCAACCTATCACTTCTAAGCCTGACCCTGCCTTGTCCCCGAATCCCCCTCCTAACCATATGGAAGAACTACTGACCTGCTATTTGATTGGTAAAATCTGGGGGCACCCCATTCCCATCCCTGCCATCATTGACAAGACCAAAAAAGATTGGGTCTTTGTTAAGGGGCAAGTGGATTATATTGATGCTGGAAATGATTGGATATTACTGAGGTTTGCTAACACTGAGGATAGAATGCTTGTGTATGAGCAAAGACCATGGCATGTGAATGGGTTGAATTTTGTTATACAAAAATGGACCTTGTGCTTTGATTTGTACATAGCTACTATCACCAAAATTGACCAATGGGTTAGAGTTCCTAGGCTTTCCTGGGAATTTTAGGATTCCGACTCCCTAGCTCGACTACTCCAGTTAGTGGGCCCTATAGTTAGGATTGACCAAAACACTTTGCTCCGTCTCAAAGCAAAATTCACTCGAATTTGCCTCCACATTAACATCATGCACCCTCTTCCTGGTAGCCTCACTATAGCCAAAGGCGGGTGGTCTATGAGTGTTTTCCTCATTTATGTGGGCCTTCATGAAGTTTGCCCCCTGTGTGGTGGAGACTCTTATCAATTGGATAACTGCCCTAAACTGCCCGCCCAAAAAAAGATTCAAGTGGTAGTCTAGAAATTTGAGGATATTAACGACAATCTTCAGAGCATGCATAGTATCCCTATAGGAGTAACCCCTCTCCCATTGATTGAAAATTGGGTTACGGTATCCCCTAAAAAACGAACCTGAGCTATGCCCGGTACTCACTCTCGGAAAACCCCTGCCTTTCAACACCAAGACTCTTCAGGCCTTACCAAGTCTGCTCCTGAACCCCCTCCTGCGTTTGCCCAGCATGAGACCACTACTCCCCAGCCCCCCATTGCCCCGACTGAACAGCATGCGACTGAACAACATTCCTCTTGGTAGAGTTTGGGGACATCAAGGTGAGCACTCCTCCAAGTTTGACCCTTTATTTCTAGAGGAAAATGAGGAGATAGAGGGTATGGATGCTGAGGATCACGCTGATATGTACTTAAACCTTGAGCATCTTATGGATGTCGAAATGTCCCCAAACTCTACCAAGAGGAAACGAATTGAAGAGGGTGAGGAATGTACTTCTTGCCCCTAGTCCTTTGACCTGAAAGATCTAACTTGTTTTTTTTTGTTGGCGGATGTTTAGAAAGGTTATCTTTTTGTGTACCTGTTACCCCACCATAAAGGGTGATTGTTCTTTGCAGAGTACCTTGGTTTCTTGTGGTGTAAGGCACTATGCCCCTAGTGATCACTGGGTTCTTGAGCTTCATGCTAAGCCACATGTGTATATGGTGGCTCTTTCCTTTTGTAATGCTTTTGTAAACAACAATCAGAGAGGAACCCCTATTGCTTGTATTAAATTTGATGCTTTTTATGCTAATGTCATGGATTACCTTAGTTTGCTTGGTTTGGTCTTGGCTTTTTCAACCAGCCTCTCTGTGCTTTCTGGAGAACTGAAACTAAATAAGCTTTCTACAGGCCCCAGCCACGTAAGGGGTGAAATTTTTTATGGGTGGTTGCTGGATCTGGCCTAAGTGTACCACTGCTCGTGTTGCTCCTACCACTAGTGAGCAGCCAACATCTGGACACATATGGCTTAGTCCCCCACACACATCAAAAAGGAAATGATGCAAGCAATTCAGTCTGAGACTCCACTAATAACTGAATTAGTGGCCTTCACCCCTCACAGTACATGTTTTGCTTTATCACATTTATGGGCACAATATTTGTATCCTGGTAACCACTTAATTCAATTATTGTCTTCTCTTTACCAGGCACCCAGAAAACAAAAAAAACGAAGACAGGCAGAAGGCCAACGCATTGTGACCCCATTGAAGAAAGGCATGTGCGTCACGCTAGTGAGCGAAGAGCAATGCTCTTCTAAGGCTATTTTTTTGACCGCCTTTGGGCCTAGAACAATTGAACGTAGCCTGTATTATGCACAAGTTGTTGGTACTAGTATAAAAATTGACAGTAATAATCAGCTTTATTTCTAAAAAAGCATCACCTACCTTAGACCAAGGAATCGTGTAATGAAAATTGCCATGACGAAACTAGTTTTTTTTGTTTTGGTTAGCACCTTCCCCCCCCCTGCCAATTCTTGGTGTAAGCACCAAAGGGTGCATCACTGCACCCTTGTACTAATGCATGGTCAACATCCCGGTCGACCTAACGGTCCACGACACACTAACGATTATGATAGACCTCACAGCGGCATGCCACGATTACATGTAAACCATGTTTGTGAACAACACTCACCTAGAGGCTTTTCCATGCAGCAACCGAAACATTTATAGAATAGCTACACCCAAGCACGGCTAACACCAAAGACTCACTTGAAAGACTTAATGATTAAACACCATCTCCATATAGCATGATTATCATTAGCTGGAATACACGAGGTGCTAAAAAACCTCATGTTATTAAGGAAGTTCAATTCCTTCCACAAACCTGTAAGGCAAACATGATTTTCTTACTCGAAACAATGGTTAACGAAAAACACTTGCTCCAAATTATCCCTCAAATGGGTTTTGAGCACTATGACTACGTACTACCCCATAATCACTCAGGGAGCATTACCGTTCTTTAGAATAATGGTAACATACATGCATCTACCCTTCTTAAAGAACATCGAGCTATTCATGTGCTTATTCATGATACACAAAAAGGATAAAATTCCATAGTCTCTGGAATCTATGCTCTAACCCAATCTAAAGACAAAGAACAGTTCTAGGAACATCTCATTCAACTCAACTTAGTATTTGATCTTCCTTGGTGCCTGATGCGGGATTTCAATGAGCTTGCTAGCTCCAACGAGAAAAAAGGGGGACAAACTCTTCCCGTAAGTAAATTCCAAAGACTCAATAACTTCCTAGAACTAATTAAGGCGGACTCTGTCCAAGTAAGAGGGAGTTTATTCACTTGAAAGAAAAGGCTTCATACCCACTTAATTTACAAACGACTTGATAGATCCATTGCCAGGAGAGATTGGCAAACCATGTAACCCAACACCTTTGAGGAACATGGCAGCTTCACATGCTCCGATCATAGGCCCATTATTGTTTATTCAGATATGATACTTCATAGACACAAAGCTTTTCCCTTCTGATTTCAAAACTTTTGATGACAGTACAGGCAAGTCGACTCCATTGTCAATAAGAATTGGCACACTACTGTTATAGGAACAAACATGTTTAAAATAGCAAAGAAACTAAAACTTATCAAAAACGACGTCAAAGGATGGTCGAAAAACCAGTTTGGCAACTTCCAGAATAAGCTAGCCCATAACATGCAACGTATTGAGTATGTGGAAGGAAAACTCCTATCTAACCCAGACAGTTTTCGTCTCAGCGACTGGACGACATGACTCCTAAAACAGAGAAAAAAAATGATGCTTTTTAACCAGAAATATTGCGGGAAACTCAGACGGAAACAATGGCTAGTAAACGGCGACCAAAATACTTTTTTCTTTCAACATCGAGTGAACACCCGCGGAAATAAGAAAATGATCCTCAAACGTCGTGATGACTGCGGGCTATGGATCAATGATCAAGAACAAATTGCTACCAAATTCACGGAGGATTTCTCTGAACGCCTGACATCAACTCATACTGGGCAGCGAACCCTACCACACCTTTGCTCCCTACCCTAATTTTAGATATTGAAAATAGCGAACTTATCAGACTTCTCACCCTGGAGGAAGTTAAGACCGCCCTACTTAGTATCGATTCTAACAAAACTCCAGGACCTGATGGGTTTGGTGCAGGCTTCTTCAAGACTTACTGGAATATCGTCCAAAAAGATCTGTTCAATTGTATCACCGAATTCTTTCTCAACAGCAAGCTTCTAAAAGAACTGAATCACACCTTCATAGTACTCATACCCAAAATTGACAACCTAGTCCAAACTACCCAGTTTAGACCAATCAATTTATGTTCCACGATCTACAAAATTATTGCAAAAATACTCATCAACCGATTACAACCACTTCTTGAAAAAATTATTTCCCCGCTACAAAGCGCATTTATCCTCGGTAGATCCTTTCATGATAATATTCTTATCGCTCACGAGCTTATGCATAAATTTAGGAAACCAAAAGGTAAAACGGCCTGGGTCGCCATTAAACTCGACATGGAAAAAGCTTATGACCGAATGGAATGGGACTTCATCCTACACTGTTTTAATGAAATTGGCTTCCATCCAACTTGGAACAAATGGATTAAGGAATATATATCGCCCGTCTCCTACTCAGTGATCGTTAATAACGAACCAAATGGGTTATTTATCCCCACCAAAGGTATTCGACAGGGGGATCCCCTTTCCCCGTATATCTTCATCATCTGCATGGAAGTCCTCAGCCTATGGCTAATTAAGGCAGCCGCTAATAAAAAATCTAGAATAGGGATCAAAATCTGCCCAAAGGCTAACATAGTTCCCGGCTTGCTATTTGCCGATGACTGTTTGCACTTCTATAAAACTACTATGCCCAGTAGTACGCACCTCAAGTCGCTACTAGACAAGTTCTACGATAGCTCCGGACAGCTCATCAACTACCACAAGTCGGCGCTTACGTTCTCGCGCAACGCCACCATGCATCAGAAAAATATTGTAACAAGTATCTTTCATATCCCGCGCCGAGCCTCCTTAGGTAAGTATTTGGGTTGCCCCATTTTTCAAGGCCGACCCACCAAGAATACCTTTAAAGAAATCATTGATAAAGCCACCACCAAAGTCAAAGGTTGGAAAGCAAACTGCTTATCTAAAGCGGGGAGAACTATTTTGATACAATCACACTTAGAATCAATATCAGCACATACAATGCAATGTTTCCAGTTATCAACAAATACTAGTCACCAAGTAAATAAACTCAGCCGTGAATTCTTTTGGAATCACACGAATACAGGGAAAGGCTTCCCACTTATAGCTTGGGATAAACTCTTCCTGCCTAAAAGTAAGGGGAGACTAGGTTTATGCAAAACAAAAGCAGTCAACAAAGCATTCCAATGTAAACTAGCTTAGAAAATTCTTACGAATAACAACAGCCTACGGGTCCAAATGATGCGAGCAAAGTATCTGTACAAGAGCAACTTCCTCAACTACAAAAAACAAAGCACTAACTCCCCCGTATGGAAAAACTTATTAAATTGTAGAACACTCATAAAACAAGGACTTATATGGCAGATAGGCAATGGTGAAAGCATTTCCTTTTTGCATGATAACTGGATAGATAATAGTAACCTTATTAAATTACTAAATATTGGCAAGACCACCATTTACAGGCCTCATGCTAAAGTCTCGGAATTTATCCATCACGATAGGATGTGGAATCTTACAAAGCTAGCTGCTACACTGGGTAATCCCGCTATTCTGAAAAAAATCCAAGGACTTGGCATTCCTACCCACACCAAACCCAATTCATTCTGTTGGGGCCTAGACAATTCAGGCACCTTCAGTACTAGATCCGCAACATGGATAGCTCATGAACAATCTATTAACGACCTCCTGAACTCCAACTATAAATGGCTCTGGAAAATAGATATGATGTTGAAAATCAAAATTTGATTATGGCAACTCTGTCATAAAGCAGTCCCGATACGAGGAACACTTCTTAAACGAGGCTTGAATATTGATGCAGGTTGTCCAAACTGCATGGGAGACATTGAGTCCATTGACCATCTTTTATGTGAATGTCCGATCAGTAAAAGCGTTTGGAAACTTGCGGACAAACACCAATGGTTCCCCATCCAGTTTTCACTAGGAGGCTGACAGCCGATAATCAAAGTACTATAGAGAGTACGATCATCTCGTAATTCCTAAATGCTCCAAAAAATTTCCTTTCTCATTTGGAGCATATGGAAAGAACACAATGCGGTAGCATTCGAAAATAAGTTTCTCAATCCTTTAAAATGCCTTGTTAAAGCAAAAAGGCATACGTCGAATGGAGAATCCAAGCTTATATATCGAATAATTCCTCACTAAGGGGAGGCCCTTCTTCCTCCTCTAAAACCGTCCACCTTATTAGGTGGCACCCCCTGCCACCGGGATTTGTTAAGATCAATTTTGATAGATCATTCCTCAACTCATCAGTGGAGGGCGGCTATATACTATGGGATTGGATAGGCAAGCAACTTAAAGTAGGAGCGGCTAACTATAGGGATACTTCAATCCTGGTAGCCGAAGCTCGAGCACCCAAGGATGGAGTTTGTGCGACCATACAAGTAGGATACAGGAGTCTCCTGATTGAAGGAGACAACTCTCAGTAATTCAAGCCCTTACAGGGAAAATTGAAGTTCCCTGGAATATTGCTACGATTATCGATGACGTCTATAAATGGGTCACCCGTGACACACAGGTGCAAATTCAACACATCTTTCGAGAATCTATTATGGCCGCTGACTGGCTATCTAAATTTGGGCACACCATCACAAATTTGATTTCTTCATATGTCTGTTTCTCCACAACACTTGGTGATATTCTTGCACCAGATATAGTTGGGCATACTCTTGTGAGAAGAAGTGCCTAACATGGGTTCTCCCTCATTTACCATTGTAAAAAAAATAATAAAAATACTCATACTCTTATAATTGTATGTTTAGTAATTGAAACTCATTTTCATATAGAGCAACTTGGACATCAATCATATGCTTGATGTTTATTAAGCATGCTATTACTGTTCACCAAACATAATACTAGAGGTCACCATAAATGTGCATATCTTAAAAACGACAGCCCGGTGCATAAGCATCCCGCGTTCACCCAGCGTCCGGGAAGGGTCGCATCCCAAGTGGTGAATTGTATGCAGTCTAACCTAACTTTGTCTGTGGCTAATTCCACTGCTCAAACCCGTGACGTTTTGGTCACACGGAGACAACCTTACAGTTACTCCAAGGCTCCCCTTTAAATGTGTATATCGAATTTACCATATATGCGTGTACTCAACTAACGAGTAGCAGTGATATAATTGATAATTAGTATTACATGTGCAATGGACGGGACATATAATAAATTTTTAATTCAAAATAATTGATTATAAAAATTATAATAAATAATTTTGCAAAAACTTCATACACAACATGTTTTATATTTTTGTAAAATAATTACCAATTTTAAGCCAAAAATGGTTGTTAAGGGATTCAAGTCATAAAAATATATTAGGTAAAAAATTTCTAATACATTAAAAGATAGTATAATTAAATTAACAAATATTTATAGTAGCAATTTTAATATTGTACTTCTATAATAATAATAATTTTGAAAGCATGGTAGTTCAAAACTTGTCCAAATTTGATTTAAAAATCTAATAACATAGAGAACTTATAATATTTAATATTTTCGGTGAAAAAACTAATTGGATAATATGTAATATAGATCAAAGTATTGATGACATTATTTTTGCGATTGCCATAGTTGTGTTCTTAATTAAATAACAATAATTATTGTCAAAGCAAAATTAAATATAAAATTACCTAGGATTGTGTCATCTACGTCACGTTATGAATATTCGCTTGAACTCTTTTGCCCTAAAAATTGAAAGCAATTGGCATCATTCGGTGATAGTTTGTTATGGTATTATATTATATATATATAAGATCTGTAACTATGATCTATTGTATTTATGATCTCTAATATTCAATAGTTATATTTACATTTATATCTTTTGAGAGCAAAACCTTATTATGTTTATATTTATGTTCAAAGAGGTAGGAAAGATAATAACAATAAAAATTAAATATCTTTTATTATTTTTCGATTGAAATAACTGTCTCTTTATGATAAATAAGATTTAAAATATTTCTATGTGACTATGCGCCTTTATAGTACTGCATATTGGTTGCCAAATTTGGGGTGAAAATTAAAACTAGACCCGCACAATAAACTATTCATAATTGGTGCATTTAATTTCCTATAATGCTTTATTTTTGGTAATATTTAGAATTGTTTTTTTTTAAAGGAAAGTGGTGTTACTAACTTAATATAATGCATTATAATAATTAAACATTGTCTCTTTTTTTGGAAAAAAAAATCTTTCAAATTGTAATCAACTTTCTCAAATCCCTTTTCGGGAAAGAAAATCTTCCTTACATAATTGACTAAATTGTGTTCTTTTAAAAAAAAAAGGTATTAATTATGTTATAAATTTTGCAAGAGTAATATTTGTAAAAAATTAAGAAGGTTTGTTTTGTTTATATATATATATATATATATATATATATATATATATATATATATATATATATGTATGTATATAGGTATGTATAGATATATATATGTATGTATATGTATACATACATACATACATACATATATACATGTATATATATATATACACACACACACACATACATATACATATATATATATA
>JACYFF010002017.1:19717742-19784578 GCA_017589665.1 Selenicereus undatus
GGAATCTATCTAACTATTACTTATAAAAGGGAGTGCCTCAAGGGTGGAAAAGGGGAAGAGGAGGGGAAAAAAAAGAGCAAAAAAGGTGGGAATGTGCATCAATCTATCAATTAGTGAGAAACAGGGCAAGTTACGAGATCAAAGCTGTTGAGAGATCACTTCAGAGATCGTGAAAAAATTATTGTTAGTCAACTACGATCCCGAGGCTCTCATCTAAGATTGGCGCCATAATTACTCCATTGGGTTCCCCAGGTAATTAGCTGGGTTGACCTAAGGGCACAAATTTTATCTTCTCTTCCTATTTTCCCTTTTTATACTTACTGTGTTCTTATAAGTCAATAAAAATGCAATCTTTTAGGTAGTTCTCGCCTACTGCAAATTATCTATTTTACCTATATTTACATTATACTAAAGATTGTACCTTTTTGCTTGATTTTATATGAAACACTACTAATGTTTGCATGATTGTATATAAGCATTATTAAAGTTTTAAATTTCCCATGTTGAATAGTAGAGGCCATCAGTGAAAACAGATGGTGATGAGATCTACACTATCAGATCATCGTACCTTTGCCCCCAAATCTGAATCTTCGGTTCGAGACTAAGGTGTTAATATGATTTTGCACATCAGGGACTGTACAGGGGCTTTTTGAAAATGTTGTTGAAGTTGAATTGCTTCATCCCTTGAATTGTCCCTATTAGTATAACTCATATCGAAAAGAAACTTAGTTTGTGAGTTTTTCTAAGAACTCATTCGCAGCTCTATTAAATTATATAATCGTAATTATGTATTCTTTCTTATTTTCTGCCCCTTTTCTGATTTATATACTTAGCAGAATGGTACTAATCCCAAACAGCAATACTACTAGGACTAAGAAAAACGGTCCTAAGTTGATCCAGGAGCCGGCCGTTTCCTAGGTCAGGCAGAAAACCTCGTTCTTGGATCAGGCAGTCATCAATGTCCTAGATCAGGACCAGGAAAAACTAGACCTAGTTTTAGTACATGAATCGGCTTGTTCCTGGGTTGAAATCAGGAAGTAGTTTCCTCGTTCAATACATTATTTCTGCCATTTTCTTTTTTAAAATTTTAAAAAGGAATAACAACTAGCTCTCTTTTCTAAAAAAATTAATAATAAAAATCAAAATAAAACACCCTAGCAAAAGGATAGTAGAACCATTCATGGGGGATCGCACCCTCGAGGAGGTAGATCCTCATAGTGGCGACTCCACCGGGGATAATTTTCTTTAAGTGGATGAGATTTGAAATTCAATATGGGAAATAGTTTTTATTACGCTTGGATTAGGCATCTTGCATTTAAAGGGGCTGCGGTACCTAGGATAACGACACCTCTAGGTAGCGTAAAGCTATTATCGCCCTTCAAAGATGAGCTGGCCACATAGTGGGTCCATTAGACTCAACCGGGCATGCAGTTAGTCTACCCACTGTGACATACATTTAGATCCACAAGACTAAGGGAAGTAACCAAAATATCCCATTCTGCCCATGCATCCCATGGATGACGTACAGAGTGTTTTGGTCATAAGAATACTACTGTAAATCTAAGCTAAAACCTTTGTAACTTAGAGCCTTATTTTAAGATTAGAAATCATGTGCATGCCCGGATGTGTTATAGTATGATTAACTGTTTATCCCTAAGGTTTATGCATTGATACCTTAGGTCTTAGGAGAGCCCAGGTTAAGGGAGGATGAGCTTAGTGGCTAGGGTGATAGAACGAGCCGGCTTCAAGGCCAATTGAGCCCTACGGAACTCTTGACCTTGAACCCAACTAAGTTGAAACCTTAGTCTAGAGAGTAAAAGTCCTAAAAGGAGGCCAACTTATATGTATGACTAGGTATCCGTTAAAAAAAAGGAGAGGTAGAGAGAGAGAGAGAGAGGTGTATCCTGGTAAGAGTCTACAATTGCTATTAGTCTATAACTATGAAGGAATAAGAGTCAATGACCGACTGGGTTCATAGCCGCTAGATTATATCATGATAGATTTGGACTTGGAATTAAAAAGGAAAAAAGTCAGTAAGGACGTCAGCCGATACCTCTCGATAGGTCCAGCCTGTTCTGTGCCAGTTTCAGTTAACATATGGTCTGCATACTAGGCTCTCAATCTTAGGTTTTCATAGAGCATACGTCAGTGTATTTTGAGTCCTCATTTCCTAGGAAAAGTATTTAGATAGGGAAGTCCTGAGCACTCTGCCTTATTTATCAGTATAGGGAGGCCTTAGGAGGGGTACGAGCGAAGCCCAACAACCAAGAGGTTTTTATCTATGTAACAACTGGTAGAAACTTCATCAGCCAGGTCAGAGTCAGGGTCAAAGTTAAGGCTGAATCACGAGCCTATTTCAATGGCAGGGAACAATGAACTCGCCTAACTCATGAAGGTAATTGAGAAAATGCAAGCGATGATGGAAGAGAGTGACAGGAAGGTGGAGTCACTAGTAGTCACATTTTAGAACCTCAACAAGGAGACCCTAATGGAGAATAATGAACAAACTCCTGCACCCTAAGAGGAGAATGATAAAGGGAAGGGAGAATTGGAGGATGTAAAGGAAAAATAACTAAATAAGGAGACTAGCCAATTTGATCCCTACGTTGATCGCATAGAGAAGCTAGTTAAGGACTATTTGATGTTTAATAACTATTTTAATAATTATATGGGATTCACTTCAATCCCAAAAGGGAAGCTACCACCAAAATTCACCATGCCTAATATCAAGTTTCATGGGACGGAAAATCCATACTACCACTTGAGGAATTTCATTAGCGTTATGAGTCTAAAGGGAATAGACAAAGATATCTTTCACTTAATATTCCCTTGTACTTTCGGCAGCAAAGTCATGCGGTGCTATAACACTATTGACCCACGAAAGGTCATGAATTGGGATGACTTATGCAAGGAATTCCCGAACCAATCTTCTTATAACGCTGATCTCCTCATCATACTCAGGGATCTAGAGTTACTTAAGCAAGAAGAAAAAGAAGGATTTACTGACTACTAGGCTAGATGAAGGGCAAAGGCTGCCCAGGTGGTGGGTCGACCCTCTCAGATTGATCAAGTAAGGTTGTTCACCAGAATCCTTCAGTTGTCATACTATTAACACTTGCGGTTCATGCCATTTGAGAGTTTTACAGTATTAAGAAAGGTCAGCAAACAAGTACAGGAAGAATTGTGCAAGGGGGTACCAGCTAAGACAGGAAGACAACTAGAAAAATAATCACCAAAATAGGGATAAAAAGGCTAGTATCTCCAAGGAGGTGCACGCGGTAAACCACATTAGCAAGTGTACCCCTGTAGGGACTGCCTACACCCATGCTCTGAAATGGCTCTTGTATAAAGGGAAGATCAATCTTCTCGAAATTTAGCCAAAGACTAAATCCCTCAAGCAGTCTAAATACTTTGATTCGAGCAAACACTGTAAATACCATCAGTTGCGAGGGCACAATACTGAAGATTGTCGGACTTTCAAAAATAGGCTGGCAATGTTGCTTAAAGATGGATCCATTGCCTAAAGGAGATTAAAAGCCCACCAATGATGGGAATCCAGTCGGGAATCATAAAAATATTTTTGCTCTTAAGGACCAAAAGAAAGAATGGGACGTGTCCATGCTCATATAAGACATTAGCAGCCCAAAACCAAGGGTAAACATGACTGCACCAAACATGAAAGTCTTTGGCCTTTGGAAACGTAATGAAGAAGACATCTATAACCTGCCCAATGAAGCAAGCAAGGACGAATTTTGTGTGAAGGATGCCGAAGAGGACTTCTGGGGAGAACAGGACTGGACAAGAGTCTAGTTCCTCATAAGATCAGGGAGCACCAAGCTAAAGAGGTCCTATAATAGGCCCCTGGTAAAGAGAAAGCAACATTACCCCGAGAAGGCGAAATGGTGACAAAGCAATTAAAGAAATGGAAAATAGATGTAAGTATATGGTGGATCACAGTGGCCTCTCAAAAGCATAGACAGTTTTTAATAGTGGCACTGAATAAAATTGGGGTATCTCCTGAACCAACCCCAGAAGAGATGATAACCTCAATTACGACTAGCAAAGGCACTATAACCTTTAGCAATCAAGATCTCCCACCAAGAGGTGCGGCGGACAACAACGCCCACTACCTCACTATAACATACATTCAGAAGCATGTACCTCTAGCTTTAGTCGACAATGTCTCAGCAATGAATGTCTTTCCTTAGAGATCGAGCCAAAGGTTAAGGGTCAAAGAAGAAAAGCCCTCGGCACCATCCACTCACTTAAGGGCATATGACACTTTAAAGAGGTTGGTGCGGGGTACCATTCACCTTTCGATTAATGTAGGCCTTGTCAAGTGGAATATAGAGTTTCAAGTCCTTGACATACCGGCTACCTTCAGCCTACTTTTGGGAAGGCCAAGGCTTCGTGACTATCAGGGAGTTCCCTATACTTTACATTAAAAAGTGAAGATGTTAATAAAAGGTGAAGTACTGATTGTTGAAGGTGAGAGCCTATGTGTTATGATCATAAGTAAGGGGACATTACTTGAAATAGACTATCATCAAAATGACAAAGAGCTCCACAATTTTGAAATGACGGAGACATTAAAAAAGGACAAAGCTCTTTTTGACTTTTATCCTTATTCTAATCTGAATGTCAATGCCATCCTAAAAAGGTGGTTTCCTATAATGGCTATGGGACGGACAACACAGGGGTGGACTACCTTCCCGTTGACGTAGAGGGAAGACTATAAGCTCATATTAGGACACCACCCAACTCCTCAAGAGACAGTCAAGGGCAGGCAGGAAGCATAGTCCCGAAAATCTTCTGCCAAGAGGGGGTACAGAAAGAACTACACTGTTATCTATCCTCTCTCTCTCAATGGACAGCTCCTATATGAAGGAGACAACTTCCCCTTCTATGGCTTTCCTGAACCTTGCTATATAATAGAAAAGCGACTCTTAGTGTCAGGGCTAGAGAAATTCAACAAGTGTCACCTACTAGAAGAAGAAGTGTTGACAATTGAGAAAAAAGAGTAGTCCACAAAAGGCTACGTAGATCTGGTTGAAAGTAACATCTTTGGGATGCTGTTTAGTCAAGGCTACAGGAAGAAAGAAGACCCTGCTATTGTTGTCTCTCTTACTGTAATAGTCCAACTCTAGATTCTGGTTATTAATTTCATTTCATTCACATAATTTCTTTTCATATTTCCATCTCTTTATTATTCTCATTTGGACATTTCTAACGGGGCCCTTACTTTGCAATTCGGAGATTTCTTCTCGTCAATTTTGGAAATTGAGTTAGGCGTTGATATTTAAGAATTTAATGTTGAAAATCCTTTTTCATGGCATCACAACCATTTATTTCAAATTTGTTAAAAAAAAATTCGTAAATGCACTCGGTTTCAGTTTTTCGCTTAACCCGAGCCCGTTTAAAGCCGATTTCGATGCAACAAGACTTGACCTTTATTTGATTAACTAATCCTCTTAATTAAGCCTTACTCAAGAATGATTTATTTGACTTTTCTACCCTAATTTGTAGCCATGTATTAAGGGAGTATAAAAAATTAAAACCAAGGCTTTTATCTTCATTTTCCACCAAGTATTTTTCTCTCTCTTCCCACCTCTCTTTCTCTCTCTACACGGCACCTCCATACCAGCCACCATTTCACCACCTTTACACCACCAAAACCCCACAAATCAACTCCACTCACCACCCCCAAACATCCCTTTCACTTCCATAAGCATCAAGGACCATAAATAGCTCTTTTGCAAGCTCAAAGTAAGTGTTCTTTCACCCCTATGCTGATTTTTGTTTTTGATCTTTGATCTTGTTGGGTTTTGTTCTTTATTTTGGTTGTTTTAATGGTGGATTAAGTTGTTTTTGTGGCATTAAGAATCACCTTGTTGAGGGTTTATGGTGGAGTTGATTTTGGATGAAGTTAGGGTTAGGGTTTCATCTTGAGTATGCAAGTTTCTTGTTCAAGTGATATTTATGGCTTGATTTCTCCATGTTTTTGCCTATCTCTTAATGTATGGAAGTTTAATATGGCTTTTATGATGTGTTGTAAAGTTGTGATGGGATTCAAGTTGACCCAAAATTAGGGTTTTATCCATAAATGCATGGTTTGGACCAAAGTTGTGTTAACCTTGAGGTATGTGTTTATGTGCCTTGAAAGTAAGCCTTGTTGGATATATATATGAATTGAAGTTGAGTGTGGTGATGTTGTATGTGGTTGGGATGTACCAAACTGTGTTATACACTCTTGAGAAAGAGTTTGAGTTGAGGTTTGGTGTTAAAAAGGGAAGTATCAACTAAAAGAAGTGCTGCTGGAATTTTCAGTGAAACAGGACGAGCTTTGAAACAAAACTGGTAATGATCAGCCAGGCCAAAAATTCTGAATTTTGGTGGGTAGATAGGTCTGGATGTTAGCTTTAAAATAAATCTTGAATCGCCTTAATTCGAGGTCTGTGGAGGAAGTTATGGCTATTTTACTGCACCTGTGCAGAGTGGACAGAATGGTTATTTTTTTTACCAAAACCTGACATGTTGTTGTTCTGGCCCTATTTTATGAAACCTGTCATAGGAATCTGGTTATGTGCCCTTCAGGAAAGTTTTAGAGGACTTCCTAAGCTATTTATATTGGGGTCTTACGTCTCGGTTGTAGGTCGGGAGTATAAGTTGTGGATTATTCTTTTCGTACCTTGTCATAAACCCTACCATCTAAACTCGCCACCGTGCTTTAACTTAGCATTTTCATACTTTATTTAACTTTACCAGTTTCATAAGCCTTTTCTTTTAACTAATTCAAACAAATTCTTTATAAGTTTTTTTTTTCATTTAAGGGTATTCATTGTACTAATTTTATGCCTGTAACGATTTTGAACAGCATCAAGGCCTAAGCTCTCATCCTCTCCTTTTTAGTCATCTATTTAATCTGTGAAGTAACTTTAAAGACCCCAGGTACGTTCATTGACTGTATCTTTAGAGATCAACACGTATTTATCAAAATTGTAATGTTTTGGTAAGTACATCAATGAATCAATTGAACCAGTGATTTATCACATAATTAGTGACCCCATCAGTTATCAGTTACAGGGCTTTGCCCTTCAGTTACCCGCGTGGCTTCAGGTCAGGTCTTCCGGTCGGCTTGGCAGGTGTACACCTATACATAGATCGTAACAGTTACTAAGGGGTGCACTAACAGATAATAATTGGCAATTTAGTTTTATATACATCTCAACCCCCTGTTTTAAAATCAAATTGAATTTCAAAGCGGGCCCTCATACTTTCTTTCCCCATTGAATCAGTACAGGGATGCACGTATTGAGCTTTGGCTCACAGTTCGAAATGCTTTTATGTTTTGTTTTAGGAAAATGCTCAGTAAATCGCTCACAGGCGGGCAGGGAGGCGGAAGGTGATAATTAAATCAGGACCGTCCCTTTGATTGGCGGATAGAAGCGCTAAGACGTTTTCATGCTTTTTTTTTGTGGTGCATTTTGGTGTCCTAGCTGTACATCTGAACTGCAATATGTATTCTAATGTTATATTTGTAAGCTTAAGCTGTGTTATGTATGATGTAACCCTGGGATCTTAGAATCATTCCCGTGTTGTTGTTAAAGTTTCGAATGCTCGTGAATGACCTCTAAGGTTATCTTCGACTCTATGGTTCAACTTTCATATTTTAGAGATGCCTTGTCCTTGCGGACGGCGGTAACGCCCGTCCATGGAGTTCTTGATGTTCAGCTATGATTTATGTATTATTGGGGCGTTACACTTACCATGTCTGATAGTTGAAACAATCTTACTAATCTCATCACCAAAGCTCAAGATGAGCGCTACAAGCAATTGACTTGGACAAGCGAAGAGGAAGGAAAAGTGTCTACCGTAGTAGGGGGTAGTTTAGGAGAGTCTAAGATAGGGTCAAGAGTCAATCTCTAGCTTCTACGCCTTTGACTGCTACATCAACTGCATCTGCTTCAAATTCTAATAAGACGAACTCTTTCGCTTACGACTCGTCTCATTCCTTTCTTTCTAAATGCTTTGGATTTTATAATCAAAATGAAGAAACCCCAAAAGAATTAATTAAAGCAATGGAAGATCATGAAAATCTAACTTTCGTTTTTGAGCACTCAACACCATTCAATTTGGGGACACCCCATAAACCCCAAGAACTTAAAATAGGAAAATCATTAACTCCGAAGAAGCAAGAAAATTTTATTGCAGTCCTAAAAGAATTTATGGATGTCTTTGCATGGTCCTACAAAGACATGCCAAGCGTTATTCGGGACATTAAAAAGCATAAAATTCCTCTATATCCATATGCAAAGCCGATAAAACATAAACTCTGATGGATGAAAGCTGGAATGGACCTTGAAAATAAATGAAGAGGTGAAAAAGGGATTGGACGCATGATTCATTAAGGTTGCGCACTATCCATAGTAGGTAGCAAACATTATACTAATCCCAAAGAATGAAAGAAGAGTAAAAATGTGCGTAGATTTCAGGGACCTCAACAGGGCAAGCAAAAAAGATGATTTCCCAGTGCCACACATAGATGTTTTAGTGAATAACATAGCAGATCATGCTCTCCTTTCTTTTATGGATGGAGACGCGGGTTATGATTAGGTCAAGATGGCAGTAGGAGACATAGAAAAAAATACTTTCATCACCCTATAGGGACCCTATTGTTACACTATGATGCTAGTTAGATTGAAAAATGATGTGGCTACCTAATGCACAAGGAGGCCGAAGTATATGTGGACTACATGATCATAAAATTCAAGTTGAGGGATGGTCATGTTCATGCTCTTTAGAAGCTCTTCAGTAAACTTAGGAAATACAACATGCGCTTAAATCCATTGAAAAGCAAATTTGGAGTCACCTCGAGCAAGCTGCCTGGGTACATCGTCAGTCTTCGAGGAATTAAGGTTGATCCTCCAAAAATTGAGGTAATATAGTAAATGCAACCACCTAAGATAGAAAAGGAGATACGAGGATTTCTGGGACATCTACAATATATTAGTCACTTCATATTAAAGCCAACAATGGTATGTGAGCCAATCTTCAAGAAATTGAAGAAAGGAACAAAGACTGAATGGGACCAGGAGTGTTAGGGGGAATTCAGTAAAACTAAAAAGCACCTGTCCAATCCACTAGTTCTAATGCCCCGCAACCAGGCATTCCTTTAATCTTATACCTCACAATGCAAGACATTGCCATGGTGACCACTTTGAAAATATAGGGAGAAGAAATGGCCATTTACTACATAAGTAAAAGGTTCCTCAAATATGAGATATGCTATATGACCGTAGGAAAACCTTCCCTGGCACTTGTATGGGCAAATAAGTAGCTCAAGCACTATATGTTGACCCATATGGTACATGTGGTAGCTCCAATGAATGCCATAAGATATTGGCTCTGACAACCTATATTGAGTGGTAAGGTGGCCAAGTGGATTGTAATGTTATCAAAGTTTGACCAGCGTTGGACGTCACAAAAGTGTGTCGAAGGAAAGATTGTTTCTAACTTCTTGGTGGATTTATCGATAGAAGACCAACAAAAAGAGCACCTTGAGTTGCCCGATGAAGAAATCCTCCAGGTGGAAGAAGATATGTGAACGATGGTCGAGGGAGCCACTTCAAAAAGAGAGTCACAACTCTACGTGAAAAGTATAGATTTTAGCACCATAAATCGTCACCATACCATTCTCGGGTAAATGAAGCAGTCCAAGCTGCCAACAAAAATGTCTGGAGGAAAATTGAAAAAAATGGTGGAGAATTATAAAGATTGGCTTGATAAACTACTATTTACCCTTTGGGGTATAGGATGTCAATCCGGACCTCCATAAGAATAACATTGTACTCCCTTATGTATGGAATAGAAGTAGTGTTGGCAACAGAAATAACATACCATCACTTGGGGTGATCATTGAAAGCTAAATTGTGGAGGCAGAATGCACGAAAGCCTGGTATGAAGAATTGGTAATGATAAAGGAGAGGAGGTTGACAGCATTACATAACATCAAGATCTATCAAGCAAGAATCTCAAGAGCTTTTAATAAGAAATTTAAACCAAGAGATTTATAGGAGGGTGATTTGGTGTTGAAGGAAATAAGGGCACCAATATAGGACCCATGGAGAAAATTTAGGCCTAATTGGTTGGGACCATACATCATAAATTCCATTCTAGAAAGGGGAGCTATGGAACTTCTGGATATCAATGCAGAGCAATATACTCAGTATACTAATCTCGATCAATTAAAGAAGCTCTACACATGAAAGTCCACAACATACTGTTAGCTGAACTCATAACAAGTTCACAAGGCCCATCTAAGGCCTAAAGGGAAAAGAAAGAATTGTAACGAAAATTACATATTTCAAATACATAGGAATCCTTAACTAGCCCGGCCTAACCAAAACCAAAAAAATTATCTGGACATAGAAAAGTGGGTTCAAGCAGAGGAGGCATTAAGTAAGGGTTTTTATGGTAATTGGAGCAAAAGTCAACACTTTTAGTGCCATCCAAAACTCTGAGAGCGTACAACTTGAATTAAAAAGCCCTAATAGCATTCTACTACGGAAAAGCACTACACTTTATTAGCAAAACATATAAGAGTAAAATCTTAAACTCCTAATCCTTCTTTAACTTCTTCATAACTGGGGGAGATGTCCTTTGTGGGGTAGGATCCTTTGCTCTTTTCTTTCCATTTTGAGACAAGTCATCTTCTTTCCTGTTCTTGATGGAGATTAGGTTAGCATAAATTCCCTTCCTCGCCTCAGCATCATGTTCGTTCATCCACTCCAAATACTGGTCAGAGACATATGGACAGTGTGGGACAGATGGCACCGCAACGATAGAAAGGCCAAGCTAGTAGTTCTTCCAGGATATAACGCGAGAATATTAGTTGTTTCAAATTTTATGGACATGACAGTCTATCAGGGATACGCTATCTATCTACATTGCTTCATTAGTTAAGTCGAAAAGGAATAGGTTCCCTGAAATAGGGCAAGAATCAAAACATAGGCAAATGTCCTCTCATTAGAGATAAAGTGTCGTATGCACCACCAACGAATCACCCAATAAAAAGGAGGATCTTTCTCCAGGAAGATGATCCAGCTAGCCTTAGACTAATCCTTATATAGTTTCCTTCTTTGGGAAGATTACAAGGCAAGATATGTAACCACACTCCTAGGGTTCTCTATCAACCTCAGATGCTCCAGTAGCAAAATCTACATGTTCGCAAAAAAAATAAATTAGTAGGGTCTAAATATTAACCGGTGTCACACCAATAAAAAAAAGAGTGAGACTAAAAATCGGTCATTTTCTAGGCCATAAAGCTAGCTCCAGTAGTATTGCGCAGCTCGAGAAAAATGGATCTAGATGATGATGGAGTAAGTCCAGACCTAAGATAGTCTCAACAACAATGAGGGCCATAGGATCCCAGTCACAATGTATCTCCTCGACCGCACTTAATAAAGCTGCAGAACCCCTATTCGGTGTACCACCTATGAATAAGAAAACATCAAGAAGACATAGGATGGTAGCCTTCACATGAAAGCATTATTGATAGCGAGACCATTCTTCTGTAGATAAGAAATTAGGGCAACAAAGTCTACTTTATCCCCAAACAATATAGTGGTCACAGTCTCATTATCTAAACCTAGGGAACGATGATAGAGAGTAGAAATGTTACTACATGTAGACGGTAAGATAGGAGGACAATAAAGAGGAAAGTCAAGGACAACACTAAATTCCTCCACTAAAGGGCAAAGTTCGTAATTTCCAAAGTGGTAAACATGGAATTCAGGATCCAGAGGGTGACGGCAACTCTAAGAAGGTCCTAGGAGATTTTAACGTGATGCAAGCTAAGAAGACTTCCTAAATGGGAGCTCTTAAGGTCATGTTTGCCTACAAAATCAAGGGAAAGGAGCCAAGAATTCAACTCTTTCATGACAGCTATTTTTCAGAAAACCTTACTCTGAATTGACGAAAATTCGAAGCACAACCAGTCTTAATTTGTAGTAACAACAACTTAGCCAATTCCAAATAGGCCTTGGTACAGGTCATCTTCTCAACTACACTAGGGGATATCGAATTCAAATTGAGCTTGGCAAAACAAATTAAGCAAATTTAGCAGCAGGGCCATCCAGTAAAGGGCACCGTCGGCACCCTGGGCCGATACTGGGCCACTATCATTTTGAATTTTTGTGCTTCAATTATTCTAGGATTAGCTTATAAACTTTAGATGGTTGTAGAATGGTTATTATTCAATAACATATTAGATTATTACCCAAGACCACAATGCCCTCTAATTACCTATTATGACCTTTCTTTTTTGAGTATTTTTATTTTTGGGGCGAATAGTGGATAATGTGCATTAGAGTCAATATGAATATGTATAAAATTTTCTTGCATTAGCGTTGTATGAAGAGTGAAATGAAATTACAGGGTCGTAGTCAAAAGCATCATACATAAACCTAACAAATTTTCCCTACTGATTATATGGAAATCCACTACTACTTCTACTAAAGAGGTAATCATCATAGCCCAAAGCATATCCAGAATCAACCAAAGCACAATTGGTAGCCACATCAGTTTGAGGGTTGCCTCGCGAGCCCAAGTGTGGAGAGGAGGATCATCATGCATCATTCTGGAGAAGGAATCGCCATTTAAAATGCAAAGCACATAAGGTCCCCCTAGTAAAGTGGACAAGGCATAAGTATCCATAGGATTGTAAATCTAAAGCATCCACCTCCAACGCTGACCCTGGACAAGGGCTCCAACCTCGAGCATGGGAAGACTCGTGAACATCTTGAGCCTCGGTAGAAGAAGTAGATTGAGAAGCACGAGACCTTTATGATCGAACATATTCTTCATGACCCTGCGACATAGATGAAGAAGAATTAACTAGGGAAAATGAAACACAACCTTAGCTTAAGGAGAAAATCTCAACTCATTAACCTGGGGATGTGAACAGGGGAAAAAGTTCACAAATGGCCCCTGCAAGGAATGGAAGTATCGCATTATCAGCTTCCCTAAGTACAAACTAACTAATCTAATCTAGCTTAGTCACCTCATTAGGACTAATGATTTATCCAAATTAGGAGCCCAGCTTACAAAGCAGCCTATTACATCAATACAATTCAAAATCATCAAGTTGTCCAAGTGAAAAATCTGAGAACAAGACCCTTTCTCACGCCTAGTGTGTAATGGGGTGAAAGGGTGTTTCTCTGTACTCTCGGCTAGGTAAAAGCAGCTCAATGGGGTGTTTACGGAGAACATTGGGCATGTTACTTTATAAAATTTTATGTCGTCTTTCATTCCCCAAGGTTTCGTAGGAAATGGACTTAATTTGTCCAGCTTAGCTCCCCCATATTATGGCCTACACTGGATTGCCGCTAGAGCTGCACAGTTGGAAAGATCTTGTTGGTCGACTAATCAATTGATGTCCAAAATATTTACAACCTATTTTATTTGAAAGATAACTCCTTAAATTAAGGAGAGTGGTCAAGGCAGTTTGTAATGCCTTTAGTAGATGTACCTCCTACAGAAAGTGGCTAGACCATGGAAACTTTGAACTTGTTGGATAGAAGTGTTGGTTGGACACTCATGGATGGAGTTGATTTTGCCTTCATCCACATGAATACCTTGAGCCAAGACTGCATACCCTAGGAGACTTGTGCGAAGAAGAGGTGACACTTCTCCAAGTTCCCATAGAGCTTCTCTTGGGTTAGGATACTTAAGACTTGATTTGAGTGCTCGGTGTGCACTTCTTCACTCTTCCTATATGCCAAGATGTCGTCAAAGTGTACAACCACATACTAGCTAATGATGGGCTTAAGTACATGATTCATAAGCCTCATGAAGGTGCTTGGGGCATTAGCCAAACCAATGGGCATTACAAGCCACTCATAAAGCCCTCCTTTGGTTTTGAAAGCCTTCTTCCATTCATCTCCCTCATAGATCCAAATTTGATAATAGCCACTTCTAATATTAATCTTAGAAAAGAGGGTGGTTCCCTGTAACTCAACAAGAAGATCTTCTAACCTTGCGATGGGATAGTGGTATTTGATGGTAATCTTGCTGATTGCCCTACTATCCACACACATCCTCAGACTACCATCCTTCTTAGGCATTAGTAAGGTTGGAATAGAACAAGGGCTAAGGCTCTCTCGGATTAAACCCTTAGCTCATAGATCATCAACTTGCTTTGGACTTTTGTGTTTCTTGAGGGTTCATACAGAAGGTCGGCTTATTTAGGAGGGTAGAACCGGGAATGAGATCAATGTTATGTTAGATAGATCTTTTGGGAGCTAGGATGTGGGGTATCTCATTAGGAAACACATGTTCAAAGGTTTGAAGGAAGGGAGTAAGCAAAGGATGGGAATGCTCCTTGGCTTCAGCCGAATCTTGGCCAAGTAAAATTCACTCTTTGTAAGCTTCAAATTCATGGAGTTAGGATTCGAGTAAGGTAGTAATAAAGATATCTATCTTGGGAGTGTCTTGGGGTTTGTTTTGTGAGGTAGGTTTGAGAGGGGTACGGATAATCTTCTTGTGGTCTTTGGTGAAGGTGTAGGTATTTAAGCGGCCATCATGCATGACTCTCCTATCAAAGAGCCAAGGTCATCCCAAAAGGACATGACAAGCATCCATAGGTACAATATCATACCATAACTCATCCTTGTAATTCTTTCCAATGGATAAAGTAAGCAAGCACCAAGAGGAGATATGCATGCCCTTACCTTGATTGAGCCATTGGATAGTATACGGGCTAAGATGAGGTGAAACCGCAAGCTTGAGCTTCTCCACCATGGCCTTGGAGGCCACATAAGCACAACTCCCCCCATCAGTAATGAGAGAACACACCTTCCTATTCACGGTGCATCTAGTGTGGAAGATGGTTTCCCTTTACTCTAGGTCTTCTTGGGAAGCTATGTCACTCAATGCCCTCCTAATCACAACCATTTCCCCTTCATCTGGACCCTCCTCAACTTCTTTTAGAGCTTTATTCAAGAAAAGCTCCTTCTCTCCTTCCTCTTCTTTCCCCTTTAGTTCCTCTAAGGAAGCTTGATACTCAGCCAAAGACGCCACTCTTTTGTTAGGACACGCGGATACAATGTGATCAAGGCCATGACATCTAAAACACCTTTGTTTCTTCATGGGTTAGGCTTGGTGGCTATCCCCTTACCCTTGAGTTTCCTTTGTAGCTTCACTTTGTGAGCTAAAGTGGTAAGCTCATCTAATGAAGTATACGCGTACAATTCGACAACATGAGCAATTTGTTGATCTAATCTACTTAAATACGTTATCAAAGATTGTGATTCATCTTCTTTCGAGTCACACTTCAAAAGAAGTTGTTCAAAGTCTCTACTATACTCTATACTATTAGAGCCTTGTTTAAGGTGGTGGAGTTTAAGGAAGTTATCTTAAAGGTAGTCGGGAGGAAGGAAGTTGGACTTAAGTTTGGGTTTCATTTTCTCCTAAGTGTTGATTTTTCCCTTTCCCTTCCTAACTGTCTTAGGTACCACATTTGACCACCAAACAGAGGCATAATTTCTAAGCGTTAAATCAACAAGCTTTACCTTACTTTCATATGGGATGTCTTTGAACTCAAAGACTCTTTCAACTGTTTGAAGCCAATCTAATAATAGGTGCGGTTCTAATTGGCCTTCAAACTTAGGAATGTCGACCTTAGAGTCATGGTAAGTTCTCTCCTTGGGTGTACGGTGCCTCCTTGATCTCCTTACATACTCATCTTCACTGAAGTCTCCAACTGGGTCGCTTTCTTCTCCCTCAAATTCATCTCAGTCTTCGTGTTTGCTTGAGCTTCTTGAACTCATCAAGTTACTCCTTTTTTCTTGCATAAGTTGGCCTTGTTGAGATTGCAAGTATTTGACCCTTACCTCAAGCTTGGCCTTATCTTTCAAGGCTTGTTCAACCAATTATTCTGGTCTGAGGCTAGAAGATAGGTTTGGGGAAGGTTCCTTGCGGACTGGTTTTTGTGTTTGACTAGGGTTGTATTTTGGCTAGGAAGGATGACCACAAGAGGGTAGCCAAGCTCTAATGCCACTTGATGTATTCAAGCCCCACTAAAACTCAAACTGCTAGAAAAACAAAGGGGCAGACTTTGAACAAAATGCTATTGCCCATGTAGAATGCTCACTAACTAGCACAAATAGGAATAAGCAAGTAAGAATGCAAAAGATAATCCAAAGAGCCACCCTTGTTCACACTTGGACAATCTCTTTAGATCATTTTGGTTATAGAAAATCACCCCCTTAATGAGATAAAGAGACCTAGAGACCCGCTTGAGTTGCCAAGCTCAAGACACAACACTAAGATTTTAAGAGAAAGAGTTTGTAAACTCAATAATCATTCATTCAAAATGTAGGGGTGCCTTTATAGTATTCCAAACTACCATTCAAAACCCCAAAAGTCAGCTATAAGGTGAGAGGTACACTTCGGGGATAGGGGAAATCAAATCAGCCACCCTAGGAACAAACTAACTAATCTAATCTAACTTAGTCACTTCATTAGGACTAATGATTCATCTAAATGAGGTGTCAAGCTTACAAAGCAGCCTATTACATCAATACAATTCAAAATTAGCAAGTTGCACGAGTGAAAAACCCAAGAACAAGAATCTTTCTCACGGTTAGTATCTAACCGGGTAAAAGGGTATTTCTTTGTACTTTTAGCTAGGTAAAAGCAACTCAAGGGGGTTCTTTGGGGGAACTTTGGGCATGTTACTTGATAAATGTTTATGTCTTCTTTCATGCCCTAAAGTTTCGTACGATAATTTGGTCAGCTTGATTCCTCATATTCTCACCTGCACTAGATTGCCGCCAGAACGGTACTACTAGAAAGATCTTGCTGGTTAACTAATCAATTGATGTCCAAAAACTATGCAACTTTTTTTTTTTGGAAAGATAACTCTTAAACGTAAGGAGAGTGAGCAAGACAGTTTGTAATGCCTTCAGTAGCTGGCCTTAGTAGACAAACAAAACCGGGCTAATTTCTGGATGAACTGGGTAGATTGTTGTACAACTGGTCTATGGTGTTTTTGAGCAAGGCATTTGCTTCCTTTATCTCCTTGATGCTTCCTGACACTTGTGGGCTTGGTGGATGAGCTTAAAGAGGCTCCATAGGATGGTCCCCATCATATGCTCATGAATTTTTTTCAAACATAAAGAGAGGATGGTGTGAATTATGCAAAAAGGAGTTATAGAAAAATAAGGAAAACTAAGGGAGGTGCATACCGGCCGGGTTTTGCCGGTAGGTACATTGCTAAACAACAAGCGTCCAAGGAACTAAAAAGCGAGAGAAGCAAGCAAAAGGGTGAAAGGCCACACCTAGGGAGTTGGGCGACATCTCCATCTAGGGGAACAATAGAAAGTTCAAAGCATCCAAGGGGCTACAAGAAAAGAAGAAAAAAACCATAAGTAGTTATGCTAGGGGTCGGCCGGTACCCAACATCATGCATGCCAACTTTAGACAAGAATCTCGGAAAGAAAAGAACAAAAGACATGGCTAGAAAAGCTGGTTGGTTTTCTAAGGAGGGAGACACACCTAAAGACTAGTCAAAAGACCAAAGAAACAAAGAAAAAGAAGTGATGGCCAAGTGTGCATGTCGGTTGGTTCCCTATGCAAATTGCTACGATAAGCATGCATCAAAACAAGTGGCAATTAGATCATCAACCTAAAGAACCTATTCAGGCAACTAAAGATTTGAACAGAGATAACACTGATCATATATGTTTTCTTGAGTGGATAAAGATATAAATAAAGATAATACTGAGAAGCACTTGGTACCTATTCAGGCAACTAAAGATTTGACCAGAGATAGAACTTGAACATCGGTACCAGACTCAGAATTTAATTAATTCAATTTTTATTTTGTCTATTCATTGAAATGTCGAGGGTGCACTCAATTCTTATATACTCATAATGACATTGAAAACTGGGTTACATCTCAAACTCAAAATTGCCTGCATAGTGGCATTTGCACATCAAACATTTTGGCCAGCCAATCAAAGCTAGAAATAATCTCCAACAGGCATGGGTCACATGAATCAAATCCACATAATAAGAGTAGAACATGTATAACCAGAACACTCAAGCTCTTCCTAAAATCAAACTCACCCAGAAATTCTCAAGTTAAATTTTCCTTAAAATTTCATTTTTTCCCATCCCCTAGACCTAAACTTTACATTATCCTCAATGTAGAAAACAATAATAAAGTGAGAAATGGGGAAAATAGCAACACAACCTAGTAGCAGAAGGAAATCATTTCCATATAAGCTCAACATCGATCCCCAAAAGTACCTTCACAACTAGCACTAATCACAAAAGCCAAAAACTAAGTGAGGAATCATACTCTCTAACACATGAACACACCTTGATCAACAAGTAAAATAAAAACAAAAGACTCGAACTCACCTAAAACGATTTGGTTACCTCCCAACAACTTCTGAGTTTTGTGTCTTCAGCAAGACAAGATCCCTTCCACTAATCTTTAGTAGACAAGGTCTACTAGATTGATGGATTTAATCAAACTAGGGTAGATATCACGAGTCACAACAGGTTCCAAACGTTGGCTATTGGCCATAAGAACTCGACCATTTTAGGGATCCAAAATTTAGACTGCCCCAGAGGGAAACAGTTGTTGTACAACAAAAGGATCATCCCATCTAGATGTCAACTTGCCAGGAAATAGTTTAAACTTAGAGTTAAAACACGAAACCTTTTGATTAGGTTCAAAAAATTTATAAGAAATCAGTTTATCATGAAAAGTTTTGGTTTTGGCTCTATAAATCTTAGCATTTTCATAGGCTTCATTATATAATTCACTAGGTCATTCAATTGAAGCCTACTATTAGAACCCGCTTGTTTCAAATCAAAATTAAAAGATTTAATAGTCCAAAAAGCATGGTGTTCTAATTCAACTGCAAGTGATAAACCTTACTAAAGGAGCCGATAAGAAGACATCCCTATTGGACTCTTACAAGCAGTACAATAGCCTATAGGGCATCATGCAATCTCAAAGGCCAGTCTTTCCTATTAGGTCGAACCGTTTTATCAAGTATAGACTTAACCTCACGATTAGACACCTTAACTTGACCACTAATCTGAGGGTGATAGGGAGTAGCTACTTTGTGAGCCACACAATACTTTCTAAGGAAAACCTCAAAAGAGCAATGATATAAGTGACTACCTATATCACTAATAAGAGCTCCAGCGGTCCCAAATCAACAGAATATGCATTCTTTCACAAACCTGATCACCACCTTGTGATCATTGATCCTCGTAGCCTAAGCTTCCACCCACTTTCACATATAATTAATAGCAACCAATATCTAAACAAAGCAAAAAGATGGGGGAAAGAAATCAATGCCTTACCCACCAAATATCTCAACCATCAGAACCGGGGAAAGGGGTATCATATCACGACGGGATAGGGCACCCATACGTTGATAATGCTCACAAGCAAGACAAAATCGGTGAGCATCATGAAACAAAGTGGGCCAAAAGAACCCACCTTGTAGGACTTTGGTGGCTGGCCTTTTACCTCCAAAGTGACCACCACAAGCATAAGAGTCACAAAAGGTCAAAACACTATAAATTTCACTCTTGGGTACACATCTGCGCACCACTTGGTCAGCACAATGTTTGAAAAGATAAAGATCATCCCAATAGTAATGCCTTGCTTATGAGAACAACCTACATTTTTCTTATTTGAACCAATGATGAGGAATGTTCCTAATGGCAAGGTAGTTCACAATGTGAGCGAACTAAGGGAGAGGGGCATGTAACATAGCAAATAGTTGCTCATCAGGAAAATGGTTAGAAAATCCAACTAACTCCTGAGTGTACCTAGCTAAGATTCTAGACAAGTGAATGGCCTACAACTGAAGTTACAGAAGCTTTATTGTCAATTATTTGAATTTCACACTCTTAGAGCAACAAAATCCATCTAGTGAGTATAGGTTTCGTGTTATTCTTGGCCAAGAAATGTTTTAATGCCCCATGATCAGTAAATAGGATCACTTTTGAGTACGTAAGATATAGATGGAATTTATCAAGTGCGAATACCACAGCTAGCCACTTTTTTCAATAGTGAAATAATTCTCTTAGCATCATTTAGAGTTCTACTAGATAGTATATGATATGAGGCATTCTATTCACCCTTTAACCCAAAATAGCCCTAATAGCAGAATCAGATGCATCACAAATAATCTCAAATTGCAGAGAAAAATCAAGGGGTTATATAATAGGGTTGACCCTAATAAAGATCAAAGCTTCTCGAAAGCTTTCACACAAGTCTCATCAAACACAAAAGGAGCATCTTTAGTAAGGAGAGTAGTAGGTGGGCAAGCCACCCTACCAAAATTCTTAATAAATTTGCTATAGAAACCAGCATGGCCATGGAAAGATTTGACTTGCTCCACAGAAGAAGGCACATGCATATTAGAAATCAGATTAACCTTGGCTTTATCAATCTCAATTCCTTTTTTTTGGATACTTTATGTCCCAGCACTGTAACACCCCCAAAATGCGAATGACATGATGTACAGAAAGTTGCAGTGGAAAACTTAATAATAGAAGGTGCTACCACCATCTCGATAAGGACAAGGCTTACTGAAACCATTTAATCTTGCAACTCATGTTCACAATCACAATATCTATTAAACTGAAACACTCCAAGACCAAAGTCCGTAATAGTTCAACTTCAATACAATCGACTTAATCATATCATGTGCTAACTCGCACTCCACGCTATACAAGTATATTGAATATAGACCCAACTTGACCCAGAGCTAGATCCCAATATTCATGCTTTGCTGAATCCACTATGAGCATCTAATGACTTCCAAGAGGGCTTCCTAAATGGAGAAACATGTGATACTTCATCACCTAAAACGGAAAACATGAAAACCATTCGAAAATGTGAGCTAAAACTCACTACATGTATTCCTGTATTGTAAAATAAGTGTAGAAACACTGTTCATGGGTACCTGCCTTTGCAGTTCACTTAGTTCGCAATAACGATGAAAATGAAAGTAGAATAAATCTGAATTGCTGATTATTATCTAGATGTGAACCCCTTGCAATGCTATGATCTATACATAGGTGTACACCTGTCAATCCGATCAAGACTTGGCCTGAAGCCGCGGAGGTAAATGATGGGCTGATGCCTTCTGGATGATAACTGACGAGGTCACAAGTTAAATGGCAAATCACTGTATAAACTGATTCATTGATAAACTCATTAAGAGTTATAACTTGGTAAACATGTTCTAGTTTATGAGGATACATCCAATTGACGTACCTTGAGCCTTTAAAAATATTATCTGACTTGACAAATGTCGTCTATCTTATAAATGTCATCTGACTTGACAAATATGTTCTCACTTGATAACACTTGGGCACAACGAGAAACAATAACTAGGCATCGACTTTGTTTCATAAATGTCATTGTACGTATGTGTAGTCAGTAAATGATCCTCACTCACATAATTAAGTAAGTAAAAGTATGTGCAATAGAAATTGAGTAATTAAATGGTATGCATAACTTGGGTATTTAAATATAACCTCAAAACTAAATTAGTGAAAGTAATTAAATTCGATATAAAGTAAATGAAAGCAAAATAGGCCACAATGAGATAAATGAGATTACAAAGGAAAAGGCGTTGATGTTGACAAATAGGGGAGTGGCTTGGCCTTTTTTGAAATGGGTTGCTGATACGAGTTTAAGGCTCGCTGATGTATAGCTTGGTTCAAGATAACAGCGAGTACACTTGATTGGCTTGATAAATACATTTGATACATTCTGAATTAAGTAAGTAATAGAGGTTTGAGGCCAAGAGAGATATATCTTGCTTCAAAATAACATAAATTGCAATAACTTGGCCTGATAAATATGGTTTCGGAGTCAAAAATTCTCCCCACTTCCCATATCTCATTCACAAGTCCATTAAATACAGTTTTTCACCCCAATTAGATTATTGATCCGAATTAAAGCTATTAAACTCCCCAAACTTGGTACTTTCTTTGTAATATCATAAGTGATTCAAAACTCATAATTAAGCTCCCAAAATGCATGTTTCTCTTCGTTTCTCTCATTAAATGAAATGAAAACCCCAATAAACTCCATCAATATTTATTTCCCCCTTAAATGACCTTACTTGGCCCAAAATACACAAAATGAGTGCATGATCAATCTCTCTCAATCTTTATTATTGCTCTTTACACAATTACTCAAAATGCTTCCAAAAATCACCAAACTCTAAATACTCAACCAAAATTCATAAAATCTGATAGAAAATTCGCAAATAATATGGACAATCTACAGTAAAATTTTCAAAATTTCCTTCCAAGTATACGCTGCACAGAAATTGCAATAGCAGCAGAATTTATACCAAAGCATGTTAGTTCACTTCGAAAATTCATAACTTTCACCCTTAACCTCAAATGGAGACCTAAATCCATAATATGGAAAGATTAATAAGTCCTACAAAACTTTCATTTGCAACACAAAAGATGATTCACACAATAGGATTCCCAAAATGGGGCTAGAACAAAGGTGTGCCAGTTTTGGTCTAACCTGCCCAGTTCTCGTAAAACGACCATCACTTTGTCCGCAGAACTCAGATGAAGGCGATTCAAAAGGAATTTGAAAACTAACACATTGATCTATCTACCCACCAAAAACTATAAGTTTTCAGTGGGACGATCATTACCCATTTAATCTCAAAGTCACCCTTGTTTTCTGCCATTTCTAGCCCTCTCTGCTTTTTCTTTCTCCTCTTTTTTTCACATAAATCCTCATTTGAAATCATTCCAAATCTCCAAAACCATCATCATAATCATTAAAAAAAACTAAAGATTACAAAATCATATACAAAACAATACAAATCCATCACTTGAGTTAAGCTAACTTGATCATGACAAAACCACAACCTTAACATGCTTCAAGCTCAACCCCACTATGATCAACATTCCAAAAGTCAATAAAATTTACACGATAACATTTACTTTGATCTCAACAGCATGAATCATAACTAAAACAATCATAAAATGAAAAACACATCAAGATTGAGTTAAAGTTTTTACTCACTTTGAGCTTAGATGCTAGAGGAAGGATGTGGTGTTTGATGTTGGAGGACAGAGTAAGAAGATGAAGGCTAGACTTTTCTTGGTGGTAAATGACTTGGATGTTTATCTTTAATACTTGGCTAATATTTAAGCTTGAAAAGGGGGCTTTTTCTAATTAAAATTAGACACGAATGATAGTAATTAACTTAATTTAATTGCACCAAATTTTTCGGGGCAAAATTTGAACCCAATGGAATTGGGCCATAATTTTGGCCCAATTACAAATGAATTCGGGCCCAAGTTTTTACATAGCTAAAATTTAAAAATTTTGTAACGTTATGGAAAATAATTTAACGTTCAATCATAATTAATGAGGCCTACTATCAATTCACCTGAAATTTAATCAATCAAGAAACTTGAATTTCCAATCAATGAAACTTGAATTGCAAAGCAGGACCCAAATGAAATATCCCCCAACTGGGATGCTCAAATACGATAAATGAAAGTGGAAAATTTAGATGACATAAGGTAATTCGGTAAATATATCAATTGAGTGTAATTGAATTAATAAACATCATTTAGTTAAACCAATAACCATGAGTGATTAAATCAATAAACATAATTAATTAAATGAATAAATATGATTAATTAAATAACGAAATATGATTTAAATAAATAAATATGTGTTAGGGTTGGGTTATTACAAACACAATCCCTTCTTGGACCATGAAATGACTCTTTTCCCAACTTAAGACCAGATTTACTTCTTCAAATCTTTTCAATACAGTGAACAGATTAGCACAGCACACATTAAAAGAAGAACCAAAAATAGAGAAATCATCCATAAAAACCTCTATGGAATTATTAATATAATCACAAAATACGGCCATCATGCATCTCTATAATGTTGAAGGTGCATTACACAACCGAAAAGGCTTTCTCTGATAGGCAAAAGTAACGGATGGGCATGTAAAGGTCTTTTTCTCTTAATCGTCATGATAGACAGGTACTTGGTTGTAATTAGAATACCCATCTAGAAAGCAGTAGAAACTCTGTCAAACTAATTTTTTCAACATTTCATCATTGAAGGGAAGAGAGAAATGGTCATTTCTAGTGACTGAGTTCAACTTTCTATAATCAATACACACCCTCCATCCCACAGTCTGCCTAGTAGGAATTAGTTTAGTTTCATTATTATTAACCACATTTATGCTAGATTTCATTGGGACGACTTGAACTGGACTGACCCATTGACTATCAGAAATAGAGTAGATAATGCATGCATTTAAAAGCTTTACTACATGTTTCTAGACAACTTCTTTTATGTGGTGTTTCCGTCTACATTGCATTTACCTAACAGCTTTAGCTTCATGCTCTAAATGAATTCTATGTATGCAAATAGTGGGACTAATCCCTTTCATATCAGCAATAGAGCACTCAATAGCACCCTTGTGGTCAGATAAGACACAAATCAACTCTTCCTCTTGCTCACAACACAAAAGATAATATATGATAACAGGTAGGGTCTCTTTAGGCCCTAGAAACACATACTTGAGTGAATGAGGAAGAGGTTCAGCACAAGTCTGGGTGGGGACACAACAAAAGGTGGCATATGAGAACTAGCCAAAGGGCGAGGAGGTTTATAAGGGAACACCCAAGAGGAAGACGTAACATGAGGAGTCGAATCTAGATTAGAATCCATCTCATCTATTGTACTTCCTAAGTCAAACCAACTGAAATCCCCATGCGAAAGACAAATTCCCTGTGGATCACTACTCAAAATAGCAAGTAAAACTTTTTCAATTATTTCATCAATCACATCAACAAAGAAGCATTCAGATTCATCTTGAAATACAGGCTGAGAAAAAGCTTTAAAAATGCTAGCCTAACCCTCAAGTTCATGACTAAGACATACATAACTCCCGACCTATAGTTAATAGTGGCATTAGTTGTGGCTAGGAGGAAACATCCTAAAATAAGAAGGATTTGCTTGCAAGCATAACTAAGGTCCATCTCCAATACAACAAAATCAATAAGAAAGAATTATTTATTAATTTGAATAAAGACATCATCTATTCGTCTCCTAGGAGTCCTAACTAACCTGTCAGCAAGCTAAAGGGTACAGTTGGAATGTTTCAGTTCACCCAATCCCAACTCTAAGAAAATAGATATGGTATCAAATTAACACTAGAACCCAAATCTAAAAGTGTCCTTTTAATTTTATGATTGGCAATATAAGATGAAATATAGTAGGGACACTGGGATCTTTGAACTTAGGTGGAGTGTCACATTTCAAAATCGAGCTCACTTCTTCACTGAGAAGAACCTTTTTGGACTTTTCATATTTAGATTTTCATGTAAAAGTGCACATGCCTTTAAGGAACTTAGCATAAGCTGAGATATGTCTAATTGCTCCTAAAAGGGGAAGATCGGCCTTAACTTGCTTAAAGGTCTCTAAGATGTCATCTCTTTGCCTATGTTTCCTAGTAGGGAATGTTGCATCTAAAGCTTGAGGATAGGGATCCCTCGGCTTATATATCACAATGGGATCAAACACAATAGGGGAAGGGGATGAGTAATTCTCTTTTTCAATCTCAAGGTCACTCTCAATGGTCCTAAGTCTTTCCTCTATATCATGTTCCTTCTCACTCACCTTGTTATCTAGTCCCTTACCACTCCTAAGAACCATTACAGCTTTTAATTGTTAAAATTGTTGGCCTTTAGGGTTCTGCATAGGATGACTTAGAAGTTTTGCTTCTTCACATTTCCCTGCAACTATGGCTAGTTGCCCAAGTTGGATTTCTAACTTAGCTATGGATTGTGAGTTAGAATCAATAATATACATTTTAGACTCAATACCTTGGACCGTAGAATTAACATTTTACACCACAGAAGTCAAGGTACCAAGGGCAGAAATTATCTTGTCTATATCAAAGCTTCCAGATAGAGCTTAATGGGAAGGGGGATAATCATGTCTCAGGTTTTAGAAACCAAGAAGGATAGGTATGCTAGACTGGGCTTCAGGATTCTCAACATTTTGAGACCTCCATGAAAAATTAGGATGATTCCTCTAACCATGATTATAGGTATTAGAATAAGGAATATTAGAAGGAGAAAATCCTTGCACAACATTTACTTGCTTAGTCCCATGTCAGACTTACCAACACAAGGATAGCCAACAAATGCACGTATAGACTATCACAAATTGAACACACATTTTTGCATAAAACGAGCATTAAACACTTTGTTCATGCACAACAATTAATCAAATTTCTTAGTTGAAGAATTAAATTTACTAGAAAGTTCAATTGAATGTGAAACCTCATAAATCTCCCCCCTACTTCCTAATTGCTACGTAAATCAGAATGTGAGGAAGTAGCATGCAAGTGTGAATTTTCACACAAATGTTCAAACAATTCCTAAGCTTCTCCAGGAGTTTTATACAAGAAAATATCACCATAAGATGCATCAACCATTTGCCTAGTATGCTCGTCTAAACCAAAACAAAAACTCTGGCCGAGTTGCAACATAGGAACCTCATGCTGAGGATAACATCGCAACAACTCTTTAAACCTTTTGCAACTTTCATGTAATTGCTCATTTTTATTTTGTGAGAAAGTGGATGTAGTAAGTCTTAAGGCAATCACTTTACCAATAGAGAAAAACTTTTTCAAGAATTTCTTTTGCATTTGATCCCAAGTGGTGATATTTATCCTAGTATCGAACCAATGTTTAGCTTTATCTTTAGAGGAAAAAGAGAAAAGCCGCACACAAAGAGCTTCATTAGAGATATTATATGTAAACACACTGGAACAAATCTTTATAAATGCATTAACATGCTTGAAAGGATTTTCATACTCTAGCCCATAAAATGACCAGAGCATTTGGACAAGGGAATATTTAATCTCAAATGGCCCCATAACAATGGGCATAGGGGTTCTTATAGGTAAATCATAAGTGACAGGAGTAAAATACCCCTTCAGTTGCTTAGGTGATGGGGTTTATTCTTCAACCACCTTTTTCTTAGATTCACGTTTCTTAGCTTGTATCTTACTAAGAAAACGTTCAATTTTAGGATTATATTCTTCAAGTTCCAAGAATAAGGAACATCTATCATGCATATACTCACAAGCAACCAAGAGAATAGTACGAGATCACCACCACAATAAACACCAATTGAAATAAGAAGAAAAGAGAAGAGAGAGAAAATAAGTAGAAGAAACATTCAAGGGAAGGGGAAAAATTAAAATTAAAATAAAATAAAAAGCGAATAAATGAAATAAAAGGGAGGGGGATTGTTAGATTATATAAAATAAACAAAATAACAAAAATAAAAGAGTTAGATTAGATTGGATTGGATTGGATTGGGAGGGATGGGGGAAAATAGTTAGATTAGAAGGGAATAGGAAGAACAAAAATAAAATGATTAGATTAGGCGGGATTAGGGAATAAAATAAAATGAACAATAAAAATAAAAGGGATGGGGTTTGAGAATAAAGAAAATAAATAAAGTTATTAGATTAGCGGGGAAGAGAGAAAAAACACAAATAAATAGAAAGAATAAAAGGAAAAAGAAATTTAAAAATCACTATTCGTTCTTCGGCAATAGCGCCAAAAACTTGATGTAGATTTTATGTTTAGTTTTAAACCTTTTTTACTTGCAAGTGCACAAGCATAAAGCAAGTGCAGGGTGTCGACCTTACAAGAAACAATAGTGATTTTCAATTTCAACTTTTCCAATTATAAAGAATACGTCAATTGAGGAGTTTAAAATCAATATGATCTAAAGGAGCAAAAAACAAAAAAACAAATGTCTCAAGTACAAAGAAATCAAACTAGAAAATGATGTAGGACTTTGGATTTCACCATGATGCAACTATTGAATTACTAATTCAAACAAGAGTTCAATTTGTCTCTTGTTCAACCTAAGCCACAAGCATCAGTCTATAAATTATTTTTTAAAAAAGATTATTATAATTATCAAATGAGATTATTTATCTAGTGTTTTAGCATGAATCATTCTTTTTTAGACATAACTCTTCTAATTTCTAGTATAAATTATTCCATTTTAACAATTATAACTTTAAGTCCAATTGCATAACATCGTATTATCCTACAAGGTCTAATATTTATTTGAGATAGCAAATTAAACTATTATAATCAACATGAATAAGTAATAGTATTAAGAAGAATAAATAGGTTAAGATCAAGTATAAGACCAAAATAACCCCAAAAGAAATTGATGGGACAATATTATTAATCAAGGATCCATTATAATCCTAGGAGAGTATTTTGGTCGGCCATAGTTGGTGAAAAAAAAAAACACCATTGAAGTTGGTCTAGCCTTTTCTCAATGTTGGTATATTTCACTTTCTGCTTCTAAACTTGGATACTCAATCACACAAAACTATAAAATTAAGTATAAACTCTCAAATTTGACCCAAAATGAGGTGAGAAGAAAAGAGAAAAATAGCGAGCAAAGCTTATTTTCCTTCTAAAATCCTCAGCCTAAATGATTTTATCTTACAAAAAAACTCTCTAAAAATTAAAAGATAGGAGAAGGAAGAGTTGAAGAATGCTTGGATTCTTGGATGAATCAATGCATGACTGGATGAATTGCTCCAACCCATGCCCCTTTTTATAGTGAAAATCCAACCCCTTTTAATGCTCAAACATTAATGAAAAATTAATTCTTCACTGTTATATTGTATGAAAAAGGGTTATTCTTAAGCTAACAATTAATGAATATTAATTAACTTTGACTAGGTTAACAATTGGTTCATATGGAGAATTAACCACTTGATAAAATGGAGCAGCTGGGTTGATCTAGCGAATGGGTCGTGTAAGCAAGGAAACAAGCCCAATCGGGTGCAAGAAGGAGGTGTGGACTTAAAGGGTGCCTGGTGTTGGTGCTAGCTGACTGGGTTGTTTGGCTAACTAAATGGGTTGGGCCCACTTGTAGCCAGAAAGGAGAAGAGAGGAGAAGGAACAGATAAGAGTGTTGGGCAGGGCGGACTCGATACTGGGCGTCTGACTTTATTGGGCGGCATAAATAAGGCCATTCAGTAGGAAAAGGGAGAGGGACTTAGGAGAGGCATTGGGCAGACGGGCCAGGCCCAGGCAGGAGGGAGAAAGAGAAGCTAAGGTTGTGCATGGCATGTGCTAATGGGCTGCATGGCTGCTGATTTTTTTTTTCAAATTTTGCTACTAGGCTTTTGACACATGGGGCCGTGATCTGGGTCATGAAGAAAATCGACAAAAATTACTCGATTTCGCTCCCAACTTCAAATATTCTTTCTAAGCTGAAAATCACATAAAATATGCATTATTTTCTCATAAAAATGTATTTCAAAGACTCAAGAGTAGGTAAAATGGAGAGAAAATTTACATAAATTATGAGTTATCATCAATATGTAAATCACACGATGATCAGGAGTTATCAGTGTGTAAATCGGATGATAATCGAAGGATTTTGAACGATTATCAGTACGTAATCTAGTCGATGATCAAAGGATTATCAGTGCGTAAATCAGATGATGATCGAAGAATTATCAATTGGACTACAGATTGCAAGACCAATAGCAAAGGTCCTCTACTCTGGCAAAGGTGGAAGATTCAATTAGTCTCATAAGACCTACAACCAAGGCTGCTAATCTGGCGAAAGGATAACGTTATCTACTTCAAAATGAAAGAAAGCAAGGTGTCGGACCTTCAAATCCAGCAGTGATAAAGGTTCAGACACTTTAACAAGGATGGATAGGTGCTAAGAACTTTCAAGATGTCCAAGTCAAGGAAAAATCACTTACTTTTATCTTCATCTTACTTAGGCTCGATAAAGGTGGGGACTAACTTTATATGCTTAAATATGAAAGTCGAATTTTAATTGTTCGATTGTGAGTAAATTAACAAAATTGTGAACCTGAGCGCCCAATGAGGTGACTAATCAAAATAAAACAGCAAAAAACTAATAATAATGAGAGTCCAATCAGAGGTGAGATGACTTGAGTTAGCCAGGCTTGTTGGGCCTGGGAACCGATCGATTTATCATGGCTCAAAGCTGGCCAGTGTTGCCCCTTTTGTTTTGCTCCGTTTTGTAAGAGTTCAAGTCCAACTCAATTCCGGCTTGCTATAATGTATTTATTGTACCTATTTTTGAATTAGACTAAATATTATACCTTTTTGCATGATTTTATATGAAATTCCACTTATGTAATTAAAGCTTTAGATTTCCCATGTTGCATAGTAGAGGCTGTCAGTGATAATGGTTGTTGATGTGATGCACACTATCGCATCACCGTACGTTCGCCCCCAAATCTGGATCCTCGATTCGAGACAAAGGAGCCATGGTAAATCTCCATACCAAGTATTGTACGGGGGCTTTTCGAAAACCTTTTTGAAGTTGAATCAATTCATTCATTCGGTGTCCCTTGGTTGTCCCTGTCAGTACAATTTACATTGAAAAGTGACTTGGTTTGTGAGTTTTCCTAAAAAGTCACCAACGAGTCTATTAAATTGTATAATCGCAATTATTTATATTCTTTCTTATTTTCTGCCCCATTTCTGATTTCTATATTCAGAAGAGTGGTACTGATCATAGATAATAAGACTATCTGGACTAGAAAAAAGGGTCCTGATTTAACCTTGGAGCCGATCGTTTCCTGGACTAGGTAGGAAACCTGATTCCTAGATCAAGCAATCATCACTACCCCAAATCAGGACCCTGAAAAACTGGACCTAATTTTAGTCCAGGACCTGGTCGATTCCTTGGTTAAAATCAAGAACCTGCTTCTTGGTTCAATTCATTATTTCAACCCCTTTTTTCGAAAATAAAGAAAGGAATGACAGTTAACTCTCTTTTACAAACAAAAAAAACTCAAAATAAAACACCCTAGTGAAAGGGTAGTTGAACCATTAATGGGGGGATCGCACCCTTAGGGAGATGGCTCCTTACAGCTTCCCTTTGCCCTTTGAACTCTATTCGTCTATTCTTGGCAACTTCTATTCATCATCATTAGTGTCAATGTCTCAAGCATCTTTTAACTCATTTTCATCCATATCATTTTCGGTTTCTCCAAGTTCACCAAAATTTGTAGTTTTAATTTTTGAACTAGATAGCTCATCATATCTCTTATTCCTTTTAAGCTTGGAAAGTGATGCCTAGTTGTCTTTGTCATATTCCAATGTATCAGGGTCAGGTTCAAATTCATTTCCTCCCAATAGAATCTTTGTTCGAATCGCCACCCACCAGTTCATCCATGGAATTGGAGAATTTCGTCTAACATCTTCAAAGTCATATGCAAAATGCGCTTAACCTGGATTAGCTATAGGAGATCTGTCTTTTGCAATTATTCTTTTGACAGCTTTGGAAGTGGCCTTTTATTTTAAGGATGTACATTTTCCACTAGTAGGGGTTGCCTTCTTTTTGGGGGGTTAGGGATTTGCCTCAACCAAAGTGAGCCTTTTTTTTCAAGCTACAAGCATTGCCAGCTACAAGAGGGGTCTTTTTCATTGTAGGGTCCTTTTGCTTTAGACTGCTACTTTTTGAGATAGAAGATAGGTGGCTTTCGGACATTTCACTTTGTTGGTGGCCACATGTTTTTCTCTTTTCACATTAGGACTCATAACAGGTTGTGAGCTGTATGACTCATTCCTATCATTGGCATTAAGTTGTAAATAGGGTTGGCGCAATAATTTGTGGTTCATATACCAGCTGAATAATGTATACACTTTGTTTTTTTTTTTTTTTGCTTTCCTAGCAACAACAACCATGTCCGTTGAATCATAATTAGTCTTTAATGGCTTCAAACCATCTTCCATACTCAGGGAGGTAAACAGTAAAATTCTTGCGCATTTGAAAAACCAACATCCTTTGCAAGTCCTTTAACCTCGAACTACGACTACTAAGCTATGTCCATTGGATAGATAGTAGTAGTAATATCACCCCCCTTTGTATTCCAAATTTCTTCTTTTCAAGTACTCCCCCATAGGGAATCTGAAGTATGATTTCATCATCACATAGTATAGGGTAATCTAAGCACAAACAAAACAAAATAAAGTATAAACTCACCACATTGTGTAATTAGCTGAACTAACTTGTAAAGAAGAACATTAAAAATTAGGGCATGCAAAATGCTTACCCTTAGGAGCTCCAAGGGCTTTGCCAACTGCGTTTGTTTGATTTCACTTGTTGTTTCCTCAATTTCGGCCCTACATTCAATTCAAGTTCCTCAATCCAACTTAAGTTGATCAAATGACTCCTCCAAACCAACAACACTCTCTGCAAAAATGTTATCTCCACTCCTTGTGCTTCCAATTACAATCTTCAACCCTCACATTCACTTTTTCCCCTATCAAATTAGGGCTTCTGTTCACTTCTGTTTGGTTTTTGTTATGGGTTTTTTTGTAGTGATTAAGTTTTAACTGCAAGTACATGGTTCTTAATTATAGCACTTAAGGGTCAATCCATAGTGATAGAATATGAATTTAGGTCGCTCAATGAGACTTAGACTAAGATGATGAATGACATTAGTTATTTACGTTAAGAACCTCACAATAAAACAAACAAAATGAAAATGAGCAGCCAATAATCTACAACCATATTAACATCTATTAATGACACAATGTGAAACTTACTAAAAACCTATTGTGCTAATTAAGTCAAAATAATGAACTCAGAAGAGTGTGACACTGCTCAAACAGATGAAGCAGAATAAAATTCAACCTCAATCCTCCGTGAACTATGGAAGCCACTAGTAATTCAGAATCCAGAACAAAACAACAACATTTGAATGGAACAATGAGCCAATATCTGAATTTTTTTTAGCCAACTACCCAGAATTCAAAGTTAAAACTAAAATCTTCACTCACAATTAAAAATCTAAAATTCCATGAAACTGGCTTTGGCATCTAAAACTAGATCTGAGAGTGGAAAGACGAAGACCAAAATGAAAATCGGAACTATAATAACTCGATCTTACTCTCCAGAACTAGCCGCATTGGTTTTAATTTGTAGCTGAATTTTTAGCATTCCTCTACTAGTTCCCGAAAGAAAACCCTTCATCTTAAATCTGGTCACTACTTCCAATAATTCCTAATTGATGAGAAGGTATGACAATAGAAAGGGGTTGATGAAGAGGGTAATAAAGATGAGTATTGATGAAGGTGATTGAAGGAGGAGAAAGAAAGTAAGTGGATTTGCGGTTATGGCCAATGAAGCATGAATGGTGAAAGAAGGGGAATAACATCGGGTTTTATTTCTGGCAGAGAAAAGGAGAGAGAGGAAGAAAAGGTGAAGGGGGAGGGACCATGTGCAGTGTGCATGATAGATTAAGCAGAGAAAGAGGAGGGAATAGGCTAGCGTGAACTGGGATGCGGAGTATAAGCAAACAAGCTCAATCGTGAAGGAATGGAAAAGGGGAAGGAAGGACTACAGTGAGGCGCAGATGCATTGTGAGCTGGGCAGGTCTGGCCCGCGAAAGAGAGAATGGGGAGGGAGTGGTCTGGGGGTAAGGAAATAGGTTGCACCGCCCGCACAAAGCTGGAAACACAAGCCTAAACAGAGTTGGGGGCGTGAGGAAGGTGGCGAACAGGGCTCAGGTGAAGATGGGTCACGGCTTGCGCTCAATCTATTCTTCTTCGCCTCCTTTTTTTCTTGTATCCAACTTGATCCACATTTACTATTATTTTAGCAAGTTTACTTATTTTTTTCAACATTTCACAATTCCGACAAAATAAACAAAAATATGTTTATTTTGCTCGTACTTGAGTAAAATAAAACTAAAAATCCTAGAAAAATAAAATCCTAACTTACTTTAATAGAAATCACAGTGGCAATTAGTCGTGCAACAAACTCTTTAAACCCCTACGTTAACCCGAGTAGGCGAGTAAGGCCTTGTGAGAGTTTGTAGACGATATACCAAAAAAAAATTGAAAATTGAAAATCTTCTTTTTTTTTGTTTTTTTTTTTCAAAGTGTATACAACACTAGGGAATAATGTGTACACATTCGAGTTAACCACATCACTCAAGTAACTGAAGCATTAGATGACATATACACAATGCATAAATCAAGAAATTCTTAGTCCCCACTGATCATGTCTATGCACAATCTTTCACCCAGTTAGAAATTATGTATAAGTGGGACTAGTAGAACCTCACTTTAGGGATATGTGGAATACTCCCGCTCATGTGTTTAAAATACAACAAGGTTAACTAAATTCATCTTCCAATCATACAACTTACCATAGGCATGCTAAGATTCTCAATTCTCCACCACTCAAATGCAACAATGCAACAATGCAACTCGATAATCAAGAGCACTTTGGAAGGGTTGTAGCGGGCTAAGGGTTAAGGGTTATGAGATATTTGGAAAATGATGACCTAAAAGGCAAGTGACTTAAGAGCAACCTCTACTTGCACCAACTATAATAATCACTCTTCCAAAACAAATTGAGAACACACCACACAAAAATTGGATCATTAGAAATGAGTATATGCAATGACAACATTAATGCCAAAACACTGTTATTCACAAATCTTTTTGATGTTTTTGAAATTTTCAAGATTTTTTTCAACTTTTTGCAACTTCTATTGTTAATTTTTTTGTTTTTTTCTTTTTTTTTTCCAGAGTGACATAGACAAAAATAACACTACTTAATTTCAAATTGTTACAATGATAAATCCCCCACAAATAATCAAAATCAACTACCAATCACGTAAAATACTCAAAAACTACCCACCAAATATTGAATTGTTGCTCTACTAGTCTTCGCTTAGGTATAGAACATGTGTTTAGGCCAAGGCTAAAATGAAGTGTCCACAACAAAATGGTTACGGGTTAGTAAATTGTAAACATTCAAACATGGGTAGCAATCTGTCTATGTAGTTCATAAAATAAAGAACGTCTCTATCATATTATCATAATGCACATGATAAATTTAGTTTCAAAGAGGATCATAACATGTTCTAGAGATGTAATCATCAAAGAGACACACATGAAAGCACAAAATCTCATGGGTTAATCTACCAAAGTCAAGCTTGCTTTTGAAAAATGTTAGGGGTTAGAACTATACCAAAACATCATGCTTTAGACTAAGTTCTATCATGCACACCATATCTATATACAACCAAGCAACTCATGCAAAAGAGAACATAGCAAATCAGAATGGCACATATATTCCCCAAAATAAAACAAAAATCATTTTTAGATTTTAAGGTTTTTAGCTTTCTCATTTTTGAATTTGTTTCCTAACCCCTACTCCTAAATCAGAGTATGGCCTTCATTAGATGTGGAACGAAGCACAAAAAGTACAAAAAAATGTAAAAAAGATAAATAAAAATAAGACTCAAAAACAAAAAAGGACACGACTCTAATATTCAAATATACAAACATATACACAAAAGTGAAATAAAAAGGAAAAGCATCTAAATATTCAAAAAGAAAACAAAGAAAAATAGGAAAAGGAGAAAGAAAGGAAAGAAATCTCAAGCAAACTAGGTTAGATGCCAAGTATACCTGATAGGAAGAAGTCGAGTTTTAAATTTATAACCCCAAGTGCAAGGTTGATCGTCGAGTACTCGGGATGTCATCCATTGGGAGTTGGGTTTCAAGTACCGGAATTAGCTAGAGCGACTTAATCTAGGCCAAGAAGGAAGGAAGGAAAGGCACCCTAGAGTAAGCTAACAAACATACAAAAGAGGCTTATGATTGTAATTGGGCCAATTGACGAACCAACTAATCAAGTGAGTATAACCTATCCAACCTATACTAAAAACACGTGATGGTCTGTTGTGCTGTCGAAAACCACCCAATCCCTCTCTCAAGGTCATGAGCTAGTCTAGTTAGTCTAACAACCTATTTTCATGGGGTTAGCCCAATTAGACCACAAAATTCACAACCCTCAGATTCAACTAGGATCGGGACTATTTTCATGTCGCGAGCCCGACTATCCTCTCCCCCACACCAGCTAATCAACATCGCCTCTCGACATAAGTCAATCGCCCAAAAATAAAAATGAAAGTGCTATCAAGCATTTCATCGAACACTTGGCTGGCATGAGAGAAAACTCTAAGTTCTTGGTATAAAGTGGGTGTGGTTAGGCCTAATCCTAAACTAATTAGCCATCAAGAGGCTAATCACAATCCAAGCCAACAAAATTAACAATTAATCATCAATAAAACACAAAAATCCCAATTTAAACCTAACTAACAAATAACTCAACAAGCAAGAACAAGGAGAATTAATCTAATCTAATAAGGATTAAAACAACTAATGCGCACAAAATCATAATAAAAACTAAACATTTAAGCAAAATATAACCTAAACTAACAAGACCAAACAAGAGGAAACAAGAACAAAAATGAAATAAGAAGAGAGAGAGAGAAAGGAGAAAACTTATGGATTGCTTGGATGAACTTTAATGTCCAATGCTTGAATCACAAAAACAACCCAATTAATCCTAATCTACCTACTTTATCTCCTCCTAACGAGGTTTTTGGGCTAAACTAGCCTAACAATCGCCAAAAACGAACACCCAAAATGTCCTAAAAGAAGCCCTTTTAAAAGGGAAACAAACTGGGCAAAACAGCACGCAGAGAGGCAATGGTGGTCGCCTGGATGACGACCTGACCTATTTAAGACAGCATGTCTTGTTCAAGACTGGCTGGCCATCAACAACCCCTTGTCATGGCTGCAGGGTTGTCCGACGGTCATCATGCCTCCCCTGCTACTCGTCGCCCTATTGCTTTGTTTTCCTCTTTTGCTCCATTTTGCTGCACTTGCTTGGTTGAACTTATTACCGACAAAAGCAAATAAAACTTAAAGAATACGAGCTAAAATTAGATGAAAGGGCCATGTAAAATGCAACAATTTAGCACCGAACAAATCCCCTCACCCTTTCTTTTGCTCGTCCTCCAGCAAAACACAAGAAAATCCAACCTAGGAAACTAACTTACTTTCGTAGGAATGACATTTAGCGTATGCAATAAGCCCTTTAAATCCCTTGGTTCCCCCAAGTGGACGAGAGAGGTCTCCTGAGGGTTTGCAGCAGATATACCCACAAAATCTTTGAAATATTTTTGAATTTTCAAAACAAAACATATATACAAACGCAAAAGGGGAAAATATGCACACACCTAGATCAATTCTATCACCTTAAGAACCTAGCTCCCTAGCTATATGCACGTAAAACATGCATTGAAGAGACACATAGGCTATACATGCATCTCAGTTCTCATTTTTCATCCCACGCAACACAATGACACGATTTGTACACCTTGGTGCTCCGTGCAAAGTGTATTGAATCCTAATGCTGACCTAAAACAGAGTAAAAGGTCTCCTCCACTTGGTTTATGACTCCCTTTATTTTTGCTCTTTGTTTTTTTTTCTATCTTTTCTTCATCTTTTCTCACTTTTCACCTCATGCTCCTTCGCCCGGGTGGGTGGTTCTTGGCTTATTAGGCCTTGAACTCCTAAAGGAACAACTTAGTACATATTCGGGCTTCTTCCCTATTTCGGGGTTTTATTTGGATGTGCAAAGCACTTATTCAAGCCTAAATAGAGGTATCGGAGTTAAGCTTACTTTTACACTTCTTGTTTCTCTCTTCTTCTTTTTTTGCTTTTTCATTATGAAGCCTAAATTGGAAGTCAATTAACCATGTATAATGCCCCCAAAACCAAATTTCAACTAACACTAAAAGTCAATGATTAAGTGCACAAGGTAGGCGCAAAACCGCACATGTGAAATGGGGTTATTATGAGAGATCGGATATCACATTGTAGACAAGTGCTCCATCATGCATATTTTACCTATATACAAGCTAGAAACTAAGCTATCAAATATCAAAACCCAATCACAACGGCAAAAAAGTCCACCAAGGCCAAGAAGAAAAAACTATACAAAAATAAAAAAATTGAAAAATTTTCACAAAAAAATACACAACAAAAAGGTATATGACTTCCCATCCCCACACTTAAATCTCACAATGTGCTCATTGGAAGCTGAGGAATCACTCCCACCACAAAAACACACAAAAACAGAGAAAACAAAATCACACAAGAACACTAAACCTACACATATACAGACAAGCTAACACACTCCCCAAAAACACAATCTCATCAGATCAACAACAAGACCACACATATATACAAAACTAACACCACCAAAAACAAATATATACAAATCCAACAACACAACCTATCATAAAACACAAATATGCACAAAAACAAACAAAGGTGATCATAACCATTAATCGGCTCCACAATATCCCAAATTTCCCCTCAAAGTTTATCTAACAAAAACACAACCTAATATCCACAACCAAACACAACCTAATATCCACAACTAAACAAAAAGAAAAAGAAAGAAAATAAAAACAAGGGAGAAGAGTGAGAACGATTATACCAGGTCGGGCACTAAATGTACCAAAACTATGCCACAATGGTGCAATGAGCATTAGCCACTCCTTGTCTCTAAAGACGTGAGTCATCGGCTCAAATGCAGTCAACGCTCTCCAAAGCTTATCATGTGCCTTTGCGTGCATCTCAAAATGGAGTGAATAAGAGAACACTAATAAGATCATATCTAAGAAAGTTAGTGTCGTCTTACACTTATCAAATTCCGTAGAAAAATCGAAAGAATAAACAAAGAAAGTGGTCCATCCAGTCTTCGTAGGCATGCCTTCTAGGTATACACAATAAGGGTCAAAGGAGGGATTACACCCTCCATTGTCACCTAGGGATTCACAAAGAGCATTTAAATGTGAAGGGGTGGTGGCAAGAAAGGGGGATGAAATGGGGACTAAATCAAGTGTCTCGGTGACAATGGGGTCAATATGCTCAATGTTAGGAGTGGCATAGACCATCACATCCTCACTATAATACTCCTTAAAAGAAGGCTCTAATAATGCAATATCGCCTGACCAATCAAGCGAATCATCCTCAACACAACTAGGATCACCCCTAAGAGACTCACCCATCCTTAACATCGTGCACTAAGCTAAAGGGAGGGGAGAAGAAAGTAAGCGCAAGACACCCTCAGTAGTGTCTCTAGGTGTGCTAGGGAAGGATGGGCGACGAATGATAAAGATGTCAAGGGAGGATCAATCACTTCCTCTAACCTGGTCAAAGGTGAATCAGCTATAAAACTATGCTCTGGGGAAGGAAAGACTCATAATGATCATAAAGACTAACCTTAAGTCTAGGAGAAGATAGATTAAGGTCGGTCTCATACGATAGGCCATACTCCCTCATCTTGCCAACAAAACACTCATGTCACTCATTCATTGCCTCTGTTATGGCATTAAGTCTAACAAAGCATGCATCGAAAATATCATAATAGCGACAAAAATTCGCATCATGGTCAAAAGATTGACAATAAGAGCACACAAGAGGACAATTAGCGTGCAAATCATAGAAAGTGGGGAAAGGGCACCCAAAAGACTCACTAACATTCTCGTGATATCATTGCCAAAGACTAAAACAAGTCTCACATATCATCAACATCTAAAAAGCACATACCACCCTGACATATGTACTCAAGGGTAGCTCGAGTCTCATGTGTTATCCCTCAAGCACAACATTGCATATTTCCCATTTTTCATATGTGAAATGCACATATTGAGCACGATAATCATTCAATCTAGAAGTATTGCCAAAAGGGTTCATGCTCAAATTGAGGTAAATAGAAAATAGCAATTTTGATTTATTTTTTTCAATTTTTTGATTTTTTAAATTTTTTTTGGATTTTCTAAAGCCCTAGCCTTGAATGTTCAAATAAACCCCGTTATTGAAAAAAGGCAACTCCCTGGTAACGGCGCCAAAAACTTGATAGGAAAAATTCGAGTTTGAAATTTATTACTCCAAGTGCAACGTTTATCATAGAGTACTCAGGGCGTCGTCCACAAGGAGTTGGATTTCAAGTATCAGGATTAGATAGAGCAACTCAATCTAGGCCAAGAAGGAAGGAAAGAAAGAAACTTTAAACTATGCTGAGAAACACACAAAAAGAGGTTTATGATTATAATTGGGCCAATAGACGGACCAAGTAATCAAGTGAGTCCTAAGCTATCCAACCTCTACTAAAAATAAGAGATGGTTGGTTGTGCTATCCCAGACCTCCCAAATCCTCTGTCAAGGGTCATGAGAGTCTAACTAACTATTTTCATGGGGTTAGCCCAATTAGACCACAAAATTAGCAACCCTCGGACCTAACTAGGATCGAGAATACTTTCATGTCCCGAACCCGGCTATCCTCTCCCCCACACTAGCTGATCAACCTCGCCTCTCGGCATAAGTCAATCGCCCAAAAATAAATATGAAAGCTTTCTCAAGCATTTCATCGAACACTTGGCGGGCATGAGAGAAAAATCTAAGTTCTAGGTATAAAGTGGGTGTGGTTAGGCCTAATCCTACACTAATTAGCCATCAAGAGGCTAATCACAATCCAAGCCAACAAAATTAACAACTAATCATCAAGAAAACACAGAAACACCAATTTAAACATAAGCTAACAAATAACTCAACAAGCATGAACTAGGAGAATTAATCTAACATAATAAAGATTAAAACAACTAATGAACATAAAATCATAATAAAAACTAAACATTTAAGCTAAATATAATCTAAACCAACAAGATGAAACCAGAGGAAACAAGAACAAACATGAAATCAGAAGAGAGAGATAAAGGAGAAAACTTATGGATTGCTTGGATGAACTTGAATGTAGAATGCTTGAATCCCAAAAACAACCCAATTAACCCTAATCTGCCTACTTTATTTCCTTCTAATGAGGTTTTCAAGCTAAGCCCTAAGCTAAACTAGCCTAAAAATTGCCCAAAATGAATCCCTAAAATGTCCCAAAACAAGCCCTTTCAAAAGGGAAACAACCTGGGCAAAACAACACGCGGGGACGACGTATCTTGTTTAAGACAGGCTGGCCATCGCCACCCCCTAGCCATGGCTACAGGGTTGTCCGACGGCCATCGTGCCTCCCCGCCTACCCATCGCCCTGCTGCTTTGTTTTCTTCTTTTGTTCCTCTTTTGCTCTTTTTCGCAACACTTGCTTGGTTGAACTTATTACCTACAAAAGTAAATAAAATTTAAAGATTATGTTATTATACAGGCTAAAATAAGGTGAAAGAGACACGTAAAATGCAACAATTTAGCACTAAACACTACCCAAAGCTATGTCATAAGCACATCACTCATCAAAACTCAGCCTGCAGAGCATCAGACGCTCCATATCCCTTGCACTTGGCAGCTCCAGAAACAGCTTCATCCTCTAGCCATTCACCTTTAACTTGGCACCATTCTCAAGGTCCAGTATTTCTACTATATAGTAGGAAAACACGTGAAACAATATATGGATCTGTCCATTGGGACTCAATTTCCCTGGAAACTAATAAAATTTAGAATCATATAAGAGCACTTTCATTCCTAGGGTAAACTCCTCCCTAAGAATAACTTAGCGCTCTCTTTGTAACATCGAGCACTCTCAAAGTCGCAGCGCTTATCTGTTCTAAGTCAGTTAGTTGCAATCTCATTTCCTTAACTGCCTCAGTGATGTCAAAATTAAGCATCTTAATAACCCACTAAGCTCTATGATGTATCTCAACTAGGAGCTGATAAACAACCCTATAAGGTGACATACCGAACAGAGGTTGGAAAGCAGTCCTATAAGCCCAAAGATCATCACAAGCTTGGTGGCCGAAACCTTTCCATTCATGCTCATAGTCTTTTTCAAAATACGCTTAATTTGCCCATTAGACACTTTAACCTGGCCACTGGTTTGAGGATGAGAAGGGGTAGCAAGTCTATGGACTATGGAGTACCTCTTCAATATGGTATCAAAAGACCTAGTAGTAAAGTGGGTACCCTTGTCATAATGATAGCTCAAGGCATGCCAAATCTAGCAAATATGTTCTCTTTGAGGAACTTCATAACCACCTTAGTATCATTGGTCCTTGTAGGGATAGCCTCTACACACTTCGAGACGAGTTTGTAGTTAACAAAATGTACTCATTCCCAAAAGAAGATGTAAATGGTCCCATGAAATCTATACCCCAAACATCGAATATCTCCACACTAATGATGGGATTAAGTGGCATCATGTCTCTCTTGCTAATCATATCCAACTTCTGGCACCTTGAGCAACTCTTATAATAATCAAAAGCATCCCTAAACAAGTTAGGCCAATAAAAACCACATTAAAGAACTTTGGCTGCTGTCTTTTTCCAACTGAAATGGCCCCCATATGCTTGGTCATGACAGAGCGAAAGGGCACCCGTAACTTTGTGGTTGAGAATAAACCATCTAAACACTTGGTCAGAGCAACATTTAAACAAGCAAAGAATTTCACAAGGTGAAAGAACTTGTCTCTATCCTTCTTAGTCCAGCCCTCAGGGATCCTCTTAGGCACTAGATAGTTCATAATGTTAGAATATCAAGGGTCAGGGTGGACTACATACAATCGCTCATTAGGGAAGCATTCAAAAATAATGAATTCGAGCTCTCTACCATAGAGAATCTTAGATAAATGGTCAGCAACAAAGTTCTCATAACCTTTCCTAACCCAAACCTCACAATCAAATTCATACAAAAGCAAGATCTATCTTATAGGTCTAGTCTTAGCATCCTTCTTAGAAAAAAGGTGCGTGAGGGCAGAGTGGTCAGTATAAACAATGGCACGTAACCCAATCAGATAAGGTCTAAACTTCTCAAAACTAAAGATCACAGCCAAGAATTCATTTTCAATGATAGTATAACTCAGTTAGGCATCATTCAAAGTGTAACCAGCATAATAAATGACAACACGTTGCCCTAAAACAACCCTAACAACATAGTCAGATGCGTCATACACTAGCTTAAAGGGCTCTCCCCAGAAGGGAGGATAAAGAACAGGAGCAGAGGTTAGGGCTTCTTTAAACTTTGTAAATGCCTCAAGATACTCCTAAGATGAGTGAAATGGCACATCCTTAACTAAAACGTTTGTCAAAGGCTTAGAAATCTTAATAAAGTCCTTAATGGAATGACGATAGAAACCAGCATGTCCAAGAAAGACCTCACCTCTTCCACACAAGTTGGCGACAGGAGATAAAAATCAAATCAATCTTAGGCTTATCTACTTCACTTCCATATCTGGAAATAATGTGGCGTAAGAATATCCCTTTTTTAACCATAAAGTGACATTTCTTCTAGTTTAAAGTCAAATTTTTCTCCCTACACCTTTCCAATATTTTTCTCAAATTAGACAGACAATCATAAAAGGAAGACCCGAACACAAAAAAGTCATCAATAAAAATTTCCATGTGTTGCTCAATTGAATTTAAGAAAATAGAAATCATACACCTCTGAAAGGTAGCAACGGCATTACACACTCTAAAAGGCATTCTCCTAAAAGATGTCCCATATGGATAGGTGAAAGTAGTCTTCTCCTTATCCTCATAAGTAATATAGACCTGAGTATAGCCAGAATATCCATCTAAAGAGTAATAGAGTGAATGTCCAGCCAAATCCTCTAACATCTAGTCAATGAACGGAATGAGAAAATGGTATTTCTTAGTGGTAGCATTCAATTTTCTATAGTCAATACAAACACACCATATAGACTGGACTCGAGTGGAAACAAACTCGTTCTTACCATTCCTAATCACAGTAATACCGATCTTCTTAGGAACAACTTCAACAGGGCTAACCTACTCACTATCAAAAATGGGATAGATAATCCCATTGCCTAACCTCTTAAGCCCCTCCTTCCTAACAATTTGGTGTAAGGTCGGGTTCAAACACCTTTAAGGGTCCCGGTAATAGGTAGCATTGTCCTCCAAATGGATTTTATGATGCACAAGGGAATGGCTAATGCCCCTGATATCCGCTAAGGTCCATCCTTGGGCTTCCTTGTTCTCTTTAAGTAGGGAAATCAGTTTGTCCCCTTGGTCCCAGTCTAAATCAAAAGTAATAATGAAAGGCAAGGATTCATCGACTCTTAAGAATGAGTACTTAAGAGAGACAGGAAGAGGTTTCCATTCAAGAGAAGCGGGAGCAAGATAGACTCAGAACCAGACTCAAAAGTTGAAGCAGAACTAAACAAATAGTCAGCAACAGAGCATAAGCCATCAAATTCAAACACATCATATTCAGGCTCATCACCAATAAGAAAAGCCTCATGCTTAGCAGCAAACATGTCATCAAATTCATCAGCAAATATAGAATCACCTACCGAGCTAAGAGTGGAAAACTACATATCATCAAAACCAGAAGGCTATCTTTGCAGATTAAATATATTCAAATCCAAGGCCATGTCACCAAAAGACAGTCTCATCATGCCATTTCTGTAATTAATAAGGGCATTGACAATAGCCAAGAAAGGATTCCCCAAAATCATAGGGACTTGACTAGTAGTGTTATCCACCTTCTCAGTTTCAATCAACACAAAGTCCACATGATAAATAAATTCACCCAATCTAAGTGGCACATCCAAAACTACACCCCTAAATGAAGCAAAGCTCTATAAATAAGTTGGTTCCTATGACTATAGAAATAATATGGCAACCAGTGTCCTTATACTTCATTGGGATCTAGTTAGAAATGATGAAACTAGGACCAGAGGCTATGAAAGCCTTCTTAAGGACACTAGTAGCTCTCTTGATGGTACACATATCCTTTAAAAGCCTAGAACATGAAGGCATCTGCTAAATAGCATCAAGTAATGGAATATGGAATGTTGACTTGAGAGAAGGTCTCTCATATTTGATCAACATGAGCTTGATCATCCTTTTTTCAGCCTGGAGGGGAAAGGACACAAGGCCTTACGAACTCTCTCGGCAGAAGAAGGCGTGGAAGAATCCTTGGGAGATGAAGGATCCACTGAATCAATAGAATCTTTCTCTTTAGGCTCCTCTTTATTAGAATGAGAGTTAGAAGGCAGAGGATTATTAGAATCACAAGGGACACCTTGTGAACCATCCCATAACTTACTGGATGAACCAGTTTCTGGCGAAGAAGAGGAAGAGGTAGAATTTTGGAAGAAACTGTGAGAATACTTATAGGGTTCATTAGAATTTCTCACTTCATTATCAATCTCTCGACTACATCTAATAGATATGACTGCATTCACTTTCGTCACAGGCTCATTAGGGTTTACACCCGTAGAAGATGAGGCATGGCCCTTAGGATTCATCTTAGGCTTACTAGAAAAAGTGCCTAGCTCCCTAAAAGATTATGCTAATTGCGAAAATGGTCCAGTCATCATTCTCATCATTTTTTTTCATATTAGCATTTATAATCCTCTCCACAATATTATAATTATCCTTTCAATGTTATTAATGTTAGTGCAACCAAGAGGAGGTTGAACATGAGTTACAGGAGGTCCCGATCTAGGGGCATTAGACACACCTGGAAAAGCCAGTTTCTGAAAAAAATTGGAGGGATGGGAAATGGGTTGGGAGTTGTTTTCAGGAAACACCCCAGGTTGGGAGTTACAAATCATAGCATTGGGTCCACTACCCTAAGAAAAATTAAGGTGATTTCTCCACCTGGATTATAGTAAAGGAAAAATGGGTCATTCTTGGGTCTCTGAAAGCTCATGCTCACTTACTCTTGTCCATTTGATAAGGTTATGCGCTTAATGATTGATCTAAGGCCTGGCAATGAGAACCGGACACCATAAAAGTCTAAGAAATCTGAGTATATTGAAACAACCCCTTCAACATGCTCTTTAACTACAATCTTAGACTCTAAGTGACTCACATCAGAGACATAATGCAACCCACCCCTAGTGAACCTAGAACTTATACTATCATTTCTATTGGTTTTTCACTATATGGTCTTCTTAGCTAAGTCCTCTAGAAACCCTCAACCAGCAGTGGCGCCCCTAGAAAGAAAGCTACCCTGACACATGGACTCTAATATGGTTTGGGTTTGTTGGCCAAGTCCATCGTAAATAATTTGGCGTAAATGTGGTTGGTATAAACCATGGCCAATAAATTCTTAAACCTATCCAAGTATTTCCAAAATGGTTCCTTTTCTAGTTACACAAATTGATTACTTTCATTCCGTAACTTAACAGTTTTAGCATTAGGAAAATACTTTCTTAAGAACAATTTAACAAAACCATTCTAAGAAGTAAAATAATTAGTAGCCAAGTGATAGATCCATCGTTTAGCAGAATCTTTCAAATTAAAAGGAATTGATTTCATTTGCACAACATCAACAAGAATATTAGGTAAATTGCATCATGGAACACACTTCTGCAAATTCCCTCAACAACAAATATGAAAACCCGTACATTTAGGGAGCATTTGAGTGTAATGAGGTCTCAATTCAAAGGTCACACTAGGTCTTAGGTGAGACAAATTAAAACATGATAGCAAAGTGGTCCAAGGAAGACATAAAATATCTCTCAAAGATCTCTCTGTGCCATTTCTGAAGTTCAGGTTCAAGCTTGGGTTCAAGTTTAGATTCTAGGTTAGAGTCAGTTTTTGATTTTTTTTTTCCTATTTTTTCCTTTTGCACACAAAAACAAAAACAGAAAGTAAACCAAACTTGAAAACAGAACACAAACACAAAACATAAAATAAACTAAAAGAAAATAGAAAATAAACTAAATTCTAAACAAGAAAAATTAGAACACTATACACAGAAAATTTAACACAATCACAAGGAACATGAATATAATTTTTTCAATTTTTTCTATCGCAGAATAGTGCAGTAAATTCATACTAAAAAATTATTTCTAAAGATCAAATAAAATTTTAGAAATACCTAAAAATTCCCAAATATTCACCTAGACTCCAAAATCATGGAAAACCCAATAAAACTATCAGATCAACAAAAAAAAAAACATAGCAGCACCGAACATTTCAAATCGAAACTGGAAATCTGCAAAAACCTGTACTATCCAATTTTTCTGTGATCTGCTCTACAGTAAGCCCAAAACTACTAGATTTGATTTTCCAGCAAATAATTTAAAAAAAAAACAAAATTGAATTGAACAAAATAAAAATCAAAATACAAACACTAATTAAAAATCAAAAGCAAAAGAAACTAAACAAACTAAAAACAACTAAACCGCAATAAACAAACTCTAAAAATCGAAATTAAAAAGTATGAAAATGACTCAAACAACTCAACTACGACCCAATGCAACCTAATTTCACAAACTTATCCCCGACAACAGCACGAAAAACTTATTGTGGCTTTTTCGTAGAGATTAAGTTTTAACCACAAGCGCATGGTTTTTAATTATAGCACATGAGGGTTGATCCATAGAGATAATGCATGAATTTAGATTGCTCAAGGAGACTTAGACTGGGATCATAAATGACATTCGTTATTTACATTATAGGAACCTCACAACAAAATAAACAAAACTAAAAAGAAGAGCCAACAATCTACAACCATACTAATTAACATCTATTAGTGACACAATATGAAAATTACTAGAAACCTATTGTGCTAATTAAGTCAAAATAATGAAGTCAAAAGCGTGTTATACTACTCAAACAAACAAAGTAGAACAACATCAGGGGCAAAAGGGGAGGTGAAATTGCACGACCACATAAATGAGAAGCATGGAAACTCAACCTCAATTCTCCATGAACTATGAAAGCGACTCGATAACATCAACATTCAAAGGGAGCAAAGTGCCTATATCTGAATTTTTTTCAAACAATTACTCAGAATTCAACGTTAAAACTAAAATCCTCGCTCAAAACTGAAAATCTAGAATTCCATTACACTAGTTTTGGGAACTAAAACTAGATCTGAGAATCGAAAAAATGATTACCAAAATGAAAATCTGGACTAAAACAACTCTACCCTACTCTCTCAAACTAGCCGCATTGGTTTTAATTTGTAGCCGAAGTTTTAGGATTCCTCCATTAATTTCTGAATTAAAAACCTCCACGTTCCATCTTGTGACTACTTCGAATAATTCCCAATTGATGAGAAGATATGATAGCGGAAAGGGGTTGATGAAGTGGCTAATCAAGATGAGTATTGATGAAGGTGATTGAAGGAGGAGAGAGAAACTAAGTGAGGATTTTCGGTTATGGCTAACGAAGCAAGGAACATGAAATGGGAGGAATGAACTCGGGTTTTATTTTTGGCAGAGAAGAGGAGAGAGAAGAAGAAAAAGTTAAGGGGGGGAAGCATGTGTTTCGCACGTGATTGCCTAAGCGAAGAAAGAGGAGGAACAGGCCACCATGATCTGGGCTACAAAGTCTAAGCAAACAGGCCTAATCGTGAAGGAACGGAGAAAGGGAAGGAAAGACTCGGGTGAGGCGCAGATAGGCCACAAGCTGGGCAAGTTTAGCTTGCAAAAGAGGGAAGGGGAAGGGAGCGGTTTAGGGGCGAGGGAATAGGCCGCCCGAAGCTAGAAACGCAAGCTCGAAAAGAGCTGATGGCATGACGAAAGTGGCTGATTGGGCTCAGGTGAAGTTGGGCTACGGCTTAGACTCAGTTTGCTCTTCTTCGCTTCCTTTTTTTTTTTCCCTTGTATCCAACTTGGTCCAAATTTTACTTTTATTCGAGGAAGTTTACTTTTTTTTTTCAACATTTCATAATTCTTAAAAATAAACAAAAATATGTTGGAATTCTAATTTAATTATTTATTTTGAGTAAATATTACATAATAAAAAGCTATAAAATATCATAATTTCAAGTTGAACAATACTCCACTCCTAAATTTTGCTTATCCTCGAGTGAAATAAAATTGAAATCCTAGATAAACAAAATCCTCACTTACTTTCATAGAATCATGGTTGCACTTAGCCCGTACAATAAATCCTTTAAACCCCTAGGTTACCGTTGATGGATGAGTAGGGTCTTGTAAGGGGTTGTAGATAGGGATGGCAATGAAGCGGGGAATCCCCGGCCCACATTGGGGAAAAATCTCCATCCCCAATGGGGGTGGGGATGGGGATGGGGAAAGAAATAAATCCACAAGCGAGGATGGGGATGGGGACGGGGCGAAAATTTACCCATTCCCCGTCCCCGCTTCCCCGCTCAAAGACATACCCCTTTCCCTATCCTTGTTTCCCCGTCCCCAGTTAGGAAAAAATCCTCATCCCTGTCCCCGCATATTAATTTAAAATTAAATATGAGCCTTTTATTTGTAAACATAATACTAATGTTATATAGGTACATTAAGTTTTAAAAATCGTAAATTGTATGGATTTGTTTTTTTTAATTTGTGTATTGCTAGACTCATATTGTACGAACTTGTTAAATTTTAATTTCGATTAGATTGTAAACTTTAATGAATGTTGTTAGAATTATGTTGCATGAACCCTACAAGAGCTTATTGTACAATTAATTGGGTTATGATTTAGGGATGACAAATTAGACTTTTATCCAAAACTTGTAATATAGCTATTACAAAAGAAGGAAAAAAATGACGGGTAAAAATCCCCGTTGGGGCCCCGTCAAGGATTAGATCCCCACTGGGGATGGGGATGGGGATGGGGGGACATTTTTTCCTCGTAACAGGGAATGGGGTGGGGACGGGGGATGGGGATCTTGGCGGGGATGGGGACGGGGAATATGCCCCCCGTTGCCAACCCGCCTCGTTGTCATCCCTAGTTGTAGAAGATATACCCACAAAAAAGGAAAATTAAAATTAAAAATTAAAATTCTTTTTTTTTTGTTTTCAAATCGTATGCAATGCCATGGAAAAAATGCATTCACATTTGAATTAACCACATCACTCAAATAACTAAAGCATTAGATTACATATACACAATGCACAAATTAAGAAATTCCTAGTCCCAATGATGACTTCTATACACAATCTTTCACCCTATTTAAAATTATTTACAAGTTGGACTGGTAGAACCTCACTTTAGGAATATGTGAACACTCCAACTCATGTGTTTAAGATACAACAAGGTTCACTCAATTCATCTTCCAATCGTATGACCTACCATATACGTGCTAAGATTCTCAATTCTCCATTACTCAGATGCAACAATGTAATACGATAATCAAGAAGAATTTGGAAGTGTTATAGTGGGGCTAAGGGTTAAGGGTTAGGAGAGGAACAAAATAATTTGGAAAATGATGAGCAAAAAACCAAGTGACTTAAGAGCAACGAACACTTAACACCAACTATGATAACTACTCTTCCAACACCAACTAAGAACACATCCCATAAAATTGGATAATTGGAAATGATTATATACAGTGACAACGTTCATGCCAAAACACTCTTATTTACAAATTTTTTGATGTTTTTGAAATTTTCAAGATTTTTTTCAACTCATTACAACTTCTTTTTTCAATTTTTTTGTTTTTGCCTCTTCTTTTTTTTTTCAGAGTGGCATGTACAAAAATAACACTACTCAATTTTCAAATGGTTGCAATGATATATCCTCAAAAATAACCAAAATCAACAACCAACCGTATAAAATACCCAAAAACTGCCCACCAAATATTGAAGTGTTGCAGCACTAGTCTTGGTCTAGGTATAGAACATGTGTTTAGGTCAAGGCTAAAATGAAGGGCTCACAACAAAATGGTTAAAGCTCAAATGGGTTAGCAAATGGTGAACATTCAAACATAGGTGGCAATCTGGCTATGTAGTTCACAAAACAAAGAATGCCTCTATTATATTATCATAATGCACATGCTAAATGTGGTTCCAAAAAGAATCATAGCAAGTTCTAGAGATGTAATCATGAAAGAGAAACACATAAAAAAAATGAGACCAAAAATGGTGAATTAGTCTTTAAGGCACAAAATCTCACTGATTAATCTACCAAAGTTAAGCTTGCTTTTGAAAAATGTTAACAGGTTAGGACTGTACACAAGCAACACACTTTGGACTAAGCTCTATGACGTACACCACATCTATATACAACCTAGCAACTCAGGCATAAAAGAATATAGCTATTTCCCAAAACAAAACATAAATCGTTTTTGGATTTCAACGTTTTTGAATTTTTTTCTTTTCCAATTAGTTTCCCCACCCCACACCTAAATCAAATAATGTCCTCGTTGGATGTGGAAGGAAACACAAAAACTAAAAAAATGTACAAAAAGAAAAATAAGACTCAAAAATAAAGGATGACAAGACTCTAATATTCAAATATACAAACATAAACACAAAAGAGAATTAAAAAGGAAAAGCATCCAAATATACTAAAAAAAAGAAAAGAAAAATAGGAAAAAGAGAAAGAAAGAAAAGAAATCTCAAGCAAACCAGGTCGGGTCCTAGGACACCCGAGCCTTCTCAGAAGCACATCACCCACCAGAACTTGACTCCCAGAGTATTAGACACTCCACATCCTCTGTGCTCGACAACTCTAGGAACTGCTTAAACCTCTTGTCATTCACCTTAAACTTGGCACCACACTCGATGTCCCATATTATGACTACACCATAGGGAAAAACACATGAAACAATATAGGGACCCGTCTTTGTAAGAGCACCTTCATTCATAGGGCAAACGTTTTCCAAAGGATATGTTTGTCATGAAAAAAATTAGCCTCTCTTTATAACATGGATCACTCCCATATGCATCATCTCTTATCTTTTCTAACTCACTTAGTTGCAATCTCCTCTCGTCATCTGCCTGAATCAAATCAAACTTAAGCATCTTAATAGCCCACCACGCTCTATGTTGTATCTCAACTGGGAAATGACAAGGTTTACCATAAACAACCCTATAATATGACATACCCAAGGGCGTTTTTGAAGTAATCCTATATGGCCAAATAGCATCTGCAAGCTTGTTAGCCCAATCCTTTCTATTCCTCCTCATAAGCTCTCCCATAATCTACTTAATTTGCCTATTGGACACTTCAACCTAGCCACTAGTTTGTGGATGAGAGGGGGCAGCAAGTCTATAAACTATGGAGTACCTCCTCAATAAGACATCAGAAGTCCGATTAATCAAGTGGGTACCCAAGTGACTAATGATAGCTTAGGGCATGCCAAATCTAGCAAAAATGTTCTCCATAAAGAACTTCATAGCCACCTTGGCATCATTGGTCCTCGTAAGGATAACATCTGTCACTTAGAAATATTATCCACAACTAACAAAATGTACTCATTCTCAAAAGAATATAGAAATGGTCCCATAAAATCTATACCCCAAACATCAAACATCTCCACCACAATGATTATTAAGAGGCATTATGCCTCCCTTGCTAATCCTACCAAACTGCTTGCATTTAGAGCAACTCTTACAATAGTCAAAAGTATCCCTAAACAAGGTAGGCTAATAAAACCACATTGAAGAGTTTTTGCTGCTGACTTTTTCCCACTGAAATGCCCCCACATGCTTAGTCATGATAGAAAAAAAACAAAAAGACTTTCCTTACCTCATTGTCAGGAATACACCTTCTAAAGACTTGGCCAGAAAAATACTTAAACAAGTAAGGGTTGTCCCAAACAAAGAATTTCACAAGATGGAAGAACTTGTCTCCATCATTCTTTGTCCAACCCTCAGAGATCCTATCAGACACTAGGTAGTTCACAATTTCAGCACACCAAGGGTCAAAAGTGGATTGCATATCCTCATCAAGGAAGCCTTCTGAAATACTAGACTCGTGCTCTATGCCATAGAGAATCCTAGATAAATGGTCAGCAACAAGGTTCTTAGAACCATTCTTATCCCTAATCTCATAATCAAATTCTTATAAAAGCAAGATCCACCTTATAAGTGTAGGCCTAGCATCCTTCTTTGAAAGAAGGTGCTTAAGAGCAGAGTGGTTGGTATAAACAATCACATGTGATCCAATCAGATAAGGTCTAAACTTCTAAAAACCGAAGGCCACAACCAACAATTATTTTTCAGTGACAGTATAATTCAATTGGGCATCATTCAAAGTGTGACTAGCATAATAAATGACATAGGGTTTGTTATCAACATGTTGCCCTAAAACAACCGCAACAGCATAATCAGATGCTTCACATATAGCTCAAAGGGCTCCCCCTAAATAGGAGGATGAAGAATGGAAGCAGAGGTCACGACCTCTATAAGCTTAGTAAATGCCTCAAAACACTCCTTAGACAAGTAAAATGGCATATCCTTAACTAAGAGGTTAGTCAAAGGCTAAGCTATCGTACTAAACTTATCAACAAAACGACGATAGAAGCCCGCATGTCCAACAAAAAAACCTAACCACTTCCACACAAGCGGGAGGGGGAAGATTAACAATCAAATAAGTGTTAGCCTTATTTACTTCAATTCTATCTCAGCTAATAATGTGGCCTAAGAATATCCCCTTTTTAGCCATAAAGTGACATTTCTCCCAATTCAAAGTAGGACTTTTCTCCCTACACCTTTCCAACACTTTTCTCATATTAGACAGACAATCATCAAAGGAAGATTCAAGCACAAAAAAGTCATCTATGAAAATTTTTATGCTTGGCTTAACTAGATTTGAGAAAATAGAAATCATACACCTCTAAAACGTAGCAAGGGTAGCACACAATCCTAAAGGCATTCTCCTCAAGGCATATGTCTCAAATGGACAAGTGAAAGTAGTCTTCTCCTGATCCTCATCATCAATAGAGATCTGAGTATAGTAAGAATATCCATCTAAACAGCAATAGAATAAATGTTCAGCTAACCTCTGTAACATCTGGTTAGGGAAGGGAAATGAAAAAAGGTCTTCCCTAAAGGCAACATTCAATTTTCTACAGTCAATATAAATACACCATCCAGACTAGATTTGAGTGGGAACTAACTTGTTCTTATCCTTCTTAATTATAGTAATACCGGTCCTCTTCGGAAGAACTTGAACAGGGCTAACCCACTCCCTATTAGAAATGGGTAGATAATCCCATCGGCTAACCACATAAGCCCCTCCTTCCTAGCTACTTCCTGTAAGGTCGGGTTCAAACACCTTTAATGGTCTTGGTAGTGCTTAACATTGTCATCCAAATGGATTCTATGATGCACAATGGAGGGATTGATGCCCTTGGTGTCCCCTATGGTCCATCCTATGGCTTCCTTGTTCTCTCTAAGTAGGAAAATCAGTTTGTCCTCTTGCTCTTAGTCTAAATCAGAAGCAATAATAAAAGGGAACGATTCATGAGGTCTTAGAAATGAGTACTTAAGAGAGTCAAGAAGAGGTTTCAATTCAATAGAAGCAAAGTGGAAAATAGACTCAAAGCCAGACTCAGAAGCAGAAGCAGAACTAAGTAGATACTCAGCAGCAGAGCGTAAGTCATCAAATTCGAGCATATCATATTCAGGCTCGTCACCAATAAGAAAAGACTCATACTTAGCAGCAAACATGTCATCAAAATCATCATCAAATTTAGAATCGGCTACCGACTTAAGAGTGGAAAACTCCATATCATCAAAACCAGAAGATTGTCTTTGCAGATTAAATATACTCAACTCTAAAGTAATGCTACCAAATGACAGTCTCATCATGCCATTTCTATAATTAGTAAGCCCATTAGCGGTGGCCAAGAAATGATGCCCTTAAATCACAGGGACTTGACTGGTGGTGTTAGCCACCTTCTCAGTTTCAGTCACAACAAAGTCCACAGGGTAAATAAATTCACCCACTCTGATCAGCGCATCCTCAACTATTACCCCCAAAGCAACCTGATCTATCTATTAGCTCCTTGGATGAGCATCTTGGTAGGTTTCAGCTCAGCTAATCTCAGCCTCTCATACTTAGTGAAGGGTATAAAATTGGCACTAGCCCCTAAAACAAGCAAAGCTCTGCGAATAAGTTGGTCCCCTATGACTATAGAAATAGTAGGGCAACTAGGGTCCTTATACTTAACTGGGATCTGGTGAGACATGATGAAACTAACGCCAAAGGCTAAGAAAGCCTTCTTAGTGACACTAGTAGCGCTTTTCGTGGTATACATTTCCTTTAAAAAGCTAGCATAGGGAGCCATCTAATGAGTATCATCAAGTAATGGAATGTTGATTTTGACTTGACAAAATGCATCTCGCATCTTCTCAACAGGACCTTCATGTTTCTCGTTCATCCTATGGGGAAAACGAGGTAAGGGCTTATGAACTCTCTCGCCAGAAGAAGGCGAGGAATAATCCTTAGGAGATGAAGGCCCTGTTCTATTTCGCGTTTTTTAGGATTTAGCTAAGAGCTTACATCTCCTTACAGCTTCTTACATCTCCTTACATGTCCTTACATCTCCTTGCATCTCCTTACATCTTCTTACATCTCCTTACATCTTCATTTTATTTATTTTGTATTTATTTTGTATTTTGTATTTTGTATTTTTGTATTTTTGTATTTTTGTATTTTTAATTGCTAATTTTAAATTTTAAATTTTAAATTTTTTTGTTCTTTATTTTTTAGTTTTTTTTTTTATTTTTCTATTTTCTTTAATTTTTTTTATTTTTCATTTTTCATATGTTATTTTTAATTTTTTGATTTTTAAATTTTTAAATTTTTTATAATTTTTAAATTTTTAAATTTTTAATTTGTAATTTTGTAATTTTTAAATTTTTTATTTTTTATTTTTTATTTTTTATTTTTTTTGTTTATTCTTTTATTTTTCATTTTTCATTTTTTTTATTGTTTATTTTTTATTTTTTGTTTTTATTTTTTTATTTCTAATTTTTTAATTTATATTTTTTTATTTTAATTTTTTAATTTTTAATTTTTATGTTTATTTTTAATTTTTATTTTTAAAATTTTCAAAATTTTAAAAATTTTTAGTTTTATTTTTTATTTTTTAATTTAAATTTTTTATTTTTTTATTTTTTTATTTTTTATTAAAAAATTAAAAAATTAAAAAATTAAAATTAAAATTAAAATTTAATATTAAAAATTAAAAAATTAAAAATTATGAATTAAAAATTAAAAATTAAAAAATAAAAATAAAAATTACAAATTACAAAATTATAAAATAGAAAATAAAAAAATAAAAAAAATAAAAATAAAAATAAAAATAAAATTTAAAAATTTAAAAAATAATAATTAAAAAATAAAAAATAAAAAAAATAAAAATAAAGAAATAAAAAATAAAACAATAAAATTACAAAATTACAAAAAATACAAAAAATAAAAAAAGTAAAAATAAAAATAAAAAATGAAAAAAATAATAATAATAAAAAAAATACAAAATACAGCTTCTTAAGTATATTATTTTAATATTATTATTTTTCATCTAAAACAAATTATACTATACAACTCCTTTACAATTCAATAACTCCTTATATCTATCCTTACAACTCCTTACAGCTTCTTACAGCTCCTTACAGCTTCTTACATCTTCTTATAGCTCCTTACATCTTCTTACAACTCCTTACAACTCCTTACATCTCCTTGCAGCTCCTTACATCCCCTTACATCTCCTTACATCTCCTTACATCTCCTTGTATCTATCTATCTATCTAAAATGCGAAATAGAACAGGCCCGAAGGATCCATTGAATCAATAGAATCTTTCTCTTTAGGCTTCTCTTATTAGAAGGTGAGTGACAAGGCAGGGGATTAGCATAACCACCGAGGATCCCAGCAGTAGTATCCCCCAAGTTACTAGATGAACAAATTTTTAGAGAAGACGATGAAGAAGGAAATTTTTGGAAGAAACTGTGAGGATACATGCAGGGTTCTTTAGAATTTCTCACTTGATTATCAATCTCTCGACCATGTCTAAGAGATATGACTGCGTTTACTTTCTTCACATGCTCATTAGGGTTCACACTAGAAAAAGATGAGGCATGGCCCTTAGGGTTCACCTCAGGCTGACTAGGAAAAGTACCTGGCTCCCTCATGGATGATGCTAACTGGAAAAACTATTCAATCATCATTCTCGTCATTTTTTTCATATTAGCATTTATCCGCTTCTCCACGCTATTATTAATTCTTCTCTCAATCTTATCAATGTCAGTGTAACTAGGAGGACATTGAACTTGAGCAGCAATAGGTGGATGTCTAGTGCATTAGACACACCTGCAAAAGCCAAACTCTAAAAAGAATTAAAGGGATAGGAGATGAGCTGGGAGTTGTTTCCAGAAAATACCCTAGGCTGGGAGTTAGGAGTTGTAGCATTTGGTTCACTACTTTAAGAAAAATTAGGGTGATTTCTCCAACTTGGATTCTAATAAGGGGAAAATGGGTTATTCTTAGGTCTCTAAAGGCTAATACTTGCATGCTCCTGTCCAGTTCATAACTAGTGAGCAAAATAAGGACATGTACTCAATGAATTATCTAAAGTCTGGCAGTGAGAACAGGACACCGTAGAAGTCTGAGAAATCTGGGGAGTCTATGGGGACGAGCCTTTCAACATGTTTTCTAACCGCAATCTTAGACTCTAAGTGACTTACATCACAAATGGAATGCAACCCACCCCTAGCAAATCTAGAACTTAGGTTGCCATCTTTTGTGGTTTCCCATTGCATGGCCTTCTCAGCTAAGTCGTTTAGAAACTCCCAAGTAGCAGTGGCGCTCTTAAGCAAGAAAGTCTCCCTTACTCATGGACTCTAACATGGTTCGGGTCTGTTGATCAAGTCCTTCATAAATAATTTGGCATAAACGTGCTTGGTATAAACCATGATGGGGACACTAGGCCAACAAATTCTTAAATCTATCCAAATATTTCCAAAAAGATTCCCTTTTTAGTTGCACAAATTGATTAATTTCGTTCATTAGCTTAACAGTGTTGGTATTAGGAAAATATTTTCATAAGAACAATTTAACAAATCATTCTAAGAACTAACAGAATTAGCAGCCAAGCCATACATCCATCATTTAGCATAATCTTTTAAAGCAAAAGGAATGAATTTCATTTACACAACATCAACAAGAATACTGAGGAAATGCATCATGGAACACACTTCTTCGAATTCCCTCACAAACAAATAAGCATCCTCTAAACCCGTAAATTTACCGAGCATTTGAGTTTAATGAGGCCTGAACTCGAAGGTTACATTCGATCCTAGGTCAAGCATAATAAAAAATGATGGCAAAGTGGTCCTAGGATGATAGACAATATCGCTCAAAGCCTAGGGATAGCTGCTTCAATGGCATGTTATGTCTTGGTCAAAGGAGAATATAAAAAATGTGTAGCAAATGAAAAACAGAAAGTAAACCAAATCTACAAATAAAACAAGAACACAAAACACAAAATAAACCAAAAGAAAATAGAAAATAAACTAAAATCTAGGCAATCAAAAGCAAAAAAAAAAATAGAAAATCAAACTCCAAAATAAGAATATTATACACAGAAAATTCAGTAAAATTACAAGGAACATGAATATAAAAAAAAATTTCAATTTTTTCTAACCCACAATTGTGCAGAAAATTATTTCTAAAAATCACAGAAATTTCCAAAAAGGCCTAAAAATTCCACACAAATTCACCTAGACTTTAAAAATCATAAAGAATCAAATAAAAATATCATATCAAAAAAAACACTAGAAGAACCTAAACAATTCAAGTAGAAACTAAAACCTGTAAAAACCTGCACTCTCTATTTTTTCTGTGATCTACCTTGCATAAGTCCAAAATTTGTTAGATTTGATTTTTCCAGCAAATATTTAAAAAACCCAAAATTGAATTGAGCAAAATAAAAATCAAAATATCAACTTCATTAAAAATCAAAAACAAAAGAAATCTAAACTAAACTAAAACAACTAAAACTCAATAAACACACTCTAAAAGTCAAAATTAAAAAGTATGAAAAGAAATGAAAATTACTCAAACAATTCAACTACGACTCAATGCAACCTAATTTCACATAGTCATCCCCGACAATAGTGACAAAAACTTATTGTGGCCATTTTGTACAGATTAAGTTTTAACCCCAAGCGCATAGTTGTTAATCATAGCACTTGAGGGTCGGTCCATAGAGTTAGAGTATGAGTTTAGGTTGCTTAATTAGTTAGACTTAGACCGAGATGATAAATGACATTAGTTATTTATATTATAGGAACCCCACAATAAAATAAACAGAACTAAAAGAGGAGCCGACAATCTGCAACCATACTTACATCTATCAGTGACACAATGTGAACCTTACTAGAAACATACTTTGCTAATTAAGGCCCTATTCGCCAAAATTAGCAGTTTTGGCAGCAGATAGCTGTTCAGTGTTTGAGCCAAAAATGTGATATTTTTAAGGTACTTTTTCACCAATTTTAAGCTCGTTTTAATAATATTTTTAGGGTTTTTAATTGAGTTTATTTTATTTTGCAGATTTTGAATAAATGCAGAAAAAGGGCTTAAATGGCGAAAAAAGTGAAAAAAAATAAAAGAAATGTTGGAGGTTGAAGAATCGGGCCAAATTCGATAAAAACCGGCCAAAGAAAGAAGAGAAAAAATAAAAAAAAACCAGACCAGTCCAGTTAAACCGGACCGGCCCGGTTCAGCAAACCGGTTCGCGTGAACCGGCTCCCCTTAATACCCCTTCCCCTTCGTTTCTCTATCCTCTTTCACTCTCGACATCTCCCCTGCTCCTTCGACCCCATTCCCCTGACCCCAAACCCAGAACCTTCCTCCTCCATGCCCATCTCCTCATCTCCTCTCTTTCTCTACCCGTTCTCTCTCCTCCAGCACAATAACCCCACGTACACCCCCAGCCCACCGAATTCCCGAAACCCCGAAACCGGAAACTACCCACACCCATGGTTTTCCCAAACCCATCCACCACCACAAACACCAGGCCACGTACCCATCTTCGCTTCCTTCATCACCACCGTCCACATCTACCTCCAGCACATCACAAATCGAGGGTCAAGAGTGAAGGGGCTTCGGGTATAAAAGGGGGATGACGACGCCATTGAAGAAGGAAGTTCGAGTTTTAGGTAATTTTTAGGGTTCAAGTTTAGGTTTAAATTCGGTTTTAGGATTAGGTTTAGATTTAGTTTAATTTCGTTGTTAATTTCATTTTCGTATTCGAATCTCAGAAATTTCGTGTTCTTCAATTTCGTTCTCTTGCTTTCGAATTCTAAATTAGGGTTAGGGTTAATGTTAGTTAGGGTTTCAATTTGCTTGTAATGGATGCTTTTGGTTCGAGAATGGCGAATTCAGGCCTCGTTCTGTCTTGGTACTGCTTGTCTTGCTTCGTGCCCCTTTCCCATATTGCTGCAATTTCCGTTTACAGTGTTAAAGCTCTGTTTCGATTGCTTGTTGTTATGTTTTTTCCCTGCTTTCGCTTGTTGTGGGATTGTTGAGTTCGTTTGTATTGATTTCATTTTCGTTCGATTAATATTGAATGATGCTGCTGCTTTGTTTCAGAATCGTTTCCCTGTCCCCTGCTTTCGTTCCTGTTTCCCTGCTGATGTTCTGTTTTTCAGTTAGCTTCAATTCGTCCCCCTCCCCTACTGTTAATTAGTCTGCCTTGAATTTGGTTTTGGAATAACAAATCATTAGGTTGTTAGTTTTTAATTGGTTAATTTCAAGTTTAGTTGTTTAATTTGGTTTAGTTGGTCAATTAATATAAGTATTAGTTTAGGTTTAGTTGATTTAGTAAATTAGTTTGTTTTAATGTTTAATGAATTAGGATTAGATTCGTTTAATTGAATTAGGATGTTAGATTGCCTTAAATAATTTCACTTAGGTTAGTTAATTAGTTTAAGCATTTCGTTTTAAATGACCATAATTACAAGTTTTTCCCTGTGGAACGACCCTTAAAGTACAACGACTGACAATCGTGAGTATTTGAGGTATCATTTTCCTTTTGTCTTTAATTTTCCATTCCCCCTCAAAAAATCATCAACATTCAGGTAGCGGATAACGTTTCTAATTTAGCTGTTAGCGGATAGCTGTTTAGAAGAGCAGTTAAATCAAATGTGTTCGGTAAATTTAGCTATTGTATTAGCTGATTAATGTAAATTGACATAACGGGATATAGATAATTTCCAAATATAAAATTTCCAAAGGTAAAATTTCCAAAAGGTAATTTTTGGTAAAAAAATATGAAACGCTATTTTCGAATGTAAAACATTAATACTATTAGCTTTTCAAAAATGCTACTTAAAACGCTAAACACTACTTGAAATGCTAGTCAAAATACTACATTACCGAACACTAAAAATTACGTGATGAGTGTATTGACTTAGTCAAAACGCCAAACGCTACTCAAAACGGTGTTGCCGAACACACCATAAGTCAAAATAATGAGGTCAGAAGCATGTTATACTACTCAAACAAACAAAATAGAATAAAATCAGTGGCAATAGGGGAGATAAAATTGCAAGAACACGTAAATGAGAAGCATGGAAATTCAACCTCAGTCCTCCATGAACTATGAAAGCCACTAGATATTCAAAATCCATAACAAAACAACAAGATTTGAATAGAACAAAGAGCCAATATCTGAACTTTTTTTTTCAGCCAACTACCCAGACTTCAAAGTTAAAACTAAAATCTTCACTCACAATTGAAAATCTAGAATTCCATTAAACTAGCTTTGGGAACTAAAACTAGATTTGAGATTATAAAAAATGAAGACCAAAATAAAAATCCGAACTAAAACAACTCTACCCTACTCTCGTGGATCAACCTCATTGGTTTTACTTTGTAGCTGAATTTTTAGTATTCATTCATTAATCCCCGAATTAAAACCCTCCACCTTCAATCTTATAACTACTTTCAATAATCCCCAATTGATGAAAAGATATGATAATTGAAAGGGGTTGATGAGGTGGGTAATCAGGATGAGTATTAATAGAGATGATTGAAGGAGGAGAGAGAAAGTAAGTGAGGATTTTTGGTTATGGCTGACGAAGCAAGGAAGATGAAACATGGGGAATAAACTACAATTTTATTTCTGGCAGAGAAGAAGAAGAAGTGAAGAGGGAGGGAGCATGTGTTGCGCACATGATTGTTTAAGTGAAGAAAGAGGGAGAACAGCCCAGCCTGATTTGGCTATGGAGTCTAAGCAAAAAGGCTCAACTATGAAGGGAAAGAAAGGACTCTGGTGAGGCACGGATGGGACGCGAGCTAGGCAGGTCTGGCCCGCGCAAGAAAGAAGGGGCAGGGAGCGATCTGAGGGCAATGCAATAGGCCGCGCAAAGCTAGAAACACATGCCCGAAGAGAGCTAAGGGCATGAGGAAGGTGGCCAACTAGGCTCAGGTAAAGTTGGGTCATGGGTTGCACTCAGTCTCTTCTTCGTCTCTCCCTGTTTTTCCTTGTATCCAACATGATCCAAATTTTACTTTTATTCAAGCAAGTTTACTTATTTTTTTTCAACATTTCGCAATTCCCACAAAATAAACAAAAATATGTTAGAAGACTAATTTAATTATTTATTTTGAGCAAATATTAGATTATAAAAGAGTTTAAATATCATAATTTCAGGTTGAACAATACCCCACACCTAAATTTTGCTTGTTTTTAGTAAAAAAAAAAAAAACTAAAAATCCTAGAAAAATGAAATCCTAACTCACTTCTGTAGGAATTACGGTTGTACTTAACCCGTGCAACAAACCCTTTAAAACCCATTGGTTACCCTCTAGTGGACGAGTAGAGTCTCAAGAGGGTTTGTAGCAAATATACTCACAAAAAAAGAAAACAGAAATTTGAAAATTAAAAATCATTTTTTTTCAAATTATATACAACATAGGGGAAAATGCATTTACATTCGAATTAACCACAACACTCAAGTAACCGAAGCAGTAAACCACATATAGACAATGCACAAATTAAGAAACTCTTAGTCCCACTGATGACTTCTATGCACAATCTTTCATCCCACTTAAAAATTATACACAAGGTAAATTGATAGAACCTCACTTTACGGATATGTGGAATACTCCCACTTATGTATTTAAGATACAACAAGGTTCACTCAATTCATCGTCTAATAATACAACTTGGCATAAGCATATTAAGTGTAATAGCCCGACCCTAAATCATATTTATTTATTTAATTAAGCGATGTTATTTATTTTTCACATTTATTTATCTCATTGAATCATCCCAGTTGAAAAAAAAAAATCATTTCGGGCTCCACTTTGCAATTCGAGTTTCATTTACCGAAAATAATTTTTCGGAGAAATTGATATTAGGCCTCAACAATTATGATTTAAATGATTAAATTATTTTTCATGGCATCATATTAAAAAAAAAACAAATTTAATTATCGCACCCGGTTTGACATTTTTTTTCCAACCCGAGCTCATTTAAGCCCAATTTCGGCCTAACAAGTTCCTAACCCATTTGCTTATCTAATTACCATCATTAAGCCTTAATCGTCATTAGAAAAATCTGATTTTTGGTGCTTAATTTTCAGTCAAGTAATTTATTTGCCTAAGGTTCATTTTGCACCAAGTAATTTTCAAAGCAATTTCTCTCTCTTCTTCTCTCCTCCTTCTCTCTACCCACAGCAGCAACCCCCACCAGCTTTTATGGCGTTTTCCGGCCACTTTCTGGCCACTCTCCGGCAAGGATTTCAATCCCCAACCACCTCCCTCCACCGGCTATCATCTTTCACTCTCAAAATCACCAAATACCATCTCCACCTCCACTTATTTCAAGCTCAAAGTAAGTGACTTCAATCTTATTCTTTGAATTTTTGGTTTTTGCTTCTTGTTTTGGTTATTTTGATGATGGATCATGTTGTTTTTATTGAATTAAGAATCATCTTGGTGATGGATCATGTTGGAGTTGAAGCTAGGGTTAGGGTTTTATGTTAATCATGCAAGCTTCATGTTCAAGTGTTGAATTTTGATTGTTTTAAATGAAATTTTGTGATCTTTAGCATTGGTAATGAATATCAAGATGTTTATTCTAATTTATATAAGTTAAAGAGTGATTTTAGTGGGTGGTTATGTGAAGAAAAGATTGAAAATATGTGAGTTAAAGCTGGGAAACAGACCTGAAACAGGGGCTACTTTGGGAATTAACTGGTACTGTTTGGCACATCCAAAATTCATGATTTTTGGTTTAGTGATATCTTGATGAGTTAGATTTCAATAGGATTTTGAATTACTTAATTTTGAGTTGTGTGGATAAATTTATGACCCATTTACTCAAGACTGTACAGAATGCATCGAAACTGGGAACTGAACTAGAAGAGTAACTTCACGGAAACACTGGTATTGATTGGGTCACTGAAAAATTTTGATTTTTGGTGTGTGGATAGATCAATGAGTTCTATTTAAAATTCCTTTTGAATCGTCTTAATTTGAGTTTTGTGGAAAAGGTTATGGTCATTTTCCTACGACTGCACAGATTGATCAGAAATTGTGCACGTCTATGTTCTACCCTACTTTTAGGGACCTTATTATGTGAATCATGCTTTGCGTCCTAAATAAGAGTTTTAGAGGACATTGTGAAATTTTCATATTGGGGTTTTATATTGCATTTGGAGGTTGGGAGTGAAAGATATGGATTTTCTAATGCAGACCATCAAACGGTAATATGAGTGAATACAGAAACCGTGACATTTAGAATTATTTCTTTTTTTGTAAGTTTCTATATAATTATGGGTATTGCGAGGAAATTACAAAGTGTAGTGAGTTCATTTTGATTATGTACAGAAGCTTACTTGGGTTGAAAACTGAGTTACATGAGTATGAAAATGAAATTTGGGAAGTGAGCAGATTAATAACTCAAAATCAGTGTCATTTGGACCAAGTTAGGGTGTTATATGAGCTTTTATGAACCTCGCAGCACCCCTTATGGCATAAACCATTTGTCACCCATTTCAGGAGTATTAAACCTTCTATTATCCATTTCAGAGGCATTAACCATTCTATTATCCTTTTCAGAAGCTTCACACTTTCCTTTATCCATTTCAGAAATAGCAACAAACCATGTGTCATTTATATCAATTAAAATCTTTTCATTATTACTCAATCATTTTCATTTGGTCTATTTTACTTCAATTTGTTGTATTTCAAGTTCAATAACTCTAATTGATTTAATTTATTATTTAAAATGCACAAGTTGTGTATCACATTTTATTACTCAATTTCTGTTATACATATTTTTACTTAATCAATTAGGCGAGTAAGGATCATTTATTGACTACACATACTTACAATGACATTTATGAAACAGAGTTGAGGCCTAGTTATCGTTTCCATTGTGCATAAGTATTATCAAGTGAAATATCATTTTAAAGACTTCAAGTACGTCCATTGCCTGTATCTTTAGAAATCAGAGTGTATTTATCAACGTTATCATGTTTTGATAAGTACATCAATGAATCAGTTTACACAGTGATTTATCAGTTAATTAGTGACCCCGTCAGTTATCATCTACAGGGCATTCGCTCTTCAGTTACCCGCGCGGCTTCAGGCCAGGTCCCTGATCGGCTTAGCATGTGTACACATATCTATAGATCGTAACAGTATCAAGGGGTTCACTATCAGATAATAACTAGCAATACAGTTTTACATTTATTTCACTCACTGTTTTAACTTAAAATGAATTGCAAAGCGGGCCTAATCAATGTTCAATGATCATTTAACAATTCAGGAACGCATGTACTGAGCTTCAGCTCACAGTTCAAAATGTTTTTCATGTTTTGTTTTAGGCAAATGCTCAGAGTATCGCCCTCATGCCAGCAAATCAGCAGAAGAGAATAAGTGAAGCAGGGAAATCCAGATGGATCAGAAGTAATGCATACTTTAACATTGTATTTTGAATTCTTCTATGGATGAAGATGTATATTACATGGTGAATTATCTTACTATGATTTATAAACCTTACATTGGCTAACACTTGATTGTGAATGGATGATCATGTGTGAATGTGTATGGTTGAGATTATGCTTAACTGTGTTATATATAGCACTCATGTTTCAAGCCTTGTCCTTTTGGACGGCGGTAATGCCCTTATCATTGGATTCATCAAATTACAATTGAGTGATTTATTAAGGAGAATATGAACAATGAAACATGTTTAATTTGGGGCGTTACACTAAGATTCTAAATTCTCCACCACTCAGATGCAAGAATACAACATGATAATCAAAAGGACGTTGGAAGGGTTGCAGTGGGGCTAAGGGTTAAGGGTTAAGGGTTAAGAGAGGAACAAAGTGATTTGAAAAATAAGGAGCTAAAAACCAAGTGGCGTAACAGCAACTAACACTTACACCAACTATAATAACCACTCTTCCAAACCAAAATAAAAACATAGCCCACAAAATTGGATCATTAGAATTGAGTAAATACAATGATAACATTCTTGACAAAACACTCTTATTCACAAATCTTTTCAAAGTTTTTGAAAGTTTTGAGTTTTTAAAACCTTTTTACAACTTCTTTTTTCAATTTTTTTGCTTTCCCTCTTTTTTTTAAGAATGCCATGTACCGAAATAACAATACTTAATTTCTAAATGATCGCAATGACACATCTCCATACATAACCAAGATCAACTACCGACCACATAAAATACCCAAAAACTACCCACCAAATATTGAAGCGTTGCTCCACTAGTCTTGGCTTAGGTATAGGAAATGTGTTTAGGCCAAGGCTAAAATGAAGGGTCACAATAGAAAGGTCACGGTTGAAATGGGTTACGAAATGGTAAACATTTAAACATGGGGAGCAATCTGGCTACGTATCATGTTATCATAATGCACATGCCAAATGGGATTTCAAAGAGAATTATAGAAAGCTCTAGAGATGTAATCATGAAAGAGACACATGAAAACAAAAATTAGACTAAAAATGGTAAATTAGTCTTTAAGGAACATAATCTCATGGGCTAATCCGACAAAGTCAAGCTTGCTTTTGAAAAATGTTGGGGGTTGTGACTGTATACAAACATCATAGTTTGGACTAAGTTCTATCATGCATACCACATCTATATACAACCTAGAAACATAGGCACAAGATAATTATGTATGTACTTGCATTTCT
>JACYFF010002017.1:19784978-19883394 GCA_017589665.1 Selenicereus undatus
ACACATGCATACCCAAAACATAGGTATGATACATCGTTAGTTTGGTAAGAAATGGAAAAAAGGAAAAAAAAAACATGCATTTGTTGTGCATCAATAGAAGCAGGTCTATTGTGTACCATCCTCCAAAAGTTTTTTTGCCCAAAAAATTCAACACTTGCAAAAAGTAAATCAAAGCAGTTAATCATAGAAATTTAGGCTCTATTCTATTTCGCGTTTTTGAGGATTTAGCTAAGAGTTTACATCTTTTTACAGCATCTTACATCTCCTTACAACTCCTTACATTCTTAACATAATCCTTATATCTTGTTACATCTTCTCATAGCTTCTTACATCTCCTTACATCTTCTTACAGCTTCTTATATCTTCTCATATCCCATATAGATTTTCTGTAACATTCAGGAACTCCTTATATCTTCTTATAGCTCCTTGCATGTTCTTACAACTCCTTGCATGTTCTTACAGCTCCTTACATCTTCTTACAACTCCTTACAACTCCTTATAGCTTCTTACAGCTCCTTACATCTCCTTACATACGCTGAACTCCCTATATCTTCTTACAGCTCCTTGCATGTTCTTACAGCTCCTTATAGCTTCTTACAGCTCCTTACATCTCCTTACATATGCTAGTTGTATCTAAACAGGAAATAAAATAGGCCCTTAATCATGTGAAGCGTAAAATAAAAAAAATTTCATGAATTGTCAAAAGCTTTAAATCATGGATATGGCCTACTAATTAATACTTAATACATAGAGAGGACATCTCTATCGAATTAAATACCATAAACAAAACATACAAAACATAAGAACTGAACTGAGGGCTACGTGATCCCACTACTCACACACAAATCAAGCTAAGGAAAACAGCTACATGATTAACTTTTAAGGAAGTTATTTCATTATCAGTGTAGCCCATTTCAAACATCAACAACATTGCATACTCTTAACCTTCTCACCTTTGAGGTCCCATTGTGTCAAGAAGCATTGCAGTGTGATCTTGTTATCATTGACCTGCAAAACAAAGAAAGAAACCCTCTAAAGCCTTTTAACAATAGAGATGCTACTAGGATGTCATTCCTACAACCAAAAAAAAATTCCTACAACCAAAAAAAAAAAAGAAGCAAAGCTAAATGGCTAATGCATGGTGATTAGAACATCAAGCAAAGAAATTACAAGAATATATTGATTCCTATTAAAGAAACCAAAGAGGACCTGAAGACAGAACCAGATGAAATCAAACAAGTATTTCTTCATCTTTTTAAGTCAATGTTGGGCACAACAGCTCATGAATCGCTGGAAATTGATCCAAAAATTGTTGCCATGGGCAAAACACTGAATATTTAATAACAACGTTAACTCCAGCTGATTCAACCTTTTATAAGCCATCATAAAAAAAAGTTATTTTTGCTATTGATAAAAAACAAAATCCCAAGCCTCAATGGCTGTGGCAGTGCATTTATCAAGGATGCTTGCCACATTGTACGAGAAGAAATGTTTCAAGCCATATTACAGTTCTTTACCAATGGTCTGTTACTCAATGAAGTGAACGCTATCATAATTTCTTTGATTCCCAAGGTTACGACTTGGCAAAAACCATGTTCCAAAATTTTCATTCCTTGATTTTCATCAAGCTTGTCTAATGCAAAATCATACCAAAAAAATTGTATTTGATCCAAATAGATCATATGCAGTGGCCCGAAGCAACAAGCAAACCAAAATGTGCATTTTGAAGACATCAACACCAAGCCTGCCTTTGCAACAACGCAAAAAAAAATCAAGGGATAGTGTAGAACTTACAGCATGAAAAAAGTGTCCAAAAACTTCATAGTCAGTTACTTTACCTGCACATCAACTTGGTCATGATTAGATATCAAGCCTACATATGCAACAACCCAAAAATAAGAAGAATGAAGACTACATATCGATACCTAATCATCTTGGTCATGATTCGATCCAGAGGTAGAACCACCCCTGGAGGCATCCGACGGTGCTTGGGTAGACATCACCATTTCAGCAACAATTCTCATTTGATCTTCTAGCTTTTTTATCTCCCTTTTTGATGGAATCCTACCTAGCCAAGATCATGTTCATGAAGAGATTATTCCATCACGTCCAAGAACAAGATCACAAACCAAGAGAATGGCTCTTATTTTGGAAGAAGATGAAGTTGGCACAAACGGGTTCACTAGCTTCAAAGTGCCCGGTTTTGTGTATATGATTTCCTAAGCTACAATGTGGCTTAGGCCTAACCTTTTTACATTTTTGGAATCCTTTTGATGTTGTTTTGCAGGTACCAATGATTGTTCCAAGTCACAAGTTCAAGAGGATCGAAGATCAAGGTCATTTTCCAAGTCATTCCATTTTGCCCCGGTTTTGCGCGGTTTGAAACATTGTGTTGAATAACCCTCAAAACCATTTTGTAACCTTGATTTTTTCAAGGGGGGGGGATTCTACACATCCTAAAGTTACCCCCCCACCTTTAAAATCCAAGTCACAACCATTTTTGCTAGCCAAATGAATTGCACAAAAAACCGGCCAGAACCGGTTCTTCTAGAACCCGGTTTGCCAAAACCGGTTCTTTCTCCTTTCAAATGGCCGGCCCCTTTGCTAGACAACTTGCTTGGCACTCTCTTCAATGTTGGAACACTCTACAAGCTGCATTGGAATGGTGAAATTCTAGAGAAGAGCAACCAATGGGAGAGAGCTTGGTGTCCCTTGCATGGAGGCTTCCCATTGGCCAGCCGAAAAGTGGCTTAGGGATTTTGGCTGCCCATGTGCATTTTTCCTTCATTTGCTACTTGAATTTGTGTTAAAAATGAGCTTAAGTATTGTATAATCATGCTAGGCAAAGGTTAGATGCATAATTTGATGTATTAGTGTTAGTTAAAGCTTGATGTAATCTAGTTTAGCATAACGGGTTGTATTACTAGCTAAGCATGTAATTAGATTAGCCCTAACACTTTTCCTCACTAGGAAGGAAAGTAATGTGGCCTTTTACTAGCCTAGCATTCCATTTTGCTCTAGTATGTAAGGCATGTTCGGCCATAGTAGAATCATATTTCAAAATTTTCACCTTGGTAAAACCGTGAAGAGCATTCTAGCTTTTCTCTCTCAAATCCTTGCTTGCTTATCCTTAATTAGGCCAATTAAGGTGGTGTTCAAGTGAGTCTTAACCTTGATTAAGTGGTTTTTCTTTATCTTAATCAAGATTAAGGGCCCTAAGCTTGAAGGTTGGTGGTGATTCTGTATCCAATCTCAGGTTTAGTTCTATCCTATCCTAGATTTATCTCTATGTTTGTTTAGTGAAGTAATTAGCAAGGATTAGTGACTACTTGCTTTTACTTAGCTAATCTTTCACCTCCATTCACTTTCCCACTTCAAAAACACTCTTTTACATCCATTTTCACCATTCTACATTCACCAAAACTAGCCAAAACCGAGATAGCAACCAAAGACACTCAACCGTGCACAAAACCTTCACCCACGGTTTTTGTGGGCAGCAAGTTGGCACGGGGTGACCGTGCTCTAAGGCACGACCGTGCCACCCTTGCCGTAGTTGTTTCTTGGTTTTTTCCCCTTCCTCTTGGTGTGAGTTAGCGGGTAGTGTTTTCCCTTGACACTTACATCACTTTTGTGGGCAACCTTCAAGTCATCTATACGTTTATGTAGCAAAACATTCTCTTTCTCCTTGGCACGAAGCTGAGCCTAAAGCTCAGCTCTACTCTGAAACGACGCTCTCACATCCTTGGGCTTCATACCATGTCCAAAGCATGTGACATGATTGCGGTATTGTGGCCCAAAATAGTCCTCCACCAAATCAAATGTGGAGTAATGCAGGTTCTATTTTGATTTGGTAATGATCCCTTCCTATAAATGCATAAAAAGGATAGCTTAAAGAAGCATCATTAACCCAAAGGATAGTTTAAATCTGCTAGTGTAGAAAGAAGCAATAACTAATCTGAAATCAACCACCAAGTGATAAATAAAAGATACAAAGAATTTTGTTATAGGAAAAATGTCATTAACTAGTGAACCAAATTCAAATGTTAACTATTGTCTTCCTTTGAGTATCAGTATAAGTTCATTGAGTTACTTTCTGTAGTTTTGCTCATGCGCCCCCCCCCCCCCCACCACCAAGGAAAGATCCAATAATTTGACCTGGACACCTTTGCTTGAGATATTCTGGAATGTAAAAAAAAATGCAACTTAAAATGTAAAAAAAGAAGAACAAGAAATTAGAGAGTTAACCCAAATCAAACGAGCAGGCTAAATTACCAACTTGTAAGAAGATTCATAATGTAATGTGCCGAACTTTTGCTGACTTGTTTCCTTAAATATCTCAGCAACGATTAGCATATTCCTATCTTTACCACCCTGAAAGCAATGAACATGTATCAATTATATTGTAATTTAATAACCTAAGAAAGTAAACAAGTTATTGACACATTTACCAATTTATCATACATAATTTGTTGAAATGGCGTGCTGCCAATATGATGAAGCATTGTTAAGTTGCTTTCATTCTCTGAGTTTCGACGGCTCACTCCTACAAAATGGCATCCATTATGACAGGCAAAAAGAGAGGAAAAAAAAGAAAAAAATAGCACAAAGTGTTAAATGAAATCTTAACCACCACACTAGAAAATCATCATTGAAGAAATGTTCATCTAGTAACCATTTCCAGTCCTCAGGTGAGACACTCCTAAGCACTTTTTGCAATGCACGCTCTTTAGATTTTGCAGGCTTTATATAACCTTGCATCAAGCTTCCTCTCCATTTATGCCACAAATTCTTCATATGATCCAAAGTAGCATTACGATCAATCTTACAATCTTTACCCTTGAATTTGCCCTTTATTAACAAAATGAGATGTCATTGATATAATAAATGAACAGTTCAACAAACTTAATAAAAAAAAGGTAGCAACATTAATTTTAATTAAAGAATGAGATGGTCATGTATTTACTAAAACAGCAGCCCTCATATGTTCTTTTGCATTCTCATTAATCTCGTTCCAAGAACATACACACACACATTGGGATCTCGAACCAATTTACCCATATGCCTTGTTATTATCTTATGGTTGGTGCCAACTTGACCATTATGAAAGTAAATGACTTCAAGCTTATCTCCATTCTTCAAATTTGACAATTGGTTACACTTATTTGGACCACGCGATCTTTGGTAACATCCTATGGCAAACATTATTTTTAACCAGCATCATAATCAAAAAATATTGCATGAAGCGTACAAGAAAAATGGTGTTGTTGGAAGGGACAAGGCACTTAATTAGTTCTAGTAATGTGCACTCCACTAGTGCTCAGGAATTAGCATACCCACCTTCTATTCAGCCTGCATACCCTCATATCTCATTATAATCCAATGATCTGTCCCCTCCAGTGCAGGCACCAGTATAGGCACCATAGCTGAGGAAGATCCAAAGCTGAAATAATGCAAACACCAGTGCAGGCACTAAAGGTAATTTGATAGAAAGCAGACCCATCATTGTAAGAGGGACTGTGAGAGGTACATAGAAATAAAAAAAAGGCATCAGAGGAAGGAGAGGGAGAGATAGATGGGGCAGATTGCAGAGGAAACTAATCAGAGTTACTGTTTACCTAAATCATGAACATATTCCATGGCATTAGCACCTTCGATGTTGTCTCCAACTCTTGAACATTATCTCTGTTATCAAAATCTTCATGAACTCTAATATTAGCATTTGCATGCTCCATGTCTTGACCCAATTCATTAGCACATTAGTTTGAGGTTTGGCCAACAATCTTGCTCTCAGTACTTGCTATTTGGTCAGATTTTGTACTGCTGTGAGTTATCTTTCCAAACAACAGAACTTGCTTTTCTTTCTCTTCCATCATGTTTTTCTTCATTAAACTACCTGGAGGTAAATAAACACGACCTTTTTTAGAAGTGGCCATTCAAACTTGCATCAACAAGTAGTAAAAGTCAATATCATAAAATCCCATGTTTTACAACAAAATAAAAGAGACAATCTAATAATGACTTGCATCAATGAGTAGCCATTCAGACACTCAGACATAAATAACAGAGACCAACAAATTCCATGTGAGAAATAAAGTACATAAACTAAACCATCAAAAGCAAAAGGTTTATAACAAAATTAAGCTACCCGATCAAAAGGTTTACAACAAAATTAAGCTACCCCATCAAATCTACAATCCTTCAAAAAGATTAAATGTGATCTCATGTTTTGGTTGCTCTCTTTTGTTTTTTTCCTAACTTAGGCACATCAACAACAATTATCTCGGCATCATCTCTTCGCAAGTTCACTTCATCATTGAACTCATTGCAGTGATATTCAGGAAACTAAGGAGTGAAGGACTCCATCTCTTCATATGTTTCATGAACATCCTCCGTATTTAGTTGCACTTCATTCGTGTTGCTGGCATCTTCATCATCAGTTGGTAAGAGAATATCATAGGCATCTCGAGGTTTCACCTTTGTAGCAACAAGGCAACCTTTGTTTGCAAGATCATTGGAATAGAATACTTGTGATACTTGACTTACGAGAATAAAGGGATCTTGAGTCTTCAAAAACCTCTAGCTATTAATACTCACAACACTGAATGCATCCATTTTTATCCCTTGAACAATATCATGCACATCCCACTACTTACACCGAAATAACGGAACATAGTTGCTTCCAAGATATTCTAATATGATAATCTCAGTCAAAACCCCATAATAATCTATATTATTTTATCCTTTGCCAATGTTACCAACCATAAATACACCACTATTTTGAGTGCGAAGATTCTTCTCTCCATCTTGGGTGTGAAACCTATACCCATTAATAATGTAACAACCAAAGGATGTCACATATTCACTAGGCCCAAGCGATAATGAAAACAACTCCTCTCCTATTGTGCAACTTCCTTCTTTGTACAGATGTATGATCTGCAAGGAAATTTTTAAAAAAAATCACTCCTAGTACAACAGATTTTAGCATATTTAAAGATAAGAACATAATGGAAGAGACACGCTTACCTTATCCTTAAACCATTAAAGGAAATGCTTATCTTGCTCTTCAATGGTCATTTGTAATCCATTTTCAGCTGGCATCTCTGTATGCTCTCTAGCATATATTAAAAGCAAGTCTATTTATGATCAGATGTTCATGAAAAACACATTAAAATATAGCCAAAAAAACTTCATATTGTTTTAAAGCATACCTCAAAAATGCTGCAACTTCCACACAATTTTTCATAATATATAAATGTGCTTTCTCCCTCCCACGAGCATCGTGATTGCACATTTTAGATGCTCCTAAAGGCCTTCTGCCATGAGAAAAAATAGATAAATTTTTTTGGTTAGCACCCCCAACATAATTCCTCTTAACTCGATTAAATGTTGTGTCAACTGAATGTAGGTACCTTCAGCAAAGTGTCATATGCTCTTCAGCAATGTATCCCTCTACTATTGAACTTTTAGGTTGAACCTTGTTTCGAACATAATACTTACAATACATCCATCAAAATTCAGAAGGTCCAGCAATCAATGCCTCATCAGCTAAGTGAATTGGTAAATGCAACATCACATCAAAGCATGATGGAGGAAGGCACATTTCCAATTTGGAAAGAATCAAAGGAATTTGCTTCTTAATTTGCTCAACATCTTCCACTTTCAATGATTTTGAGCACAGCACGTTAAAAAACATAGCCAACTCAATAAGTGGTTCTGCAACATCTTTCACTAAGAGGCCACGAATTACAATTAGGAGTAAGTGTTGTAAAATGATATGACAGTCATGACTCTTGAGACTAGAAATTTTTCATTCCTTTAAATTCACACAATGAGAAATGTCAGAAGACAACCCATCAGGAACCTTTACCTCTTTTAAAAATTTACAGAAGGCTTCTTTTTGCTCTCGAGAAAATGAATAAGGAGCTGGTTGAAGCTTAAGTTTGTTGCCATTTTGGATAGTATGCAGCTCCGGCATAATTTGCATGGCTTGCAAAACTAATCGAGACCGACCTGTGTCCTTTGTCTTTCTCTTCATGTTCATCATAGTCCCAAGGATAATATCACACACATTTTTCTCAATATGCATGACGTCTAGGCTATGATGTAACAATAAAGACTTCCAATAAGGCAACTCAAAAAAGATACTCTTTTTGTTCTTATGAGATATCTTCTGTTTTGTGTGGGATGCCTTAGTCAAAGGAACATTTTCAAGATCTTGGACTTGAACGAGGATATCATTCCCCAATAATGGCTTTGGTGAAGGCTCTTTTTCGATCTTTCCAAATATATCTTTCTTTCTTCTCTATGGATGATTGATAGGAAGAAAATGACAATGGCGTATATAAATATGCTTACAACAATTTCGAAACCTAAATGAATGAGTCTCTTTATGACAAGATGGACAAGCTAACTATCCCTATGTACTCCAATCTGGTAACATTCCATATGTAGGGAAGTCATTAATAGTCCAAATTAAAGCAACATGAAGATTGAAATTAAAGCAGATTATATGGAATTAGCATCACTAGCCAAACGCTATATGGAGAATATGCATTATTAAAGGGTTGAAAACCATCGCTTATAAGGCCTAGCCTAAGATTGCAAGGATATGAAGCAAAGTGTTCATGAAGTTCATCAAAATGCCTCCACGCTATTGAGTCTGCGGGATGTCTCATGACTCCATCTGATGGAGTCCCCACCACCATTGATAAGGAAGAAGGTCCAACAGGTCATTCAAGGTCCAATTCAAGCTCCAAACTACAAGCATTGGTTCAAGAAGCTCAAGGGAGTGCAAACGGGTTAGTGCACTTGAAGTTGCCCGGATTTGTCCATATCATTACTTAGGCCTAACCATGGCTTAAGTCGTGAATTTTCCCAAACCTAGTAAATCATGCACACAAGAGGATGAAGAATCAAGGAGTTTTCCCAAACCGCCCAAATTGCCTTCCAATTTGCACGGTTTAATGTGTATGTTTGATTACCCCACTTAAACACATCCTAACCTTGATTTCTTGGTGGGGGGGTTTATACACATCCTAGAATTACCCCCCTATGATTAAAACCCAAATCATGATTACTTTTTCTTTGCTTAAACCTTGCATGAAAACCGGCTCCCCACGGCTTGAACCCGGTTTACTAGAATCGGTTCTTCTTTTCACCAAACCAGCCAGCTCCCTCATTTACTAGAGATATTGGCACACTTCCCAAGCTTAGCACACGTCCCAAGGTTTCCTAGGAGTGGTGGCTGCATGGGGAAGTTCAACCAATGGGAAAGCAAAACAAAATATCTTGTCTCTTCATTGTGATTGGCTAGCCGAAAAGTGGCTATGGAATTTCGGCTGTGCACTTGCCTTTCTATTCTTTTGTTGGTTGTTTTAGTGTTTAAGCAAGGGCAAATTATTGTATAATCAACTTAGACAATGTTTTAATTCATGATTTGGATGTATTAGTTTAGTTAAGCATGCTTGTAATTAGGATTGCACTAAACCGAATGTAATTAGCTCTTAATCCTTTTCCTCCCTAGTAAGGAAAGGTAAGAGCCGTGTGTACTTGCCATGTACTTGCTTGTACTTTCTAGTGTGGCCTTTTAAATGCTTCACACGGCCATACCTAGCAGCATACTCCATTTTGAATGAAAACTCAAGTTTGAGAGCATTTGCTTTCTCTCTTTCAAACTCTTGCTTGCTTATCTTAGTTTAGGCCAAACTAAGTGGTGTTCAAGTGAGTCTTAACCTTGGTTAAATCGTGTTTCTGTATCTTAATCAAGATTAAGGGTCCTAAACTCAAAGGTTGGTGGTGATTTTGTATCCAATCCTAGGGTTTAGTTTATCCTATCCTAGTTCAAGTTCTTTGATTTCTAAGAGAAGATATTAGCTTAATTATTAAGTTAATCTTCATATGCCCTCATTCTTCAGTTCCATTTACATCCATTTACACCCATACTCCACGGCCTAAACATCATAAAAGAGCTTAGAATCTAAGCAAAGCTTCCTAGACCTTCAATCGTGCAAAACTAGCATTTCCTTGCTTTCGATGGCGGCAAGTTGGCATGGCCGCACCGTGCACATAGGCACGACCATGCCACCCTTGGCTGTGGCAAAATCCTTAAGTTTTGGTTTCCAATTGATGTGTGTTGGCTTGGGTAGCTTCTTCCCTTGAGACATACATCATATTTGGTATCAGAGTTGCGTTTCTCCTAGGCCTTGCATACCTTTCCCCTTCCACAAATCATTCATCTATTACCTTCCACACAAATTCAGTTTTACCCTTTGTTCTAGCAACCATATTCAAGCATGACTTCTTCAATCATGTCTTTGGAAGAAAGGTTTGAAGCGTTGATGAAGCAAAATGAGTTCTTGGCTAGCAAAATTCGAGAAGGCTCTCAAAGAAACCAAGAAGCTCAAGCACAAAATGACTACTTACGAAAGCAATTGGGTTCATTTTTGAAGCAAAAGCAAAAGTTGAATGAAGACACTCTTCAATCTAAACCAAGAGCACGTGAGCAAGTCTATAGCCATGATGTTGATTCATCAAGTGAAGAAGAAGTGCCTAGAATGGATAGAGGAGAACCACGAAATCAAGCTAACAACAATGATTTCAGAGTTGAAGTTCCTGAATTTGAAGGTAAGCTTGATCCTGAAGAGTTTATTGATTGGTTACATACTGTTGAAAGAGTCTTTGAGTATAAGGATATACCTGATGATAAGAAGGTTAAATTGGTGGCTTTAAGACTCAGAAAGTATGCATCCTTATGGTGGACAAACTTGAATGCTAAGAGGCTTAGAGAAAGGAAGTCTAGAATTCGAACATGGGAAAAAATGAAGACTAAGCTTAAGGCACCGTTTCTCCCACCTACTTATGTCCCAGATTGTTATTCTCAATTTCATAATCTCACTCAAGGTAGTATGAATGTTGAAGAATACACACGTGAGTGTGAGAAATTGATGATTAAATGTGACATTCAAGAACCTGAAGAGCAAACCACAGTTAGATACTTGGGTGGTCTTGATCCTAGGTATTCTAATGTGGTAACATTACAAGCCTATGCTTCTTTTGATGATGTTTGTGTATTAGCTCACAAAGTGGAACAACAAAAGAAGGCTAAACAGCCTCAAAAACCTCAAAATACAAAGCCTTTCATTCGGAACCAACCTTTTAACAAGGGGAGTTCCAACCCACCCCCTAAACCACAAAATCCCTTTCCCTTTAATCCACAAAGAGCCACGGCACCTCAAAAGGCTCCAGCACCCCTATTTCGTCCTAAACCTAACCCAATGAGCAATAGAAGGTGTTTTAAATGTCAAGGGCTTGGTCATATTGGTTCTGAATGTCCAAACAGAAAGGTTATCACCCTAGCAGAATGGACAGCCGTGAAGGAAGACTTTGAAGAGGAGGAGAACGAAAGTGAAAGTGAGCTAGAACATAAAGAGACTCAAGAAGATGTTGTTGAAGAAGGTGATGAGGGAGAACTCTTGGTCCTAAGGAGAGTTCTAAGCAATCAAAAAGGAGTTAAAGATGAGCAAACAGAGAACATATTCAATACTAGATGTACCTCTCAAGGTAAAATATGCTCTTTGATCATTGATGGTGGTAGTTGTTCTAACGTTGCTTCTCTAAGTATGATTGAGAAACTAGGGATGCAAACAATGACTTATCCATATCCTTACAACATCCAGTGGTTAAATCAAGGCAAGGGAATTCAGGTGAACTCTCGTTGTTTGGTTTTATTTTCCATTGGAAAGAATTATAAAGATGAGTTATGGTGTGATGTTATTCCTATGGATGCATGTCATATTCTTTTGGGAAGACCATGGTTGTATGACCATAGAGTTTATGCATAATGGTTACCTAAACACTTACTCCTTTACCAAAGATGGCAAGAAAATCACCCTAGCCCGTTTATCCCCATCCAAGCTCCACGAAATACCCCACAAAATAAGCCCAAACACGGTGAATGTCTACTAGCCGTGAGTGAGTCAGTTTGAAAGGCTTCACAACATGAGTTTAAGGCCTTTAGAGAGTGGATTCTAAGCATCCAAGAAGAACCTGAAAATTTGATGCCCACTCATCCCATTGCCAAAGCACTCATTGAAAACTTCTGTCATTTATTCCCTTAGGAGATCCCCACGGGTTTGCCTCCAAAAAGAGACATACAACATCACATTGATCTTATCCCTGGTTCCATCCTACCCAACAAACCTGCATATAGGATGAATCCAAATGATACTAATGAGATTCAAAGACAAGTTGCAGAATTGCAGGAAAAGGGTTTGATTCATGAGTCTTTGAGTCCATGTGTCGTTCCAACTCTTTTGGTGCCAAAGAAAGATGGTGGAATGCGAATGAGTGTTGATAGTAGGGCCATTAACAAGATTACTATCAAGTACAGGTATCCCATACCAATACTTGAAGATATGCTAGATGAGTTACATGGCTCTAAGGTGTTTTCAAAGATTGATCTTCAAAGTGGTTACTACCAAATTAGAATTAGAGAAGGTGATGAATGGAAGACAGCTTTCAAAACAAAAGGTGGACTCTGTGAATGGTTGGTAATGCCTTTTAGTCTTATTAATGCACCTAGCACTTTTATGAGGTTGATGAACCAAGTGTTTAGACCTTATATTGGCAAGTTTGTGGTAGTCTACTTTCATGATATTTTGGTGTATTCTAAGAATAAGCATGAACATCAAGATCATCTAACTCAAGTTATGCTTGTCTTGGAACGTGAGAAGTTATTTGGTAACCTTAAGAAGTGTGCTTTCTTCACTCCTGAAGTTACATTTCTTAGTTATATTGTGACTGAAGATGGTATAAAGGTAGATGAAGGTAAGGTATAAGCCATTCGTTCTTGGCCTATACCTAAGAGTACTCATAATGTTAGAGCTTTTCATGGTTTAGCTTCTTTCTACAGGAGATTCATTTGAAATTTCAGCACTATTATGGCTCCTATGACTGAAGTTATCAAAGGTACATCCTTTATATGGAATCCAAAAGCTCAATCTGCCTTTGAGGAGATCAAGACTAGACTTACTTAAGCACCGGTTTTGTCATTGCCATGCATTAGTAAAGTCTTTGAAGTTGAATGTGATGCCTCTGGCGTAGGCATTGGTGGAGTTCTTACACAAGAAGGTAAACCTCTAGCCTTCTTTAGTGAGAAGTTATGTGATTCTAGAAGAAAATACCCCACTTATGATAAGGAATTTTATGTTATTGTGAGATGTTTAGAGCATTGGAGTCATTATCTTATTGCAAGTGAGTTTATCTTACATTCTGACCATGAAGCATTGAAGTATATTCAAGGCCAGCATAAGTTAAACTCCAGACATGCCAAGTGGGTTGAGTTTATGCAATCATATCATTTCACTATCAAGCACAAGTCAGGTAAACTCAATCAAGGTGCAGGTGCTCTATCTAGGAGGTATCTCTTATTATTTCAGTTAGATGCTTGTGTGCTTGGTTTCGAGCATCTACAGGTTTTATATGCCAATGATGAAGACTTTGGGGCATTATATGCTGCTTGTTCTAAACACCCAAAGGATATTTTCACATCCAAGAAGGTTTTCTATTCAAGGGCACTCGGCTATGTGTTCCAAAGTGTAGTACAAGAGAGTTGCTGATTCGAGAAGTTCATGGAGGATCCTTAGTTGGACGTTATGGTGAGAACAAAACTGTTATTATGCTAAGGGAACATTATTATTGGCCAGGTATGGAACGTGATGTATAGAATATTCTAAAGAGGTGTGGAACGTGTCAAGTTGCAAAGAGTCACTCACTACCTCAAGGCTTATACACTCCATTGCCTATTCCCACTTCTCCATGGGTTCATGTAAGTATGGACTTCATTCTTAGACTTCCTAAAACCCAAAGAAACAAGGATTCTATCTTTGTTGTGGTTGATAGGTTTTCTAAGATGTCTCATTTCATTCCATACAACAAGACCAATGATGCTACATATATTGCTGAGTTGTATTTTAAAGAGGTGACAAGGTTACATGGTATTCCAAGGTCTATTGTTTCCGATAGGGATACCAAGTTTTTGAGTCATTTTTGGATTACTTTATGGAAAAAGTTAGGTACTAAGCTGAAATATAGTACTACTTGTCATCCACAAACTGATGGGTAAACTGAGGTTACTAATCAAGCCTTAGGAACTCTCCTAAGAGCTTTGATTAAGCCTCATGCCAAAGCCTGGGATTTGCTTTTACCACATGCAAAGTTTGCTTACAACAGGACACCAAGCAAGGCAATTGGTCTTTCCCCATTCAAGGTGGTTTATGGAGTTGCAAGGGTAGAACAAATCAAGAAAATTCATGAGTTGGTAAGGAGCAATATTGAGAAGACTAATGAAGCCTATCAAGCTCGCGCCAACAAGCACAAGAAGCAAGTGGTATTCCAATCAGGAGATCTTGTATGGATTCATCTTAGAAAGGAGAGGTTCCCATCCAAGAGGAAGAATAAGCTAATGCCACGAGCTGATGGTCCATTTGAGGTACTTGAACGTATTAATGACAATGCTTACAAAGTTGATTTGCCAGGTGACTATGGAGTTTCAGCCACATTCAATGTAGCTGATTTGCAAGCTTACCATGACGATGATTACCTTGCTGATTTGAGGATCAAATCTTCTCAACAAGGGGAGGATGATGGAGCCCCCACCACCATTGATAAGGAAGAAGGTCCAACAGGTCATTCAAGGTCCAATTCAAGCTCCAAACTACAAGCATTGGTTCAACAAGCTCAAGGGAGTGCAAATGGGTTGGTACACTTGAAGTTGCCCGATTTTGTCCATATCATTACTTAGGCCTAACCACGGCTTAAGTCATCAATTTTTTGCATTTTTGGAATCCTCAAGAAGTCTACAATCAAGTCCAAGCATTGATTTTAAATCATGCACACAAGAGGATGAAGAATCAAGGAGTTTTCCCAAACCGCCCAAATTGTCTTCCAATTTGCACGGTTTAATGTGTATGTTTGATTACCCCACTTAAACACATCCTAACCGTGATTTCTTGGTGGGGGGGTTTACACATCCTAAAATTACCCCCCCCCCCCCCATGATTAAAACCCAAATCATGATCACTTTTACTATGCTTAAACCTTGCATGAAAACCGGCTGCCCACGGCTTGAACCCAGTTTACTAGAACCGGTTCTTCTCTTCACCAAACCAGCCGGCTTCCTCATTTACTAGAGAGACTGGCACACTTCCCAAGCTTGGCACACGTCCCAAGGTTGCCTAGGAGTGGTGGCTGCATGGGGAAGTTCAACCAATAGGAAAGCAAAACAAAATATCTTGTCTCTTCATTGCGATTGGCTAGCCGAAAAGTGGCTATGGAATTTCGACTGTGCACATGCGTTTCTAGTCTTTTGCTAGTTGTTTTAGTGTTTAAGCAAGGGCTAAGTATTGTATAATCAACTTAGACAATGTTTTAATTCATGATTTAGATGTATTAGTTTAGTTAAGCATGCTTGTAATTAGGATTGCACTAAACCGGATGTAATTAGCTCTTAATTCTTTTCCTCCCTAGTAAGGAAAGGTAAGAGCTGTGTGTACTTGCCATGTACTTGCTTGTACTTTCTAGTGTGGCCTTTTAAATGCTTCACACAGCCATAGCTAGCAGCGTACTCCATTTTGAATGAAAACTCAAGTTTGAGAGCATTTGCTTCCTCTCTTTCAAACTCTTGCTTGCTTATCTTAGTTTAGGCCAAACTAAGTGGTGTTCAAGTGAGTCTTAACCTTGGTTAAGTGGTGTTTCTGTATCTTAATCAAGATTAAGGGCCCTAAACTCAAAGGTTGGTGGTGATTCTGTATCTAATCCTAGAGTTTAGTTTATCATATCCTAGCTCGAGTTCCTTGATTTCTAAGTGAAGATATTAGCTTAATTATTAAGTTAATCTCCTTCACTTATCATATTCTTCATATCCCTTCATTCTTCCATTCCATTTACATCCATTTACACCCATACTCCACGGCCTAAACATCACAAAAGAGCTTAGAATCAAAGCAAAGCTTCGTAGACCTTCAACCGTGCAAAACTAGCATTTCCTTGCTTTCAGTGGCAGCAAGTTGGCACAGCCACATCGTGCACATAGGCACAACCGTGCCACCCTTGGCCGTGGAAAAATCCTTAAGTTTTGGTTTCCAATTGATGTGTGTTAGCTTGGGTAGCTTCTTCCCTTGACACATACATCACCATCTTTCTCCCTTTTATCACTACGCCAAATCATCTCAGAAGCTATCTTCGAGGACATAAATATACGTTGTAGTCTTCGCTTTAGAGGAAAATACCTAAGTACATTCAATGGAACTCTCTTTCCATTTGATTTTTTGATGATTTCTCCAGTCTTTTTATCAACCTTCCATCTTAGTGCGTCACCCACCTTGTAGTTGTTCAACTTCTCATCATTCTTGAAAAAAAGCATACAATCATTCAAGCATGCATCAATCTTCTGATAAGATAATCCAAGATCTTTGATCATCTGTTTTGTCTCATAATAAGAATTAAGCAACTATGATTTTGCTGGAAGCAACTCCTCTTTTAAGAATTTTAATAACATGCTAAAGGATTCAATGCTCCATCTCCCACGGGTTTTTATGTGCAATAACTTCATAATAGTGTATATTTTTGAGCACCTAGAGCCTTCATATATTGGTTCCACCAATTCCCTCAATAACCTAAAAAATTTCTTTGACTCTTCCTTTGGCTCTTGCTCACCATGACTTGAAGACCTAATCTCTCCATGGCTCCTCTGAAGAAAATGGAAGTTTGGAAAACAATCTCTTATCAAATCTGATATCTCATCATCACTTTCCCCGCTATCTCCTAAAAATTCTTCATCATCCTCATCTTCTTCCCCCTCAGAATCTATGTCTGATTGAGCCTCACCCACCCTTTCCCCATGATGATATCAGAAGGTGTAACCTTGCATAATCCCAAATGCTATAAGATGATCTTGTACAGTACTTTTAGTCGCAAAGGAAGAATTGCAACATCGAACACATGGACATTTAGTTGTATCTCTATCACCCGTCCTTTTAAAAGCATACTTGATGAACTTCTCAACTCCTACTTCATAGCCGTTTGTGAGATGACCATCTTGACTAAACTTCATCCAACCCTTACTAGGTGCCATTATGTATCAATCAAAATATAGCACATAAGTAAAATCACATATCAAATGCCAATGTAGATCGTAACCTATTGTTTCACACCCTTAATAATATAGTAATAGGGGAAAGAAGTAGAAACGAAACCAAAAAAGAAAACAAAGAAATGCAAGTATAAATAAACAAAAGATTCCCCCCCCCCCAAAAAAAACAAAACCCAAACTAAGGGCTTCAAGCCACAACAACCGCATGCTTATTATTGTTAATTGAAATTACATGAGCAAAAAGAAAGACCAAAATAGCCAACCAAAACACATCAGTAGACAAAGAACACTAAAGTTAGAAACTAATAAAGGTATCAAGAAGATAACTTCTTTACCAGATCCACAGGGCAAGAAGTCCTTTGCAACAATCCTCTCTAAAATAGCAAACTTTAGACTATCCTAAACTCTGCAAAGTGTCCCAAAGAAAAAGAAAGAAAAAAACCAAATAAGATAATTGTGCCTATAAAATAGAACTTCAACATGAAATGCATAAGTTGTTTTATGCTTGCATTACAGATGTCGAAGGCTTGAAACTTAAATAACAAAACATGAATCATTTCTCTACAAGAAGGTCAGTATAAGAAGGCAACTAAGAAACATTATAACATAAAATATGTGACATGAACTAGTAAGAAGTACTAACATAGATTCTACTTCAAAGATTTTCAACCAAACTAATTTAATAGACATTTTATCCGAAGTTAGTCATTGATTGTAAATGTCATAAGTTTAGACAGTAGAATGAAATTTAGAGATCGTGAGTTTTTGGTTCCACATGCATTGGCTCTTATGCCTCTTGCATAGCAATAAAGGTACCAATAATGTCACCTGTCACTCAAGAAAAGAAAAGGTAGGAAAGAACTGCATATATTTCACTTCCAACAACACAACATATATGCCCACATAAATGAAACTTGATAAGCTTTATATATTGGAGCATCCAAACTAATCAATAAGCTTTATATATTGGAGTATCAAAGCTAACCAATAAGCTGTTGTTTTCCAAATATAGCAGCCAGTTTCCACATGCTTTTTCCGCCTTTTATATAGTCCCCCAAAATATGTATTCTACGTATAGTCCTTCAAAATATGTATTCGCTGCAAGTTCTCTCGTATTTTCCTCATCCATCAAACTTTGTATTAGAATAGTTTCACCACTTCGCAGTTGAGTCAGCTATGGTGTTAGCTTGGAGGAGACTTGAAAACTAATCAATAAGCTTTACTAGTAGCAAGCAGCATAAGTGATGGCAGGATATAGAGCAATGTATATATAAGAGTGACCAACATGTACGCTGATAGATGAAACTAGATGAGATTAACATTGAAGGGATTAACCTTTGCTTGCATAAAGTCCGTTGTGACAAACTTCACCATCCAAATTTCCCCTCCTCTTTCTTTCTCCTCTGTCCTCCCAATTTAAAAATTTAACAAGATAATACAAACAAAAATTCATTTAACAGTAATAAATCCGTAGATGGGACAGAGAATTAGAATAAACCCATGGAATTGGAAGGTTTTCATAATCTTTCTACCCCAAAACCCCTCAATTCGTCTACTTGCTTCAAAATTACTCAAAATTGGTAGACTTGCTTCACAATTACTCAAAATTAGTAGACTTGCTTCTCAATTACTCAAAATTCTTACCCAGGAGAGAACATTCACAGTTAAAGCTCACGGCTAAGAAGAGACAGAGACAGAAACAGAGAGAAGGGAGTACCAAATTAGCAGTCATGAAGGAATCTGACGATGTAACCAAACCCTTTAGCGTCAGCAAATAAGCAAATCTTCCTTATGGGTACCAATAAAAACCCTAAAATTGTAGGTTCATAACCAATTTCTGTCTCCATCTAGTATCAAAACCAAAGGAATCAAAAACCCTTACCACAGTGATTGTGTATAGCTTGTTCTCAACTACATATAACCCTTAATAGCATCCTATTGCTGGGGTAGCCATGGCAGAGAAGAATCAAAACCAGAGCTTCAATTTGCATGACACACAGAGCTGGGTGAGAGAGGATGTGAGAGGTTTTGGGTCTGAGTTTATATGGTTGGGGGTAGCCTTTTCAAAGTTTAGAAGCCTAAATGACATGTTTAGGCTCGTTTATGTGAAAATAAAATCTGAAAATTTTCCACAGTATATTTTCACCCAGAACCTAGAATTTGCGACGAGTTTGTCATAACTATTATGAGAATATAAGCTGGTCCAAGTTAATATGTGTATCTACGAACTGAATAAGGACTCATCGTAAAAAATTTAACTTTTAGCGACCTAATAAGCATACGCTCGTAAGTTTTGGTCATAATTGAAATGATTTCCTGTAGTGAAACAATATTGGACCCATTCATCAGGACCTCAATTCCCCATAAACAAATAAAGGTTAGAATCATACAAGAGCACTTTCATTCCTAGGGTAAACTCTTTCCTAAGAATATATTTATCATGAAACAACTTAGCCCTCTCTTTGTAAGATCGAGCACTCTCATAAGCCTCAACTCTTATCCCTTCTAATTCACTTAGTTGCAATCTCCTCTTATCACCTAGCTCATCCAAGCCAAAGTTAAGCATCTTAATAGCCCACCAAGCTCTATGCTCTGTTTCAACTGGGAGATGACAAGTGTTACCATAAACAACCCTGTAAAGTCACATACCCAAGGGAGTTTTGAAAGTCGACATATAAGCCCAAAGAGCTTCTACAAGCTTGTCAGCCCCATCCTTTCTATTCCTACTCAATGTCTTTTCCAAAATCTACTTAATTTGCCTATTGGACACTTCAACCTAGCCACTAGTTTGGGGATAAGATGGGGTAGCAAGTCTATGGACTATGGAATACCTCCTCAACAAGGCATCAAAAGACCTATTAGTAAGGTGGTTGCCCTGGTCACTAATGATAGCTAAAGGCATGCCAAATCTAGCAAATATGTTCTCCGTAAGAAACTTTACAACCACCCTACAATCATTGGTCCTCGTAGGGATAGCCTCTACACACTTAGAAACATAGACAACAGCTAACAAAATGTACTCATTCCCAAAAGAAGATGGAAATCGTCCCATGAGATTTACACCCCAAACATCGAATATCTCCACAACAATGACGAGATTAAGTGGTATCATGCCTCTCCGACTAATCTTACCCAACTGTTAGAACTATGGAAACTCTTATAACAATCAAAAGCCTCTCTGAATAAGGTAGGCCAATAACAAGCACAATAAAGAACTTTGACTGCTGTCTTTTTCACAATAAAATGACCCCTATATGCTTGGTCATGACATAACGAAAGGACACTCCGAACCTCATGGTTGGGAATACACCTTCTAAAGACTTGGTCAGAACAATACTTAATAAGTAATGGTCATCCTAAACAAAGAATTTCACAAGGTGGAAGAACTTGTCTCTATCGTTCTTAGTCCAACCTTCAAGGATCCTAGTAGACACTAGGTAGTTCACAATGTTATATTACCAAGCATTAGGTGGACTGCATAAAATTGCTCATTAGGGAAGCATTTAAAAAAACTAGACTTATGTTCTCTCTGATAAAGAATCCTAGACAAATGGTCAGCAACAACGTTCTCATAACCTTTCTTATCCCTAATCTCATAATCAAATTACAAAAGCAAGATCCTTCTTATAAGTCTAGGCTTAGCATCTTTCTTAGAAAGAAGGTACTCAAGAGCATAGTGGTCAGTATAAAAAATCATATGTGACCCAATCAGATAAGGTCTGAAACTTCGCAAAACCAAAAATCATGGCTAATAATTCTTTTTCAGTGATAGCATAATTCAGTTAGGAATTATTCAAAGTGTGACTAGCATAATAAATGACCTAGGGTTTCTTTTCAACATCAAAGTCAGATGCATCGCACATTAGCTCAAGGGCTTTCCCCAGATGGAAGGATGAAGAACGAAAGCAGAGGTCAAGGCTTCTTTAATCTTAGAAAATGCCTCAAGACACTCCTCAGACAAGTGAAATGGCACATCCTTAACTAAAAGGTTGGTCAAAGGCTTAGCTATCTTGTTAAAGTCCTTATTGAAACGATGATAGAAGCCAACATATCCATGAAAAGGCCTCACCTCTTTCACACAAGTGGGAGGGGGAGGATTAACAATCAAATCAGTCTTAGCCTTATCTACCTCAATTCCATCTCTATAAATAATGTGGCCTAGGAATATCCCCTTTTTAACCGTAAAGTGACATTTCTTCCAGTTCAAAGTCAATTCTTCTATTTAATTGTTTGAGTTTTATTTATTTAATTTGGTTGGTGATTTGGTGTAATTATTTTTAGGGAGAATAAGTACGATATGATAATTTGGTAACGGAAAATTTTGGAGGGTCATAAACTTTGGGAGAAGAAGAGTGCAAAAGTTTGAATTAAGAAATTGATAGATGCGTAAATGTAGAATCTACAAGAGTTCAATAAATAAATTTAAAAAGATGCGTTGGTTGACATTAAACGAAACAAAAATAAATTTAAAGAGTTCAATAAAGCCTTCATGCATGAAATCACAAATTAGAATAGTCCGATAGTAAAATAAAAACAAGTTACATTAGTTGACAGAAAAAATTACAATAGTTGAACATAAAAAAAAATGTACAATATGAAGATGAATAAACTATCTTCTCTGGTGCGGACCCGAATTTCGCTTCCATATTTCCTCAATCAATTCTGCTTGAAGACCTAAATGCGTATTGGAGTTGCGAATTTGGCATGATCATTAAAAGTACGTCTCGTAGCACGGATGATGATCATGGTTAACAATCGGCTCCGGGACAGATCCCTCGACAACGTCGTAGTCAAATGCAAGCTCGTAGTTGTCCCACTCGTCCTCCACAATCATGTTGTGGAGTATCACACTTGCTCTCATGACAATACCAATTTCGCATTGATCCATCAGACGAGTGAGCCCACGTACAATGGCAAATCGAGCTTGTAACACCACGAAGGCTCGCTCAACATCCTTCCTGACTGATTCTTGACGTTCTGCGAAAACTTTTTCTTCGGCCCTTGGGGAAGTGGGATTGTTTTAACAAATGTCGCCCATTGTGGATAAATTCCATCTAAAAGATAGTATCCGATGTTGTACTGATGCTCATTGATGACATACTCACATTTAGGAGCACGATCCTCGTACATATCTTGGAAAACGGGTGAGCGATCAAGGACGTTGATGTCATTGAGACTTCCAGGCAACCCGAAAAACGCATGCCATATCCAAAGGTCGTATGATGCAATGGCTTCAAGGATGATTGTTGGCACCTTGTAAACTTGCTTTTGAAATGATGCCCTCCAAGCCGTTGGACAATTCTTCCACTCCCAGTGCATGCAGTCTATGCTTCCCAACATTCTGGGAAAGTCACGGGCTTCAGCAACTTGCAGTAAGCGATCAACGTCAGCTTGATTTGGTTTTCTCAAGTACTGCTCCCTGAAAACCTCAACGACGCATAAGGTGAACTTTTTGAGGCATTGCAATTCGGTGCTCGCACCAATCTTCAAGTACTCATCAACACAATCAGCTGCTACACCGGAGGCAAGCATTCACATGGTTGCGGTGCATTTGGTTAATGACGACAACCCACGCTTTCACGCCGCATCGTACCTCACCTGAAAGTACTCTGAATGATTGTCGAGTGCTTCAACAATATGGAGAAATAAGTGCCTCCGCATTCTGAACCTACGTCGAAAATGATGTTTGTTGTACACTGAATCTTTGGCGAAGTAGTCTTGGTATAAGCGGTTGTGGGCAGTTTCTCTATCTCTCCTAATACTTGTCCTTCGTTTCGGATGTGTAGATGCCGATGGCGTCATCTCCATTGCTGCTTTCCTCATCTATGCAAGCAACATCATTTGTTGTTGCACCCGTTGTTGGTATTGGATGTACGCCCCCAGGACAGGGATTATGACATTATCATCTGACGAGGAAGAGGTCGACGAGGAGGAGGACGATGATTCGTCCTCAGTAGGCAGCGTGTGCACATGAAAGTTTTCCATTTCAACTGGCCTGCGCAACATAATAATGATTACACGTTAATGTACATGAAAGTAACCCTTTTTATTTAACAATAATAAGCACACCCATTTTGCATCACTTCATAACACACGATGAGATACATAAGACTAACCAAACTCATGTCAACTACAACACATACAAAACAAACGTCATACAGTAAGATGTTACAACATACGAGGAGACACTACAATTCTCGTAATCTACAACATTAGGGGGGAGGGGAGACATATTACTGAGGTGACGATGAGCTTCCATATCTCTTTTGCATTATTTCAGCTTTCCCTTGCTCGTAGTAAGACGCTTGATGCGGAGGCATTTTGGAGGTGTCGATCATCATGATTCGATCCTCGTCCCTCCTAATTTTTGCTTCCCTTATCACTGTTTTCTGAGACATCTGTTGTTGTGCTGTGATGAAGAACTCCTTGAACATTTTGTTCATATCATTGTTGGCAGTCTTTATGTCATTCAGCTCAGATGATAAGCGATCAACGACAGCGTTGTTCGCCTTTTGTTTCATCCTTCTCTTTGCGGCCCTCAGGTCTATCACCCCCGCCGACACCTTCATCTCCAGCCTCTTCGGTGTCGGGTTTGGACCTTTTCGACGATCCTGACCCTGACTTAGGTGGGTCACATATCGCCCGCCACTTCGGCTGGTCCTTGAGCATCTCATACCAATGCTCCAACTCAAATTTATTCGATGTACGCTCAATGTACAATCTGTGGGCCTCTTGTACATTCTTCGCATCATTCCACCCACTATGATTACTACGTTCTACTTCGAGCATAATACCTGTCCATTTGTTGACTATTGGGGCACACTGAAGCCATCGTCTGTTACATGTCTTTGCAGTTCGTGCTAATGCCACTTGTGGACGGTACTCATTAAAACCCGATGCCACCCGACTCCAGAAACTAGCTTTCTTTTGGTCTGCCCCAATAATAGGATCCATGCCTACATTTATCCATGCCCGAATAAGTTGTTGATCTTCGTCAATTGTCCACTTCTTCGCTGCACCCATTGTACCTCCCATTACTTCCTCCACGTCCCCCTCATCAGTACTTGTCTCAATGTTTCTCTCAGACTGCCCCAACCCCACTACCGATCCTGTGGGTGTGGATGAGGGGGTGGAGTTGCTCCCCGCAGAAAGGTAGTTTCGTTGAGGAGGTGGCGGTGGATAGCAAGGAGGGTAGTACGGGTATTCACTCCCGTGCACATTGAAAGGTTCATTATGTGTTGATGTGTACTATGGTGGGGGACATGGTCGAGGATTCTGAATTGAACCACTCGGATGCCTCGAGGTAAGGTGGGGTGAGTAATATGGATGATGTTCATAGTTTTGTAGCACATAGGGGGGTAAGACACATGATGATTGTGTGCGGGGATTGGGTTGCACTACTACCCCCCACTTGGGGTGAATTGTCACCCTCAAGCAAGCTCATAAAGGATGGGGGAGTGTTAGGATCCATATTTCAGATGAAATTATCACCTACAAATTTATAATTAATCATATTAATAAGTGCATCAAGTAACATTTTCAATTTAAATGTCATACACATTTAACATGTTCTTTTTAATTTGTTAGTACCATATACAAAATTTAGAAATAAACCGTTTACTTTATGAACTAATATGTTGATTTCAATTTGTACTAACTTCGTCATTTTAATCATCATACACATTACCGTATTCATTTCAATAAAATTTGCGAAAAATGAAGCACACCATCATTTTATAAAATAAATTGTTAATTTTAGTTACCAAATATATTAACATGTTCATATTAGTTACATATATGAAAAATAAATTAAACCCTTCATTTTATCAACTAACATGTTCATTTTAATTTTCATGTACATTAACATGTTCATTTTATGTTAATTTTAATAACTTATACGGAAAAGAAAGGAAACCATTGATTTTATCAACTAACTTGTTCATTTTCATTGTCATATACATTAACATGTTCAAATTAATCTCTCTACTATATTAACATGTTAATTTTAGTTGTCATATATATGAACATGTTCATATTAATAACATAAAGGAAAACCAAATTAAACCAATCATTTTTTTCAATTTTTCATTATAATAAACAAAACATAACTATTCACTTCCTCAAGTAACATGTTGGTTTTAATTTTTAATTACTTGTTCATTTCAATTAGCATACACATTACCATCTTCATTGTAATAACATTTACCAAAAGTAAATGAACCCATTCATTTTGTCAAATAAAATTATCCTCTTCGTTATCATATGCATTAACATGTTCATAACATATATGAAAAACAAGTTCAACGAATTATTTTATCAATTAATATGTTCATTTTAATTATCATACACATTACCATTGATTTCACCAACTTACTTGTTCATTTCAATTATCATATACATTAACATATAATGTTTTTAACATTTAACATATCAACCACCACATAATTGATTTTTCCCAACACATTAAAATTTAAATAGCAACTTACAATTTTTCTTCACTTCTTTCTTCATTGGAAGAGCAACTCCAACTTCTCTACAAATACAAATAACAACAATGTTACAAACTAAATTTACCAATTTCTAAAGTACAAAATAACCAAGTTAACACAATTGCATTTATAAATTCTAATTAATTTATTCACTTCGTTGTTGCTAAAATGTATCACTACAAAGGCCTCTTGTACAAATTTCTTCACTTCATTACATATTCATGACACTATAATTTTATTCTTTTAATAACACCAAAGAGGGAACCGCCCTTTTATGCCCATAATTCTTTTAATAACATCACTAAAATTATTCTCCCAAAACATTATTTTTATAAAATCATGGCTACTATATTAAAAACATATAATCATTATAGAATTTAATACATGAACAAAATATCAATACCAACAATTTTCTCCAAAAATACAAAAATAACAACATTAGGCAAATAAATTATCAACTTGAATATACAAAATTAAGCATTTAATGAAAGTAAAAATATAAAATCTTACTCTTTCTTGCACTTTTTCCTTGATATAATAACCGAATACAAATGTAAGCAGAAATGACAACTTTTCTCAAGAGGAAAGGTTGAGTGAATTTGTGAGTGAAAAACACAAACTAATTCCACATATTTATACACAATTGCAAAAAAAAAAAAAAAACCCCAAATACAAGTGCCCAACGGATCCCTACCAGTGTCCAACGGTCCATGCACTATAGCCCAACAGTGCTGCCAAAAAAAAAGAAAAAAAAATTCCCCAACCCCCTCAAAACGACGTCGTTTTGGGGGGGGTTCAGCAAAAAAAATCAGCGTGAGGCGCCTCACGCCCGCGCTGCCTCGCCGAGCCAGGGAACCAAGCCGTGCCGTGCACGCTCCCGAGCCGCCGCCTTCCTCGCGCGCCACTCTCTCTCCTCCGGCGAGCCAGCCGCTGCAGGTGGTCTAAATTAAGTGGGAACTTTATCTAAAGGCAAGCCATCGAAGTTACCAAAACCGCGCTGGACTAGGGGGTTCAACCGGGAATGATCACCAAAACAGTGCCAGACTGGCGACTGGCGAGATCAACCAAGAACCTAACCATTGGGCGGACAGTGATTTTGCGTCAAAAACCTTGGAGTTCAATATCTTCATTAGCTTTCCTCCCTTTACCTTTCCTTTGTCGCATTCATATTAAACCTAGGGAACCGGTGAAGGCCAACCACAGCCGTCTGTTTGTGTTTTCAGCAGAATGAAACATATCCAGCAAAACCGTTTGTTGTGAAGTGGATAAGAAATAGAGCAGACATTTCAGACAACAAAGAACATTGTCTACAAACTCAAACTACCCTCAAGTCCGTCATCAATTAATCATTTTCTCATAAGCAAGTACTCCTTTTTGTCATAGAGAACAAGAATTAACACATGATCTCAAAAATTTACCCGCAACTAACTTCTGCGCGACATCAAAAACCACAAAAAAAAGGTTACAGGAAACAATTTTCAGACAGAAAGGATCAGAAAATCCAGAAAGCACAAATGCAGATTGCAGACCACTGTCGACCAGTTGGGCAAGTCTAAACACATGACAAAAACCAAATCTCATGAAGCATATAGCACCCACGGCTCTATTTAACACTGTAATGCTACCCCTTCCTGTTCTAATTCATGAAGGCCTTGATCTAGAACAGAAGAACTGTCCTCAGCTTCAGGCTGCACTTGATCCAGTGTGAAGCAGGGGAATTCCCCATCTACACGGGCAATGGGTCGAGAATCATTTGTCACATCATCTTGCACTAGGGCCAGAGATGATATGGCTTCATTAGTGGTTTTGATCAAGTTTGTCTTCTGAGAAGGCAGCTTGGGAAGGGACTTTCTCTGAGGCTGTTTTGCCTGGACAGGTGAAGGTCCTTTGCTGGGCTTATTTTGGGAGATTGAGACTTTCTCTTCATCCAGACTTGGTCTGCCAGGTTGATGAGTTTCCACACCATTTCCTTTGGTATGAAGCTCTGATGGATTCTTCTTCCGCCCAAGCTTTGGTGACCTAGGTCGTGTAGTTGGTATCTGTGTCAAGACAACGGAAATCAGTAATGAGGAAGGATTTTGGGAACCTAATAAGAGACAGTAAAATTGAGAATCTTAATATCAAGGAAAGATTCAGCTGCAACCTTTTAAATGATTAACTCATTCGAAATCCGATTCCCTGAACTTCTTATCCTCGCTTAAAGTACAGATAGACTTACCCAGTTACTGGACCCAAACAAACCAGAAACAGAAACAAACCTGATTTTGAACGGACTGCAGTTAGCCCAACTGAGACTATACTGACCTAATTTTTCCTCCCTGACCAATACTCATACTACTCTACAGGCGACTTGTTCAACCAACTGATAGAGTGATGGTACACCCAAAGATGAGTGAACGCATAATGAATCAGTGAACGCATAATGAATCAACCCCAGCAGCACACAGCTAGAATATTCATCAACCCAAGCATGAACAACCCAATTTTAACCTGACCCAAACCAAGCCAGTGTGGTGCGTTTGGCAGGTTTAATTTCTACTCATGTTCTCACAACAGGGGGAGGAGGGACACTCCAACAAGCATCCAGGGCTTAACTATTTCAAAAGGATAAATCAGGCCATCAGACCTAGAAATCCATGTTCATGCTCTGCATTTTGTGTGACAGTGCTCACGATGCCTGGCAATTCAGCTTTTAATCTCAAAATTCCTGACCTGTTCTCACCTCATTCATTTTAGTTTGGAGGTGACTTACAGCAAGTTCCTAAGCACTGAAGCCATGCCTTCACCGAGCAGTTGAACTAGTTGGTGTAAAATCAGATGAAAAAATATCATTAAAGGCTCAGTCACGGCTCGCTCATCAATGACAGAACCCCATTTGAGGTATGCGTGACATACCGTTATCAATGAGTAACAATGGAGGCTTTGTTCTAGGGGCAGAATAATATATGGTCATCAATATATGTGCATGCCGACTGAATAGGTACATGAATATTATTGCCCAGGGCCATTCAACAATAGGCGAGTCTTTGCCCAAGCACCAAATTTCACCATTCTGATTTCCGAATTGAAAAAGCACATGCACCCTAATTTACGGGTCTCAAAAAGAATTAAACAAAAGAAAAAGCCATTCAAAGAAATCAACAAATATTGTCAGAGAAAGCTTTTAGTGATATGCATGCATGCAGAAGCACAGGTGTACCATCTAGATGGAAGCAAAAAGAATCCAGCAAAAGTCTGACCTGTCAACCTTTTCCTTTTTTCATCTGTTCCCCTTAGGAAAGGTGTCAAACTAGTAAGCATTTAAATCCAAAATTACGCAACGTGTTCCACGTAGCAACCTTCCTTTTGAACTGCAGAATGTAGAGACTAGTTCCATGACACTCTAGATTTAAAAACCACTTACCACCTACTATTTCATCGAAAAGAAACAGATGGAATTTAGCAAGATGTTTAGCTTTAGAATACTCAAACCAAGAGGAGACATTTCTGACAACTGGTCTTTTTGGCTGTCCAGAAAGTGGATAGGCAACAAGTGGAGATACCAGATTAGTCAGCACTATGCAACCCATTTAGCACATGAACTAGCCCTAAATGAACCAGCCCTAAATGAACCAGCCCTCCACAGACCCTATGCTGTCCTATTCATCCCATATCATGCTCCAACATAATGCATCTACCACATGAGTCCTCAAAATATATGAAATTCACAACCAAATCCATAAACAACTCCAACTCCCAGTGTGGATCTTACCCAATCGCCGCCAAAACATTTTTGTAGAAAAGGTTTTTCAGATTTAAATCACTGGGGAAGAGGATCAAATGACTAAGGAAACGTTTGAGATAAAATGACAAGCAAGAAATACAACTAATACATAATATAAACATAGAAGAATTAACTAAATATAAATGATTTAATGAAGTCCTTAGACTAATACTGTGATGCAATGAACATTAAGAACTAGTACTCCGAATTAGTCACCTCTTGCTAGGGTTTGAATAGAAAAGTATGGAAGTACAAGAACCTTGACGATGGCTATCCACTGGCAAAGATGCCCAAGAATGGGATACCAAGGACCTAACATTCGATAACGTGAAGCACAGTCCATTGAAGAGAACTAAATCCAACTATTCTACTCCTTTCAAGCAGAGCATATAATTATTATAGTTTACAGAAAGGTAATGCTCTCATGTTCTTTCTCAACTCAGCAAACAGCATTCAGTCAATCATGAAGTACGATCCAAGTGAAAATCGGGTTATGAGCAGTCTTTAAGGCATATGCTTGTGGATGCCCAATGAGCAGGCAGGCCTAGAATGGAAACTATTTGATTTTGAAGAGTGCACAAAAAGATCTACTCATGCAATAGACAAACAGATAATCAAAAACCCACCTAGGTCCCGTACATATAAAGCTATATATATGATCAGTTAATTATCAACCCCAAAAAAAAAAAAGTACAGGGCTGCTAAGGGTGAAAACTAAACTCTAGTTGTAGGCATGCGTTAGCCAATTCCACACAGCTAGAGCCCATGGAATTATCACGCTTATATAGAAACTATGAACATAAGCACAGGACGGGCTACCCGCCCTAACAAAAGAAACAATCACCCCGAACACAAGTAAACAAGCATTGCCACCTTTATAGCCTTCAAATATCCAATGGTCAGCCCAAATAATCAAATTGCGGACGGTCTACCTTCTTTAGTTCCGCTTTCGGAGGTGTGGATTCCTGGTAGAAGCTGGGCATAGGCGTGGCTTTAAAATTCAAACTTTTCCGGAGCATTTTAATCTCAGCTTCTTGAGTGTCCTGCAGAAACATAAAAGAAAACTGTCATGTTAAAATCCAGCACAACTATGAGCATCAAAACCTTAGACCTCATGAAGTGTACAACCTTCGACTTAGCTTGCCGATTACTTTTCTCGAGTTCTTGAGCATGAATTTTCTCCTCGAGTTTGGAGTAGAACTATTCAAAAGCAAGAACAGGATCAGTTCATTTCATATTTTTGACAAACAAAAGGCTGAGGAAAGATGAAAAGCCACAAACAAAGATGAGAAAAGCAAACCTCTCTTCTCTTCTCAGCTCGTTCATCACACCTAAAACTGAAACCATACAATGGGAGTTTACCCACTCTGTGAGGTTTGTCATCTGCCGCAGTGGGGCTTCTGAATAGTACTTAAGGCTAAACCTTCTTGATATACAGACCGGCAGAAATACTATAAAAACCATTATAAGTCCTGCTACATAGGGTCTGGGAGGTCAAGATGTAGACAATTTGCTATTGACTGGAGCAGTCAGAGAAGCAACTACTGGAGGACCCACGGAAAGGTTTTGGCACAAAAAAGGGGGTGGCAGTACTAGAGGTACTAACAGTAGAAATAAGTACAACAAAATAATACAAATACAGCCACGACTAACACCAAAATGGTGAATTAGTGGCATTTGACTCATCCTGAGGTCTGCTAACACAATTGAGAGGGGGAAGTTTTTCCCTGCTTCTATCCCACCCCCTTCTCTCAACCCGGCCTCACAAAGGTTTCCTCATGAGCGAGAGGTCCCCTAACATGTGCCATCATATGTCATGCTAAAAAACAAATTGGAAACGCGACTACTAGTACAACCAAATAGAAATACTAATCATACTAATGGTTAAATTCAGTCCCTTTAACGAAGAAATGAGTAGGAAAGAAAAGCACAAGTTGGCAAAGCCCACAATAAGAAGGATACTCGTTAGACTCTCCATTCCCGTCAACTTTACTTAGAGGATTTTTCTGCAGGGGTTTTAGTTTCGGCTTCTCTCTGCAACAAAGGAATGTAAGCCAAAAGAAACAGCACACAACTTAAGATGGTTCATTAACAAGGATTTCTATATAAGCAAACTGAAGATGTTCTTCCAATCAACATGCTAGGATTAATATGGGAAAGGGAGCACAGCTAACTTAAATGAAGGAAGGGGGGGGGGGTTATAGTAGATGGACCCACAAAGTGCTTTCAGAGGGGACCCAGTAATCAGAGCCAGACACAGGTGCAGACTTCGGGTGGTTCTCCTGGAAGAAAGACAAGGACACAATGTTAGCAATATGAAACTGCTAAGCACTAGAGCTAAAGAAAAAGAACTGGAGTAGAAATTATGAAGGCAGGCATGCAGGGGGGTGGGGGGGAGATGCATCAAGAACATTACATAGAAAACTACAAAAGCGTCAACCTTAGTCCTGTGAGGGTTATTACTAACAGGTGCTGGATTTGCTGTTTTGCTCAGATTGGTATTGGCAACTTGTCGAACATTGAAAGATTGAGTCTTTGCAACAGGCTGTTTCGCTCTGGTATTTGCTGGCACAGAACCATGTGAAGGTGTCTTTATTTCTTTACTATTGTTGGCCTTCTTCAATGATGTTGCCGCAGCATTTTTTGTGCATTTAGGTTTTTCAGTCTTGGCCCTGATTTGAGCATTTTGCAGCTTGGGTGCCTTCACTTGATTATTTTCATATGTTTCTACTTCCTACCAACAAAAGGCAGATAATTGGGATCAAATTATACTAAGCTAAACCACATAGACTAACATACGTTGAACCCAATACCTCAGGGGAGTTATTATTTTCCAAATGTACATCACTAGGTCGTGCAATTATATGGGATGAAGAATCAACCATACTGCTATCATTTGACTGAATTGCAGCTTCTGACCAACCATCAAGAACTACAGCCACCATATTGCAGAGAGGCATTCCACTCACCTCTCCTGAACCCACATTTTCCCCCTCCACATTAGTATGTCTAATATGAACACCATTCTTATCCACAATCCCAATCCTAGAAGCATATATATCGTTATCAGCATCCATAGTTGGCTGCACAATGAAAAAGAGTTACGTTACTTCTACCAATAGATGGGCCCTATAGACATTTCTGCCACCATTAAAGAAGACAACCATGAACAAACAGTTTTTCGATATTCTGTGACAACTGCCAAAACAATTATTTTGAACAACTTCTTGTTTCAAAATACTCATACTATCTGTTCAGTTATTCTAGCATATTCAGTGCAGAATAAGATGGACTACAATGTATCCACAGCCACTCAATACTCTGTGAAATCAAAGTCCAAATCTATATCTAAACCACAATAAATCACAGATTCAAGGAGCCTTGAACATTATTTTCCAATTATCATAGCATCAGAACAAAAAGGAACAGTCCTTCTACAAGGGGTTAATGCAAGATTCAACACATTCAACGCCCCTTGAGTATCCACTGCTTTGGAACGACCATCTTGTGCTAGGATTTCCACCAACATCAACAGTTCAATTCTCGACGACCCTTAGAACGAATTGCACAACAAGTTGCAAAGAATTGCAGTAGCTAACATTGTGGATTTCTACTAATACTGCTCTTATTGCCCTGCATTGCGCTTGACCAAATGAAGGCGCAAACCTTCTGCTTCCATGAATGACAAATTCATCTCAGTAACACAATGCTGCAACCAGCATTCAGAAGATGAATTCTCCGTTCTTGAAAAAGCACATTCCTCAAATACAACCCGGCAAATGTGAGATCAAAGTGGATCACAAGGAAGGAGGCATTCCATACCAATTTTCAGTTAACATGTCTGGAAATAATGCATTGTCTCCCCTTTGATCCCATACTAAAATTCAAAGTAAATATAGGAAACAAAAGACCCATGAAATCCCAGAGCACTTGAGATTAACAAGAAGAATATACGCCAATTATCTCAACCAAAGCAGTATGAACTACAAGAACACAAAAATCTTCACTCCAACAACCACTCTCAAGTGTTCAAACAGAACACAATTGGGTTTATCATTTTAAGTAGAGGACATTCACTCCAAGTGATTAAGACCAGAAATTCATAAAGCAAAGAAAACCCACAAAAAAACTACTTCTCTTCTTCATGGTCACAACAACTCCAATGACACCAATCGAAATCACAAATCAGTGATGCAAAATCAACTCCCAGATCTTGAAACCGACCAAACATATCTTGAATCAGACCCACAAAACATACAAGTGCAAAGTACCAAACTTGCTTCAGAAAACAACAAACTCTGCCTGCTAAGTAACCTGCTTTGGCAAATGACAGCAAATTTCACAAACAGGTAAGATAAAGTGAGACTTTAGATTTTAAAAAACATAATAATAAGAAATTTATAGAGGCTTGCATTGATCACCTGGGAATCAAATCGCCATTGTGTAAGTAGAACCAACCTGATCTCAGACGGAGAGAGAGAAAATGGGGATTTCGGTTTGTTAGTAGTTTATGGTAGAAAATCGGAAATCAAAGAGACAAAACGCACGATCTTCAACTGGATTCAGAGAAAAACAGACCAAAGTTAACGTCTCCTGTTTTTCCCCCTTTTTTTTCCCTTCCAAGTGTGTTTCTTTTCTTTAATTCAATGGGACGAATTTTTTTTTCTTGGGGGATAATAGTTTTAATTCAAAACGAGAAGAGACTTTTTAAAAATTCAAAAGGGGGCTGGAAACGGGAAAGCAGTTTTCTCCTAGTGTGGAAGCGCACAGAGAAGTGATCGATTTTCCGGGTCAGTATGGAATTTGGCTTGCGCTCGACCATTTTAGCAGAGAAGTGGTCGCTGGGCTGTTGGACAGAAAGAGGCAAAAATGTGGGGAGTTGAATTTTTTTTTAAAGTACCCGGAGCTGAATTCATTTGAGGGCACTTGACACAAAAATTATTGCAAGTTATTAAAAAAGTACATTTGACACAAAATTATTGTAACTTGTATAAAAAAAAATTCACTGCGTCAACACACTCAATAAACCTCTAAATTAGGTATGTTTATCTAAAATTTTTTGCCAATTGGATGCAAATAATTTAACCATCGGCACCATTGGACAAAAATAAAACATTCTTTTCTCTTACATGCCAACAATACGATCCTAGGGTATTTTTTGGACAAACAACCGCCAATATTTTGAGGATGTTGACTCACCAAAAACTTGATGTAGGCGGTGTTTATGTGCACATGGACAATGGTGGGTTGACTCGCTTGTGATGGTTGATTTTTTTAACATGTCAACAATAAAGTGAAAGTAGTCAACATTTTGTTCTGAAATTTTAAATAAAACAACTCTATTTCCTCCCCTCCCTCCATCCCTCTCTCCTCACGAATTAAATGAAAAAGGAAACCCCTACCCTCAAACCGAATTCTACTCCTACTCTTTCTGAATGAAATCACGACTCCCTCTACTCAAACATTGAAACGACGGCAAGGCGATGTAAACAGTAATCAAAGTTGGTCGTGCGAACTTCATGACATTGCAGAGGGTTGCGAAACTTGGACACTGTAGTTAATTTGAAGAGGGGGTGCAATTGTTGATGGTCAAGAGGGTTTGGCGACTGGAATCGACTAGTAGTGATGAAGCTTATCAAGGTAACATATTACTCTTTGTTTCTCTTAATATGAAGTTAACTTGGGATGTAATTGTGCAATTGGTTGTGAAATTGAACTGATTTGATGTTACATAGTATGAGTGGGTTTGTCACTTCGATTTAGGGTTCATAGGAGTCACTTTGACTACATATTTCCAATTGTTTGTAGAAATTTGGCTGAGTGTCTTTAATTTATTGTGAATTGTTGTTAATTTCTGCAAATATACTATTTATCGCCGTAACAATTACGGTTATCATCCTCAAGGATGTGTTTGGAAATTAGTTTACGATTCAACAAAGACTAAACCTTTTGAAACTAGCACTAAACCCTTCTGAGAATCACACATAAAATAGATGAAAATTGATAAACAATAGATTGGTAAGCAACTGAAATTATCATACCAAACATATACTTTCTGATCAATCAAACAAGAGAAATAATTTACTACTTGTATCATCAACTCCACAGTTCTTTACTCTAAGCTCCAACAATGGTGTTAAGTGAATGCCAACAGACACTCAAAAAGCAAATCAAGAATCGACCCGCAACGAGCAAGCAAAGGCGAAACAGAAGGAGTAAACAGATAATCATTCGAGATTTTCACTAAATCGAAGTCAGTCATACAAACTTCACCGTTGAGAACGAAATCTGAAGTCCAAAAAACAAAATGAAAGGCAAAACAAAACCCGTAAAACTAAGCTCAGTTTCACAACACCTAGAACAAGATCTGAAATTGAAGAGTGGAATGAAGAACAAAACCCAAAATTAGTAAGATAGACTACTGCTACCCTAATTTTCTACTCTCTGTGCTCTATTTTCGGCCATAGAAACATAGCCCTTTCACCCCCAAGACGCCATATCCATCCTCTTCGGTTGCCTCCGTTCACTCCTTACAGCTGTTGAATTTATGATGGTGATGATGATGGATAATGAAGGAAGAGAAAGAAAATGAAATGGTTGAGTTATGGGGAGAGGAAGATGGAAGGAGTGGCTACTCTGTTCTACCCCCTCTCTTTTGGGTTCTGGGTTGGAAGGGATGAAGAAGAAGAACCGAAGGGTTGAAGGGGGGTTGAAGCTCAGGTACGCAGCGCGTGCGTCTTCAAGTGGGAGCAAGCTGAGGAGCGTCTGAGCCTGGAGCTGAAAATGAAGCCCAACCCAGCGTGAGAGAAAGAAAGGGTAAAAGAAGAGAAGGGGCGCTAGGCTGGTCTGCAAGTTGGGCAAGACCCAGCCAAGGAAAAGAAAGAGAGAAAGAGAGCTACATGGGGGTGGGGGAAAAAATGAGAAGACGAGCCGAGGTTTTGGGGATCGAATTGGGCTTATGATTGGGTCTGATCTTCTTTTCTTGTTTCTTGTCCTGATTCAATGCTTCTCTTCAGCACTATTTATTATTTATCTCAAATTTTTCCAATTCCTAAAAAAGGAACAAAAACACTATTAAAAATCCAATTAACTAATTTATTCCGAGCAATTATTAGATAAAAAAATGGTATAAAATATTATAATTTCAGGTTGAAGAAATACCCCAACACATAAATTTTGCTCATCATCGAATAAAATAAAACTAAAAATCCTAGAAAATAAAATAAAATCCTAGCACACTTTCGCGGGAATTACGGTCGCACTTAGCACATACAACAAGCCCTTTAAACCCCTAGGGCACCACTAGTGGACGAGTAAGGTCTCGTGAGGGTTTGCAGAATATGTACCCACAAAATCTAGAAAATAATATAAAAACAGAAAATCGAAAATCTTTTTTGGATGTTTTTTTCAAAAACTTATATATGCAACACCAGAGAAAAATATATACACTTTCAAACCAACTATGTCACTCAATCAACCAAAGCACTAGATCACATATAAGAGCAATGTATAAATCAAGAAACCTTAATCCTCATTGATGACATTGATACACAATCTTTCAATCCACTTAAGAAATTATGTACAAGCATAACTGGTAGAACCTCATTGTAGGAAAATGTGGAACACTCCCACTCATGTGTTTAAAATATAACAAGGTTCACTCAATTCTCTTCCAATCAAACAAACTACTATAAGCTTGATAGGATTTTCAATTCTCCACCACTTAAAATGCAAAACAATAATCAAGAGGACTTGTTAGGATTGTAATGGGGCTAAGAGTAAAGGTAAGAGAGGGATAAATGATTTGGGGAAATGAGGAGCTATAAGTCAAAGCTAATGAGCAACCAACACTTGTAACAATTATGATGAGTGCACACTCTCTCAAAACACACAATAAGAATACACCCTAATTAAAATTGACCATCAGAAATAAGTATACAAGGATACATCCATACCAAACACTCTTATTCACAACTTGAATTTTTTTATTTTGAATTTTTTAAAACTTTTTCTTCACTTTTTTTCAATGGAAACTTTTTCATTTGAACTTTTTCTATTTTTTTCATTTTTCTTGCTTTTTTTTTCAAGAAGAGAATGAATGAATGGCGTGTACAAGAGCAAAATAACTCAATTTCCAAATGATCACATGATACATCCCACATGCAACAAAATCAACTACCAAATTCATAAAATACCCAAAAGTCACCCTCCAAATAGTGAAATGTCGCTTCAATAGTCTTGGCTTAGAGGTAGGGAAATTTGTTCAGGCCTATGGGATAAAATGAAAGGTTCACAACAAAAATGATCAAGGCTCAAAAGGGGCTAGCAAAAGGGTAAAACATTCGAAACAAGGGTGGCAATTTGACCAAGTAGTTTACTAAAACGAAGAATGCCTTTATCATATTATCATAATGCACATGCTAAATGTAACTTCAAAGATAATCATAGCAAGTTCAAGAGATGTAATTATGGAAAAGGCACACATAAAAAAAACACATGAGACTAAATTGATAAATTAGTCCATAAGGCTCAAAATCTTACGGATTCATCTACCAAAGTCAAGCTTGCTTAGAATTAATATATGGGGTTAGGATCGTGTACAAACATCATACTTTAGAACTAAGTTTTATCAATACGCACTATATCTATATACAACCTAACACTAAGGATACAAGAGAACGTAGCCAATCATAAATAGCACATAAATTTCCCAAAACAAAACAAAAATCTCTTTGGATTCTCACAAATTTTAAGGTTTTTTTTTTAATTTTTTCACTTCTGATTCAATGTCTCTTTTTCATTTTTGATTCAAAGTTTCCCCACCCCACACCTAAATCTTACAATGTCCTTATTGGGAGTGAAAAAAGGAAAACAAATATACAAAAAGAAAAATCAAGACTCAAAAACAAAAAGGTCATGACTGTAAAAACAAAAAGGTCATGACTGTAAATGAAAAATAAACAAGAAAAATAAAGCAACAAATATATACAAAAGAAAACAAAATAAAAAGAAAAGAAAAAGAGCAGTGATTATACTAAGTGAGGTGCAAAAGTAGACCTAAGCTTTAGCCTTCGAAAATTTGTTTTGATAGAGGCTCATGGAGCATCAACCGCTCCATATTAAGCTGAAAAGTGTTAATTAAATCAAATCCCATTAGAGCATGGAGTAGCTGATCAAAACAGAAGACCAACTCTCAACAACATAGAAATAGTAAAAAGGATAGAATCGGGTAGTTACGGAGGTTTTGGAGAGAGAAATGGAGAGTTTAGAGAGAGAAGGGATGAGAGGTAGAAGAAAAGGAAGGGATGCTTGGGTCAAAGGGCTTGAAAAACCCTTCACCGCGGATGTACCAACCCGTCACTTAATCATGGTTATTAGTTGCATTAGTCACATGGTTATGACTAATCAGAGTTGTAAGCCCCGCATTTTTCTACTGATAAACAAAGCAATGTTTCATTGAGAAATTACTTTAATGCAAATCTTTCTCCAAACCATATAAAGTCTTATATTATTATGTAAAAGTATACAATTTATTGTACATATGCATCTATACCTGAGCGAGGTTGGCAATTTACCGAACCATAATAATTTCCTAATAACTAAGAAAAGAAAGAAAACTATCAAATTACTACTGGCCAAATTTATGGCCAGTTTTTTGGCCCATGTATAAAAAGAAAAAAAAATTGAGATGAACTCGCATTAATTTTGATGGGACAAAGTGATAAGTTTGCATTAATTTTGATGTGACAAAGTGATAAGCTCGTATTAATTTTGATGTGACAAAGAGATAAGCTAATTTTGATGTGACAAATGAATAAGCTCGCATTAATTTTGATGTGACAAAGGAATTATCCAAACCAAGAAAAAAAGGAAAATAATAAAAAGAGCCTTATATTACTGTGGGGGCAGTGGCTATTTAAATGGCATGCGAGTTTAGGAAATAAGCCACCAAAGAGAGTTAACCCTCCTCCTTCCCTCTTCCACGTGTGAGACCCCCTGACTAGTAGCAATCTTCAGCCCTCGCCGCTTAACTTCACCGCCCCTCCAAGCCGCCAGTTCAACTTGGCCCCATTGTCTCCTCCCCTTCAAACCCCTTGGTTGCACCCTTCTCCACCTCTAGTCTCCTGAAAGGTAATTAAATTTTATCCTTCCTTTATATTGAACCTCATATGTCAATGGTTATTCATGTGAATGTTGGGATGAATTATTGTATTTTGATTATATGATTGTTGGGGGTGATAGAATGAATTCACGTAGGGGAAGAATTGATAAGTAATTAGCAATAGTCATAATATGGGTGTGGAGGTATGATTGCAAGAAATTTTGGTGGCAAAAAATGTGTATAAGAGAATAGCAGTTTAGATGATGTTTAATCATTCAAGCAAATACATAGTATTCTTAAGTAATGATATAAATGGTTGTTAATGGTTTGTTGCTAAATAAAGGGGTTATGTGACATAGTTGGAATTGAGAAGAAAATTGAAGTAGTTATGAGGACTATGTGGTTAGTGCTTGGCAAATTAGGATGCAATTTATGCAATTAGTTTTATGGTTGAAGTAACTAGATATTGAGGAGCTAGTTTACCTAATAGACATATGGTTTTGACAAGTCAATTATAGTCATGAGAAATTCTAATGGAAATGTTGAAGGAGATAAGTCTGTTAGTTATGTTTAGGATAATGGAACCAAGTGATGCCTTTTTGAAAACAAGTGGCTGGATTGAGATTCAGCCTTGAAAGAACACCCCACTAGTTAAGGGTGTTGGTTCAGTAAAGTATGGTAACACATTGTGTATAGTACATTAGTTGGGTCCTAAACCAAGAAATGTAAGCTATAATGTTAAGGGGCTAATGAGTCTTGAGGAGGGCTCAATGAACCACAGTCCTAAAAGAAATATTGCCAAACCACACTTCTATAAGTCGTTCATTGAATGAAAAAAGATTTATGAAAAGAATAAAATACCTCCTTTCCGCTACAAATCGTAAGAGTATGATCGGAATGATTTAAGACTCACAAGCGTTAATTTTCTTAATTATTATAGAGCGCCACTGAGTCTATTTCCAAGAAAGACACCTCAAAGGAGGAACAAAAAAAAGAGAAGAGTATAAATAAACACCAATGGTACGTTATTGCTTGTACCCTTCACAGACGTTTAAATTTACATTTACTAATGTTAATAAGTTTTACTCGGTCTCTAGAACCTTAAACACCATATCGTTGTTCATCATTCAATGCAATGCTCAATGTTCAATGTTCAATGTTCATTGTTCATAGTTTCTGCTAAGATACTTCACAATTCGGGCCCTTTCTGTTAAATAAGAAATTCATAGTTCATTGTTCATTGGCACTAAGGGCACTGTTGATATGTTTGGGTCCTCATTTAGGTCGAGAAACAATCAATTTCATAGTCAATGTTAAATGCAGTGGTTCTCAAAGGATGTTTAAAAAGCATAAGTTTTAAAATTGCTCGCGCGCTCATTGAGTTATTGCAAATAATTATTGAGCGTACATGGGTAACGTACTGAGCTATAGCTCATTTTTTCCACTATTTGTGTTTTCCAAACTATTTTAGGGAAGGAGAAGCACCTTAAAGAGAAGTAGGAACCTGTAGAGGTTCAGGTCCAGGAAAAGTGGGCCATAGTAGTGATTGTGAATCCTCTACACTAGTTAGTCATTTTGAGGACTTAGAAAACGATTTATGTTTTGAGCACGTGTGCAGCATCAATGAAATGTAAATCCCTTATGGATGCGATTAAATCATGGAGTGATGCGTACTTTGAAGTGTTTAATAACAATCTTAGACCTTGTTTGGTGCAATTATTCTAACTGGTAGATGTTGCTTATTTGGTTGACTCTATATCTTTATCTGCAGCCTTGTCCTTATGGGACGACAGTAATGCCCTAGCTTGATAGCAGATTTCACTTATGCATAATGCTTATTAATAAAGGCATTTAGAATATGATTAAGCTGGGGCACTACAACGGACGGAGAGCCTCACTACGGACTGTGGGGTCCACCACGAAGGGTCTGTGGCGAGATTTGTCTTTGTGTTTTCTTTAGTTTTCCAACTAGCTCCTCCATGGAATGGATTCGATGCCACGAATGGTCTGTGGAGACAACAGAAATATTGGCTAAAACTCTCTTATTATTATTTTGTAATTTTTTTGAATGATTTTTCACTCTTCTTATTGCTTTTTTGCTCACTCTTTGTTTCTCTTTTTTGCTTTTTCTCTTTGTTTTTCTCTTATTTCTTTTTTCTTTATTTTTTTTTCCAAAACAAAAATGAAACACTATACACAATCAAAGACAAGAAAAACTTAATAAATGAAAAAGACAACTTGGGTTGCCTCCTTAAAAGCGCTCTTTTAAGGTCGGGAGCTCGAGCGTCTCTTCTAGAAGGGATCAGGATCAGGAAGATGATGGACAACAGGCTTGTCAATAGGGTCCCCCAATTCTCCCAATTTTCCTTTGCTGTAGATATCAAAATCAAAATCATGTAGAAGGTACCATCTCAAAAGTTCAGGATGGAGGTCCTTCTTTGCCATCAAGTGATTCCATTTAACGTGATCCGTGTACATAATGAATTTTTAGTGGGCTCCACCAGACGGGCCACTACTAAGTCCTAGGTCAAAGTCACACTCGATATCATCAATTTGAGACATGGACTGCTCTACTTGAGCAAACCTGCGATAATCACTCGTGGACATCTCATTAGTAGCATAAGTCTCGTCCTCGACTATGCTAGGTGGCGCAAGTGCATTGAACTCCACCCTACCATAATCTAGATCAAGGCCTTCAAATGTAACATATTCAAACAAAAAAGGATCAACATGCCACCCATCATAAAATGAGCTAATCTCATGAAAATTCATATCTTCTTCCAAAGCAGGTTAAGGAGATGGGATATTCTGGTTTTCAAACAAGACAAATTCAACATGACTCTCCCCTACATTAAATGTCAAACATCCTCCATTCACATCAACTTTGCAACCCCAAGTGGCCAAGAAGGGACTCCCTAGAATAATCTGGGCATACGCGTCTACAACCATATCTGAGACGATAAAGTTGTCAAGCACATAAAAATCACCTACCTTCATAGGAACATTCTATAAAATACCTAAAGGGCACTTCATAGAACCATCCACAAATTGAAGTGAAGTAGGTGTTGGTTGCAACTCTCCTAAACCAAGCTACTGGAAAACGGGATAGGGCATAAGACTAACACTTGCACGAAAATTACACAAAGCCCTATTAATCCTCACTCGACAGACCATACAAGGAATAGAGAAGCTACCTGGGTCTTTAATTTTAGGGGGAAACTCTTCAGGTATCACCACTTTATACACCCCTCGAAAGGAACTTTCAACTCTGGACACCTCTCTACCTTCCTCATGCTCGATACCCGTAGACTCCTCTACCCCACCTTTCAAGGTAACAAAGTTACATTGCTCACGAGGATTTGCCTTGTGCTTACTAGGATGATTAGACATATAGGATTAAAATTGTCGATATAGGTATTAAAGAATGGGTTATTGGTCAGTCTAGGATTAAAATTGTCGATATAGTTGACTGGTTCACTAACATCTGGAGCAAATGAGCTCCTAACTTAACAATTCACAGTCAAATGATGAACTAACCCACAAATTTCAGATGATGGGGAAGGGGTACTGGAACTAATAGAATTAGCATTCAATCATTCTACACTTTGAGAAATGGCATCTATCTTAGCAGAAAGCATAGAGATGGCATCAAGTTCTAACTTACCTCCAACCCTCTTGGGTTGGCTTCTTCTATTAGACCATTGGTAGTTATTCAACACATTCTCTTCAATAAGATTGTAGGTCTTGTCTTCAATCTTGTTAATAAGTGTACCTCCCACTGCTACATCTATAGTCGACCTCATCGGTTGGGTGACTCCAATATAGAAAGCTTGCACTAACATCCACCTTTGAAGGCCATGATGTGGACATAGCCTCAATAGGTCCTTAAAAAGCTCCCATACTTCATATAATGACTCATCCTTCCTTTGAGCGAAAGTGGTGATTTGGTTTCTCAAACTTGTCATCTTGCTAGGAGGAAATAATTTCACAAGAAAGACTTTGGTGAGCTCATCCCGCGTTGTGAAGCATTCCAAAGGCAAATAATGTATGCCTTGTCCCTCAATAAAAAGGGAAATAATCACAATCTTATAGCATTGGTCGAAGCACCACTGAGCTTCAACATTTCGCGCACCTCTAAGAATACCGAGAGGTGTAAGTTAGGATCTTCTAGCGGGGTACCTCCAAATTGGGATTGTTGCACCATAAAAATAAGAGCCGACTTAAGCTCGAAGTTGTGGGCTTCCACATTGGGTTAAGTGACAATAGAGACAATGCCTTAGACCCCCGGGGTGACAAAATCTCAAAGTTTCCTTCCTTCGTCATCCCCCTCTCTTGCCATCGTCGAAGAGGCTTCTTGACCTTTGGCTCTTTGTTCCTCTAACTTCAACTTCTTCCTCCTTGAGTGAAAAGTCCTTTCTATTTCTGGATCGAATTCAAATGGAAAGGGACTTCGCATATAAGTGGCAAGATCCCACAAAAATAACCACAAACTACTACCAACGCAAATGAAGAAAATACAAAAAAGACAAAAAATACTTAGTCAAACTAAATAGGCAAACTCAATATCCACAAAATTGGTCCCGGGCAACGGCGCCAAAAACTTGATTGCTACCGCAAGCGCATGGCTGTTGCAGTATAGTTTTAATATCGATCACTCAGAGACCAAGTGTAGTCCATCACATTTTAACCTATTTTAAAAGGCTAAGCGATCAAATTTTCAATCGGTTGTCTCGGCTATTACTATTCAACTATTAAAAATTCAATCGAATTAAAAACATCTAAGGAATTGCTTTAGCAAAGTAAAGAGTTGGATTCTTGGATTTAGATATGCACTTTATCTAGATTGGATAATTCAAAGGAGTGCAATCGAACTAACAATTCAATCTTTTCTTTTGAAACAAACTGAATTGCCTAAAATAACCCAATTAATATTGTTTCAAATATCATTGGTTTACTCTTGGTTACGGATTCTTAATTGCTAATATTTTCCTCTTAACAAACAACTCTCTTTCAAGTAGTCATTTAGTTCTAACTTATTGTTCTAATAGTGAGTTTCTCCTTTCAGTACTTTACTCAATTGTCTAGTGTTTGCAAGCAAGTCTGGCCAAAACTTACTTACAGTAGTTCATCTACAAGATAAAATTCAATCAAACCAATTGGATAAAGCACAAAAATTGAAACTTAGAGATCCAACATCAATATTTTGGCTAGCAAGTTCCTAGATTAAGAAAGACTACTCACATATAATAGAAATATTCAACATCTAAACAAAAGTTCAATAAGAGATTAGAAGGGGAAGAAAAACTTAGCAACTATGGTGGTCTTCAATGGCTTCCTAAGCTTCAAGCGTCCAAATGACAATCTTCCACTCTAATTCCCTCTCGTACTCTAAAGAAAACTTGAAAAATCCTAAAACTAATGAAAAAAGTGAGAGTTGGATGATTTGGTTTTCTGTGCTCTCCCATTCTTGCAGCCGAAAAGAACCCTATTTGTGCGTAAACTCAGCCGTTCTTTGACACAAGACGAAGGAAGATGAAGAGCCAAATAGTTTCAAGCATACCACAGACCCTGGCCTTTGCCACAAGGGGTCTGTGGTGCCCTCTATCTCAACATTATCTGGTTCTTCTTTTTTCTCCATGGGCTTGGTAACTTAGGGGCATCTGTGGGGAGCTAAAGCACACTCAATTGGCGTCAAAGCAATGGCTGAAAGGTCCAAAAACCTGCAAAACACAAAAAAGAACCATACCCAAGCATAAAATGGGAAAAAAGTATAGATTATAACATAAAATATATAATTCTTCCTAAAGTTACAGCAAAACGACTCTAAAATGGAATGCATTCTAAGCATATATCAATATGAGGAGTAGTTTGTGGAAAGTTGAGAGGACATGGTTTATGCTCTTCATCTTTGGCTTTTTGTTCCCTAATCCCAAAATATTTGTTCCTTTCTTACCTTTACCTAGTAGCCCCATTGCAACCCTATTTAAATCCTCATGATTGTCTAGTGTGTTTTGCATTTTAGTGATGGTGAATTGGAGAGTCTTAGCAAGCTTATGATAGATTTGATTCTTTTGAATGAGATTTGAGAGAACGCAATTATATTTTAAACACATGAGTGACAAGTGCTTCATTTCTAAAGTGAGGGTCTACCGGTTCTTCTAGCTCTACCTATTGTATGTGCCAATCTGAGTGCCTAAGATGATTTGGACGATCGATTTAATATCTGATGTGATGGTACTTGCTATTATTTCAAAAGCTTTACTCTCCAATCTATTTGTAAGGGTTTAAATCACTTTTAGGCTAACTTATTGGGTCGATTTGGCTATTGATGATGCGACTAATATTTACCTGAGGAGGTTCTTCATCATAGTTTTGGTTTCATAGTTGCTTGGGGACAAGTAACCATTTAAGCGTGGGGGTGTTCGATAAGTGCTTAAATTGTACATCATTTTAGCGTCATTTTTTGTTACATTCTTAGGGAATTCATAAGCTTTATATTATAATTTATACCCTAAATTTCCATTTTATGATTGGGTATAGTTCTTTTGATGATTTTTGCCGGTTTTGAGACCTTTGTGACCAAGCATTGACCCTCAAAGTCAAGTTTGTGACTCAACATGGATGTCCCCCAGTCACTGTGCCCATGGGGAGAAACAAGAACAAGATTCAACAGAGACAGAGGGCTCCACGGGTTGTTCGTGGTGAAGGCTATGGTCTGTGGCAGGCCTGTAATAGCTACAACTATTCAATTTCCTCGGTTTTGTGGCTAAGAAAGATTATTGGCTGCTATAACTTGGCATCCTCGGCTGCTTAAAGAGGAGACCAATTTTTTTGTAACCTAGACATCTATCAAATAATCTTAGATTCTTATCATTTTGGGGCAAAAAGGAAGATTAGAAGGAAGACTTCTTACAATTTGGAGGCTTGGAGATTGAAGAATTGTCAAGAACTCCATTGTTGCTAAGCCAATTCTCTCCTCTAACTTTTAAACTCCACTAGAATAGTTCTTGTTTGTTTTGATATTTATATTAACTTTATTTTGGTTGCTAAATAATCATGAGTGAGTAGTTTTATTTAGTCTAGGGATTTGATAGCTAAGTGTTGTAAATTCATCAAGTATGTGATTTATGGTCGTAACAAATATAGGTGTCAATCCACAGGGATGAATTGTGAAATTGGGCTATTGATAGTCTAATCATAATCACTAAATCAAACCAATCAAAACATGATTTGGGGGGAAGGGGGTCAGTAGTAGCTCTAGCATTGAATCAAAACTCCAAACATGACAATTAGATACAACCTGGAGCTATATTAGATTCTGGAGCTATTGAAACTAAAGACCTGGAATGCCTAAGTGATGTATCTGTCGGTAACCAAGCTAGGGTTCACTAGAATACAACTAACTTAGCAACCAAGGGAAGATAATATCAAGGGGAAACAAGTGAAAATGAACACATTAAATGATGGTTGTGAGGCATCAAGTATGTGGAGGGAGAATGGTGCTTAGAATCAAGTGATTCTAAGTGGGAAAACAATGATCTTTAACATGAATTTGATGTACAACCAAGGGTGGAAATGGACCCAAGCTACAAACTAGCAAAAACACAACACAAAGATGAGAACTCACGGTTTTTGAGGGTAGCACGGTCGTGCCTAATGGCACGGGTAGGCCGTGCCACATCCCTGCCCGTTTTGCCTAGCATGTTCCATGGTTCACGGTTTGGGGTGTTTTTGTGTTTGGGTTCAAGCTAAGCCCAAAGGGAGTATTCTTAGCTAGAACTTAAGCATGGAGATGGACATGAACAAGGGTTATGGATGTGGAAGATGGAAAGGAGAATCAAAGCAAGAAATACTAACTTCAAAACAAAAGCTAGCAAATCACTTTAATCCTCTTAGGAAAGCCTTGAGTAATACAATCAAAGGATAGAGCTAAACTCTTGGAAAGGATACAGAAACACCATCAATCCTTGAGTTTAGGGCCCTTAAGTTTGATTAAGATACAAAAACACCACTTAACCAAAGCTTAAGACTTCACTTGATCACCACCTAGTTCGGCCTAAACTAAGATAAGCAAGCTAAGTATTGAGGTTAGTGCCTAAGCACCAAGAGGGAAGCCAATGCTTCACAACTTTGATTTTCTTCAATTCATAAGGGTTGTATATACAAGCTAGGCCATGGGGATGCTTTAATAGGCAGCCAAGGCAAGCTAGTAAACAAGCAAAAGTACACTTCTAACCTTCCTTAATGCTTAGGAAAGGTTTAGAGCACTAGTACAAGTTATTACAACCTGATTTGTACTAAACTAGATTACAAGTTAACTAAACTTAACCTAATACATTGAAATACAAATCTAAACTATGTCTAAGCTATTTAATACATCATTACACACTATGATTAGCCTTAATACATGCTGAGATTTCTCACTTTCATCTCATTGGTCAGCCCAAAAGTAGAAAACCACTTTACGGCTAGCCAATGCGAAGCAAGCAACACATTGCCACCAATCAAGCTCTCATTGGACCATCTTTTGGCCATGCAACCAATCAATGAAGGCCTAGGGATGTGTGCCCAGCATATAGGGGCGTGCCAAGCTGCATTTGAGTGAAGAAAAATGGCTGGGAACTTAAGATACTTCAGCTTGTACTAAACCGGGTTTAGGGGCAGTTTTGTCCGGTTTTTGTAGCAATTTGTAAGCAAAGCAAAAGTGAGTATGATTGTGATTTTAATCATGGGGGGGGGGGTAACTTTAGGATGTCTATAATCCCCCCCAACCAAGAAATCAAGGTTAGGGTGAGTTTAAATGGGTTAAATAAACTCAAACTTAAAACCGCGCAGATTAGAGCCTAATCTGACCAGTTTTGGAAAACTCCATGTTTCTTCATCCTCTTGTGTGCATTATTGGAATTGGATGCTTGGACTTGAAATTAAACATCTTGAGGACTCCAAAAATGTATAAATTCGTAACTTAAGCATTAGTATAGCTTAAGTTATGAATTAATCAAAACCGGGTTGTTTCTGGATTGCTGGACAGTTTTGACACATCTTGGTAAATGGCTGATTTGAACGACCAAATGAACTCCAAATTGGATGCAACTTGTCTTGTTGGAAATCTGACATCTTAAGCTTGAAATCCATGCAAAAATATCATACATAAACCATTTGGATGCTTGTCTAATTCTGCTTGCAAAAGAGGGTCAGTGCTGGATTATTCCCTTTTGTCCTGCAATGAAACAACTAAAACAAAATTTGGTTGAATTATACAACCTTTAACCAGCATATTAGTAATGCTAAATTGATTTGATTCTTTTAAATCAAAGGGCATGGTGACATCTCCATCACTAAGTTAAAGCTTCCACAACAAAGAAAATGAAACTATGGAAGACGAATTGAAAATTCATAGCTCAATTCATACCATCAGCCAAAAGCTTCATCGTGAAAATAGGGGATGGAAAAAACCGAGAATTCGAGCAGTGCAACATCATGAAGAAGCCCAAGATGGAGAAATGCCCACGCTTGGCATCCATTTGCAAGCTTCCAGTCAAACAATCCCCAATTCTCAAAACTATAATCTGGAGCCTAATGTCGAACCACAGAAGTATACCAGGTAATTGCTCAAATCAAATTTGAAACTCGATCTAGGATCTTTTTATTCAAGTTCAATGGCTTAAATCAAATTACAATGACGGTGGAATTGAAATCCTAATCCTGAGAAAAATAAAACCTAGAAAAACAAGAACCAAAAACTCGAAAAATTAAAGTCTATCTTCTCTACTCTACTTCGACCTCCCTTTGAAGCACCTCAAAAACGTCGTCCGCATCCTCTTTGGTTGCCTTCATTTGCTCCTTGTAACTGATGGATTAATGATGGTGATGATGATGGATTAAATGATAAGGAAAGCGAGGGAGTAACGGCTGGAGAAAGAAGGCGAAGAAGGCCCTGTTCTGCTCCTCTGCTTTTCGGGGAGATTTGCGGAGGAAGAAGAAAGAGGATGAGGGGCTTGTCATGTGCGTGGGGCATGGCTTGCATAAGTGTGAGGGAAGGCTAGGCTGGAGAAAGAGGGAGGCGCGGGGCCAGAGAAAGAAAGAAAAAAAAAAAACTCCTGGATCGGCTGGAAAGGAGAAGAGAGAGAGAGAGAGAGCAGGTCTACAGGCTGGATCGAATTGGGGCTCGAAACTAGGCCGATTTCTTTTTTTTTCTTGTCTCTTGTGCTTCTTCTTGGTCCAACACCATTTTCTTCCAATCTTCATACTCATTTTATTCAACTCTCATAATACCTACAAAAAAACAATAAAAACACATTAAAAATCTAACTAACTAATTTATTGTGAGCATATATTAGGTAGTAAAAGGATATAAAATATCATAATTTTGGTTTGAACAAATACCCCGGCACCTAAGTTTTGCTCGTTCTTGAGTAAAAGAAAACTAAAAATCCTAGAAAAAGAAAAATAAAATCTTGACTCACTTTCGTAGGAATCATGGTTGCACTTACCATATGCAACAAGCCTTTTAAACCCCTAGGTTACCTCTAGTGGACGAGGAAGGTCTTGTGAGGGTTTGTAAAAGATGTACCCACAAAATCTTAAAATAAATCGAAAATCTTTTCGACTTTTTCAAAAACTTATATACATAATACTAGAGAAAATTCATTCTAATCAACCATACCACTCAAGTAACCAAAGAACTAGATCACATACAACCGCAATGTACACATCAAGAAACCTAAATCCCACTAATGACATCCATACACAATCTTTCACCCCACCTAGAAATTATGTACAAGCATGACTAGTAGAACCTCACTTTAAGGAAAATGTGGAATACTCAAATCATGTGTTTAAAATATAACGAGGTTCACTTAACTCTCTTCCAATCAAACAAACTACCTTAGGCTTGATAAGATTCTCAATTCTCCACCACTAAAATGCAAAATATAAAATAATAGTCAGGATGACTTTCCAAGGTTGTAATGGGGTCAAGGTTAAGGGTAAGAGATGGACAATCGATTTGGGAAAATGAAGAGCTAAAAGCCAAGACTAATGAGTAGCCAACACTTATAGCAACTATAATAAGCACTCACTCTCCCAAACACAAAATAAGAGCACACCCCACAATGAAATTGACCATTGGAAATGAGTATGCACAATGACAACATCCATGCCAAACACTCTTATTCCCAACACTTGAATTTTTTTATTTTGGATTTGTTTCAACTTTTTTTCAGTTTTCCAATGGAAACTTTTTCTTTTGAACTTTTTCCATGTCTTCATTTTTCTTGATTTTTTTTCCTTTTTTCAAGAAGAAAATGAATGAATGGCATGCACAAGAGCAAAATAATTCAATTTCCAAATGATCACATGATACATCCCACATACACCAAAATCAACCACCAAATTCATAAAATACCGAAAAGTCACCCTCCAAATAATGAAGTGTGGCCTTACTAGCCTTGGCATATAGGTATGAAATGTGTTTAGGCCAACCGTTAAAATAAAGGGTTCACAACAAAAAGGGCAAATCTCAAAAGGGCTAGCAAAGGGGTAAAACATTTAAAACAAGGGTGGCAATTTGGTTATGTAGCTTAAAAACAAAGAATGCCTCTATCATGTTATCATAATGCACGTGCTAAATGTGATTTTAAAGAGAATCAAAGTAAGTTCTAGAGTTGTAATCATGGAAGAGACACACATGAAGGAAACATGTGAGACTAAAAATGATGAATTAGTCTATAAGGTGCAAAATCTCACAAGCTCATCTACCAAAGTCAAGCTTGCTTAGAAATAATGTCATGGGTTAGGACTGTATACAAACATCATACTTTAGGACTAAGTTCTATCAACACACACCACATCTATATACAGCCTAACACTAAGGATACAAGAGAACATAGCCAATTAGAAATAGCATATAAATTCTGTAGAAAAAAACTAAAATCTTTTTGGATTTTTCAAATTTTTAGTTTTTTTCAATTTTTTTCAATTTTGATTCAAAGTTTCCCCACCCCCACACATAAATCTCATAATGTCCTCATTGGGAGTGAAAAGAAATTAAACACAAAATAAAACCTAAAAAGAAAACAAATAAAAACAAGACTAAAAAACAGAAAGGACATGACTCAAAAACAAGTGTACAACATATATACACAAGAGAGAAAAAGAAAAGCAGCCAACTATAAGAAAAGAAAAGAAAAAGAAAAAGGGGAAAAAAAAGAGAAGAAGAGAAGAAAATTCTTAGCAAATCGGGTCGGGTGCTAAGTACACCCAAACTATCTCAACACAATCACCAATCAGGACTCGGCGCACCGAGGATCAGACACTCCACATCTTCTTTATTAGGCAACTCCAGAAATGGCTTCAAATGCTGGCCATTCACTTTGAAGGTGGCACCACCCTCAGGGTCCTGAATTTCAACTGCACCACAGGGAAAAACACGTGAGGCAATGTAAGGACCAGTCCATCGGGACCTCAATTTCACTAGAAATACATGGAGCATAGAGTCATACAAGAGCACTTTCATTCCTTGGGCAAACTCTTTCCTAAGACTATGTTTATCATGAAACAACTTGTCCTTCTCTTTGTAGGATCGAGCACTCTCATAAGACTCTGCTCTAATCTCATCGAGCCCACATAGTTGCAGTCTATGCTCCTCACCGGCCTCAGCTAAGTCATAATTAAGCTTTTTAATGGCCCACCAAGCTCTATGCTCTGTCTCCACAGAAGATGACAAGACTTACCATAAACAACCCTATAAGGTGACATACCCAAGGGAGTTTTGAAAGTCGTCCTATATGCCTAAAGAGCATCTACAAGCTTGTCAGCCCAATCTTTCCTGTTCCTACTCACTGTCTTCTCGAGAATCTGTTTGATTTGCCGATTAGACACTTCAACCTGGACACTAGTTTGGGGATGATAGGGGGTAGCAAGCCTATGGACTATCGAATACCTCTTTAATAAGGCATCAAAAGATCTGTTGTTAAAATGGGTGCCCTGATCACTAATGATAGCACGGGGCATGCCTAATCTAGCAAAGATGTTCTCTCTAAGAAACTTCACAACCACCTTAGCATCGTCGGTCCTAGAAAGGATGACCTGTACCCATTTAGAAACATAGTCCACAACTAACAAAATGTACTCATTCCCAAAAGAAGATGGAAATGGTCCCATGAAATCAATACCCCACACATCGAAAATCTCCACTACAATGACGGGATTCAGTGGCATCATATCTCTCTTGCTTATTCTACCCAATTGCTGGCACCTAGGGCAACTCTTACAGTACACAAAAGCTTTCCTAAACTGTGTAGGCCAGTAGAAACCATATTGAAGAACTTTGGCTGAAGTCTTCCTACCACTAAAATGCCCACCACATGCCTGGTCATGACAAAACGAAAGGACACTCATCACCTCATTGTCGGGAATACACCTCCTAAACACTTGGTCAGAGTAGTACTTAAACAAATAAGGATTATTCCAAACAAAGAACTTCACAAGGTGGAAGAACCTATCTGTAAAACCCTGGAAATTTAATATGGGGAATCATGGGACGTGGAGCGACCCTCATAATCCAAGTTAATACGAAAGATTTTTCCTCCATGATGTCTTTTCAAAATTTTACTTATTTCGTTAAAGCATGGATTGAAAATTTTATTCGAGTTATCTTTCCCTCGATTGATTTGTTATTTGATTTCTCATTTTTTACCCTCCCTAAACTCAAATATTTATTCACCCATTTATATTTAATTTCATTTACCTCCCTAGACTTGAATAACTAATTATCCAATTAGTTAACCTTTGACGCAAGATTGTCCTTCCAAATTTCTTTTAAGATTTTTTTTAAAAAATTTTCTCCTCTTTTACCCTAAGAGCCAACTAGAGCCCCCCCTCTCTTTAATTTTCTCTCTTTTCCTCCCTCAATCTCAGGGATACTCTCTCTCCCCCTCACTTTCAATATCTCCCTCTCTTGCTCTCTCTCTCCCTCACACTTTCCTTCACTGCAGCACAACAGCCACTGGCCCACCTATCGCCAGCCACAACAGCCGCCACCACCACCCTTCTTCCCCCTCTTCCCTCTTGGCGTGTGTAAGTGGGGTGCATCCCATGCACCCCATGCACACAATCTTCCAAGTTTATGTTTTCAAGTGTATAAATATTGTTTTTGGGTTGAGGATTCAAGGGGGAAAATTGTAATACACTTTTTATAATTTTTTTTCTTTTTTTTTCCAGATTTTAACCTTCAAGGGTGTGTTGATCCAATCACGTTTCTCCCAAAAACCAAACCAAGGTGAGCATGCTAGTGTATTTGATTTTTGTTCGATTAAAAGTTAAAAAAATCTTGTCTTGACTTGGATTAGTAGGGGTGTTGGGATTATTATGGGTAGTTGCTGATTGGTTGTATGAAAATTGTGGCCTAAAAGGGACTCATGTAAGAGTTACAGATTGGATAGAATGTCACTAGTTAGGGGACAGTTTTTATCTTGATTTTAAAAATTTGGCCACGGAGTTGTACTAATCTTAAAGTCATGACATTTTTATGGTAGATTGATTGGAATGTTTTGAGTAATCTGGCCTTTGAATCAAAGGAATTAGAGTACTATAGAGTGAGATATGACCAAAATACCAAGGGCTACCCAGATCTGGGCAGCAAGTGACAGTGTAGAGTAATTGAGAAAAACAACCTAGTTTTGGACAGATTTTGAGAAAACCCAAACATAAGAGTGGTAGAGGACGGAATGAGCATTCCAGGATGGGCAAGAACACGGAGTTTTGACATTGGAAACTAGAGATATGGGCTCTGGAAGTTGAGCAGAGATTCCAACCGAATTTGGATTCAGGGTTTAGCTACGTTGGGAACTCTTAAGGGTGTCTAAAAATTTTAGACAAATTATCGTAAGTAGAAAATGGGCTATAGTTGTGGTTTGTAAGGATTTGGATTAAGTGTGAGTACTGTTTGACCCAGGTGCTGATTATTAGGCCCAACTAAGTAACCGAACCCGTAATTGTACGAATTCCAGGTAACAATCATGCCCTAGCCCTTCCTCGAAGTCGTTTGAAAAATGTGTGTGATGAACATGGTAAGGGCTGCCTTTGAATGTTGTTTTATGTGAAATTATGGATTTTACTAATTAAATGTGGAATGGAATAATTATGTGGCTTGGGTTGGATTATCTTGCTATGTTAGTGAGCGAGGGCAATTGAACTGGTTGTGTTATAAATGGAAATGTATATTATGCCCTTGGGGTTCGGATTGAGTTAGAATAAAATGTGTATGTCGGTTTAATGTTTAAAGGAAATAGAAAAGAGAAAGAAAGGGATAAGCATGAATCTATAAATAAATGATTGTATGGATGAGACTGTGAGCTATATTAGGATATTGAAGGCCATTAGCCTTCCCCGGGTAAAAGTGTATGCATGTGAGCGACTACGTGCCCTGTTGGGACGTGGGCCAGGTTAGTGGTAATCCTCCATGTTGACGGTAGGCCAGGAAAGGGTTAAGCGATAACCGTCCAAGTTGATGGTAGACCAGAATTTAAGTTAAGCGGCTATGTTAAAGCCAAGCGCAGGCCATGAAACCCAGTGGGGTCGCTCACCCTAAAAAAATAGAAAGTTATGTAAAAGATTGGTATGAATGTGTGCATCTCTAAGAATATATAAGTGTGGGCTGTTGCGTCAACTAAGAATTGAATAAGCGTCGTCTGGTTGTCTTCTCTTCCCCTAAAATGCTTTAAAAATGAATTTGTGTGCGTACCTTGACTGTTAGGGGTGATTGTTATTGAATTTATCTCATTTTTGTGTAAAATGTTTTGTTTTAGGTGAAGCGATTGCGCATGGGATAGGGGATCCGAAATTAGAGCGAGGCTCTAACATTCAAGTGGATTGTTACATCAAGTAATTGTTGTGAGAAAAGACTTGTATTGGATTTTGTTAAGTTTAGTAGTTGCTTAAATTGCAGTTGAAATATTTCAACTGAGGTATTACTGAAGAATATTTTGTATTAAAGTTTGATCGATACTCAGCCTGGTGTTTCCAAAAAGGAAACACGGCGGTAATAGCCCCCGTTAGGTTTTTCGCTGCCATGTAGATTAATATTAGTAATAAAGAAAGGAATTAGAAATTCGGGGTGTTACAAAGTGGTACCAGAACGTAGGTTGACTGACCTGTAGGCTTGCTTAAAATATTATAATTAACTAAGAACTAAAACTTATGGACATAAGGACTACTCAGAGTGTGAGTGTAGGACAGGAAAAGGGAAGCATGCCTACATGTGCTTGATTATTTGCTTGTTATTGTGTATCTGATATGAACATACTAATGTCTTGGATGAACCCGATTCGCCATTATGAATGTATAGGGCAGCGTTGCCGTTATAAGAGGATGGTAAAGATGCCTGGAGTTAGCCTGGAGAGCTGTTTAGAATGAATTCATACCTTTATCCAGGGGACACTGTTGGGAATCCCAAATGACTGCTTGAGATTTGACCACAACCAGGCCTTGTTCTTCTTTAAGATCCTTTCGAGTGATCCGTTGTGGCATTATAGGGTTAAGGAGTTACACCCTAAGAATAGGTCGTACCATTTCGCTGGAGGATGCTGCTTGTGTGAATGGGAGCCTATGGGGATGGATATGGATGGACTACCTCATAGATATAGGTCCCTACGACCAACCTCCTACCCCCGACACTGAGGATGATGCCCCACCACCACCCGCAGAGCAGGATACTGAAGATGGTGAGTCTGGAAGAGAGAACGAGCTTATGGCAAGAGAGGATGAGCTGGCTGAGGAACCCATTCAGGAGGGAAACCCTAGAGAGGAACCTTCAGTTGAGTATGAACCTAAGGAAGACCCAGGGGAAGACCCCGAGGAGGAACCTTTAGAGGAGGATGATCCCGAGGAGGACCCAATAGAGGAAGAAGACCCTAAGAAGGATCTAGAGGAAGACCTTGAGGAGGAACCTTTAGAGAAGGATGATCCCGAGGAGGACCCTATGGAGGAAGAAGACCCTAAGGAAGAACCTGAGGAAGAGCCTCTAGGGGACGAGGAACCCAAGGAGGAACTTTTCGAAGGCGATGGTTTGGAAGAGGAACAATTGACGGAGGAAGATCTAGGGGAAGACCCAGTCGAGGAACAACATGAGCCCGAGGTCTCCCACTGGAAGCAAGGCAGAAGTGGTCGTATGTGTCGGGGTACCTGCCCGATGGATGCCCCTGGCCATTAGAAGCTAATAGTTGCTTAAAAGTTTCACTTTCTAGAACTATACTGTTAGCTATCCTTATGTTGTTTTGTTAAGCCATTGTGGGCTAATAAAGTTATTGATCATTTATGTAACGAAGAATATTAGTATGCAATGCTTGAGGTTTAAAAACAATGCAACTGAAATTTCTTTTGAGAAACTTAAATGGCAATGTTGTTATTTTGTACGATGTGGGCTCTGTGAATGTGATGCCAATGTGATGTGTATGAGGCATGTCATGAAGTGACTGGACCACATGAGCGTGGCCAGGTTGATATGATTGTGAACAAAAGTATACGTTAAGTTTTGCATGATGCAGTAGTATACGATGTCTTGCTGAATTATAGTAGTACGCGTGACGCGAACTATGAGGAGAGGAACTAAACTCGACTTATTTCCTAAATTGTGTGGCGAGAAACAATGACAAATCTTAGATTGGGCCCCACCCTATCGCAAGGACCCTCGTGAACCCGGAGATCCCCCATGTCCCACTTCAGGGAGCGATTCAAAGCCCTTCACCCCAGGACTGGGGATGGGTCTCGCAGTCAGGTGGATGAAACCAACCCATCTATTGGAGTAGAACTTACCAACCTCCTACTGCTGGAGCTACTGCAAAAGTAAGGGGAATAGCTACAGCTCTAGAACGGGCACCTGCAAAAGCTGATGGAGGCTAGGGAGAGGAAGGTCGAGAAGGATAACTCCGATATGTTCAAGAGATTTGCGAGTCATAATCCACCTGTGCACGATGGCACCCCTAACCCCAAAACCTTCAAGGATTGGATTCGGGGCATAGAGAAGTTGTTCAATGCCCTCTAATGCCTTGAGGGGTGGAAAGTAGGCTTTATGGTGTTTTACTTAAAGTACAAGGCCGACCTATAGTGGGCCACAGTGCAAGACAGACAATACGAGCTTGGATTTGGCTGGAGAAAGTTCAAAGAGTTGATCAAGGATCACTTTCATCCTGTCTCCCTCTAGAAGGAGAAGGAGAATGAGTTCATGCAGCTGCAACAAGAAGGCATAAGTGTGCTAGAGTATGTCTCCAAGTTCATAGAGCTTCATGTTTCACCCCGGCCTTTATAGCCGACGACAGGCTCAAGATGAACCGATTCAAGGCCGGACTCAACCCTGCCATTAAGGAGAGGATGTCAATACGCCAGTAGACCTCCTACACAGACTTCTACGATAACACCATCAATGTAGAGAGGGAGATGAAGGACAGAAGCAATTACTTCAATGAGCAACGTGGAATTAAGAGGAGGGGAGATCAGCGAGAAAACTTCCACTCGCAAGAACTGCACACTAGGCCTCTTGGAAACTATCACTCCAAAAATAATATGCGTGGAGGCCAATACTCGAACACTCGGCTTAGGGTGACCTGCAATGCTTACAGGAAGCTGGGACATTACGCAAGGGAGTGTCGTTTGGTCAAGAGGTGTTTCCACTGTGGGAGTCCGCAACATCAGATCCGGGATTGCCCACATCCCCCACCTCCTGTTGGTTAAGGTCACGGGGGACAAGGATAATAGTCCCAGCAGCACTACCAGAACAGGGGTGTAGGTAGCCAACCCCAACTAGCAGGGCCAAGCACCTTAGCAGAATCAGGCTCGATCACCTAATTAGCTGCCATGAAACAATGGAGGTAGAGTTTACGTGATGCGCAAGGAAGAAGCAGAGGATGCGTCGAACATCATAACGGGTACATTTTCTATCCAAGGACAACCTGCTGATGTTTTGTTTGATTCAGGTACCCCACACTCTTTTATTTCCTTAAGCTTGTTAAGACACTAGGGTTAGTTCCAACCTATAAATCGTCTCTACTGTTTGTAATCCTCCCTGATGGGAAGACTGTAAGGTGTCAGGAACTATATGAGAACTGCCCTATTCAATGTATGAGCATGAGTTTCTGGCCAACCTATATAGGTTCGAGTTAACTGATTTTGGGGTCATCCTGGGGATGGATTGGTGAGCAAAATATCAGGCTCAAATAGATTGTCCAAAACAAAGAATCACCCTAAGGGGGCCCAATAGGGAGAAAGTAGTACATAAAGGCAAGGCTTTAAGACCTAGGATGAAGCTGATCACTGTAATGCAAGCCCGCAAGCTGTTAGGAAGAGGATGCAAGCGGTTCTTATGTAAGTAGTGAAAACCGAGGCTACTGAATCCTCCCTCAAAGACATTCCAATAGTGAGGGAATTTTCGAATGTATTCCCGGAGGAGATCCCTGGCATGTCACCCCTTAGAGAAGTAGAGTCTTGCATCGATCTAATACCCAGAGTCCCCCCATCTCTAAGGCACCTTATTGAATGGCATCGGGGGAGCTTAAGAAGCTAAAGACACAGCTGGACGAGCTATTAGAAAAAGGGTACATCCGATCGAGTATGTCCCCCTGGGGAGGCTCGTTATTATTTGTGAGGAAGAATGATAGAACTCTAAGGTTGTTTATAAACTATAGGGAGCTGAATAAGATAACAGTCAAAAACCGTTACCCTTTGCCAAAAATATACAAGCTCTTTGACCAACTCAGAGGTGCGAGGACTTTCTCTAAGATAGACCGTCGTTCGGGGTATCACCAACTCCAAATCAAATATGAAGATATACCTAAGACTGCCTTTCGCACACGGTATAAGCATTATGAGTTCGCAGTGATGCCCTTTGGGCTCACTAAGACCCCGGCAGCATTCGTGGACCTTATGAATAAAGTTTTCAAATCCTACCTGGACCAGTTTGTGGTGGTGTTTATATACGATATACTGATCTACTCAAGGACTCTAGTGGACCATACCTACCATTTAAGGTCCTTCCTAGAAGTATTGAGAAAAAATGAGTTGTATGGGAAATTTACAAAGTGTGAATTCTGGTTGAGTAAAGTGGCATTTTTGGGGCACGTAGTATATAACGAGGGAGTGTCTATGGACCCTTAGAAGATAGAGGCCGTAACAAACTGGCTAAGACCTAAGAACGCAATAGAGGTGAGGAGTTTCTTGGGCTTGGCAGGGTACTATCATAGGTTTGTCCAAAACTTCTCAAAGATAGCTAGCCCGCTCACCAACTTGACCAGGAAGGTCGCTAAGTTTGAATAGACGGAGCAATGCGAGGAAGCATTCCAAGAGCTTAAGAAAAGACTAACAACTGCGCCTATATTAGCCTTACCCACCACCGAGGAGGACTTTGTGGTGTATAGCGATGCATCTAGGAGTGGATTGGGATGCGTGCTGATGCAGAGGATCGTATTATAGCCTATGCCTCGTGACAACTAAAGATCCAAGAGCAGAACTACCCGACTCACGACCTAGAGTTAGCGACTATTATATTCGCACTGAAGATTTGGAGGCATTACCTGTACGTGGTACATTGTGAGGATTTCACTAACCATCAGAGTTAAAATACCTCTTTTCCTAAAAGGATCTAAATCTGAGGCAGACAAGGTGGCTAGAATTTCTGAAGGACTATGATGTTCATTTCCAGTACCACCCGGGAAAAGCTAATGTAGTGACTAATGCATTACCGTACCTGGCACTAAACTGCTTGTTGGCACTGTCCAGTGACTTGTGTGAGTAGTTTCGAAGGTTAGAGCTTAACGTGGTCACCCTGGAGATCAAGTTTATGCTTTGCGTCATGGAAGCACTGCCAACCCTCATAGAGGAAATTCAAGTAGCACACACTACAGACCCCCAACTGGAACGAATTAGGGAGGAGATATTGGTAGGGAAAGCACCCGGGTTTGTGATCTATGAGGATGGTACCATCAGGTTCCATAACTCTGTGTGTGTTCCCGCAGTAGAATCGCATAAGAAGAAGATTCTGGATGAAGGTCACAATACTCCACACTTTGTGCACCCAGGGGGAAACAAACTGTACAAAGATATGAAACAAACATTCTGGTGGAGCAATATGAAGCCTGAAGTAGCCGACTATATGGCAAAGTGCCTAACCTGTCAGAGAGTGAAGATTGAAGACCAGTGGCCGACGGGAGTTCTGCAACCGCTGGATGTCGTTGAGTGGAAGTGGGATTCAGTGTCCATGGATTTTATGGTAGGCTTACCACTAACTTAGAGAAGGAATAACGTAATTTGGGTAATAGTGGATCAACTCATGAAAACGACGCATTTTGGTAGCCATGAGAAATACTTGGACTCTGAACCAGCTAGCCTGAGGATACCTCGAAGAGATAGTACGACTACACGGAGTGCCAAGCTCCATATTGTCAGACCGGGGACACCAGATTTTAGTCGGGCTTCTGGCAAAAGCTACAAGAGGCATTTTGGATGTTATTACATTTTAGTACTGCCTTCCATCCAGCCAAAGACGGGCACACTGAGTGCACTATTCAGACACTAGAAGACATGCTGAGGGCTTGCTCCCTATACTTCAAGAAAGCGTAGGACGAACAGCTGGCGCTGATCGAGTTCTCCTACAATAACAGCTATCACGCAAGTATCAGAATGACCCTGTATAAGGCCCTATATGGGAGGAGGAGCAGAACTCTGCTCTTCTGGCAGGAAAGCGACGAGGCCCTAAGCATTGGACCTGAATTGATTCAAGCTACCGCCGACAAGATCCGAGTGATTCAAGAACGGATGAGAGCTGCTCAGAGCCGCCAGAAGAGCTATGCCAAGGCGTAGTGTTCTGCGACAATTTGTCGTATTTTACTTGCCTCTTTTACTTAATTTTAGCTCGTATAATAACATAATCTTTAGGATTTTTACTCGTTTTATTTACTTTTGTAGGTAATAACTTCAGTGGAGCAAACGTCGCGAAGAGGGGCAAAAGACAGGACAAAACGAAGAAAACAAGCAACACCACGCGACAGGCGAGCCAGGGGAGTTGACTGGCCGCTGGTCAGCCCTGCAATCTGCAGGCAAAGGCTGGTGATAGCCGGCTGTCGCAGCCACCTTGGCTACCGCACATGCTGTTTGGCTCGAGTATAAAAAGGCTTTGCTCGGGATTTTTGCTCTCTCTCTCTCTCTCGTTCTCTCTCTAGGCGATTCTTAGGTTAGGTTTTTAGGTTAGTTTAGTGAATAAAACACCCAATTTGGGATATTAGATTAGGGATTTAGATTTATAATTTTGGTGGATTTGGATTCAAGCTTTGGATTTCAACTTCATGAAATCAAGCCTAAGTTTTCTTCTCTTCTCTATCTCTCTTTTTCATATGTTATTCTTGTTTATGCTTTGTTAGTTTAATGCTAGTGTTTGATTTTGTTTAGTTAAATGTTTAGTTTTTACTATTAATCAATGTTAATTCGCTTGATTAGGTTAGATTAGTTTCTTTCTCTTCCCCCTTTGTTCATGTTTGTTTCCTTGCTTTGCTAGTTTAGATTTAGTTTAGGTTTTCATGTTTTGTGTTAATTAGTTGTTAATCTTGGTTGCTTAGATTGTGATTAGCCCTTTGATGGCTAATTAGACTTGTATTAGACCTAACCTCACCTAATTCTCGCTTAGAACTTACAATTTCCCTCACGCCCACCAAGTGTTTGACGAAATGCTCGAGAGAGCTTTCATTTTTGTTTTTGGGTGATTAATTTATGGCGAGAGGTGAGGTCGATTAGCTAGTGTGGGAAAGGGGATAGTTGGGTTCAGAACATGAAAATAGTCCCCGATTCGAGCTAGGTTTGAGGGTTGCTAATTTTGTGGCCTAATTGGGTTAACCCCATGAAAATAGGTGGTTAGGCTAATTAGACTAGCTCATGACCCTTGAAAGAGGCTTGGTGATCTTTAATGGTGCAACCGACCATCTATTGTTCTTAGTTGAGTTAGGGTAGGTTAGGACTTATCCCCGACTACTTAGTTCGTCAATTGGTCAAATCATAATCTCAACCCACCTCTTTTGCTTTCGTTAGTTTATTTTAACTTGGATTTCTTTTCCTCCCTTTCATTTTGCCTAGGTTGAAAACTTAAGCTAATCCTGGTACTTGAAACTCAACTCCCAGTGGACGACACCTCGAGTACTCAATGGTACAACCTTACACTTGGGGTTTATAAATTTAAAAATCGAATTCTTCCTATCAAGTTTTTGGCGTCGTTGCCAGGGAGTTGGCGCTTTTCAATATTGGGGTTTACTTGAGCATTCGAGGCTAGACCTTTATAAAATCCAAAAAAAATTAAAAAATCAAAAAATTGAAATTTTTTTTTAATGGCTATTTTCCATTTACCTAAATTTGAGTATGAACCTTTTTGGCAATACTTATCTAGATTGAACGATTATTGTGCTTAATATGTGCTTTTCTTGTATGAAAAATAGAAAATACGCGATGTTGCGCTTAAGGGGATAACAAATGAGACCCAAGCCATCCTTGAGTCCATGTGTTATGGTGGTTTGTGTTCCTTAGATGTTGATAGTATGTGGGACTTATTTGAGTCTTTGGCCTGGTATCAGTGGCACCATGAGATTGCTAGTGAGTCTTTTGGGTGCCCTTCCTCTACTTCCTATGATTTTCATGCTTATTCTCCTCCTGTGTGCTCTTATTATTCATCTTTTGACCACGATGCAAATTCTTGTCCCTATCATGATATTTCCGATGAATGTTATGCTAAGCTTGATGCCATGCTAGGGACAATGAATGAGCAACTTGAGAGTTTTGTTGGTAAGATAAGGGAGAGTGACCTATTGCATGAGACCGACCCTAGTCCACCTTCTCCTAGACTTGAGATCAGTCTCTATGATGATTATGAGTCTTCCTATCCCCTAGAGTCGAGTTTTATTGATTTTACACCTTCCATCGACCTTGGGGAAGCGGTTAACCCTCCCTTGACTCCTTCATCACTTGTCGCTCCATCCTTATCTAGCACACCTAGAGACACTACTGAGGGTGCCTTGCGCTTACTTTCTTCTCCCCTCCCTTTAGCTCAGTGTACAGGGTTAGAGATGGGTGAGTCTCCTAGGGGTGGCGCTAGTTTTGTTGAGGATGATTCGCGTGATTGGTCAGGCGATATTGCATTATTAAAGCCTTCTTCTGAGGAGTTATATAGTGATGATGTGAGGGTTGGTGCAGCTTATAGCATTGCACATACAGACCCATTCACACCGAGCCACTTAATTTGGTCCCCATTTCATCCCCCTTCCTTCCCACTAACCCCTCTCATTTGCATGCATTTCATGAGTCCCTAGGTGATATTAGCGGGTTTCTCCCCTCATTTGATCCATATTGTGCATACCTAGAGGACTTGCCTAGGAAAGTCATGTGGTACACTTTCTTTGATTATACTTTCGAATTTTCTATGGCATTTGATAAGTTTAAGAGGGCACTAACTTTGTTTGCTCCATCTTTACTAGTGTTCTATTATTCACACCATTTTGAGATGCATGCAACAGTGCACAACAAGCTCTTACGAGTGTTAACCGCATCCAAGTTGCCGACTCATATCTTGAGAGACAAGGAGTGGTTGATGCTCCTAGCGCCCTTGTGGTATAGTTCGGGTACATTCAGTACAGTATAATCGTTCTCACTCTCCTCCCTTCTTTTTATTTTCTTTCTTTTTCTTTTTGTTTAATTGTGGATATTAGGTTGTGTTTAATTGTAGATATTAGATTGTGTTTTTGTTGGTGATCCACTTTGAGGTGAAATTTGGGATGTTGTTGAGCCTTTGATGGCTATGATAACCATTTTTTGTGTTTTTGTGGATACTTGTGTTTTGTGATTGGTGGAGTTGTTGGGTTCGCATATATTCATTTTTGGTAGTGTTGGTCTTATATATATGTGTGGTTTTTTTGTTGATTGGTTGAGATTGTGTTTCTAGAAGAGTGTGTTAGTTGGTGTATGTGTCTAGGTTTGGTGTTTTTGTGTTTGTTTGTTTTGTTTTGTGTGTCTTGTATGTGATTTTGTTTTCTTTGTTTTTGTGTTTTTGTGGTGGAAGTGACTCCTTGGCTCCCAATGAGGACATTGTGAGATTTAGGTGCGGGGGTGAGAAGTCATATACCTTTTTGTGCATATTTTTGTGAAAATTTTTCAATTTTTCAATTGTTGTATAGTTTTTCCTTTTGGCTTTGGGAGACTTTTGTGCCATTTTGATTGGTTTTTGATCTTTGATAGCTTAATTGCTAGCTTGTATATAGGTCGAACATGCATGATAGAATACTTGTCTATAATGTGATCATCAGTATTTCATGATAACCCCATTTCACATGTGTGGTTTTGTGCCTATCTTGTACACTTAATCATTGACTTTTGGTGTTAGTTGTTCAAATTGGGTTTAGGGACATTCTACTCGGTTAATTGACTTCCAATTTTGGCTTCATTTTGAGGAAAAGGAAAAAAATGAGAAAAACAAGAAGTGTAAAAATGAGCTTAACTCCGGTAACTCTATTTGGGCTTGAATAAGTGCCTTGCACATCCAAATAAAACCCTTAAGTAGGGAAAAAGCACGAACATGTGCTATGTTGTTCCTCCAAAATTCAAGGCCTAATAAGCCAATAACTGCCTACCTGGGCTAAGGAGAAAAGCCAAAAAAATGAAGAAAAGAAAAGAAAAAAAAGGGAGCAAAAAAAAAGGAAGTCATAAGCCAAGATGGAGTGACCTTTTACCCGGTTTTAGTCTAGCATTAGGAGTCCATACACCTTGCACGGAGCACCAAGTTGTACAAATCGCGTCATTGTGTTGCGTGGGGTGAAAAATGAGAGTCGGGGTGCATTTGTAGCCTATTTGTATCTTGAATGTATGTTTGCTTGTATATGACTTAGTAGCTAGGTTGTTAGGGTAATGTGTACATATTTTCCCTTTGCCTTTTATATATGTTTTGTTTTGAAAAATCCAAAAATACTTCACAGATTTTGTGGGTATATCTTCTGCAAACTCTCATGAGACCTCACTCGTCCACTTAGGGGAATCAAGGGGTTTAAAGGGCTTGTTGCAAGTGCTAAATTCTACCGTGATTCCTAAGAAAGTGAGTTAGGTTCTTAGGTTAGTTTTTCATTTGTTTTGCTCGAGGGCGAGCAAAAGATAGGTGTGGGGGTATTTGCTAGGTGATAATTTATCGTATTTTACGTGCCTCTCGTACCTAATTTTAGCTCGTATAATAACGTAATTTTTAGGATTTTTACACGTTTTATTTACTTCTGTAGGTAATAAATTCAATGGAGGAAACATCGTGAAGAGAGGCAAAAGCCAGGACAAAACGAAGAAATCAAGCAACAACGCACGACCAGCGAGCCAGGGGAGCCGACTGGCCGTTGGCTAGCCTTGCAATCTGCAGGCAGGCGATAGTTGGCTGTCGCAGCCCCTCGGCTGCTGCGCGTGTTGTTTTGGCTCGAGTATAAAAAGTCTTCGCTCGGGATTGTTGCTCTCTGTCTCTCTATCTCTCTATCTTGTTCTCTCTCTAGGCGATTCTTAGGTTAGGTTTCTAGGTTAGTTTAGTGAATAAAACACCAAATTTGGGAGACTAGATTAGGGATTTAGATTTGTGATTTTGGTGGATTTGGATTCAAGCTTTAGATTTGAAGTTCATCAAATCAAGCCTAAGTTTTCTTCTCTTCTCTCTCTCTTTTTCATATGTTATTCTTGTTTATGTTTTGTTAGTTTAATACTAGTGTTTGATTTTGTTTAGCTAAATGTTTAGTTTTTACTATTAATCAATGTTAATTTGCTTAATTAGGTTAGATTAGCTTCTTTCTCTTCCCCCTTTGTTCATGTTTGTTTCCTTGCTTTGCTAGTTTAGGTTTAGTTTAGGTTTTCATGTTTTGTGTTAATTAGTTGTTAATCTTGGTTGCTTCGATTGTGATTAGCCCTTTGATGGCTAATTAGGCTTGTATTGGACCTAACCCCACCCAATTCTCGCTTAGAACTTAGAGTTTTCGCTTACGCCCGCCAAGTGTTCAATGAAATACTTAAGAGAGCTTTCATTTTTGTTTTTGGACGATTGACTTATGCCGAGAGGTGAGGTCGATTAGCTAGTATGGGAGAGGGGATAGCCGGGTTCGGGACATGAAAATAGTCCCCGATGCTAGCTAGGTCCGAGTGTTGCTAATTTTGTGGCCTAATTGGGCTAATCCCATTAAAATAGGTGGTTAGGCTAATTAGACTAGTTGATGACCCTTGAGAGAGGGCTTGGGTGATCTTTGATGGTACAATCGACCATCTGTTATTCTTAGTTGAGGTAGGGTAAGTTAGGACTCATCCCGACTACTTAGTTCGTCAATTGGTTAAATCATAGTCTCAAGCCACCTGTTTTGCTTTCGCTGGTTTAGTTTAGCTTAGATTTCATTTCCTCACTTTCATTTGGCCTAGATTAAACACTTAAGCTAATCCCAGTACTTGAAATCCAACTCCCAGTGGACAACACCTTGAGTACTCAATGGTACAACCTTGCACTTGGGGTTTATAAATTTAAAACTCGAATTCTTCCTATCAGGTAAGCCCTCAGAATTTCAAGTGGGTGACTAAGTATTTCTCAGGGTATCCTCAACCACGGGAATTGCGAGATTCGTTATGGCAGGAAAGCTTAGCCCAAGGTACATCGGGCCGTACCCAATTATACGAAGGGTTGGGGAGGTAGCGTATCAATTAGAAGTACCACCTGAACTTCCAAGGGTACACAACGTGTTCCATATGTCATAGCTACGGCGGTACATCCCAGATCCCTATCATATAATCGAGCTGACCCACGACCGTGAGTTGCACCAGTGGATGGAGAGCCCATGTGTAGTCACCTAGCGGGGCAAATATACTAGGTGTGGATAGTCGGTCACGATGGCGCGTAAGTCGGTCAGTTAGTGAGGCACAACGAGGACGTTGTGCGCTTCAAGTGGGGATGATTGTGACACCCCGAGTGTGGCTTAAAAGGATCGAAGTGACTACTTATATCACCAAAGGTGCACCTTTCTTTTCAGGAAGTTCACTCTCAACAACTCCACAGTTAAGCGTGCTTGTTGGGGAGCAACCTTGGGATGGATGACGTCCTGGGAAGTTTCCCATGCAGTGTGTGAGCGATGATGAAGCACACCAGAAAGGCTTGTGGTGATTTGTGGGGCCAGTCGACGATCATTGGAGCTATTCTTAATAATTGCTCGCGACCCAGGAGGGGTCAGGGCGTTACACTATCTCTATCATTCTTAGTCTGACCCTAAGGGATCTTACCAGCAACTAAGTAGTTCACAATGTTAGCATATCAAGGATTAGGGTGGACAACATATAATTGCTCATCGGAGAAGTACTCAGAAACATTAGACTTACTCTCTCTATCATAGAGAAACCTAGAGAAATGGTCAGCTACAAGGTTATCAAAACCTTTCTTATCCTTGATTTCACAGTCAAATTCTTGCAAAAGCAAGATCCATCTGACAAGTCTAGGCTTAGCATCCTTCTTAGAAAGAAGGTGCTTAAGAGCAGAGTGGTCGGTATAGACAAACACATGACACCCAATTAGATAAGGTCTAAACTTTTCAAAACCAAAGATCATAGCCAAAAATTCTTTCTTAGTTATAGTGTAGTTCAGCTGGGCATTATTCGGAGTGTGACTAGCATAATAAATCACTTGGGGCTTCTTATCAACATGCTGTCCTAGAACAACCCCAATAGCATAATCAGACGCATCACACATCAACTAAAAAGGTTCTCCCCAGATTGGAGGATGAAGAACAGGAGTAGAGGTTTAGGCCTCCTTAAGCTTAGTAAATGCCTCAAGACACTCCTCAGAGAAGTGAAATGACACATCCTTAACTGGCAAATTAGACAAGGGCTTCGCTATCTTACTAAAGTCCTTAATGAAGTGACGATAGAAGCCAACATGTCCAAGGAAAGACCTCACCTCTTTCACACAGGTGGAAGGGGCAAGATTAACAATTGGATCAATCTTAGCCTTATCTACCTCAATTCCATCTCTAGAAATAATGTGGCCTAAGACTATCCCCTTTTTAACTATGAGGTGACATTTCTCCCAATTCAAAGTTAGGTTTTTCTCCCTACACCTTCCTAACACTTTTCTCATATTAAACAAACAATCATCAAAGGAAGACCCAAACATAGAAAAGTCATCCACGAAAATTTCCACACACTACTCAACTAGATCTAATAAAATGGAAATCATACATCTCTTAAAGGTAGCAGGAGCATTGCACAGTCCAAACGACATTCGTCTAAAGGCATAAGTCCTAAAGGGACAGGAGAAAGTCTCCTGATCCTTAAGAGCAATAGAGATATGAGTATAGCCAGAATATCCATCTAAAAAGTAGTAGAAGGAATGTCTTGCCAACCTCTCTAACATATGGTCCAAGAAAGGAAGGGAAAAATGGTCTTTTCTAGTGGCAACATTGAGTTTTCTATAGTCCATACAAACACACCACCCAAATTGAACTCGAGTACAGACTAGCTTATTATTGTCATTCCTAATCATGGTAATGTTGGTCTTCTTAGGAACAACTTGAACACTAACCCACTCACTATTAGAAATGGGATAGAAAATCCCATGGTCTAACTATTTTAGTACTTCCTTCCTAACTACTTCCTAGAGAATAAGGTTCAAACACGCTTGGCGGTCTCGATAGGGCTTAGCATTGTCCTCTAATGAATTCTATGTTGCACAATGGAGGAACTAATACCTTAATGTCCCATAAAGTCCAACCTAAAGCCTCTTTATTCTCTCTAAGTAAGGCAATCAGTTTGTCCTCTTAGTCTCGATCTATGTCATAAGCAATGATGACAGGTAAAGATTCATCGGGTCCTAGAAATGCATACTTGAGAGAATTAGGAAGAGGTTTCAATTTAGAAGCAGGAGGGTATACAGATTTAGAAGTAGATTTAGAAACGGTAGTGAGCAGATAATCAGCAGTAGAGCACAAGTCATCAAACTCAAATACATCGTATTCAGGCTCATCATTCATAAGAAATGACTCACACTCAGCAGCAAATACATCATCAAAATCATCATCATGTACATAATCTCCTACCCGGTTAAGAGTAGAGAACTCCATATCATCAAAATCAGAAGGCTGTCTGTGCATGTTAAAGATGTTCAGCTCTAAGGTCATGTTACCAAAAGACAACCTCATCATACCATTCCTACAATTAATGAGGGCAGTGGCAGTGCCCAAGAAAGGATGCCCTAGAATCACAGGGAGTTGACTAGCTACATTAGACACCGTCTCAGTCTCAATCACAATGAAGTCCACTGGGTAAATAAATTCTCCCACTCTAATAAGCACATCCTCAACTATATCCCTAGGCAACCTGGTCAATCTATTAGCTAATTTAATGAACATCTTGGTAGACTTTAACTCACCTAACCCTAGCCTCTCATACTCAATAAAGGGTATCAATTTGACACTGGCCCCTAAATCAAGCAAAGCTCTACGAACAAGCTAGTCCCCTATGACTATAGAAACAGTAGGGCAATCGGGGTCCTTATACTTCACTGGAATCTGGTGAGAAAGGATAAAATTAGCACTAGAGGATAAGAAAGCCTTTCTAGGGACATTAGTAGCTCTACTGGTCGTGTACATATCCTTTAAGAACCTAGCATATGGAGGCACCTACTGAATAGCATCGAGTAAAGGGATGTTGATTTTGACTTGAGAGAAGGTCTCTTTCATCTTCTCAACATGAGCTTGGTCTTTCTTCTTAAGCCTATGGGGAAAATGAGGTAAAGGCATATGGACTATCTCAAAAAAAGAAGTGGAAGAAGAGCCCTTAGAAGGTGTAGACTTGGCAAAACTGACCTGAGACCCGAAACCCGAACCGAACGACCCGGACCCATACCTGACCCGACACCCGAAAGGGGACCCGAAACCCGAATTGACCCGAACCGAACCATACCCGTCCCAAAATTTTCTACAAAGTTGTTTGTTTTGGCATGACCAGCGTATTTGGCCAAAAATTGGTTAACCTGAAATGACCCGACCCAAACTAAAATGATCGAAATGTCACTTAACCCGAACATGACACAACCCGAACTTGACGCGACCCGTACTCGAACCGAATGACCCATTTGCCAGGTCTAAAAAGGTGAAGAATTAGCTGAGTTAGAAGAGTCTTTCTTTTTAAGCTCCTTCTTCGTAGAAGGTGACTTTGGAGGCAAAGGACTATCAAAATCATTGGGGACACCATCAGTGGCACCCCCTAGCTCACTGGATGAACCAGTTTCTAGAGGTGAAGAAGAAGAAGAAGAATGTTCGAAAAATTGGTGAGGATACCTGTAGGGCTCATTAGGATTTCTCACTTAGTTATCAATCTCTCAACCAGAACGAAGAGATATAACTACATTCACTTTCCTCACCGGCTCACTAGGGCCACTACAAGAAATAATGCATCCTCCCGCACTTACAACACTACATTTAATTGAAGTGTGGGGAGAAAAGTGATAAAATTTGATAATGTCCTCATTTCCACATTTAACAAGTGTGGGAACTAATAAACCTTTTCCAATACTTATTAAGTGTGGGCAATATAAAAGAATTTTTGTAATTGCTTTTTTATTATATGTTAATTATAATTAAAATTAAGTTAGTTTATTTTTGCCAAAATTTTCAATATTTATATATATACTAAATATATGCTCGATCAGCCACTACAAGAAATTAATTAATACAGTAATTAGCTATAGTAATGTACGACGTTGTACAATTGAAGGCGAGACTTACTGGCGCCTAATTGAGTGAAAAATAAAAAAGAAGCAGCTAAATGAATAATTTTCACCCAGACAGAAAACGTATGGTTCTTCATTCTCCCACACGCACGCATGTCCAGACTCCAGAACCTTCATCGTTGCCCTAATCATTGAGTTCATTCGATCAATCATTCAATCTCTTCAAATCGCCAATTCATTCACTTAATTCATTCAATCTGATGAATTCATTCACTCAAAAACCAATTTCTAGTTGAGAATCACCAAAATCAAAGAAGGATTTGGGCAACACACATTCAAGAATTTGCATACCCAGACGCCGTGAGCAAGGTAAGCCAATTCATTCATTTGATTTGAATTCACCCAAATTTTGAGAAATCAGAATACTTCTTCTACCTCTGACTCTTAGAATTTTTTGGTTTGACGGCTTCCTGATTGTGGGTTAACATTAGCAACCACTACCAAACTGGCCTGGAATTCATCAAGAGGTTGAAGGCTTAATTCAATTGAGGTACATATCTCTCTTGATCTCATAATTCAATCCATGTCCATGCTCAAAATTGTTTGCATCGAATTAAGTCTGAGTGATGGTCATAGAGAATTGTAGACATGGTGAATTAATCGCTATGACGAGACACATTGTGACAACTTGGAACTTGAATCTGCTCAATCTTGGATAAGGTTTCTTCATCAGCAGCTGATGAAACTTTATCTTCGCCCCAGGTTGGCTGCAATCATCCAAAATTTTCTTATTGTTATGTCATCTGTGTGCTGCTAATTTTCGATTTGAAACACTAGGAATCTAAAATCCTTTGTTAGTGGGGGGTCTTGATGTACATTACTCCCTTTTTTGGGGGAAAGGGGGGATAAGGTATTTACACTACCTTAACTATGTAATAAAATGCAGAGAGAATATTGTCATCAGAACCTAGATTAAAAAGTGTTATTGTCAAATCAATTGTTTTACTTAACAACAGGAGAGTGGTCGAGTGGACAATAGCTTAGTGGGTCATTTGTGTCAATCCATTATAATCCAAAGTTAGGCAACATTTTCCAATTGTGTCTAGTTTAGCTGCCAGGAGAGTGGACAGAACAAACTCAACAGAATGAAAGAAAACTGAAAGAAAGGCTATAGTGTTTAAATTTGAAGGACTATACATCAAATCCATATGGCTCCAGCTTCCTTCAGCATTGGCAGTAGACTGCCTTGGACATGCAGGCTGATGACCTCTTTAGCCCCACCAACAAGCCTCTCCCCTATGAACAAAGTAGGAACGCTAGGCTTCTGACCCAGTTTTTGAAGTGCTTTGTCAATTTCTTGCCCTTCTGGAGTCCCGTCGAGCTCATAAATAGTCGCATTTACTCTAAAGCTGCTGATTAGTTGTTTCGTTGAGTGAGGCATACAACAGGAAGTCCTGCTGAATATCACCACAGGCTTTTCTTCCACCAAACGTCTTACTATATCCATATCACAAAAAATTTAGGTTGTGTTTACGTTCTCTCGTCAGTCTTATCGAAGAGGTTTAAGAAACTTATGGAAGAGCTTGAGTTGTAGTTTTCCTCAAAACTTTTGGAAAGTTACTGGTTTTTCCTGAGAAAAATGAGGTGCTAGGTGCATCTATTTATACTGCATGCTTGGCAACTAGATTATATTCCATTGATGCAAACTTTATACAAAGCATAATAGGGAATTATCTTGAAATAAACCTTATATTCCCAAATGTTCATGCCATTGGATTGCTATGGTGTATGAGTAATCTTTCCCAACGGCAAGTTACTTGATGGATAGTACATGAAGTATACTAGACAAAACCTGGCCTAGCAACTTAAAAGTTTTGGATCTTGGTTTCGCAATTCTCCTCGATATTAATTCCTAGGAAGTAAAATATAATCATAACTGGCCCCTCAAAAAAAAAAACAAAGAAAAGGAGAGTTGAGGAAAATAGATAGTGACTAGTTATGGTAACTGCATTGGTATGGTATCTCAGCTAATAGGATTAATCAGGTTTGGACATGATGATTGTTCAACACCTAAGAAAGAATGATTCGTAGCTCTGTTTTGGGTGGGGATGTGTGATTGAAGGGGATAATAGTTAAGGAAACAGGTAATTGATAGATTTAGAGCAGAAACAAGTATTGAAACATAACCTTTTTGCCTTGTTTCTGCACTTTGTTCTTAATTATTTTACCCTCAAAATTTCGCATATGAAGGAGAGTTAACACATTGTTCCTCTTACTAAACATTTAAACAAGAGTTTTGATTTAACTTATCATCACACTTATCTACTTTACTTTTCATTTCTCTTGTTAGCTCTGGATGACTCCTCCCCGTGAACTTCCGAACAATGCTTTAATTAGTTAGGGGTTCTGTTTAAATCACACTATATTTGCTTCTTGCTGTCAATCCTTGTCTTCTTTATTTCCTTTCTCCCTTCCCTGCAAGTAAGAATTAATAAAGTGACCAGAGTTTCCCTTTGTTAGGTAGTGAAGGTTTTGTTTCATATGATTGCCTTAATGGTCAAAAAAGGTTATATGTTATGAGAAAAGATTTTTAATATTGTTTATTTGTTTTGAGTCGTTTCGTTATCATAAACTTCCAAATTAAGTGGCAAGTGTCCAATGAAGCCCTGACTTGGTGGTTAAGGTCAAACTCCTCAATATGATAGTAAAATCCAAATCCCATTATTCAAATTGTATGTTTTAACCTTTCACATATAACCCTATTACAATTATTAAAGACCTTTGAGCATCACATAGACCAAGAGAATTGGTCGCTGAGTGCTACATGGTTCAGGCAGTGTCAGCGCAGTGAGAATTAAGCACTTCAAATGAGAACGTGGGAAGCATGACACTACCCAATTATCAGCCTCTGAGCGTTGGGTAATCAAAAGGGCTGCCATATTAAGTCCTTGCATACCAAATTGCAAAATAGGTTTTCAGACTATTACATGCCTCATGCATGATTTGCCATTTTATCTCTTACTTTCACAATACGCGTGTTGTCAATTATAGACTTTCACCAAAATTACTGGTAGCTCACTTAATGTAATTTTCCTCTCTACTTTAACATAACTGGATTAGTGTAGAGTGAAGAAACTATTTTGACTTGAATCCGTAGAAAGACGGTATGGTAGACAATGGATAATAAATATATTTTGCGCACGGTAGATGGTAACTTCTTTGCTTGATTGTGATTAGACTGTCGCTGTTGAAGAGAATGGGATGACTAAATCATTCTTAAATATTGAACATAGAATAGAAGCTCTGAGAATGAGTTATAGATTACCTGAAAGCAATGACATAAGTCTTAGCAGTGCCAGAGAAATGGAAAATCCTGTTATATTAGGTGATACAGGCAGACTTGTGCAAACATCTGCAAAACAAGTGAGTTCACTTCCTCTAAACATAAATGTATTGTTTTTTTAAAAAATATTGTAAGACCTGATATTGTACTTTAATTTGTGGGTGGTTCAGCCAAGACGTAGTGTCAAAGGCAAAGAGAATTTGCTCATTTGTTTCTAGGTGGCATGGTATGTATAATATATGGTATCTTACTTTTATAGTTTGATTGATCATTTAATTTTGCATAACTAAGTGAAACATCTTTTATTGTAGGTTTTTAATGAGTGCAAACATAGGGTGGATAAGGATATTTCGAGCAAGATCATTTGGAATAAGTTGATGGCAACTCTATAATCAACATGGTAAGAATATGATCCTTGATCGTTTTATGTTGGGAATGGTTCCTGTTGATGATATGGAATGAATGGATCAAGCAGCAGAAACTGCACCAGAAACAGTGTAGTTTATGACTGCAAATTAGTGGTTGTTTATGACTAAAAATTAGTGACCATTAAACTGCACCAAAAACTACTCCAGCATCAGTTTATGACTGAAAATCAGCTCTAGCATACCACTTTAAAACCCCTATTGGCAGCCTTTATTATGGAGCAGTACTCCTGATGTTAAGGCTATGTTGTTGTCTTTATTATTCGTTATGGAGCAACACTAGCAGCATCTCCCTGTGTGTACTAGTTGATTGTCTAAGGGTTATCCTGGTGATTTATAAGCTTTTAGTTCATCATTTTGGGAATTTTAAGCTTTGATTGTCTAAGGGTTGCCTTGATGTTACGTCTTGGTGATTAAAATGTCTTCAAATAAATAGTTGTTGTTTTGATTAATACAAAAGTTCTTAGATTAGAAGTCTTTTGATCATGCCAATGGATAAGTGTTGTTTCAAGGGACACATTATTGGTTGCTATATAGCTATTTGAGTGAATTGGAAAATGTACTTAGAAGGAACTTTATCAATAAGATCTATTTAGCCTTCAGAGCTTTCGATCATAGGTTAGTGATATAGAAGCCCCATGCTATGAAATAAACTTTCAAAGTGTACTTTTGGCAAATCGATTCTTTGAATGTTTTTGCTAACTCATGTGACCTAGAGTTATTTTATGAGCCTCCTTACAATCTAATTGCAGCTACTACATTCAGAGTCATTTGATAAGGCATGAGTTGTTTTTTCATTGTTGAAATTAAAGTAAACTTGCATTCGAGATGAAATATTGGACATACATATGGTTTGTTAATACTTTGTGTGCTATGCTTGTTGAGACATGCTACTGTTGTTGTACCACCATGCTATTTGTGTTGTTGTTGCAGTTACAGTTGTTGCAGCCACATTTTTGATATTGCTGTCAGGTTTTTTCCCACCATTTTAGGAATTCTATCTCTCACTCTCTTACTCACGCTTGTTAGGTTTTTTCCCACCATTTTAGGAATTCTATCTCTCACTCTCTTACTTACGCTTTCCACTTCAATTTTGATGTCATTGTTGTGTTGTTCAGAAGGAGATGCTAACAATGTTTTAATTCTATTGCTATCAGCTTTTTTCCTTTTCATAGTCATTCGATTTAGAATTAATACCTCTTATTTCTTCATTAGATTGCCAGGTTGTGTGATTTTGTGGCTATAAAACAACTGAAGTATGATTACTTATTGGCAAATTCTTCAATTTGTGACTTGAAATTTGCTTCTCTATTTTGTCGCATGTTGAGAGTAATCAATTTCATTTATCTAAGCTATCTTTTTTTTTTGTGAACATTTTGGATTATTTCAGATGGCATATAAGGATTTAGAATGACTTGGTTCATATGATGGTTGAAGAAAGTTGGATGAATATTGCTAAAAGTATATTAGGAGATAGCTAGCAAATTAAATGCTATTTATTTGTTTGTTATATACTTCAAACTTTAAAGTTGATTATGTGTACTTGATACACTTTGACTTGCTATAAAATACGGTTGATATATACAATTTGTTGGTAAATAAACTTTTTTAAAGTATATGTGTGTGTGCGTGCTTGCAAGTGTGTTCTACAAAATTTTTCCAACTAATATCCATGCGCAATGCCAGTAATTGATATAGAGTTTATTATAAATATAAATTCTATATTAATTACGAACATTTTTTTTAAAAAAGTGCAAGAACTTGACAACACTTGTAAATGTGGGAGAAACTGAAGCTTTCCACACTTCTAAGTGTGGGCAAAGTGCTAATTAACCATAAGTAATATGTGGGTAATTGGTTTTCCTCTCTCACTTACAGGTGTTGGCAAATAATTATCTTCCTACATTTGTAGCAAGTGTGGAGAAAATATCCCCACACATGTGTTCCCCACACTTAACCTAAGTGTAGGGAGCTGCTTTTTCCACACTTATAAGTGTTGACATAAGCAAAATTAAATGCGGAAGGAAAAATTATTTCTTGTAGTGCACTTCTAGAAGAAGAGGAGGTGTGAACCTTAGGGTTCACCTTAGGTTGACTTGGAAAAGTACCTGGCTCCTTAGAAGATGATACTAATTGAAAAAACTATTCAGTTATCAGTCTCATTATTTTCTCCATATTAACATTTATTATTCTCTACATATTGTTATTAATTCTCCTCTCAATTTTATTAATGCCAGTGTAACCAGAAGGAGGTTGGACTTGAGCCACATGAGGTGGAGGTTTAGGTGCATTAGACACACCTGAAAAGCCAGTCTTTGAAAGGAGTTTGAGGTGTAAGAGATGGGCTAGGAGTTGTTTCCAGGAAACACCCTATGTTTGGAGTTAGGAACCGCAACATTTGGTCCATTACTCCAACAAAAGTTAGGGTGATTCCTCCACCCTGTGTTTTAATAAGGGAAGAAAGGGTCGTTCTTAGGCCTCTAAAAGGCCATACTCGATTGCTCTTGTCCAGTTGCTAATTGCTGAGCAAAATAAGCATAAGCGCTCAAATAATGATATAAAGCCTGACAATGAGAATAAGACACTATAGAAGTCTAGGATAACTAGGTCATTTGGGGAGACAATCCTTTCAACATGTTTTCTAAAATAGCGATCTTAGACTCTGAGTGGCTAACATCAGAGCCAGAATGCAACCCACCCATGGCAAATCTAGAACTCAAGCTATCATCACGAGCGATTTTTCACTGCGTAGTTTTTTCAGTTAAGTCCTTTAGGAATTCCCATGCAGCTGTGGCACTTTTAGAAAGAAAACCACCCTGACACATGGACTCTACCATGGTTCTAGTCTGTTGGTCAAGTCCTTCATATACAATCTGGCACAAACGTGCTTGGTCTAAACTGTGATGGGGACACTAGGCCAACAAATTCTTGAACCTATCAAAATATTTCCAAAATGATTCTCTATCTAGGTGCACAAATTGATTGATTTCATTCCTTAGCTTAACAGTCTTGGCATTAGAAAAATATTTTCTTTAGAACAATTTCACAAAATCATTCCAAGAAGTTACAGAATTAGCACCCAAGCCATACATCCAACATTTAGCAGAATCTTTCAAAGCAAAAGAAATCAATTTCATTGCACAATATCAATGGGGATGCTAGGGAAATGCATCATAAAACAAACGTCTTTGAATTCCCTCAAAAATAGATAAGCATCCACTAAACCTATAAATTTAGGGAGCATATGAGTATAGTGAGGTCTTAATTCAAAAGTCATATTGGCTCCAAGGTTAGGTATAGTGAAACAAGATGGCAAAGCAGTCCTAGAAGGATAGAAAATACCGCTCAATGATCTTTCTTGTGCTATTTCTTTTAATTCAAGTTTAGGTTTAGGTTCGGGTTCTAAGTAACAGTCGGGTTCAGTCCTAACAAGTCGATGATTCTTAGGGTTTCTAACCCAACCAGTCATGTAAATCCCACACCCTCACAAAAGGTTTTATTTTTGGTCTTTTCTTTTTCTAAATTTTTTTTGGCTTTTGGCTTTTGGATTTTTCTATTTTTTTCTCTTTTCTTTTAAAGCACAAAACAAAACGAGAAAGTGAATCAAACCTAAAGAAAATAGACAAATAGAAAATGAGCAAATCTAAAACAAAAACACAAACACCAATAAACTAAAAGAAAATAAGAAAATAAATTGCACATAAACAACCCAATTCCAAAAATAAAATTAAAATAGGAAATAAAACTCCGAAAATTAGAACTAAATATACAAAAAATGCCACACAATTACAAGGGACACCAATATATTTTTTTCCAATTTTTTCTGTCCTCAAACTGTGCAGAAAATTGCAAACAAATTATTAAGTCCAAAATTTACAGAAAAATCCAGACAATCCCAAAAATTCCAAACAACTTCGCACAAACTCTAAAAATTATGTTGAATCTAGAAAAAATATCAGCACAGCAAAAATCACACCAGAAATTCTCTAGAGAGTTCAAACAAAATCTAAAATTGTAGAAAAATCTGCACTGTATTTTTTTCGGTATCAGTTCTGCCCTGATTTTGCTACACATAAACCAAATTTTGTTATTACTATTTTTTTTCAGCACTAAATAATCTCTAGAAATTGAAATGAAACTAATCTGAACAAAAACAAAAATCAAAATACTAAGTTAATTCAAAAATCAATACAAACTAAATTACTAAACTGAATAATGACTTAATTAAAACTAAAAATCACAACTATAAAACTAGAACGAAAATTACTCGAGCAACTCGAATAACTAGGCCACGACTCGACGCAACCAAATTTCAACAATCCATCCCTAGTAATGTTGTAAATTCCGCAAGTATACAGTTTATTGCCGTAACAAATACGGGTGTCAATCCACAGGGATGAGTTGTGAAATTCGATTATTGATAGTCTAATCATAATCACTGAATCGAACCAATCAAAACATGATGGGGAGGGTCAATATTAGCTCTAGCATTCGATCAAAACTCCAACAAAATAATCAGATACAACCTAGAACTATATTAGATTATGGAACTATTAAAACTAAAGACCTAGAATGCCTAAGTTAAAGGTCCCATAGCAAAGAAAATGAAACTGTAGAAGACGAATTGAAAATTCATAACTTAATTCATACCACCAACCAAAAGCTTCATCGCCAAAATAGGAGATGGAAAGAACCGAGAATTTGAGTTGTGCAACATCAGGAAGAAGCTCAAGATGGAGAAATGCCTAGGTTTGGTATCCATTTGCAAGCTTCAAGTCAAACAATCCCCAATTCTCAGAACCAAAATCTAGAGCCTAAAGTGGAACCAAAGAAGGTATACCAGACAATTACTCAAATCAAATTCGAAACTCGATTTAGGATCTTTTTATTTAAGTTCAATGGCTCAAATCAAATTACATTCATGGTGGAATTGAAATCCTAATCCTGAGAAAAATTAAACAAAGAAAAACAAGAACCATAAACTCAAAAATTTGAAGTCTATCTTCATTGCTCTACTTTGACCTCCCTTTGAAGGACCTCAAAAATGTTGTCCCCATCCTCTTCAATTACCTTCATTTAGTTCTTATAACCGATGGATTAATGATGTTGATGATGATCGATTAAATGATAAGGCAAGAAGGGGAGTAACAACTAGATAAAGAAGGTGAAGAAGGCCCTGTTCTACTCCTCTACTTTTTAGGTTCCTCTGGGAATGCAAACCATCATGGAAGAAGAAGAAAGGTGATGGGGGGATGGTCACATGCATGGGACGTGGCTTGCAGAAGTGTGAGGGCAGGCTGGGTTGGAGGAAGAGGGAGGTGTGTGGGCCAGAGAAAGAAAAAAAAAAAAAGAATGCATGGATCGGCCCAAAGAGAGAAAGGAAAGGAAGAGAGAGAGAGCTGGTCTTCGGGCTGGACCGAATTGAGCTCTTGATTGGGCCGGTTTCTTTTTTTTCTTTTCTCTTGTGCTTCTTCTTGGTCCAACACCATTTTCTTCCAACCTTCATACTCATGTTATTCAACTCTTATAATGCCTACAAAAAAACAATAAAAACACATTAAAAATCTAACTAACTAATTTATTATGAGCACATATTAGGTAGTAAAAGGATATAAAATATCATAATTTTGGGTTGAACACCAAGCAATGAAACTTGATCCTTAATCTTTTATCAAAGTTGTGCTTTATTTGTTTGGAATGTTTCAATCTTTCTTGTGCTGTGAATATTCTGAGTAGTTTAGGCCAAAATTTCTTGCAAATTATTAAATGGTTGGGTGAAGTACTGATAGTTGAAATCCACTATTGGATCAACAATAATAGACTTAACAAAGTAGTTTTTGAGAGAAAATTGCAAGTTGTGAGGAAATTTGACAGCTTAGACTTTCAATTTTAGACTAAAGTAAAGAACCCTTTGAAAGAATGGTGATTTGTTTAGTCTAAATAATTCATTTCATTTTGAAAGAAAGAATTTGATATTATATGATTGTCATCCTTTGATTCAACCAAATTTGAGTAAGCACATACTTTATTTACTAGATCTAGTTTATTGTTGGTGAAACAAATCATTAGGTGTTTTTAATTGATAGAATTCATAAATCTGAAATTAGCATTCTTCAAGTAATATACTGGTTTTTTGCAGACAACCCTACTCAATATATATTTGCTTAGCATTTTGAAAAGGATTAACTCTGTAGATTGCATTAGTCTCTTTGTGAAAGATATTTAAACTAAACTACAATGCCCATGTAATTGTGAAGTCCTAGTGGGTTTGAATTCATTGATGATTTAACAAATGAGGAGGGGGCAACTGTTGGCAAGCATAAGGGGAAGGGGAGGGAAATTGAGGACGATAATCGTGTGGAGACAACACTTAAGGAGAGTAGCGGGAGTGAACATGATGATTTAGAAATGTCTGATGATGAACGGGAGATTGCTATTGGAAGGTTGAAAGACATCAAAAAGAACAAAGCTGTATAAGTTCATGAAGAGGCAGATGTTAGTAACGACAACAAAACAAGTGAAAAAATAGGGAGGTGCAGGATGGTAATTAGCATAGTGATTATAAAGATTTAGAACAAGAAATGGGAAGCTTAGGGAGTTATGAGGAGGACGCCAGAATATAAAGCAAAAGATTAGGCCAAAAAAATTATGACGGTGCAGATTTCAAAAAGATGAAGTGCCAAGTAAGTATAACATTTGGAATAGTAAAGAAATTCAAAAAGGTTGTGACAAGTTTTGCATTGGCCAGTGGGTATGACTTGAAGTATGCTATTTCTAAGTCTAACAGAAAAAGATGTAATTTCTCTATAAGAGAACATGTAAATTTAGGTTGTATGCCTTATGGGATAACAGGAGAGCAACATATATCGTGAAAAATTTTCATTGATAACCATAGAAGTGCAGGGAACATGATAAAGAAAAGACAATTGAAATTTTCTTTGGTTAGAAAACAATATTTGATGAAGTTTAAAGAGAAAAAAAATGGCCTGAAAAGGAGATCATAGTTGAGGTTTTGAGGGATTTTCGTACGAAATTGGAAAAATGGGTGGCATATAATGTCAAACAAGCTGCCCATAGTCTTTTGGATGGATCAATGAAAGATCACTATTCAAAAGTGGGTAGACACTTGGAGGAGTTGAAAAGATCAAACTCAAATGTCATTTTCATCCTTAAAATTGATCCAAGCATCTCAATGAGATCCCTGTCTTTTAAAGGTTCTTTATGTGTTTTGAAGATTTAAAGAATGGCATGGTGAGTTGTTGCAGGCCTATTTTATGTATAGGTGTTGCCTTCCTAAAAAAATTCTTTTAGGGGGAAGGGGCTATTATGTTTGTCATGGCAATGGATGGAAACAACCAAATGTTTCCAATTGCCTAGCCACTTACAGCAAGTGAGAATAGCGATAGTTGGACTTGCTTCCTAACTAATTTAAGGACTATAATTGGTAGCTGCCTTAACTATCATATCATATTAGTATAAGGCAAGATTGCAATTGTCATGGCTTTGGTATTTTGACTTATTGTAACTTGATGTAAACTGAACCAATTCCCTATCCTGTTTCTAATGTACAAGCTATCATACATGTTGTTTCAAATATGCTCCCTAACAGTAAGCATCGAAACTCTGCAAGACACATTTATGCTAATTAGCATAAATGTAAAGGTGAGGAGATGAAGCCTATGTTCTATTTTTCTAGGAAGGCTTACAATGAGACAAACTTCAACATTGCATTAGAAGAACTCAAGCAAGCCTCACACAAGCAATCACATATCTCGTTGCCTAGAACCCAAGGTCATTCTACAAAGTATTGTTCAGAGTCGAATCCAAATGTGACTTGATAGAGAACAACAAGGTAGAGACTTTTAATTGCCCATACTGCATGCCAGGGCAAAACATCTCATTTACGTACTGGAAGACATAAGAGTTGCCTTAATGGGGAGAGTGATTATGAAGACACTAATGATGGAGAATGCTACTGATCACATTTGGCCAAGAATGAGGAAGAAATTAGACGTTGCACGAGAGGAAGTCAGAAATTGCCACTTTATCCCTTCTGGTAACTGAGTCTTCGAATTCAACCATAGACCTGATTTTTTAGATATGGATATAATATGTAACTACGTGTACTTCCGTGATGTGGGATATGATTAGAATTCCTTGTTGTCATACCATCTCATGTGCAAAGTAGCTTAATCAAGATGACGAGGACTTTATTCATCCTTTCTTGAAGAGACAGTTGCACACAAAAACTTATAAGGGGATGATAATGTCATGTCATGGCAGAAACACTACCGAGAGAAAGACTTCCTATTACACCCTCTAAATATCAAAGTGGGCGTTGGAAGACCAAGGAACAATAGGAGGAAAGATCCATATGAGAACCTTAAGATACAAAAGGGAAGCTAATGTATAAGCTTGAAATGACTTGTCCTATTTGTCACAAGGTTGGACATAACTCCAAAACTTTCCGTGATAAAGGCAAAGCACCAATTGCATTACTACCACCAAAGGGAAAGGGAGGAACAGTAAGGAAGCATCCTCCATTGCTAAAATAGCTATTGAGGTAATTAATTCCCAAACCAAGACAAGTAGAGGAAGAGGTAATACTGGAGGGGGAAGTATGGGAAAGAGAAGAGGAAATGTGCACAGAGGCGATGGTAGAGGTGCCCAAACAGAGGCATGTGATTCTTTTTCCGACAACTAGATTTTTACACACTAACTTACCATTCAGTTTCTTATGGGATGTGTGGAGACTATAAGATTCTTTTTTTGACTATTTTTTTGTCATTACAGCTTGCTTCACCAAGTGCACAAACACATATGATGGTTGATTACACACCACAAACTTTGACCAAAGCATCTATTGCTAGCTGTAACTCATAGCCCCCTGCCTCAGAAGCCAATTAAAGTTGCGTACTTCTTTTGTTCTGTTTGCTATGTTACGAAGATTATTAGCTTATTAATGTTATGATTAAGCAAACACTGCTTTGGTTGTGAACAATTATTTTATGTATTTTGGACAAGCGTGAATTAACACTTGTGTAATGCAATTACAGCTTACAGTATGCAATATAAATTTATATAGTTTAATGGCCCAAAAAAAAAAATCCTTTAAATACATGTTTTGCTTCATTCATTGGATAGGTACATATCATAACCCCCACCAACAACACCATTAGCCTCAACCACCTAAGCATGAGTATAAAAGCATGCTAAAGCTTTTAATTCCCTTGCCTACCACACTGGCTTGAACTCATGTAATCATTTGCTTGAACTCATGCTATAGGAGTGTTAAAGACCTAGTTATTGTTGATCCACTTGTAAACATTTTGCCTTCTGTTTTGACCACCTCTACAGGTGCCTGCCATGTAATTCTCTATATATCTTACTCTATATGCAGCTCCGTTCCAATTGCAGATCTTTTTTTATTTATTTCGTAAGGGGAGAGATAGAGCGAGGGAGGAAATACGGTATATTTATTTTAAATTTAAAAGCAAAATGCTAACTAGTTTGTGATAGCTATGGAAAATGTGCATCATTTTAAGGCCATTTGCTACCATTTCTTAGGAAATTGAGTGTTTTCACTGCCCCTATTCCCATTTTACACTTGGGTATGTTGTTTTGATGTGTTTTACAGGTTTTAAGACCTTTTTAACTTTGCGTTGACTCTCAAATGGAGGCAATTTAACTCACCACAGATGTTCCCTGAGCTCTTATGCATGTGGAAAGAAGAAAAAAAAGAGGAAACTAGTCTAGATGGCATCACGGATTGTGGTGCTTCCCAACTGATGAACTCTTCATTTTCCTTTCATTATGTGGCCGAGAATGCTCGAGTTCTGCTATTTTTAGAAGTTTTTCGGCTATAAGAAAGGGCATGTCCCCCTACTCTATCCCTCATCTCACTCAGATTTCAGCCACTCTAATCATTTTGGAGCAATAGAACAATCAATGGAAGGCTTTTGCATAACAAGACTTAAAGATTGAAAGATTGTTGAAGAGAACTCTATTGGTGCTAAGCATACTTTCCTCTTACTTCTTGAACTCCTTAATTTATTCTAGTTAATTTCTAATTTGAACTATTTTGATCTAGCTTTAATCATGAGTGAGTAGTTTTCTTTATTCCAGGGATATGCTAGCCAAAACAACGATGTGGGGTTCGTAACTCTATCAAACTTGCGCTTAATCTAGTTGGATTGATTCCATCTATCTTGTGTTTGATTGGATGTGAGTGATTTTGGCCAATTTGCTTACTTATGTATAGATAATTCGGTGAAATACTAAAAGGAGAAACTCACTATTAGAATAACAAAATTGGACTTGACTTAGCGGTTCTTGAAAGAGAATTGCATGTTGTGAGGAAAATTGGCAATCAAGATCTTTAACTTAAACTAAAATAGGGGCCTTTAAAAAGATTGGATTAGTTTAAGTAATTCAATTTATTTCAAGAAAGAAGGTTGAATTTCTTTTTGACTGTCTTCCTTTGAATCATCCAAATTAGAGAAAGTATATGCTTAATTCAAGGGTTTTACTCATTGCAAGGCAAAACAAATCCCTAGATGTTTTTCCTAGTTTGAATGCCCAACTTTGTTGCATAGTGATCATTTAGTATAGAGAAACAATCCAATTCAATACTTGTTTTGCTTAACATTTTAGAAGGATAAAACTCGATAGATTACATTGGTCCTATGGACGATATTTTATTTTATACTACAACACCCATGCGCTTGTAATGTGCGTCAATTTGGAAGCACAACTATTGTGTTAAAAAAAATCAATCACCCACAAGCCAATCAGCCCCCCATTGTTTGCATGTACATAAACACTATCCACATCAAGTTCCTAATGAGCCAATGCTGTAAAAAATCAGTACTGCTTTATCAAAAAATACCCCCCGAGGGTCGTACTGTTGGCATACAAGAAAAAAGAAGGGTTTATTTTCATCCAATGGTGCCAAAAGTTAGATTATTTGCATCCGTTATGCCAAAATTTTATGCTAGAGATAATTATTATTAAAATGTTCAATTATTATAGTATAAATTAGATATAAAAGAAGATAACTTAGAAAACTCTAAATATGTTATCTACTACCAAATATTTCAAACCAATTTAAATTCCTTTTCCATTCGTTTTTCCCTTCTTTTCTCTCACTTCCTAAACCATGTTCCATCAAACTTCTTTTTCCTCTTGTTTTTTTTTTGAGTGGGTGGTTAGTGCAAACCATGTACGTAAAGTGCAAAATTACAAGTCAATTAATCAGAACGACTATTGTTTCCAATTGCTTGTGGATTAACAAAATCGAAATTTAGACTCAAAGCACTTTCGCTTCTGCCCAATCCAATGACAGTCACCCTTTTTGCATCAATCATTATGCATGTCATGGAAAAATTGCATCACACACTCTTTTTTCTTAGATCTAGATTTGAGTTCACCTTTTGATTATAGTAATGATGTTGATGGGACTTGGGTTTACTTAATGATTGATAGGGACTTTGGGAGTGGGACTTGGCTTGAGGCTTATGGGTTTTTTCCTATTAATTTCACAACTCAACATGTATCAAATCATGCACCAATTTTTGCACAACCTAAGGATGCAAGACAACCCAAACAAGGTTGATTTACTTACTTCTATATGTGGAGCTCATCTCTTAAATTGAAATACCTTGTTTCACAAATTTAGAAGAAATTTTTAGGGTTGCAAAATGGATCAAGTTTATTAGAATTTCATGCTATGCACCATGGATTTAGGAGACTCAACAAAGAGGAATTTTGTTAAATTGGGACCATGTGCTTTGGCTAAGGGATAAGATGCACGCGTTACAATAAGTTATCCAGGAATATCCTTTTAATCTTGAACTTCAAAAGTAGAAAAGAATGATGCATGAATTCAAATGTTAAACATGGCACTAAAATATCCTTTTTACAGCAAAAAAGTAAATCTCAATGGTATTGTAGCCACTAGGGATGAGCAAACAAATTGAGTACCCAGTTTCACCCCCAAAATTGGTTTGGACCCAATGGGTAAGGACCCAAGCTCGATTAGATCAGTCCCACGAATAGTTCCAAAATTTAGGACCCAATTATAATCGAGTTTGGTAGTGGGTCCTAAAATTTTCGAACCAGAAGCGGACGTAGTATCTGATGCCCCAGTTAAACTTTAAAGAATTTTGATGAAAAAATATAAAAAGTAAGCCCTTATTCCCCAAGTGATGTATCTTCTGTGCCTAAACCCAGCCCCTAACTACCCCAGTTTAACCATTTGTCTTTTTTGCTTTCAATTTATTCCCGACTTACTCTTTATGCATCTTGACCATTATAAACTTCTTCCTCCAAACTTTGGTTCTTCACCTCATGAGTCTTGTTGCTTACTAAGCATTTGTTTTTATATTATTTTGAAGTTTCCTTTCTTTCCCTCTTTGTATTTCAAGTGAAATAAAATAATTTTTAGGTTTCTCATTGATTTTTGTAATCTTGATTTGTGGGTTTGTGGTTGACATTATTTTCAATTCTCTAAGTTTATTTTAGAGTAGTGAATCTTTCTTTACTGTTTGTTGCGTATTCTTTCAGCCTTATAATTTGAATTTTATGATTTGGCTTTGGATATGGGTTCTTAACTTCCCTCAATCACCCCCCTCTCAAATTTGTTAGGGAAAATGAAAAAAAAAAGAACTTGACTTAGGAACCAGGTACCCAGAATTGAACCTGACCTCGGTTAGCTCCAGTACTGGGTCCAAAATTTTTAGACCCAGTTGAACCGGTTTTGAGATTAGTTTCAAATTTTAGGACTCGATTTTTGAAAATTCAATCGGCTACCCAATCCCTCTCACCCCTAGTAGGCAAATTGAAATACAAGACTCCTTTAATTTGAAATAGAAGAATTCTAAGAATAATGGTTGTGGCTATCAAAGATGCCAATGGTATTTTACATAGATAAAGTAGTACATAAAGCTTATTTGTCATTCTATAGTACCTTGTTGGGAACTTCTTAAAAGGGAAATGGTGAATGCTCATGTCATTTATATGGGTAAAATCCTATCCATGGAATAACAAATTGCCCATGTTACACCTTTTACATCTAATGTGGTTCAGATGCCCATGGTTGCAATAGAAAAGAACAAAAGTCTAGGGTATGATAGATTTGGTAGTGGTTTCTTCCAAAAAAACATGGCATGTCCTTGTGCCTAAGAATCTAATAACTATTCTAGAATTGTTTGAAATGGTATGATGTTGAAGCAGCCAAATAATAGGAAAGTTAATCTTCAGGTACCTCGGGGTATGAGTCATTAATAACTCTAGGCCTTTATTTTTGGAGCTAATATTTAGTTGTCCCGAAGGTTAGTGACTGAACTTTTACATACCCTTCATAATTTCTGTATGCACCTAAACTTTTGAAATTTGCATATTTAATTTGTGCATGTGATATTTTTCTAATAAGGACTACTCAAAGTCCTCTTTTAATTGGTATCAGAGCCACATGAGTAAAAAGTAATTAAGATAATCAAGTTAATTAATAATAATTAAGCTAATTAATTATGTTAAATGCTTGAATAATCTTCTACTTGTTCTACACCAAAATATTCACATATTGTGTAGGCTCCAGAGGGATCCATTTCAGTAGCACTACAATTAAATAATGTCATTGGTATAGTTTTATAATTAATGGCTGAACAAGCAAAAATTAAGACTGAAGTTATAGAAACAAAGAAACAATTGCCTGTAATCCATACTTCTTTAATCAATGAAGTTAGACATAGTGGAAAATATAATGTAGGTATTACTATTCCATTTCAGCATAAATATCCTCTTTAAAGTCTAAAAAATAAAAATCTATTTCCTTTGCAAGATATACAAACTGAAAAAGAAGTAGGAAAAAAATTAAGTGAAAAAACATTTCGAAAGACAAAGAAAGAAGAATAGGATGGAATATAAGCAGTATAATATGAAAGAATTATAGAATATGTTTGATAAAGAACAAAATACAAACGAACTAAACAAGATCATGGGAGCAATGGTGGGAAAACAAGAAGTACTATCTAATGGTAATGAAGTGATAAATAATATCCAGTTAGAAGAAGAAATATATCATCAGATGCACCTAATTAAACTAGAGGATCTTAATGTTTTTCCTTTAGAACAAGTAAGGAGAAACTGAATAAAACGTACGAAAAATTTCATAGCTGACACTTAAATAAGTGAGATTGGAGAAGAACTCAACATCGATGAAATCAAATCCAATTTAGTTAATAATGGTTATTCTGAAGCCCGAAAATTTGGTGAATCGTCTAGAACAAATACTTCTTTTACGAGACCTAAGTATGTTCCAATAGGAAGTATAAATAACTTTTCCTTTGGGTTCATCCCAAAGAAAACGACATCCTTTGAAGAGATTGACCTTATTCCAATTAACCACATAGATTATATCCTAAACATATATGGAGCTCGTAATAGAAAAGAATTATTTGAACATTGAAATAGAGGCATGAATAGTATCCTAAACTTGAATAGCACATGGAGTTTAAAATTTCCTAAATTATATCCAATATAATTTTTCTGGCACTATAGCTAGCTAGTACGACTCATTAAATGAGAAAGGTAAAAATATGTTAAGAATGATGAAAATACCAGCTGATATGTTCAAAAAATTATATAAGGAAATCGAAATTGAATTTATCGAAGCTAAACTTGATTCCAAAGAAACATCTAGAGAGTGGTGAACAAAGATTAATAACATAGAGTTTTGGGGCATAAGATATTTGGAAAAGTATATTGCTAAATTTAGCCAATATTATTGCAAATTCAGGCATAATGAAATCAATCTTGGTATATTTTATGACAAATTATCTTATCCGATCAATTCCATAATCAATGAAAAATATATTGCATGGCTTGAAAAAGCGAATGTCATTGACATTTTGGGAATGAAAATCTTTTATTTAAAAAAATAGGTTAATGATCAATGCCTTGATCTATAAAAAAAATTAAGAAACAACTTCTAGCATGTGGGAATAATCCTCATCAAAGGAGAAATGAACCTGAGAAGAGAAGGAAAAAACAACTTTATAAGAAACAGAGCTTTAAAAAGCAAAGGGGAGAAAAATACACAAGAGAATATTATAACAAGCCAAGTCCCTAAAAGGTGTAGACTTTTTATTAAAGCAGCTTACTGTCTTGCACCGAAAAACAACAGTAAGTGTTGAGCATGTAGAGAAGTAAGACATTATGTAAATGAACGCAAAGCTAAGAAGAATAACAAACTTATTGAAACATTGGCTAGTTCAGACTATTTTAAGCTTAGCAAAAACAAAGCGATAGACCGTGCCTAGAAAAACAAAGGAATTGTTGATAAGGTAGTGGAAGATGAATACGAACAAAGTGATGATGAAGAAACTAGTAATATGATTAAAAGTAGCTCAATTACTCTTGGTGACCTTCAAGGAGAAGAATTTATACTAGATCATGAGAATGAAGATATCAAAGGAGATTGAATCCTTCTAATTTAGAAATGACATGATTTATAAAAAAAAATCCATCTTTCATTTGAAGAGTAAGTATGCAAAATAATGGAACCAGATTTCGAGATAAAAGATTCTAAATTCATTGTAGGTGAAGTAAATCTTATCAATTGGGGAAAATATCCGTAAGTATAATAGGGACACAAACTATGGGTGCCTCCAGGTTAGAAGTGTCCAAGTTCAAATGACACCATTACAATATTATGACAAAGATATCAATCTTTATGCTTTCCTTTGGGATATTAGTCATACTAAATTCAGTAATCAAATTATAACAGGGATCAAGACCAATTTGTGTAATGGTTCAGTAAAATTCAATTGCCGATCTGAATATTATGTGTGTTCAAAAGATGAATTTGGTAAGAATTTCCTATCCCTTAAGATAAAAATAGTCAGGATAGATATACAGAGAGGAGGTTACGTAGTAAGGATATTTTGAAAAATAATATACAAATTAGATAATACTATAGATCCAAAGACTATGGTAACAATGATGGAAGCAGAACAATTTGAAAGTCTTATGCCAATACAAAAAATTAAAAGGATAAAGTCTAATCCACAAGAGATAAAAATTAATAATCTCACAAAAATCAATAAGAAAAATGTAATAAAAATTGATGAAAATAAAAAAATTACCATTAAGAGCTTGTTCTTTTCGTAAAATATGGGTTGGTAAATGGGTGAAATTGGTTGGGCTTGATACAAGTGGGTTGAAGTAGGTCGAAGTGGGTATTTTTTTTTTTTTGTTGAAGCAGGTTGAAGTGGATCGAAGTTAATTGAAGTAGGTTGAAGTAGTTTTTTCTCTTTTTTTTGTGTATGATGGGTAGAAGTTCGTTAAAATAGTGAAAAGTAGGTTGAAATTGGTTGAAGTGTGTTGAAGTTGGTTGAAGTAGGTATTTTTTTAATTGAATTTTGAGAAATGGATTGAAGTTGGTTGAGGTTGGTAAATTAGGATTTACCAACAAAAAGAACAAGGCCTAAACCCCAATTGTTAAGGAGCATGAGTGCAAGAGCAGAATGGGGAGAAGGACCTTCAATAACTAAACAAGAAGTTAAAGAAGATGATATAATCAATATGACTAGTGAAATAAGTAGAATGGGTTTTAACCCGCAAAATATAGTATAGATTAAAGTATGAGTTTAGATAGAAAAATCATCAGGTACAAAACAAGGATCGAATTTTTGAGAGTGAATAAGTCAAAAATTTGACTATGGATATATGTTATGAAACTAGCAATACTAATCCTAATAACATTTATATCCCAATAAATTTATGTTTAGAGGAATACAATAGATATGAAGTAGCTACTTACATCAATAGTGATTATTTCGTTTGTTTTGGAAAAAAAAGATTTCTATTTTAAGAATTTGATTGGAAAAGAGCCAAGAATACTTTACAAGTAAGAATAACTAATAATATCATAATGAGCCACCATAAAGCCATAGAAAGGTTATTCGTAGAAATAGAAGAAGTACAATGCATTATATCAATTCTATTGGCTACTGATAAACTCTCTCATGATATGATGATTAGAAATAATTTTCAAAGGCTATATTGTCCATGCACACAGACCATAAACTAAATCATATCCACAATAAATGGTTGATAAATTAAATAAAGCGTATACCCATAAGAAGATTGAGTTTACTCGCAGTCAGTGGGTGAGAAGGTAATCCCCACTCAACAAGAAGTAGTGCTAACAATCTCACTATTTGAGTTATCTATTAAAGAGTAGATTGTTGAACAACAACAACAAGAATTATGCAAAGAACTGTCCTATGACAATCCTCTTAAATTTTGTAAAAAAGGTAAGACATTTGCAAATATACTTTGTTAAATCCCAAGATGATTATCTGAGTTAAACAAATAGTGTATACGCACTAGAACATCCAAGAATTTGATAAGTAAATCAAAAAAAATTTGGCTAATAATAGTGAAAGTTCTCATACTAGTCATGCTTTTTTGGCAAGAAATCATACTGAACAAAAAAGAGGAATAGCTAGAATGGTAATCAATGATAAAAAACTTAATCATAGGATTGTCTTTGATGACTATTATATTCCTAACAAGATAGTTCTTTTCAATAGAATTCAAGGAGCCTCTTGGTTCTCGAAAACGGATTAGAAAAGCAGATATTAGCAGATAAAAATGGATAAAGAAAACATTCAATTGACCGCATTTAGTTCCCTCAAGGCCACTATGAGTGATAGTAATGTCATTTGGTCTTAAAAATGTGCCTCAAATATTCCAAAGAAGAATAGATAACATCTTCAAAGATCTTAATCATTGTTGTCTAATTTGCATCACAATATTCTTGTGTTTTCAAGATCATGGAACAACATAAAGATGATGATGTAACTATCACTCAAAGATGCATTGATCACAATATTATCCCTTATAAGAACAAGTGCATTTGTGCTAAACATGAAATTGATTTTTTAGGTTTAGAAGTAAAAGTAGGACAAATCATTCTGCAAAAGCGTATTTTAGAAAAAATATATATAAAATTCCCTTGCAAAGATTGAGGATAGGAAGAAATTAGAAAGATTTCTTGGATGTCTTACTTGTGTTTTAAATTTTATTAGAAATTTAGCTTAATTAAGAAAACTATTACAACAGAACCTCAAGAAAGATGTAAGTTGAACATAGACACCTAGTGATTCAAAGATTGTTTAAAACTTTTAAAAGTTCTTGACCTTTTTTATCCCCTAAACCTTTTCTCATTTGAACTAATTGCAAAGGAGTACTTGATTTTGTAAAAAGGAATCTATCAGATATGCAAGCACGATTGATTGAACGATAAGAAATACTATTGCATTTCGGAAACACCACTTTCATTTATCATAGTGATTTCAACAAATATTGAAGGTAGAATGAGAAGTTGTCCTTGATTATCTTTTTAATATTAGAGTCGGAAATTTTCTTTCAGAAAAAGGAAAGAGATATCTACATGACTTATATAAGAAATGAGATACATAGCATTTTGAACTTGATGAAGGTTTTGATGATTATCTGCATAATGATGAATTTGAAGACACTATTGGAGATGAAGGCATGTAGAATCTTAATATACATGACTAGTCTTGTTAGCATTAAATGCTCTGAAAAGTTGTTGCACTATTATGAGTTATCCTGTCAAGTGTTAAGTCAGTAAAATAATGCGATCTACTTTATCCACGTGAAAGCATTTTGTAGCATTATATGTATTGTAACTATTCGAGCATCCTATGTAGTCTATCTTCTCTATTAAATGAGAAGTTGAGTGCGATGAAGGGCATGGTCATTTGAGTATACTTGAGTAAAAGAGAAGTTGAGTATCTCTATTTCTCTATAAATAAGCATCTCTGATGATTTTAATTGTTTAATTCCCTATTCAAATCTTTCCATTATAATATTTCCAGTTTCAAGCTTTCAATAAAAGAAGTTTTGTAGTAGAGAACATTATTCAGTACGTAGAACCGTATGTCTTAAATATTGTTATTTTTTTACTAGAGTTTCATTGTCCTTAAAAATATAAAAACTTCATTAGTGACTACAGTCCGATGTAGAAAACAAAATGGTTCTATGTCATGCCTGATCTAAGGAAGGTGTGGTTGAGATTATCAATATCTATAAACTGGAAGTTAAAGGAATGTCAGGGTCCAACACTGACTAAGTTTAGGTAAAAGTCAAAATTCTCTAATTAAACGTTATTATGTTACTAAGCATGGTAGGCTTATAATCATAGAAAATGTAATATTTGTGATAAAAGTAGTAGATTGTGATAACTAGTACTAGTGAACTCGTTATAAAAAAGGTATAGTCAATTAAAGCTAGCATATTTCCTGAAAAAAATCCTAAAATAGTTTATTTGCATATTCTACCCAAATTTGGGATCCACAATTTTCAAAAAGTTTTGGGTCGAAAGTACAAAAATAAAAAGTTTATGATGTGGAATCAGTTCATGTCTTGATTAATGGTTTTGATAATTTTTGTCAAGTGACTGGTCTTGTTGAAAATAAAACAAAGTCACATACGTATCTAAATGGTGTTGAGGCCAACGTGAAGCACAAAAACTTAGTTAAGGCTGGAATCAATTGAGGTCCTCTTCTTGTAAAATACCTAATCATGCCTTTATTCCTTATAAGTTGGAGTGTACCTGAAAGCCAAAAGATAGTTGAGACGGTCAAGGATAGGCTACTCGCTCTAGCAACCAGACATTTTTCATAAGCAGCTTACGTGATAATTATTAAAATCCTACTATTGTCTGTGATATCTTACTGGTAATCTATCTTTATGCTCCCACGAACAGTCCTTAAGTAGATTGAACAGGTATGTTGGAAATTTTTATGGTGTGATGGCACAAAAAGTTCTTCTCCCTTGGTGCCAGGCATAACATTGTGTGTAAACCTAAGAAGAAAGGAGGGTTAAATGTAAGATGCTGCAGAGCTAGAACATACCATCTATTGACAAAATGATCCGCCAGTGTCAACAAAAGTAGGTATCATGTCGGTTAAGCGGATAAAAAAGGTTTATTTCAAAGGGACTAACTTTTGGAAATATTACGGTAACCTCTCCCTCATTAGAGGAATATCACATTGCAAGGGCTCCTCAAAGAAGCCCTTAAGGCTGAAAGAGTGAATAAAATGGTCCAACTAAGTCCTTCCAACAAAAACTTAATTTAGGGTATAATTCTTTTCAAACGGAAACTACAGCAGGAGTTCTATCTGTGACTGTAAATAGCACTAACCAGGGGTAACCAGAACCTTTCTGGGATTAAAGCCTGAGACATTAAATTATAGTCCCAGCAAAATAAAAGCATCACACTGGGTGATGCACTTGGGTTTAGCTAATTGGAACTTACTAATTTCATGTCTATTTGAAAATCTTAAAACTGAAATGTATGCAAAATTTAACTGAGTGGCATTGTTAGAACCGATCGACATGCTTACAGTTTCATACAACATAATTATTTATATACAAGATAACAATAACACAAGTTGTCGCAACATGACCCCTTTCTGTCCCACAACTAGTTACAGGTGCACATCCAAAGCAAGAAACTATCCTGGTACCTTGGCTCAGTCAAAACCCGAGAAAACGGGAAAAAAGAGAGGGGATGAGCTACCATCAATGGGTAATGTGCATCCCTAAATGGAAAACGTTGCATGCAATACAAAAGTAGTAGCCGTATAGAACTTTAATTAATAATAGCTTATCAGGCCTAAGTCGAACAACCAATGCCTAACTTGTTCACTAGCAGCAATCAAGGAAGGAAACGAAGTGAATTATTCTAACTTAATGCAACATCTCGTCTGCTGAGGTTCACCTAGGGTACTTAGATTCATATTCCTTAGTCTGATTTTGGTGGTTAATAGCAAGTGGCCTCAAAACATTAGGTTGAAATATATTTGAAACAAACTGTGAAATAGCTCCAATCCAAAAACCTCATTGCAAGTTACCTCGAGCAATAGTATTGTTTCTAACTTAGTTTAAAAACTTTTTAGGAAATTATCACACTTAACAAGTATTAGGTTGAAATAACATAGAAATAGTCATTTTTTGACTTATGCCATGTTTTTGAAAAGCCACTTTTAATGGCATCAGATTCAATAGTTGGCACTCTCTTTAAGTAGATGTTACAACCCATGATTTTTTGTATCCCGGCAGCCTCTCATAGTCAACGGACTCCTACCCTTGCTAGGGTAGTGGCAACTGAGATTCACACTCTATTTAAGAATTCTAAATACTACTGCTGAGATCGAGTCCTTTCTTAGCACTAGCTCCTTGCTTAAAACGTCCTAAAGTGCAAATTTTTTTTCAAGAACATAAGAGCAGACTATGCTTTGTCAAAATGAATTTCAGTGGCAACAAGCACTTATTACAAGAAAAAGTAATAACAATTTTAACCTAAGGAATGAACCCACATCATGATTTTCCTAAACTTGAAATTATTGTGGACGTGTTATAAGTAGATTTAACATTCCCCAAAGACTTGTTTGATTCAGTTCCATAAGCCCGTCACTAAAGCTTGGTTAATTAAAATGACCCCAAAACATGCTCAGTCAGAGTTAAGCATTTGGACTCATTTTTAATATTTAGTCATAGGTTAAAACTGGGAGTTTGTTGTTTTGTTGTTGTAGTCATAGGTTAAAACTGCTTTCCAAACTTGGTTCAACTTGATTCAATAAAGCAAGATAACACATTTACCATATGAACACTTTTACACTTGGTTTCAACACACTCAAATACAGCTCATAATTTTATTCAAAAGGGATTTGAACCAAGCCACTTCAAGAGGTAACCGAGTCAAATTAATTTTAAAAATCTGGCTTGGTCACCTTAATTACCATATTTAAGCAGTCTAAAATCCATGGTTCATATAAGTCCATTTCATTTTGGTTTAAAACAAACATGATCGTTTTCCAGTTTCAATTAACTAGCTCAACACGAACATGCCATTTAGCACATAAACCAAAGCAAAAGGGGGCAGAGTTGAATCGGGGTCGAGCGACAGCCCGATTCACAACCTCAGTCCAGAGCTGGATCGGACTGTCGAACCAACAGCAGCACTTCCCGCTTTCCAACCCGATCACCATTAAAGCACACAGAACATGTTTACCCCACCAAACTCTAGGGGTGTTATTCTAATTACTCGACAAGGTCGTTTTCATGGTTCCCCAACTATACAAATCAGACTGAACGTACAAAAATTCAAAGAAAAACATCAAAAATCAATAAACAACAGCTCACAATTTCAAATTCCACCGTCGCCCTAGTTAAGACCGCTGACAAAATAAAAACTGAAAAGATTTTTGTCAATGTGAAACACGCAAATAACATTTCGTCTTGAATCATTTCACTTCCTCAGTAATTCCATTCTAACACTTCTTCCTCAATTAATTTTTTGAACTACACACGTCAAAATTTTTGCCATACTCAACCAACCTCCACGGCTAGGTACAAAATAATATCAAATTAGTGCTAAGTTGAGGATGAGTATTACTTACTTTAATTCCAAGCTAGGGATAGGTGTCAGTTCCTAGCCTCTTTTGTTCCTCACTATAGGCTGCTGTACCCGGTTCTACTTCGATTCTTTTTCATGCGCCCTGCTGCTGCAGCTTTGGTCCTTCTTCCCTGTTCTCTCCTTAGTAATGAATTATTAATAATAAAAAATATCAATATTAATAATAATAATAATTGACAACAATAATTCTCATTAATATTAATAATACTCATAATAATTTTTAATAATAATAATTATTATTATTGTTAATATTAATATTAATATAAATACTAACAATTATTATTGATTATTCATATTAATAGCAATTATTATTGTTATAGTTATAATTGTTATGATTGTTATTACAATTCTTGTTAATGAATATTGGTAATAATTACAACAATCATTATTAGTAATCTCAATAATAATTAATATTAGTAATTTTAATAACAATAACAATTATTAATAAGAATATTAATAATAATAAAAATTACTAATTACTAATATTAATAATAATTAGTAATAATAAATGTAATAAATAATAATATTAAGAAGAATAAAAAAAATTCTCATTACTATTAATAATAAAAAAAAGTAACATTAACAATTATTATTCAAAAATTAATCCACTAATAGTAATAATTAATAATAATAAAAATTATTGTTATTATTAAAATTTAATTATTATTAATATTATTATCATTTAATAAGAACTAATAATAATTGATAATTAATAATCAATATTTATTATTATAATAATTATTAGCATTAATTAATTGTAAAACTAATAATTAATTATTATTAATAATTACCAGTATTAATAGTAATAATAATTAAGAATAATAATTACAACAAAAATTCTAATTAATAATAATAATAATAATAATAATAATAATAATAATAATAATAATA
>JACYFF010002017.1:19883404-19915335 GCA_017589665.1 Selenicereus undatus
TAATAATAATAATAATAATAATAATAATAATAATAATAATAATAATAATGATAACTTTTAATATCAATAATAAGGATTAAAATTAAAATTAAAAATAATAATAGTAGTAATAATAATTATTAATTATTATTAATGAATCTTTGTAATAATTAAAATAATAATAATTATTAATAATAATATTTGTTATTGTTATTTCTGTCAATAATAATAATTATTAATGTCAATATAAATAATAATAAAAATTACTAATTACTCATATTGCTAATAATTAATAATTATAAAAATACCAATCAATAATATTGAGATTAACAATAATAAATTTTATTATTAACTAATAATAATTATTTATGTTGATAATTATTATTTAATAATTAAGTAATGCATTAATTAATAAAAATTTCTATTACTTTAATATTAAAAATAATTACTATTGACATTACTATTAATTAATATTAAATAATAATTTATAATTTATAATTTATAATGATTATTAGAATATTTGTTATTGTCAATTAATAAATAAAAACAGTAATAAATCATAAAAAGTTTAATATTAGTAATAATTAACCATAATAATTACAAAAACAATTCTTATTCATATTAGTAATAATAATCATAATCATTATTAATATTAATAATAAAATAATTTAATAATTAATAATATTAATTTTAATATTTATTAATGAAAATAATAATTCATAATATTAAGTATTACTATTTTTAGTATTAATATTATTAGTAGTAATAATTAATAATTTTAATTTCTAATATTAATAGCTATTATTTTCATAATATTAAATTAATTAATATTTAATAATAATAATAATTAATTCTTATTATTACTAATATTAAAAGTAGTTAATATTAATATTATTATTAGTTAATAGTATTTAATAATAATAATTAAAACTTTAAAACAAGTGTTAATTAATATTAAAAATAATAATTAATCTTAATAATAATAATTACTAATATTAATGATAGTGGTTAAAAATAGTAATTTAAATGATAATAATTATTAATATTAATATTAAAAATCATAATAAAAGTGGGTGGGAGTGGTTAGGAGTGGGAATGAGTGAGAAGTAGTAGTATTTATTAATAATTATTAATATTAATATTAAAAATCATAATAAAAGTGGGTGGGAGTGGTTAGGAGTGGGAATGAGTGAGAAGTAGTAGTATTTATTTTAAGGAGTGGGAAAGAGTGGAAAAGAGTGGGAAGGAGTCGAAAGGAGGGAGAAGGACTGGGAAGGAGTGGGAAGGCTTGCGAAGGGAGCATTTAGCCACGAAAAGAATAGGGCCTTAGACATATTAGGTTTGGTTCACAGTGACTAGCTAATTATAGTATTTAGACAAACATCAATTAATAAAGCTAATTTACCCTTCAACTAATTTCACATGATCACACAATAATTGAAGAAAACTCTAAAAATTAACTCACTTAAATTAACGCTTTTGGTTATATACAAATTTTAATATAATAAATATAATAAAGCTATTAGCTTTAATAATTAGCTCTAACTAAAATTTCTCGATTATTATACTCTCTCGCCCTTAAAAGAATTTCTTCCCAAAATTCACTATTCTAATGAAAATAAAGCTGCATATTTCTCTTGCATTTCCTACTTAGGTTCCCAAGTTGCTTCCGCTATTTTATGGTACTTCTAGATTGAGCACTTTAACATATAGATTGTCTTAACTTATTTTCTCCCTTCTCCAACATATATATGGGTATCTTTCTCAAACGTAAGATTTTCATTGATTTGTAGTGGTTCATGTCGAATAACATGATATAGGTCTGACACATATTTACAGAGATTAGCCATGTGAGATACGTCATGTATGCCCTTCATAGACGGTGGCAAGGTTAGCTGATATTCGATTGGTCAAACTCTCTATGAAATCTTGAATGGTCTGTTGAATGGTCTGTTGAATGTCAGGCTCAACTTCCCTCTCTAGCTAAATCTCATACTTCTCTTAAGTGAAAAAACTTTAAAAAATACATGATCACCAACCTTGAACTCTAAAGCCTCCTCATGGAAACTACATAGCATTTCTATCTATTCTGAGTGGCTTAGAGCTTCTGCAAATGGTTTGGACAATCTCTATAGTTTGCTCAATTAGCTCTACTTTTGATGGCTCTCTTTCTTCTACTTTATTCCAAACAATGCTTGTATGATAGTTGTTGTTGTAAGCAAACTCAACATGAGGCAAATGGTGGTTTCTCCTTCTTGTATAATCGAAAGCAGACACCCTCAGCATGTCCCCTAAGGTTTGAATGGTTTTCTCTAATTGACCATCTAACTAGGGGTGAAAAGCTATACTCAAGTATAATTTGGGGGTGAAAAGTTTTACTTAGGTGTAATTTAATACCTATTATTGCCTAAACCCATGTCAGAATTTAAAAGTGAACTTAGTATCGTGATCTAACGCTAAGATGAGGGGTAACCCATAATGTCTTACTATCAACAACCACCCAAATTCTGTCATGATGTTTAGTATCTTTAGTAGTCTAGTACTGCAATTCATCATGATGTGCTCCCATTTCCGCACTGGAATTAGACAAGGTTATAGTAACCCTTCAGGTTTTTTATGCTTAATTTTTATGCTTTGGTAGGTACGATAGTGAGCAACATAATTTAGCAATGTCCCTCTTCATTCCCACCCACCAAAAATGGGTCTTAAGACCATTAGACATTTTTATGCTCCCCGGGTGACTTGTAAGTGTTGAGTTAGGTGTCTTCTTAAGTAGTTCCATTTTTATTTCTAGTATGTTAGGCATGCATAACCTGCCCTTGTACCAAACCATGTCTTATTGAATTTGGAACTCCTTGATTCTAGCTTTTTCCAGTCCATCCCTAATTTTCATAAGTTTCGGGTATTATTTCCGCTACTATTTAATCTGCTTTACCAGAGGGGACATAACTGGGAGCACTGCTGGGTAATCTAGTCTCCTGGTAGAACTACCTCGATTTGGAGCATGTCTAGTTCCCATAAAAGTCCGTTCGCTTGAATGAGCAAGCAAGTCACTGAACCGGTGGATTTTCTACTAAGCACATTTGACACCACATTGGCGTTACCAAGTGGTACTTGACCTCCATGTAATAGTCTTCCAAGTGCTCTAACCACCATTTTGTCTCATATTCAACTCCTTGTAAGTAAAAATGTATTTCAAACTTTTGTGATTGATGTAAATCTCACATGTCACCCCTATAGAGACAGTGTCTCAAAATTTCAAAGTAAACACTACCACCACTAATTCGAAGTCATGCATAAGGTAATTCTCTTCATAGGACTTCAGTTAAATGAAGTGTAAGCAATGACTTGGACCTTCTACATTATGACATGACCTAAGCCTTTCTTGGATGCATCCCTATAAATTATAAAACTTCGTTTCCCTTAAGTATCACTAAGATTGGAACTGATACTAATCGTTCCCTTTGTTCTTGAAGCTATCCTCACATTCTTCACTACAGTTGAGTTTATTACTCTTATAAAGTACCTTGGTAATGGGTAGGGCTAGTTTAGAAAATCCATCTACAAATATCCTGTAATGACCAACCATATTTCAGGTAGCTTTGTACTTCAATCACGTTAGTGGGTCTAGGCTAGTTTACAATGGCTTTTTCCTTAGCATGAGCTATTGATATCCCTTCTTTCGACAATATATGACCCAAAAAATGAACCTTCTCCAACTAGAATTCAGACTTCTTGAGTTTAGCACATAGCTTGTGTTCTTTTAAGGTTTTGAACACTAAACACAAGTGCTCAACATACTCTTCTCTAGTTTGGAGTATCTCACGATATCATCAAGGAACACCACTACAAATTTATCAAGAAAGGGCTTGAATATTGTATTCATTATGTCCATAAAGAAAACTGGGGCTTTTGTTAGCCTAAATGGCAATATTTAAAACTTGTAGTGCCCATGACAAGTTCGAAAAGCTATTTTTGGAGCGTCCTTTTTTTTTATCTCCAATCCGTGGTAACCTAATCTTAAAACGATCTTGGAGAACATGATGGAGCCTACAAATCGATGAAATGAGTCATCAATTTTAGGGAGGGCATACCTATTCGTAATGTTTACCTTATGTTGCTCCTAATAGTTGACACACAATCTTAGACTCCTATCTTTGTTCTTTATGTGGAGCCCTAGGTTGGAATAGCCCTTTGTGTAGCAACTCCTCTAGCTGAACCTTCACTTCAGCTAGTTTCGCAAGTGTCATATAGTAAAGAGCTTTGGATATTGGGGTGGTCCCTGGCACAACATCTACTGTGAATTCAATCTCTCAACCAGGTTGCAATCCCTTAGCCAGTATACAATCCTTGCACCTCTTGGAATAATCTTGGGAATTCTCTTGCTATCAAAATCTCACTTAGGTCTTGGTCCTTTGGTTCAGCCATCTTAACTACACATAGATGGCATTTGACACCCCTTTTTCATCATTTTAAATGCTCACATGGCTAATATGGTTGGGATTGTCTTTCGAAAAGTGCTCCCTTTAAACTAAAGCTTCTCCCTTGTAAGGGTTGAGAGGGCTGTCAACTTATTATTACAATATATGGTTACCTTATACTTAGCTAACCAATCCATTCCCAGATTGATATCACAACCCTAGCTTTCTGACTATACCAAATCCATAGGGAGGATTCTCCCACCCATGCCAATCGAATAGTTCTTAAATATAACATTGGTGTGAAAAACAAAGCCTACCAAGTTGGTTACACATTGCTATATATCCACTTCATCAGGCTTATTAGCAAATTCCATCGCAAATTTAGGGTTTGCAAAGGAATTAGTAGCATTGAATCAAATAAAACGAGAGCATAGAGATTGTTGACAAGCGCTTGATACCATATCATTAGGGTCATCCGTCTCCTCCCTTTCGATCTAAGCAGAAGACTCTACCCCTAGCCCGTGGCTTTTTATTGTTCTCGTTGCCTCCAGCTGGAACACGATCTTGTTGAGTTGCAGATTGGGGGCTTGATTCCTCATTTGAAGGCATTGTCCTAATCATTCCAAGTCGCCTTTAGGCATCAAGCAACCACATGACCGAATTCTCCACATCTATAGCACTGGCCTAGGGCCCACCAACGGGTGTTGTAGTGACAACATGTAATAGGTGTGCCTTTTGACGTGCTAGCTTTACAAATTTGTGAATTTATTTAAGTTATTATTTGGAAACTAAGGAAAGTGTAAGGATCGAGGAGTCTTAGCTTGTATCAATTTTCTGATTAATAGTTTGATTAGCTTTATTGGATAAATTTGCTTGCCAACCTATGTGATTTCCTTGAGTAATTAGGCTAATTAGTTGGATTAGTTTTGACTTCGGAGCTAGCTACTATCTAACTAGTTAAACCTACTACTCTTCTTTTATTAGTAAGTTAAAAAAAACAACAAAACTAGGGGGGTTGAATCACCCATCTTCTTTCACGCGAAAAGAAAAGAAGTAGGGGTTTTGCATCTTAACCGGGTCCTTACACTCAGCCACACACACTCACAAAGAGAGAGAGAGAGAGAGAGAGAGAGAGAGAGAGAGAGAGAGAGAGCGGTGAAGGACGAGCAACTAGCTCTATCGTGCCGACGAGGAGGCTGACCGCAACCACCATTCGCAGTTGGGCATGGATCCCGCGTGACAGTGGGACTGATAGAGAAGAGTAGCGGTAGCACCAACAAACGAAAAGGGAAGAAGTGTCAGGCAGAATCGTGGCAGAAGCGGGCGCAAAACGGGAGTGGTAACAGACAATAGGAAAAGTAGGACTGGATAGAAGCAATGGGAGGAAGATAATACTCGAACCTAGCCCTAAAATGTATAATCAACCCGAAATTAGGTCCATAAGATTGAGTTCAATATGGGTAATCTTTATTCCCAATTAATAGTAATTTTGAACCTGAAATTCTTTTTATTGATTGTGTATTGGTTTCATGGCATGTAGGTAGATTAGGGCTTGGAATATTATGGGTTGAATTTATGAATGATTTGTGGTAAAATATGAGGTTATTATGGTCACTATTGGACTTGGAAGGGTAATTTGAAGAATGGAAGAGGAGTGAGTCTGTGTTGATTGGTTCGAGTGAGAATTGAAATGAACTAAAGAACCATGAATAGTTCCTGAACCTAGAAAGGCTTGTAGTAAACTGGAGCCAAGACTGAGCTAGACCTGAATTAAATTGAACTTGGAATCAAGCTGAATCACCATTGATAGTCTTACCCTCTAGCTTTATGGTGAACTTGGTTGAGAATTTATGCAAACTATGGCGATTGAAAGATTTCAGTCCTATTTTGCTAAAACACAATCGAACATAAATGAACCTAAACATGAGAATTGAATTGAACCTGAACCAAAATGCATGAGAGCTTATTTGAACTAAAACTAAACCAAATTGAACCTGAGCTGAATCGAATTTAACATGAACTAGCCCTAAATAGAAATTTTGAGCTTGTGTACTTAGCATTTGAAATGAGTAGGTTATGATGAAGAGGGATTTTGTTTGTTTTTATAAAAGTCCTACCTCGGTCGAGTTTAAGTAAGTGATTCAAATGCTTTTCAATGTTGTGCATTGGTTGGACTAGATTGCTAACATGATACTCTGTTTCTTTAATCAATTTTAAAGTTGTCCCCTTAGTGCCTAAGCTTGCGAGCTTTATTCAATATAAGTGGATATGTATCAAACAAAAATATTTGAAATGGATTTTTAGTGTATAAGGTTTGAGCCAAGCTAAGAATGCTGGTTAATGAAATGTGCCTTGTTGCATTTAAAAAGGGGAAGTGAGTATAAAGTTTAAGGGTCGTCTATAATTAGCTTGAATAGAATTTCAGTAACATTTAACAAACCAACGATCGTGGATTTTCTTTAATTACTTGGTTCTTGCCAAATGAACCTATTTGCTAGAAAGTAACTGGGCTATTTGATCTATATGTGAAAACCATTCTTTCTTGTTAAGAGTGGATGAACTTAACTTCAAAAAGAGTCAGGTGATGCTGATTCTTAAAATTAAGTTTTGAAACCCTTTCCATTGAATAATTTTAAGAATTGGTTGTTACTATGAGCATTCGTAAGAGCCTTGCCAGTCAATAAGCTTTACAACAAAGTATGCTTATGTTGTTCTTGTAATTAAAGGTTGTAATTGTCAAGTTACTTTGAGAAATTCAATGCTAGATATGATGAATCGTGATTTCACTTGAGATGTTGGGCTAGGAGGATAGTGCTAACTACATAGACATGATTTTAGGAGCAGACCCAGCGTGCAGGAACCCTAATTCCTATGGAGTAGACCTAGAAGTGGGAATCTTAGTCGACCCTGATGAGGGTAAAAGTCCAGTGACCATGAGAGGCCGACGAATATCATGAGTCCTATAAGACTCACTTGAAGAGAGCACTAACATGTGAATCTGATGCCCGAAAAGTGATTTCTTACCTATTATGACATAAAAACTGCTCGTTCTAAGTTTTGCCATCGCAAAAGTTTTTCAAAGTGGAAGTACTCTTTGAAAGGTCTTTTATTAAATAAAAAATGGCCTTCTTTATGTGGAACAGGTTTTATAAAAGTCCAACTTGGTTTATATAAAGTTTTCACTCCTATTTGGTCATTATTTTCACCTTCATCTAAAAGAGCTCGCATCAGTTACTCGAATGAACCCCTTTAATGTTGAAGGTCTACTTAAGAGTCGAATGGGATACCTCATCCTGCTTTTGGGTAGTACTGAAGTTTAGCTTGTTGTTGTTTGATTGTGAAGGCTTAGTATGCTGTATTAAGTAAGAATTCAGTGTGATTACTACTTATTATATTGTATGTAATTGTTTTGGTTTTCTAGAATGCAGGTTATCCACTGAGCATGTGGTTGGCTCACCCCCTCTCATTTTCCCTTTTCTCCCATGTCTAACTATTCTTGGACGATAGGTAGAAATCTTCAATTCACATAAATTGAGTCAAGATCTTCCATTTGCCTTGTAAAAGGGGTCATATGTACGAATATGTTAAATCATGAGTTTTTATTATGATTGTTTTATAAGTATTAAGCATATGTAACTTAAATACCTTGGGTCATGTATTGCACACTATTTAGCAGTTGCTCTGACCAGTCATGTGGGCTAACCATCTTTGTAGTTAGTTGTTCTTAATTATTTAGAGTTGGGTTCTTCTTAGAATGGAAACTCCAATACTTTGGATGTATGTTCTGTTTAGTTGAATCTTTTATTTCTTTCTTTTGTTTAGCTTTATAATTTGTGTACTCCAAGCATGTGGCTTGTAGAGTTGTGGTCTCCGATGTGTAGCCATCGAGCTTGTTTGAACATGTCCTTCGTGTTTTCTTAATAACAGGAACTCAATGTAATGCTTTAAGCCTAGGTTGTTAGTCATATTTTAGGCGAAGCTTTGTCCGTTTTGTTCTAAAATTAAAGGATTCACTACCACTTCTAGACGTAGGGGTAGAGGTGTTATAGATGGTATCAGACCAGGGTCCTATAATCGCGGGTCGCAACCTAGGTCTTGTATTTCATATAGCCGTTTAGGTATTTCTTGAATGATAATATGGCATATCATGTGCCTTCGGGTGTAAATGTGCTTCTGATGTACTGGCTGATGTGATTGATTGATTGGTTTATGAATTAAGTAAACCAATTTATTGAAAAAGTAAGCTTTGTGTTAGAATATGAGCTTAAATGATTTGTGATCTTATGAGCAAGCTAAGCGTTAGCTCTATTGGTAACTATTTTTATGCATATATCTTTGACGACGTTGTTGAAGGTATGCTTGGTTTTGAACTCAAAAGGTTGGAAATGGTTAACTCAAAGCCTACTCTTTGCTCTTATGAGCGATTTGCTCCTTGGGCCCTATAATGGAGTGAGAAGATGTACTTAAATGGTTGTAGAGAGGAGGCTAGAAATAGTTAAGCTATTTTCTATTTTCGAAACCCAAAAACTTTGGAATGTTAGCCTTTCCTAATATTAAGTGAGGTTTTGCTTCCGCCATTGAAGACCTGCATTCATTCTATGGTAAAGCTTAGGTTTAGATTTATAACCATATGTTCCTATGCATCATTAGATGTTGTTTTGTGCATGCTGAGATGTGTATGTCACTAGATGCGTAATGATAAACTACTAGGAAAGTGACTAGAGATTGTTTTTTATGACCGAAAGTCCTCTTAGATTATACCTCCCATATGTGAATTATGAGTTGTTTAAAAAAATTAAGTGAGATTTTCATGATAGTGGTGGAGTCATGCTGACCGTTGCATTAGTGTTGTCCCCGTCGTTCCATCATGTGGTTGTTGCTGCCTGTACGATATTCCTGTTGTTCTATTTGTGGTCGATGTTGTTTATACGATATATTTCATGCTCTCTTTCATGTAACCACTATTGCTAACTAGTCAACCATATGCTATGCTATCCACCATCCAAGATGCTATCTTGTTGTGGGGCTTGGTAATATGTTGGTTAGATTGAGCCTTACTGCACTTAGAAGGAGAAAGTGAGGAAGAATATGGTAGACTTTGGAATCGTTACATCATGTGTGTCACCTCCTAGTGTAAAGGACCCATACATCATCAACGCTTCCTAAAGTATGTAGTGTCCAAAGGTTAGAGCTTCCGATAGCTCTATAAGTGTCTTATGACCACCTATGGGATAGAAGTGTCTTTTACACGTGTACGCACATTTATAAGGCCATCGATGCTAATATTCTTACTTGAAATCATTGCTAGTGGTGGAGGCCTACCTTTTCAGCGAGTTAAGTGTCTATATAACAAGTTGTCGAGTGAACCTTAGCTTTGGTATCCTTTGCCATTATCTAAGGGTCACACTTTAAACATGGAATTATTTTGCGTAGTGAATAAACTACGAGTTACTCCTTTATGGCATCTAGATTCATTATTGGTAACTAGCTTGTAGTCCTTCTAGAAAAGCTGGAAGGCTTACCTTTTGATCATAGATTGCCTCCCCAGTTAGTGTTGATGTATAGATGCCTAGGGGCCTTCCTATGTGATATTGTCGTGATTTTACATGCTCTAAAGTGTCTTATAGTATGACATGCAGCATAAAGCACAGGAGAGCTTATATGGCCACATAGATTTTGTTATGAGCGATCATTGATGTGTGCATCGATGACTTGTTGAGCGAATGAACTTTGTTGTTTTCCTTGCTTGGAATACGGTTGAGTTGATCAAATTAGTAGACTTATGTGGATCGATCATATGGTACTCATTAAGTCACTATTTGAGCTGCACACCTCCTATTCTCTCTTGTTGTAATTTTATTGGTCATTGCAATTATATCGAATAACATGATCTCATGGCCTTTGGAGCTTACACTCATGTGGATACCTTGGTGAATTCTATGTTTAATAGTATATATGTATGACATGCGAGTGTACTGACAAATATGATTAGATTCTTAATGTTGCAATTGATGGATGCGTATGTAGCACAATTATTGACATGGTATGGCACAAAGTGATTAGGTTATCGTGTATTATGTTACACCATAAATGTGGTATGAAATCCTTAGAGTTATACTTTTGCCAGCTGTTGTTGCATTCATCGGACCACATGCTTGGCATCTGATTGCTACTTTAGCTGCAAGTGAGTAACTTCGCTGGTAGCATTGATTGTGTACAACAGTATATTTTGGTTTACGTGTTTTATATTTTATGTGTTGTGGATACTCAAGTGATGTCAAAAAAGGTGTGCGTCCTTGGGTTCTTGAATGTTTTGTGCTCTTAAAGGTGTAATCGGTTAACTTTGAGAAGGACAATAGTTTAGGAGTTCAAAGTAACTACTCGACTGCTGAGTTGTATAATATGAATGTTGTCATGTCTAATCTTAGTGCTTTATATAAGATGACTGAGCAATCATGCATCATATACTTTCTGATTTCATTTTGTGTGGTCTAATTAGTTACAAACGATATGTGCTCCTGAAACGATAACCGAGCATCATATCTATAAATTTGTCATTTTATTTACCTGTGCTTATGGTTTACATATGCCTTGTATCATTTGAAGGCTATGGGCTAGAGCTTAAGTTTCATGCAAGGGAAGAATGGATCGGGACACAGTTAGCTACTATCTATAGTGTCACCAATAGTTATGACTGTGCTATTGCTCAGGCTGTTGTTGTGCAGTATTCTTGTTATTCTGGGAGCTGTTTTGCCCTGCTTGGTTCTATGTGCTACTTCCGTGTTTCCATGTATTGCCCCAACGAATTTTTTCATTTTATACACTTAATATTGATTGATGCTATGATTATTCTTGACGTTCAGAGTGCTAAGGTGCTATTGTATGTTATGTCATTATAGTCTAGGGTGTCCTTTAAGTGTTGTTCTCATTAGTATGATGCCATATGATATTATGAAATGCCTTATTATTCTGCTATGATTTGGAAACCCTTTTGGATGAACTAGATTCTAAAATGATTTGATTTCTTTGTACCTTAGAATGAAATTGATTCAGTTGTTTGTGTCATTGATTGTTATGGATACAAAATCCTCTAGAGGTCACCTCATATCGATGCATGAATGGATAGTCGTTATGCTAATTGTTTGGTTGTAAGATTGAAAATTGGTGTTGTTTTAAAATAAGTTTAATATGGTTATCCACGACAACTTGTTTCCCCCTCATATATACGATTTACTCTTGGCACTTTAAATAGAGAGACTAGACACTTAAAAGAGAGTTAACAAGGAGGTGGCTAGATACCATAAACTTCATTCTCTATTTTGAAATATTTATCTACTTCCACCATGGGACTCGAATTCTTTTGTTCACCTCTTGTGTTTTGTATAATATGTGCCATGGGTAAATTAACCTTAACTTTTACCATTACTTTAAGTAAGGAATTTTGAGGACGGAATTCATTAGGGGGCGGGGGGTGGGGTATGTAATAGTCATACCTTTTGTGCGCTAGTTTTAGAAATTTGTGAATTCATTTAAGTTATTATTTGGAAAATAAGCCAACTGTAAGGATCAAGGGGTCTTAGGTTGGATCAATTGTCGGATTGGTAGTTCAATTAATTTTATTGGGTTAATTTGCATGCTAACTTACATGATTTCCTTGAGTACTTAGGCTAATTAGTTAAATTGGTTTTGACTTTGGAGCTAGCTAGTACCCAACTAGTCAAACACACTCCTCTTCTTTTAGTAAGTTAAAAAAAACAACAAAACAAGGAGGGGGGGTGGGGTTGAATTCCCCCATCTTCTTTCACGCGAAAAGAAAAGAAGTAGGGGTTCTGCTTCTTAGTCGGGTCCTTCTACTCAACCACGAAGATATAGAGAGAGAGAGAGAGAGTAAAGTGGCACAATGATGATGAGGTCTATCACGCTAGTGAGGAGGCCAGCCATAAGCACCATTCACAGTAGGGGACGAATCCAACAACATGGTGGGATCGAGAGAAGAGTAGTAGTAGCACCAGCAACAGAAAAGGGAAGAAGGGTCGAGCATAACCGCGGTACAAACGGGTACAACACGAGAGTGATAACAGATGCTAGGGAGAGCATGACCAGGAAGAAGCAAAAGGTGGAAGATAATACCAGAAACAAGCCCTAAATCGTCCAATTAGTCCTAAATCGAGTGCATAAGATTGAATTCAAGGTGGGTAATCTTCATTCCCAATTAATAGTCGTTTCGAGCCTAAAATTTGTTTTATTGATTGTTTGTTGGTTCCATGGCATGTTGGTAGAGTAGGGTCTGGAATATGAAATTATGGGTTGAATTTATGAATGATTTGGGGTAAAATCTAGGGTTATTATTGTTGCTATTAAACTTAGAAGGGTAATTTGAAGAATAAAAGAGGAGTGAGTCTGTGTTGATTGGTTCAAGTGAGGAATTGCGATGAACTAGAAAACCACGAAAAGTTCTTGAACCTGGAAAGGCCTATAGTAAACTTGAGCCAAGACTAAGATAGACCTAAATTAAATTGAACTAGGAACCAGGCTGAATCATCATTAATTAGTCTTACCCACTCGTTTTTAGGTGAGCTTACCTGAGAATTTGTGCCAATTGCGGTGATTGAAAGGTTTCAATTTTATTGTGCTGAAACTAAAATAGTGCTTGAATTAGATTTCAGTTCTATTTTTCTAGAACAAAATCGAACAAAAGTGAACATGAACATGAGAATTGAACTGAGCCTGAACCAAACTGCACGAGAGCTGAATTGAAATGACATTGAACCAAACTGAATCTAATCTGAATCAAAATGAACATGAACTATAGCCCTAAATCGAAATGGATCTCATCTAGTTTGAATCTGAACTTGAACCTGAACTTGCAAGTTTCTTTTGTTTGAAGTTTTATGCAAGTGATTAGCATGCCATAGTGTATAGGAATACCATAAATTAGATTGTTTAATTTTGAGCTTACGTACTCAACATCTAGAATGAGTAGGTTTTGACAAAGTGGGAATTTGTTTGTTTTTATCAAAGTACTACCTTGCTCAAGTTTAAGTAAGTGATTTAAATGATTTTGATTAATGTGGATTGGTTAGATTAGTTGGGTAATTTCACACTCTGTTTCTTTAATCAATTTTAAATTTGTCCCCTCAGTATCTAAGCTTGCGAGCTTTACTCAACACAAGTGGATACATGTCAAATAGAAATATTTGAAATGGATTTTCAGTGTATAAGGTTTGGACCGAGATAAGATTGTTAGTTAATGAAATGTGCCCTGTTGTATTTAAAAAGGGGATGTGAGTTCAAAGTTTAAGGGTCGTATATAGTCACTTGAATTGAATTTTAGCAACATTTAACAAACTAACTACCGTGGATTTTTTAATTACGCGATTCTTACCAAACGAACCCACTTGCTAGAAATAGACTCGAAATGCAAGTTTTATAAAGGGATTATTTGATCTATGGGTCAAAACCTTTCTTTCTTTTTAAGAGTGAATGACCTTAACTTCAAAATGAGTCATGTAATGCCAATTGTTGAAATGATGTTCTAAAACCCTTTCCGTTGAATAGTTTTAAGAATTGGTTGTTAGTATGAGCATTCACAAGTGTCTGTACAATGATAGTGCTAGAAAATATGCTTTACAACCAAGTATGCTTGTGTTAATCTTGTAAATAATGCTTGCCATCGTCAAGTTACTTTGAGAAATTCAATGCTATACGTGCTGAAAATGAGATTTCACGTGAGATATTATGCTAAGAGGATATTGTTATTTGTATGGACATGGTTTAGGGAGTAGACTTGGTATGCGGGAACCCTAATTCCTAGGGAGTAGACTCAAAAGTGGGAACCCTAGTAGACCTTGACGAGGGTAAAAGTCCAGTGACCGTGAGGGGCCCAGGGATACCATGAGTCGTGAGTTATGAGACTAACTTGAATAGAGCACTAAGATGTGAATCTGATGATTAGAAAGCGATGTCTTTCCTTTTATGAGCTAGAAACTACTCGTTCTGAGTTATGCCAACGCAGAAGTTTTGAAAAGTGGAAGGACTTTTTGAAAGGCCTTTTATTTAACCAGAAATGGTCTTCTTTATGCGAAATGAGTTTTATAAGAGTTCAACTTAGTACATATAAAAGTTTTCACTCCTTTTTGGTAGTTATATTCACCTTCATATAGAAGAGCTCACGTCAGTCACCCGAATGAGTCCCTTTAATGTTAAATGTCCACTTAAGAGTCAAGTGGGCTACCTCCTCTTGCTCTCGGGTCGTACTAAAGGTTAGCTAGTTATAATTTTATCGTGAATGCTTAGTATGCTATATTAATTAAGAATTCGGCGTGATTGCTACTTATTGTATTGTATACAACTCTTTTGGCTTTTTGGGATGCAGGTTATCAATGGAGCATGTGGTTAGCTCAGCCCCTCTCATTTTACCTTTTTTGTAGGTCTAATTATTCTTGAAATACAGGTAGAAGTCCTTAGCTAACATAAATCGAGTCGGGATCTTTCATTTGCCTTGTAAAAGGAGTTATATGTACGAATATGTTATATCATGAGTTTGTATTGTGATTGTTTCATAAGTACCTGAGCGTATGTAATTTAAATACATTGGGTCATGTATTGTACACTGTCTAGTGGTTGCTCTAAATGGTCATGTGGGGCAACCATCTAGGTAGTTAGTCGTTCCTGTTTGGTTAGAGTTAAGTTGTTCTCGGGATGTAAACCTGTGTGTTATGGATGTGTGATTTGTTAAGCTTGTTTGGACATGTCCTTTGTGTTTTCTTAATGATAGCAACTCAATGTAAGGTGTTGAGCCTAGGTTATTAGTCAATTTGTAGGCGGACCTTTGTTTGTTTCGTTCTAAAATTGAAGGATTGACTATTAATTCTAGCCTTAGGGGTAGGGTTATTACAGATCATCTACACTTATTGTATATCTTTCTCTTCTACCATTGAAAGGCATTGCTTACCTTTGTTTTGCCCCATCTTTTGTTTAAACCTCTTAATGTTTTTTCCCCATGAGAATTGGAGCTACTAGAGCCAAACTTTGTTTTTGCCTAGCCATTTATTTCTCTTTAGCCTCATCTTCCTTCATCACTCAGGCTATTTCCATAGTTGTTTGCTACATTGCTTAAAAGTTAGTGCATGCATTCCTATCTACCATCTGTTTGATGTTCCCCTTCGATGCCAATTCGAAATGAATCATCTTCATCTCTTCGTTGGCCACCTCAGCTAGAGTAAATCATCTAAGCTCGTTGAACTTTGCTACATAGTCCATCACACTCATATGCTTCCCCAACTTAAGGAAGAGAAATTCTTGTTCTTTGGAACTCTTTACATCCCTAAGATTATATTTAACGTCCATGAGGTCTTAAGCTATTCCCATCTCAGTTGTAGTTCACCTCCATGAGGTTTGATTGTCCCTTTCCAATATTCTACTTCATGCCCATATCTTTCTCTTTAGCCTCACTTTCCTCCATCACTCGAGCAATTTTCATAGCTCTTTGGTACATTTCTTAAAAGTTAGCATAGGCTTTGCCAGCTACCATCAATTTGATATCCCCTTTTAGTCCCAATTTGAAATGAACGATCCTTATCTCTTCATTGGCCACCTGAGATTGGCCGAACCGGTTAAGCTCGTTAAATTTTGATGCATAGTCTATCACACTCATATGGTTCCCCAGCTTAAGGCAGAGAAATTCTTGTTCTTTGGCTCTCTTTACATGCTTAGGATTTTATTTAATGTTTGTTAAAGTTTTAAGCTGCTCCCATGTTAGTGGTGGTTCGCTTGCTTGATGTTTAACTCTTCCCTATCAATATTTTGCCTCATGCTCAAACTAGTAGGTAGCTAGACATGCCTTAAACCTTTTAGGGAATTCCATTATTTCAACGTGTTTTCCATTTTCCTTAGCCATTCTTCATAGACTTATGGGTCTAACCCTCCTTAGAACTTAGGCGGCTTTAGATCATTAAACTTGCTTATCATATCCATGCTGTTAGTTGAAAGGGCTACTCTGGACGTGGTCGAATTTGTCCATAACATGCATATAAAGGTGTCACTTAATTCTAGTCCATGGTTAAAAGTTAACATAACGCAATGTCACCATTCATAGAACAGAGTAATAGTAACTTCTAAGTAATTCTACCACTCACATAACAATATAACCAAAGTGTAGCATAGGTTTTATAGAACTTCCATACACACTATACACTATTTACTTAGAAGCATGCATATAATTTTAAACATATGCTATACCACTAGGTCGCTTAACTACATTGAATTTATTTATACAAAGCTTTGTGGCTCCAAGTCACAAGAGCAGGCCACCTACTGTTCTAGTTCTTAATAGAAATCAAAAGATAGAAGTGGTTTATATAAACATTAAAACATAGTGAACCAGGGTCCACATCTTCCTTTTTCTACATTTAGGTTGGGTGGGTCTAGTCTTCATCTGAGGAACTTCCTTTAATAGATCCACACCCTCATTGGGATCGACAGGGATTTTTACCATGGAATCATTTGAGTCTTTGCAATCTACTACCTAGACAGGAGTCATTAACTCTACTAACAGTGTAGTTAAAGTGTGCTTTATGTTACACTTCCCGTTCAATACTTTCATGATCTTGAGAATGGTCACCTCCCAGACTCGGAGGTTAACTACCCTGTACACATGAACACAATCCATTTATATGGTGGTCACTTGTCTATATCACTCTGATTGGACCAATTAACTAAACATGATGAGCATTAGGTGGCGCTTGTGGGTTGTCCTCTCCACTACATCGATCAGGATTCCCTGGTTTTCAATGGGTATCACTGACCTTAGAAGCTGATTGGTAGCAGTTTGCATTTTAGTATGCGTGCTTCTTAGACAATCTAATTAATATTTAAACAGCTAGAAGAACAGTACCAATCCTGGAGAATTGAAATGGATAAAAGGCCGTACTATTGTCTATTATCGTAGGCTGATAGTGAACAAGTCTAATGGCGTTTCCTAGGTAGTTGTTGCACAAAATGCCTCACATAATGGCTTTAGGAGGCCTTTAGTGGCCCTAAACAGTTATTAAGTTTCATATTGCGCCCAAAGAATGTTGCATTCTGTAAGGACCATGACCCGAAATCTCGGGTGACATCCCCGATGAATGGTTAGGCTTACTGGGATTGCTTATGTGATTTCATTAGTCTTTACTCACAACCAAATAGTCCGAATTCAAGGCAACTAAGGTTCACAAAAGGAGCCCTTCCCGGTTCCCAACCCAACTAGTAATCAGTATTTAGCCCAAAAATTAGGGCAGTGCCTGACTCATGGATCACAACCCTGATCCTGGGCAAAAAGCACAACTGGGCTTCTTGCCCCAAACAGTCACAAGTTGCTTACGTCAGGGGCCTGTCTAAGTTCCCGAATCCGTCTCTGGTTTCCTAGTTAAAATATTAGGTGCGAAAATCAACAAAGTAAATGAATAAAATCGGGGGTATTAAAAAGAATAGAGTCCATAGAGAGTTTTTTTTTATTGGAAACTTATAAAATTAGGTTCACTGTCCAAAAGGAACCTTAAACTGAAAAAGATATTGAAATGGACAATAACTTCTTTTTAAAGACATTTCCTGAACAATCCATGAAGAGGGGACCATCTAACTCTGTAGGATCAAATCATGGATCCAAATTAATGGGCAAAGATATAATATCATGATGGAATGCATTAAGACATTGCCCATTACCACTGACGACCTCTACTAATCAAAATAGAAAATAAAGTTAATTCACTACTCTAAACACAATAGCATGCAACATATTAGAACCTTGCAAATTGACTAATAAAATTTAAAGAAATAAGTTAGCTTAAAGAAACATAAATAAATAATCTAGCAATTCAAATAATTACAGTGGGTGGATGCTAAATTACTAAAGATTACATTTTTGATGTTAAATAAAGCTAAACAAAAGCAAGAAGAAAGGGGGAAAGAGGTAGGCAGGTTTGAAAGATTGATGCCCCCACGTTACTTGCCTAAGTGACTCAGAAAATCTCAGAATCAAGAATATCAAGTGTTAACGTGGAATCTAGGAGGTTTTTGAGGATATATTTGAGAAGGGTTTGGTTAGGTTCTTTGAGCCCCTATGTAATCTCTGAGAGTTTTCTAGGGTTTCTCAAGAGTTGGCACTGAGTAGGGTATGTTTTTTCTCTACTTGAGTTGGCGGCTAGGGTTTTTAGAAGATAGGCAACAAAACATGGAGTCGGGTTGGGTTCTATTCAGTAGGAACTCGATTGGGTTCTTGGGCTGAGTTGTTGATATTGCAACTTGTTTTGGCAATAACTTTCTCATCCAATTTCTTTCTTTAGTGATTCTCTTTTTCCTTGAATGATTATTGAATCGAGTTTTTAATGACATTAATTTTATGATTCTTGGATAAGTACAAAAGAGAACATAAGCAAAATGGTGAACATGTGTCATTTTTAGTGCCTATCTTGGCATTCAACTTATACCTTTTCCATTGCTTATCAAGTTTTAATGCATAATATGTCATTCAAACTAATTTAATAAATAATATTAATACCTAAACGCAATAATCTTATGCACCCTGTACTGTCTAGTGGGGTGAAAATATATAATGAATCTCAGCTAGACGTCAAACACCTCCCGTTTGTGCTTATTTAGGCTTTTGGGTTCTTAGCCTTTTGTGGGCATCTTTGGGTTTAGATGTGTGAGTTAAGGGATTTTAGCACATTTTAAGGCTCTTTCATTTAGCATTAAGGGGTCCTTAAGTCTTATTCGAGCAATTTATCATCATTGGGCATTTTTAAAAAAGAACACGTTTTTTCAATGTCGACAATTAGCCTTGACTTTAACTAAACCCATGCAAGGTGAAGCTCAACGTAGTTAGCTTCTTGTGCTTAGTTGTTTAGTGCTCTATTTTGATGTTTCACCGGTGTACCTTTTCTAAATTAATCTTTCACCAGTCTAGTGATTCTAAATTGACTTTTCACCTATCTATTTTGAAATATAGTTAGTCTAGCGGACCTTTTGTCAGTCTAGCTATCCTTTCGCCAGTATAACGAATCTTGATTTTGATTTTGACCTTTTGCTGATCTAGTAGATCTTGATTTTGGCCTATCATTGATCTAGCTAATCTTGATTTTGACCTTTCATCGGTCTAGTGGATCTTGATTTTAGTGGCATGAGAGCCTAAAGATTTTTAGCCAGATACATGTGAACTTTGTGGCGTTTGAGCCTAAAGATCTGTAGCCCAATCGCTATGAACTTGGTGAAACTTGAAAGTGAAGTCTTGTAACCAAACCCATGTGAACTTAGTAGTATGTGAGCCTGAAGACCCTTAGCTAGATGTATGTGAGCTTATTCGTGTGTGAGCCTAAAGGCATGTGGCTAGATCCTAATGAACTTATTGGTATTTGAACTTGAAGAACTGTCGCCAGATGCCTATGAGCTTGTCGGTGTGTGAGCTTGATTGCAATAAGATCCATGCAAACTTATTATTGTGTGAGCCTGAAGACCTGTAGCCAGGTCCCTGTGGCCTTGTTGGTGGTGATATGTTAAGAAGTCTTTCTTATGGAAGCTTGCTGAATGTTGAATTATCCGAGATGTTAAGATGTCCTTTTATGCTAAGATAAATAGGATGAGATTTTCTCTTTGGCTAGTTCCTTTAGGACTTTCTTACCTAATAATTTGAAGTTGGGTTAGTGTTCTTTGTGTAAGGATGTGTGGAATTGCCCGAGGGCGATGCTTGTGAGAAGCTCGCTTTGAGGATGAAGTTAGGTCCCACTTTGATCGAGCCTGTGCAAGGTGGAGGTCAAAGCATAGATGTCTTCTATAACAATTGTTAAGGTAGTCTTAAGAACCTTTAATGTAGATTCATGGCTGACTAGAGTTGTGTGCCCTTCCTGTAGGGTTGCTAACATGTCTAAACATGCACTTCTTTCATCCAGGGTTGCCAAGTGATCAAGACGGGGAGCAAGCTAGTAAATAGGCTAAAGACCCATGTATAGTTGAAGGTGCACTACCTAGCCTAGTTAAGACATGTATGTTGACGATGCATATATGTGATGACCTAACCTCGTATGCATATGGCTTGAGGTCTCATGCTAAGTTTAGGACCTATTAGATAAGGCCCAATTAAGGTAAAGAAGACTAAAGAGTTAGACACAGTGCCATTCTGTAGGTTAGGCAACAACATACCGTAGGATGAGGGGTTAAAGTGCTCATGTTCTAAAGAAGCCCCTAATTTTTTGTTGTAACAGAAGACCTAAATGTGTAGGGATGTGGACGAAGAAATTGCTTCTACTAGTGCTCATAGAGTGGCCTATAGTTTAGTATACATAATACAGTTATCTCAATGTTGGGAAATAAAAACCCTAATTCTCTAGGGAAATATAGGGGAGGCTCTTGTCTTCTGTAGTGGGTGACTGCCACTTAAAAGCGTTGAGAATATAGAGCGAGCATCCACTCTTGAGTTCGGTCATGGTTGAGACAAAGAGCCCTAAATTTTGGGAATGGAGCAAAGGTTAGAAGCTATGATTACTGAAAAGAAGTGGATGAATGGTTTGCCTAAGATGCTTAAATAGTTCTCTGTCCTAAAAAACCAAGTTTTTATTTCCGCTCTCCTTTTGTTTAGCCTTCCTTTTTAGCATTTTGGACTAGCCACTCTTTTTTCGTTTCTTTTTTAAGACCAAAGGGCTTAATTGGGATATTTCTTCATGGAAGAGAATCTTCATAGTTGATCCTCAAGGAGGTGACCTGCATATCCAATATGGAATTAGGCTAGTCTTAGTTCAGGAGTAAGAATATGCAGCTTATAGGAGGAATCCTCTAGATAGACTTTTTAAGGCAAGCTTCTGAACAAGGCTCCAAAGGAGGGGAATCAACATGAGTGCTTAAATAAGCCTTATGAAATTTGCAAGGTGCATAGGTGATGACGTTAGTATGAATCAACAATTTTTCCTTTCTTTATTCTTCTTTTCAATCTTTTTTTCTTCTCTCTCTTCCTTTTTTGGTTATTTTCTTTTCCTTTTCGTTTCTTTTTCTCTTTTCCCTTTGTGTGGGACCATTTGGTCCTAACATTTTTTCTTTTCTTGCTGATTTTGATATTCGTGTATGACACACTTTCAATCCCAGGTTAGGTCAAAATGTGGTTACCAAAGAAATAGGCTCATTTAAAGGCTTAAAAGGGTTCTACGTTTGACAAAGGTATTAGTGCAGGTTGCCAAAGGAGGTCTTCGATCCTAGGCTTATACTTTAATGTTTTATGACCTATTATAAAGAGCTTTATAATCTTTCCTTTTTTTAGATGATGAATTGAAATATTTAGTCTCTTTTTTAAAAAATTTATTTCTTTCCCTCTCTTTTTTCCTAGCTCGCTTAGTTAGGTTTTCAAGTTAGTCCCTCTTTTTTTTTTAAACACCATGGATTTTTCATCGAACAAGAGCATTCTAGTAAAGAATAAAGATAATATTTATTATGGAACTAGCAAAGGAAGATATTTTATTAATGATCAAGGTTACATCAAACTTGGATTTAAGACACAAAAGAAAAGAACGCAACTCAACACAAGTCTATAAGCTAAGCATGACATAGGACTGAGACATATCATATCCTCTAAATTCAACAGAACTCAAGGCCTTTTGAGTGGAGGCTTTTCTTCGTAGTTTCCTCATTTTCCATGGACATAGAAGTGTATGTGGACTTTGGACTTTGATCTATCTGTACTTTTTGTATAAGTAAGGGGTCCCACTCTTTCCTTCAGTGGTTCGAAATAGCTAAGATGCTATCGTGCGAACCAAGTGGGTTACCATTATTGTTGGTTGTTTGAGTTGCCTTAGGTAGAGGAAGCTACCTTTGCTTGAACTTGCTTTCTAATTAATTCTTAAAGGTCCAACAATCTTTAGTATCATGGCCCTATGTTCGGTGATATTTGTAATATTTGTTTAGGTCCCAATTCTTGAACTTCTGTGTGTTCTCTATCTCAGGTCTTATTGGTGGGATGTCGATCTTGCCCTTTTAAAGAAAGCGTTCCAATGCTTGAGTGAGTACATGTGATTCTAGTAAGGGTGAATTAAAAAATTCGATGTATCAGCCAAGACTATACACTTTCTTGCTTGAGGAAACATTGTGTTTCTTATCTCTATTTTGATAGTTGCCCTTCTAATTGTTAGTAGCTTTTGTGGGCATTTCTTAGCTAGCTCTTTTTCTATTAGGATGGCAACATTTCTTAATGTTATGAAGTTTTTGAATAGTGTGAACCTTAGGTGTTGCTTATACATGGCTTTAGATTCCTGATAAACAACCTCACTTGATTATCCTATAAGGGTCAGTATGCTATATAGGCAGCCTCTATCGTCCATCAAGTAAGGAAGTTAGAAAGGCCTTCCTTTTGCTCTCGCTTGATTTACTCCAAGACCTTACGTGTAATTGGTAGGTCAGCATTATATGAATATTTATGAGGAGTTCTTTCTAGAGATCATCCCAGTTTGTGACCTTTCATGGGTCACTAATATTATACCATCTCATTAGATCCTTGTCAAATTTTCAATGAAAAATGATGTGGAATATATCCTTGTCAATTCATTTCAAAGTCATAGCACTGACAAAATTTCTCACATGATGGTAAGGGTTCTCAGTCCCATGAAATTTGTTATCTGGCATGGTGAATCTAGGGTGCAACTCCCCTTTTCGGATTGAAGTGAATCCCACATAGTTAGTGAAATAATTATTAAACGTTGATGACTCCCTAAGTAATTGCTCTATGTCATCTAGTCGTGGATCATCTTACATGAAATCCTTTTCCCTTTTTTCTTTTTTCTTCTTACCATATGCTCTTTTTCCCCCTACTTGTTGTGAGGTTTCACACCATCTTCCCTTGGGGTGTCCTTTATGAGCAGTTAGAGTGTATAAACCATTAGTTCCATCTTCTTTTCACTCTCATTCATTATAGCTTGCATTCTTTCCAGCATTTTTATAACTCAAGCTACTTCATTGCTTGCCACTACGATGGGTGAAGGGTTCGACTTTAACTTTACCTTTGGTCTCACAAGTGGAGTTTCCCCAGTTTCTTCTTAGGATAGAAGCCTCCCAGTTTGTGAACTTTGCTTATATATTTTCCTAGTCTTCCACATCTTGATCAAGAATATAACGTTTTAGAGGAGTGCAATGCCATTGTGGTGAATAATGGAAATGAAAGGTCAGCAGCATCGGCTTTGGGTTGAAGAAAATGGCTAATGACTTGCAATCTAGTAAGAAAGAGACAATGGCTTAGTGAGCTTGAACATTTGTCCTGAGATGGGAATAAATGGGTTTAAAATGTTGGTTTTAGGATGAAATTGGACCTTACCCTGGATTGGGTCCTAAGTTGGGGTTAGAAAGCTATATGGGCTTAAGTTTGATCTATGTATTTCCCAAATGAATCATAGGCATATACTGGGCCTGAAGTTGACTTTGGTTTGCCAAGAATCGGCTGGTTTATGCAAATGGGTAAATTGAGGTATACTTTTGCATGGATCCTGGACCTGAGGAATGGATGTATGATGCATAGACAAAGAACTTATGCATGGATCAAGTATCCTACTCCTAATTGAACTTATGTATTGTGGATATGATGCATAAATAGATATGACCTAGAATGGACTAGGACCCTAAAGGTCTAATGGGTCACATTATTGACTTTGGGCCTAGAAGGACTTATGGACTATGAATGATACGACCAAATAATGCATGACTCTTTACACCTAGATAGCCTACAATTGATGTGCTAAGCCCCGACAATGACCTTTATACTTTTATAATCATGTAATGGGACTTGCAAGTTCATGATTTAAAGAGAGTTGAGCTTACACTAATGATGTCAACCCTCATACTAATATGCATGAAGGCCTAGAAAATAAACAATTTCTATTAGTACTTTCCAAATGCAAGACCCAAACAATTGGACTTAACCTAATTTAAGAACTCTAAAACTTGATCGCACCCTTAATCGGCTAAAACAACATTTTCCTAACCTCGGCCTCTAGACACAATGATAACATTACAAACCTAAAGCATCATTACAAGAGTCTTTGTGAATGAGTCAGTTTTGGGAAGACCACGAGAGTTCTAAACATTCACAGAATCATGCATGCACATTAATTCCAACATAATCCAAAATTCTAATTTATTAGTGGTTTAGGAAAGATTTAGAATAATCCTCTCACAATCCAAACGCGTCGTCATCCTTGGGGTGCTTGCAAGGCTAGAACGTTCGGTTGCTTTCTCATATATCATATCAATTAGGGAATGTGTGTTATGAGTGGATGAAATAGTTGCCTACTCAATTAGAAGTCTGATGGACCCACTAAGTGACCCATTATTTTCTCGAGTAGGTAACATTGAGGTTTCACCTAGAGGCACTGTTAGTCCTGTAATAAAACATTTCTAGTTTTGATTTTTAAATTTCTCCCTCTTTAAAGAAGGTCCCCAGTGAAGTTGCCACTGTAAGGACTACAACCTAGAATCCTGGGTGAGGTCCCCCACGAATGGTTAGGCTTGCTACGATTAGTCACGTTATTTTATTCTTCTTTATTTAATTCATTTTCATAGCTAAACAGTTCGAATTTAGGGTCGGCTAGTTTCAGATCATGAAATTTTCCTAACTCAAGGCACAAGCAGATATCATTGTTTAGCTAGAAATTGGGACAGTGTTTGACCCCGTGGATTTCGAATAGGATCCATGGTCAGAGCATAACTGAGTTTCTTGGCCCAAACAGTTATGAACTGCTTTGGTTAAGGAGTCTGTCCAGCTTCCTGAGTCCATCCATGCTTCCTTAACTGAAATACTAAGTGCGGAAATAAACGAACTAAATGAATAAAATTAAGTTTATTAAAAAGATTAGAGTTGCAAGTTAGTTTTAATAAGAAACTTGCAAACTAAGATTCACTCTGTAAAACAAACCACAAACTGAAAGGAACACTGAACGGGACAACAGGTTTCTTTTAAAGATGTTTTCGAAAGGCCCTCGAATAATCTTTAAAGTGGAGACCATCTGACTCCACAGGCTCAAAATGCAAATCCACATGGGGGTTAAAGGCACGATGTCATGATGGAATAGATTACAACATCGCCTATTATCACTGCCTGCCTCTAATCAAAAATGAAAAATAGAATTAATTCACACATAACACAAAAACATGCAACACATAAGGATTTACCGAATTAAATAATTAAATTTAAAGAAACAATGTTAGCCCAAAGAAACATACTGAAACAATCTAACAATTCACATTATTACAGTAGACGGGGACTAAATTACCAAAGATTACATCTTTGTAGATAAATAAAGCCAAACAAAAGAAAGAAGAGAAGGGAAAAAGAGGAAGGTAGGTTTGAAAGATTGACGCCATCATATCACCTACCTAAGTGATTTAGAGAACTCGACTTGTGCCTTAGGGGGTTTTGAGGATATATTTGAGAAGGGTTTAGTTAAGTTTTATCAACTTCTCAGTAATCTCTCAGAGTTTTATGTGATTCTCATTGCTTGTGTTTTTCATTGATTGGTTAGAGGCTGAATTCATAGCTGTAGGAGACGAGCGTTTCCTAGGATTTCTCAAGAGTTAGCATCGTGTGGGCTATGGTTTTTCTCTACTTGTGTCTGCGACTAGGGTTTTTAGAAGATAGACCAAAAAGAAAGGAGCTAGGTGGGATTTTGTTATGCAGGAACCCGATTGGGTTCCTATGCTAGGCTGTCCACACCACAACCTATTTTAGCCATAACTTTCTCATATGACCTCTATTTTAAGTGATTTGTTTTTTTTTTTCCTGAATGCTTATTAAATCTTGTTTCTACTGACACAAATTTCATGATTTTTGGATAAGTGTGGAAGATAACATAAGCAAAATGGTTAACCAATGTCATTTTCAACGCCAGTCTCAGCATTCGACTTATATCTTTTTCATTGATTATTAGATTTTGGTGTATAATATGTCATTAGAAAATTTATTCATTGATAAATGTTTATACCTCAAGTTAATAATCTTATACGCTCTAGAGGGGGATGACAATATGGAATGAATATCAGCTAGACATCAAACACCTCCCATTTGAGCCTATTTGGGCTGCTGGGTTCTTAGTCTTTTGTATGCATCTTTTGGTATGGATATGTGAGTTAAGGAATTTTGGCACATTTAGGGCTCTTCATTTCAATATCTGCGGGGCTGCAAGTCTTTTTTTATTGGTTTATCATCATCGGATATTTTATAAAAATGAAACACTTTTTAGGTGTGTACACATTTCAAGTGGGGCATTAGAATGGCATGAAAATTAAATCCCAAATATGGTACACCATTTACACCAACATTCCAATAAGTAAGCATGTATTCTAGTAGACGTAATAGTATTCATGAAATATAAACAAATTTCACACAATTTACACACTTTAGTATACGTATTAAATGAATACTGCAAGCTATGGCTCTGACTCCACCAAATGTAACACCTTTCCCTCATTAGAAAAATATCACATCACTAAAGCTCCCTGAAGAAGACCTTAAGGCTAAAAGAGTATATGAATTAAATGATCCAACTAAGTTTATGTAATATATGCCTAAGGTTGGGCATGGTTCTTTTTAAATTGAAACTATAAGAGTTTAGCTTGTAAACAGAAGCAATCAAAGGCAACTGGAACATTCCTGGGATTAAAACCTAGGAAATTATTTTGTAGGCTTAGTGAAATTAAATCGACACACTAGGTCACACACTTGAATTTAGTTAGCTGCAACTTACTATGTTCGAGTTTGTTTGAAAATCTTACAACTAATACATAAGACATCAATCTAAGTGGCATTGCTGGAGCTGGTCTACATGCTTATAATTTCATGCAACATAATTATTTATATATAACAAAGCAACAACATAGGTTTTCTGCAACATGAAGAAAGTATCCCGGTACCTTGGCCTAGTCAGAATGTACGGAAATGGGGAAAAAGCAAGGGGGTTAGCTACCACACGTTCAATGGGTAATCTGCATCTTGAAAAGCAAAACATTGCATATGATACAATGAGTCGTGGCCATATAGAACTCTAGTTAATAATAGGATAATAGAGCTAAGTCGAACAATTAAAACCTAATTCACTCACTAGCAGCAACCAACGAAGAAATCAAAGATGAACTATTCCAACTCCAATGTGGCACTCCATCTCATTAGGTTTAGCTAGGGGTACCTATTTAGATGCCTATTCCTTAGTCCAATGTTCATGGTTAACAGCAATTGACCTAAAAACAATAGGCTAAAATTTACTTGAAAAAACACACTGTCAAATGGCACCAATCCAAAGAGGTTATTTCAAGCTACTCACATAGTGTAAAGCACCCAAACCCTAATTACCTGATGAACTTCAACTAATTCTTTACAAGTATGGTTGTTGTGGAATGTTTAGTAGTTGGAGGCATTAGCACCATCCTAAATTAGGCAAGGTTTTGAAAAGAACTGAGTGACTAAAGCAGCAGTACTTCCACATATGTAAGTTCAAACATGACCAGAGAATTCAAGTCCTAGCATAATTCTAGTTTACACTACATTTTAACCTTGTTATAACCAAAGTACAACTTGATATGTTGTATCCTAAACCTCTCACAAGGTAAGCTTTTAAAGACCACCAATTCTTCCTGCTATTCTATAGTGACTGTAAGCATCTGGCAGTGTCAGTAGCAAAGGACATGAAGTGTTCCTTCTATCTTTTTGCTTCTTTCAAGCTTGTTAGAGGGAGGATTGTTTAGTGAATCCTTACCTAAAATAGAAAATGTAAAAATATTTCAAACAATAAGCCGTGAACCTAGCACGTTTATCCCCGTACTGTGTAATAAACCTTTATAACAACTTAGTTGAGTGCCTGCATTTCAATTTTATTTTAGTTCAAAAACAAGAGAGGGAGAAACCATGAGTAAAAGTGCTTTGCTAATTATTCTAAAATTGAAACCTTCATTGGCATTTGAAGTGATAATTGAGATCAGTGTATCCCCTCCAAGCCAATCAGGATGCCTGAGCTGAAACTATATAGGTGAACTACGCCCAAATGCTTGATAATTGATTGGGCCACTTATTTATATAATTTAGAGAGTAATTCATTGTTTCAAACTAATTCATTGCATGAATATTGCATGGAATTTGTATAATTTTGAGAAACATGTGAATTTTCGAAGAGTATAGGCGACGAATCTTACCTGGAGTATTAAAATTTCCTTTCCTCTTATAGGGTATTTTTTTTATGGCTTGACAATAGTGAAAACGCCCCCGTTTCTGCTCCAAGTAGATATATTTTTATGGTTAGTAGAGTTTCAAATAATTTTTATTAATTACAACCTTAGTAAGTAGCTTGGCACTTTCTTTAATTATCGATGCACTCACCGTTATTTACTTAAAAATGCAAATTTATTTTAGTCCCCATTCATATTATGCCCCTTGTTAATCGTTGTCCTTATCATTATCCATAATTGCATTGATGTTATTATTGCTCTTATAGGTCTAACTATTGTTATATTTCTTGTTAGCAATATTAATGTCGTTATCATTATCAGTATTATGGTTATCATGATTATTTCATTATTGCCATTATTACGATTGTTATTATTGTTATTTTGATTATTATTAGATGTGATATTATTATTAGTTTTAGTGATTTATCTAAAAAAGAGGTTGGAATTAACCAAGTTCGGTTTGTGGTCCTACGCTTATTTTTAATGTCAGGTGCATGCTTTTCGGTCCTAAATCAATAAGTATTTACATTCAAGGTCTTAAATGGACTTTGATTTCCATTTATTTGTTGTTATAATAACACTTAACTAATAATCAATACTATCACTAACCCCTTTATCTCACTATTTAAATAAAACTACAAGAGTAAATTTCGCAATTGCCCTTAATCACTACTGTTGCTAAAATTTTCCATTAAAACACCATTAAATGTCCCTAAATTAAACTTCCAAATTCATGTTAAATTAATTGGTTTCAAAATCCCCAAAAAATGGCATTTTTTCCTCTCCTTCCTCTATCTTCAAATTCAAGCACCTCTTTAAACCTCTCATGGCAACATCCAATAGGAACCCAAAATCAACTTTTAATTTCATTCAACACAATCAATAACGCCTTCACATTTCATTCAATCCAATTATAAGAGTACAAGCAACAACCCATGTTCAATTCCTAATTCTTCCATGAACAACCACCACACCAACTCATGCAAATTATCAAATTACGACAACAGAGTCTAAGTCCACACAAATTAGCATTGAGCTGGATTCAAAAGCATAATTATTAACTAAATTAAAAGATTGAATGATGGAAATTAGTAGAAGCGATTTTGGGATTCACCTTCCCAAACACCCAATATGGTAAGTAGGGGTGGCAAAAATTCGGGTCCGGGTCAATTCGGGTAGGGACAAATCGGACATTCGAACAAAAACTTCACACCTGAACCCTGTTCGGATTATAAATCGGACACTTTGACCTGACCCAGACCCGGACCAGAATGTCCTATGTCCGGACCCGGTTGTCCGAAGGTCCGAATTTGTTATATGATTTTAGGACATTCTGACCGAAGTTTTGTGTGACCGAACCCGAACCCGATTTTTTAATGTTCGAACCCGATTGTCCGATTTTGTTTTTATAAAATTTTCTAAAGAATTTGGACTGAATTTACATATAAACATAGTTGTCCGATGTCCGAACGCGGTTGTTCGATTGTTCGAATTTGTCCGAACCCGAAATGGTTAAAAAATTCAGACAACCTGAACTCGAATGTCCAAACCCGGATTTAAATTCGGACATGACCGGTTGTTCGAATTTTAAATTCGGACATATATTTGGTAACCGTACCTGGTTTTTTTTTGGGTCGGACGAATTCGGATAATCGGGTCGAACTGATTTTTGCCTGCCCTAATGGTAAGGCAAGGAGAAGTGGGAGGAGATGGTGGAGTGTTGGGCGGCTACAGGCACAAGTGGTCTGTGGTAGGGTTAGTAGTCAGCAATTGTCTTGGCGGCTGGTGCATTAGTGGATGGGGACAGCACTTCTGGGAACAGGGGAAGGGGGGACGCATTAGGTAGGAAGATGGAAGATGTGTGTGTTGGGTAATTGAAAAAAAGGGATTTAACTCACCTTTATTAATTAGTCGAACACAACGCATAACACCATATAGACCATAGTGACCCTTAAACCTATGCTCTTATACCACAACTGTAATGCTCCTAACTCTAGTTAATTAACTTAAACTAATAATGTATAAGTATCATTGCAGTGGAAGATTTAATAATTGGAGGCAATACCGTCCTCTTGACTTGTATAAGGGATTGAAAAGAGCAAAGTGACTTAAGTAGCAGTACTTCCACATGTGTAAGTTTAAACATGACTAGAGAATTCAAGTCATAGCCTTGTTATAACCAAAATACAACTTGATATGTTCTATCCTAAACCTTTTACTAGGAATGCTTCTAAGCTTCATCAAGTCTTCTTGCTATTCCGTAGCCACTGTAAGTATCTAACAACATTAGTGGCAAAAGACTTAAAGTCTTTCCTCTAGTTCTTGCTTCTTTTAGGCTTGTTAGACAGATGATAGCTCACTGACCCCTTACCTAAAATAGAAAATACAAAAAATATTTCAAACATTGAGCTGAACCTATTATATTTATCTTCGTACTAGAAAATAAACCTTTAGAAGAATTTATTAGGGCACCTGCATTTCAATTCATTTTAGCACGATAACAAGGGCAAGAGAGCGAGAGAGAGAGAGAGACATAGACAGAGACAGAGCCAGACAAACATTATGAGTGAAACTGTTTCTCCAGTCATTATCTAGAAGTGGAACCCCTAGTGATGTCTAGAGCAATCATTGATATAGGTGCACCCTACCCAAGTCGATCGGGAAGCCGAGCTGAAGCTATGTGGGTGAACTTATGAACGTATGCCTAGATGCTTGATAACTAATGGAGGCACTTATTTATATAATTTTGTGACTGATTCATTACTTCGAACTGATTCATCGCACGAATATTATATGTAATTTATACAATTTTCAGAAATGGAATCTTCAAAGAGTACAGGCAGCAAACATACTAGGAGTTTTTAAATTTCCCTCCCTCTTATAAGGTGTTGGTTGACAACCGCGAAAATGCCTTTGTTTCTGCTCCATGTATATATATTTTTATGATTAGCAGAGTTTTAAATTATTTTAATCAATCACAACCTTTGTAAATAATTCCTTAGTACTTTCCCTAGTTGTCCATGCACTCACCATTATTAACTTAAACACACGAATTGATTTTAGTTCCCATTCATATTGTGCCCGCTTTTAGCCATTACTGTTATTGTTACCCTTAATAGTATTGATGTCATTATTGCTATTGTAGGTCGTAATATTGTTACCTTTATTGTTAGCAATATTAATGTTATTATCATTATTAGTATTGTGGCTATTATTATTACTGCCATTATTACAATTGTTACAATTATTATTATTATTATTATTATTATTATTATTATTATTATTATTATTATTATTATTATTATTATTATTATT
>JACYFF010002017.1:19915345-19955418 GCA_017589665.1 Selenicereus undatus
TTATTATTATTATTATTATTATTATTATTATTATTATTATTATTATTGTTATTGTGATTATTGTTAGATGTGATATAATCAGTAGTTTTAGTGATTTTATCTAAAAATGGCATTTGGATTAACTGAGTTCGATTTGCAGTTCTAAGCTTATTTTTGATGTCAATAACATGCTTTCGATCCCAAATAAAAAAGTATATACTTTTGATACTTCAAATGGACTGGGATTTCTATTTATTTGCTTTGGCTCACAAGAATGTATGTCATTCTACATCACTGAAGCATGAGTCAATCTTTATTCCTCTATTTGAGTTTCAAAAACACTTAAGTAATCATCAACACTATCTCTAGCCCATTCATCTCACTATTTACATCAAACACAAGAATCGAATTCTACAATTGCCTTTAAGCACTACTATTTCCAATTACAACACCATTAGTTCCCCCTAAATGAAACTTCAAAATTCATGTCAAATTAATTGGTCTCAAAATCCCCAAAAAATAGGCTTTATTCTCCTTCTTCCTCCATTTTCAGCCTCAAACACCTCTTTAGGCCTTTCATGACAATATCCAAAACCCAAAATCAACCGTAACTTTTGTTCAACATAATCAAAAACCTCTTTACCTTTCATTTAATCTACTTATAGGAGTAATTCTTGCTTTGACAACCACCACACCAACTCACTCAAATCCCCAAATTACAATGAATTCACACAAGTTAGCAGTTAACCAAACAAAAAAGCTTAGTTATTAACCAAATTAAAGGATTGAATAATGGAAGTTAGTACAAGAGAGTTTAGGGTTCACTTTCCCAAACACCTAACATTGCAAGGCAATGAAAAGTGGGAGGAGGTGGTGGAGCATTAGGCAGTAGAGGCGACGCTGAACGGTGGTCCTAGAAGTTAGCCAGGGAGTGGAGGTGGAGGGGGTTTTTGGCTACAAGGGAAGGGGGGTCGTGTAAGGTAAGAGAGAAAGGTACGTGCGGGGTAACTTCAAAAAAAGGATTTAGTTCACTTTTATTAATTCTTATCTAATCTCACCCTTAATCCTGACATTTCCTACGAAATTTGCACCTTTTCCCCCTTTTTGTAAAAAAAATGATTCACTTTCTATTGTGAAAATACATTTGGGCTATAACATGTAACCTCATGAATTATTTAGGAGCAATAAGTTTCACACATATTGATTAATATATATTTTTATTTTTATTAATACTTCATTTATTCATGTTATTGCTTTATTGAGACATATGTAGGTGAGCAAATTTCATATATGCATTCAATGAAAACTATTAGTTTTACCCACTTTTATTAGTGGGTAACTTTTATTTATTTATAAGCTTTTAAGGATTTTCGAGGCCACCTTGCTGGTTCAACCTGCAATCGCATAAATGTTTCGAATGATGAACTAAAATGATGTTCAACTTAACTAAATTAAATTGAGATTAATTGGAGTAATTAGTAGGATTTAGGTTCGTGCAACCTTCCCCTCTTAAAGTAAGTTTTGTCCTCCAAACTTGCAAATTTGAAGGAGATATCTGATTCACCTTAGAGCAAGTAAGGATCTTTGTTTTTCTTACCTTCCTCAGTCTCCCATGTGACTTCCAATGAGGTATGATTGGCCCATAGAACTTTAACTAGGGGGATACCACTATTGTAAAGCTATTTGACTCTACAATCTACTATGTGCACAGGATGCTTCTCGTAAACTAGGTTTTCAGCAACCTCCATAAGCTCCATCTAACAACATGATTTGTGTTTGGGACATACTCTGTGGGTTGTGAAATATGAAAAACATTGTGCACATGCTTGAGCTCTAATGGTAAATCCAATTTGTAAGCCACTAAGTTTAACTTTTCAATGATTTTTTAAGGGCTAATGTACTTAGGGCTCAACATTTCCTTGACATTGAACCTCCTAACAACACTTACGGTGATATCGTAAGGAATACTTTATCTCCAACTTGGAATTCTAATGGTCTCCTTCTTGCATCGGTGTAGCCCTTTTGTTAGCAATAGTCTTAATGCTCTCTTGTGTCTTCCTTACCCTCTTAGTGGTTTCTTATATTAACCCCAACCGTATAGTTAGTGCTTCACCTTACTCACTCTAATACAACAAGGCATCATTTCGAAAGGTCCTCATTTTGTTATTAATTGCATTATTTCCCACTGAGGTATAATTTATCTATTATGTCCTGAGATTTGATGTGATCTTATAACTTGAGTCTATAGTCCTTTTGCGGCTAGTATTGAAGTGATATTTGTATTCTACCTTGCATCTTTAACTTGCTTATTTACGCAACCTTCCCTCATCAGACTTGTCAAAGGTTTGCTAGATCTACATTCGGCGTTAAAGATGAACAATTCCAAGGATAAGAATGATTAAAACGGTACCCAAGTGAGTCACCATGCACAAAAAGAAAGAAGCAATGAAAATTGAAATGATTGATAAAGGATGAATTGTCATGGGATGAGAATAATAAAGATAGCAATGACTGTATCTGATGGAGACTATGGTGTTTCAGCTACTTTCAACGTAGCAGATTTGAGCCCTTACTTAGAAAGTGAGCATTTAGTGAATTTGAGGGCAAATTCCATTTAGTAAGGAGAGGATGATGGAGATAAAGCAATGGTATATGACTCAGCCCCTCAAAACAATTCAAGAAGTGCCAATTCAAGCACCAATCCTCAGGCCATAGTCTAAGCATTACTCCTGCAAATTTCTACACTATCCCGGGTATACAAAGTCCTAGTTTTGTTCATCTAATCTCCTAGACCGTCCAAGGGTTTAGGGATGGTATCTTTGCATAGGATGATACTTGACATCATCAAGTAACAAGGCATGAAGAGAAAACCAAGTTAAGTTAGCTGCTTTATGGAAAATTTTCCCCCTCAAGTCAACCGTTCAAGATTGAGCTACATTCTGACCTGGTTTGAGTTTGCAGTTAGTTCCCCCTCTTAAAACCTAATTCAAGCCTGATTTCTTTACTTAGGATGATTATCAACATCCTAATGAAGTCATTCATGGTTTGAAATCAAGTCAAAATGAAGTAGAAGCAAGGCAACCAAGCTACTCTATTTTGCTGCCAAATTGGCGGATTTAACTGTTTTAGATTAATGACTAAAGATCTCATCAAATAGAGGTTGTGGTCACCAAATTTCCTAGTTTACATTGCTGGGAACATCATCATAGCCCCTTTTACAACTTTGGAAGGTTCCTTGGCCACTACAAAGAGAGATAAAGATCACACTTGTTTTTAATTGGCCAGCCGTAATCTAGGTCAAATCAGCAGCTTTTATTCTCTCCTACATGTGCAAGTAGATAGCTTAAGGCACTAATGACGTGTTCAAGCTTGAGTTTAGCCCAATTAAGCATATAATTAGCTAAACTCATGTAAGGTACTTAGATTAGGTTAAGCTTGTTTTGCATTTTGATTTGTATAAACTAGTTCAGAGGTTTCCTAAAGACTAAGGAAACTCCTAAGCAGTTACGAACTTATTTAAGTGCTTGCTACCTTGTTCATTGAATCAATTAATGAATGAAAGTCATTTTAGTGAAGCTTTGCTACTAAACCCTGGTTTCCTCCCAAACACTCAAACTAGCTTATCTTTACTTAGGCTGAGTAAAGTGGTGATCTAGTGAGTCTTAGTCATTCCTTAGGGGGTGATTCTATATCCTAGGAAGGATTAAGGGCCGTAACCTAGTTGTTGGTGGTGTTTCTATATCCAAACGCCTGATTGGCTTCTATCTAAATCAATTCATCCTATCCAGGTTCCTTTGACTCCCAAGCTACTGTTTTCATCCCCTTTGCAGCTTGCTTGCATTCCTACCTTGAATGTGGGTTAGTTAGTAAGGAGATACATCATATTTGGTATCAGACCAAGTTTCACCTTGGCCTAACCCTCTGTTTCTGGCCATATTTTCCTCTGCCCAGACACATTTCAAAACACATTATTTGGTTTGATTCTGTTTGCAAGCATGAGTTCAAGTATGACTTTGGAGGAGAATTTTGAAGTTCTCATGAAGAATTTTGATGTAACAACCACCAATAATAAGGAACTCAAGAACAATAATGCCTACTTAAGGCACCAGCTTGCTGAATCAATGAGGCAGAAGAGAAGAAATCGAGTGAGCTCATTTAGCTCATCCTGTTCTTATCAGGAAGAAAAAGTTGAAAGAAAAACCCCTCATTTGGTTTATACTAGTGAAAAGGAGCCTCCTAGAAGACCAAGGAGAAGGGAAAGACGACCTCAACCCAACTTTAATGACTTCTAAGTTGACATTCTAAAATTTGAAGGGAAGCTAGACCCGGATGAATTTTTGGAGTGCATGTCAACCGTGGAGAGGATTTTTGATTTCAAGGAAGCTTCAGAAGAGAGAAAGGTAAAACTTGTTTCCTTTAAGCTTAGAAAGTATGCTTATCTCTAGTGGACCAACTTGTGTGCCAAAAGAGTTAGGTTAAGGAAGTACAAATCAAAACCTGGGATAAAATGAAATTTAAGCTTAAGTCCCGACTTCTGCCTCCTTCTTACCTATAAGAAAGCTACTCCCAGTTACATCATTTAACCTAAGGTACCATGAGTGTGGAAGATTACACCAGGGAGTTTGAAAAGCTTGTGATTAAATTTGATATGTAAGAAGCAGAAGAACAAACGATTATGAGGTACTTAGGAGGGCTTGATCCCAGGTATGCTAGTGTTGTTGAACTTTAGCAATACTCTACTTTTGATGTTGTGTTTGCTACCTCACAAGGTTAAGCAGCAAAGAAAAACCAGAACCTACAAAAGGGAATTGCCTAAACCTCCACCCAGGAATCAACCTTTTAACAAGGCGGGTTCCTTTCCAGTAACCAAAGGTACGACATTACCCCTATTCACCCACAAAAAACCCAAGCTCCACCAAAAAGCTTACCCCCACAGAATAGGCCCAATCCCATCCCCATGAGTACCAGGAGGTGTTTTAAGTGCCAAGGGCTTGGCCACATTGCCTTTGAGCGTCCAAATAGAAAGATCATAACTCTGGTCGAGTGGGAGGCAGTGAAGGAGGAGGAAGTTAAGGAGGAAAAGGAGGTGCACCTGATGGGGGACTAAGATGAGAGTCAAGAGGAGGTTGTGAAGGAGGCTTATGAAGGTGAAATGCTAGTCATTAGAAAAGCCTTGAGTGGACTGAAAACCAAAGAAGAGCAACGGGAGGGCATCTTTCACTCTTAGTGTACTGTCTAAGGGAAGGTCTGCTCTTTGATCATTAATAGTGTGAGCTATGCCAATGAGGTGTCCTTAAGCATGGTGGAAAAGCTCAATCTCCATGCTACTGTTCATCCCCACCCATACAACATCTAGTGGCTGAATTACGGTAAAGGTTTGCAAGTCAGTTCTAGATGCTTGATTTCATTCTCTATAGACCAGAATTTCCAAGATGAGCTTTGGTGTTATGTTATCCCTATGGATGCATGTCACATTTTGCCTAGTAGGCCTTGGTTGTTTGATAGAAAGGTTAAGCACAATGGGTACCTAAACACCTATTCCTTTTCCAAGGATGGGAAAAAGATAACGCGTGCCCCTGTAAGCCCTTCCCAGATCTAGAAAAGCAAGCCAAAAAGGAACCCCACTCAACCTGACCAATTTCTTACCTTTGGAGAGCCATTACTTAGGGCATCTTATCATGATTTGAGGCCTTTAAGGAATGGATCCTTATAGCCCTTGAGGAGCCAGAATACACACCACCAAGTCACCCCTTTGTCATATCATTACTTTAGCAGTATAGCCGTGCCTTTCCAGATGAAATACCCTCTGGCCTTCCCCCTAAAGATCTATCTAGCACCAAATAGACCTTAACCCTGAGGCCATACTCTCAAATGAACAAGCATACATAATGAACCGAAAGGAAACCATGGAGATACAAAGGCAAGTAGATGAACTAATCAATAAGGGGTTGGTTAGGGAATCACTTAGTCCTTGTATTGTGCCAGCTTTGCTAGTCCTTAGAAAGCATGGGAGCATGAGAATCTGTGTGGATAGTCAAGCCATAAACAAGATCACCATCAAATACAAGCACCCTATCACACAGCTTGAAGATAAGCTAGATAAGCTACATGGTTTTGGTGTGTTTTCAATGATTGATTTGAGGAGTGGTTGCTATCAAATTAGGATCAGAGAGGGAGATAAATGGAAGATAGCATTCAAGACAAGAGGTGGGTTGTATGAATGGCTAGTTATGCCATTTGGATTGTTAAATGCACCAAGTACCTTTATGAGGTTAATAAACCAAGTGTTTAGGCCTTACATTGGTGAGTTTGTGGTGGTTTACTTTAATGATATTCTGATCTACAGCAAGTAAGAAGGTGAGCACCAAGACCATCTGGCTCACATTAGGTGGTCTTAGAGAAGGAGAGGCATTATGGGAACCTAAAGAAGTGTACTTTCTTTTCCCCAGAAGTAACCTTCCTAGGCTACATTGTGACTGCCAAAGGAGTAAAGGTTGATGAGAGTAAGGTTGAGGCCATTAGATCCTGGCCAGTACCTAAGAGTATCCATGATGTGAGAAGTTTTCATAGGCTTGCCTCATTTTACATGAGGTTTATTAAAAACTTCATCACAATTATGGCACCAATGACTGAAGTCCTTAAGGGTTAATCCTTTAAATGGACGCCAAAAGCTTATTTTGCCTTTAAGGAAGTCAAAACGAAGCTTACTGAGGCACTAGTACTAGCATTACCTTATTTTGAAAAGGTTTTTGAGATAGAATGTGATGCTTCTCGTGTGCGTATAGGAGGAGTTCTTACTCAGCAAGGTCGGCCCCTAGCCTTGTTCAGTGAGAAATTGTGTGAATTTAGGAGGAAGCATTGGACGTATGACAAGGATTTCTATGCAATAGTGAGGAGTTTGGAGCATTGGAGCTATTATCTAATGGCTAATGAGTTTATCTTGCATTTTGACTATGAGGCCTTGAAATACATTCAAGGGAACACAAATTAAACTCCAGGCATGGTAAATGGGTGGAATACCTTCGATCATTCCACTTTACTATCAAGCATAAGTCAGGAAAACTAAACCATGGAGTAGATGCACTTTCAAGGAGAAATTCGCTATTGTTTCAGCTAGATGCTTGCATTCTGGTATTTGAACACCTTAAGTCCCTTTATGCTACTGATGAAGACTTTGAAGAGTTGTGTTCAGTTTGCTTAAAACACCCAAAAGGAGAGTTCATGGTCCAGAATGAGTAATCATTCAAAGGAACTCATTTTTGTGTTCCTAGCAGTGGTACTTGTGAGCTGCTGATCAAGGAAGTCCATGGAGGCTCTTTCGCTATACATTATGGAGAAAACAAGACTCTAACCATGCTAAGGAAATAGTACTTCTAGCTAGGAATGAGTAAGGATGTTCAAGACCTCTTGAAGAGGTGTGCTACATGCCAGGTAGCCAAGAGTCACTCACTATCACACCCTATACACCCCACTACTAGTTTCTGTTATAAGCATGGATTTTATCATTGGCTTGCCAGAAACTCAAAGGAATAAGAACTCCATCTTTGTGGTAGTAGACAGATTCTCAAAGATGGCTTACTTATAGCTTGCAACAAGACCAATGATGCCAAGCGCATTGCTGAGCTATACTTCAAAGAGGCCATGAGATTACATGGGATCCCAAGGGCCATTGTTTCTGATCGTGACACAAAGTTTTTGAGGCACTTCTAGATTACCTTATGGAAGAATATAAGGAGTAAGCTTAAGTACAGTGCCACATGCTACCCTCAAACTGTTGGCCAAATTGAGGTAACAAATAGAACCTTGGGTACTCTTTTAAGACCTTTGATTAAGCTCAATACAAAAGCTTGGGATTTACTTCTTCCCCATGCTGAGTTTGCTTACAATAAGGCACCCAACAGAACCATAGGGATGTCTTAGTTGAGGATAGTTTATGGGGTTGATCCCTTAAGCCCTTTTGATTTGGTGCCTAGAAACTCAGAAGAGAAACCAAGTGTGGAGGCCAGCAAAAGAGTTGAAGAAATCCAGAAGTTCCACAAGCAAGTCTTGACTAGAATTAAGAAATCGAATAACTCTTATCGAGTTCAAGCAAACAAGCACAAGAGGAAGGTGGTATTTCAGCCAGGAGATTTGGTATGAATTCACTTGAGGAAAGAGATGTTTCCCTCAAAAAGAAAGAGCAAATTGATGCCAAGGGCAGATGGTCCTTTTGAGGTACTAGAAAGAGTGAATGATAATGCTTACAAGGTTAATCTCCCTGGATATTATAGTGTTTCAACTACTTTCATTGTAGCAAATTTGAGCCCTGTACTTAGAAGATGAGCATTTAGTGACTTAGTGGGAAAATTCCTTTTAACAAGGGAAGGATGATGGAGATCAAGGAATGGTATATGACTTAGCCCCTCAAAACAGTTCAGGGAATTTCAATTCAAGCACCAATCCTCAGGCCATGGTCCAAGCATTACTCCTGCAAACTTCTACACTACCCGGGTATGAACCCTTGTAAAGACTTGATTTTGTTCAACTAATCTCCTAGACCTTCTAAGGGTAGAAGGCTGATATTTTTGTATAGGATGAGACCTAACATCCTCAGGTAACAAGCCATGAAGATAAAACCAAGTTAAGTCAACCGCTGCATGGAAATTTTGCCCCCACAAGTCAACCGTTGCAGATTAAGCAACATTCTGACCCGGTTTGAGTTTTTAGTTCGTTTCCCCCCTTAAAACCTAATTTAGGCCTGATTTATTTACTTAGGATGATTATTAACATCCTAATGAAGTCATTCGTGGTTTTGAAATCAAGTCCAAATTAAGTAGAAGCAAGGCAACCAAACTGCTCCATTTTGGTGTCAAACCAGCCGATTTGACTGTTTTGGATCAATGACTGAAGATCTCATCAAATGGAAGCTTTGGTTACCAACTTGCATGCTATCTTGCTAGCCTACACTACTAGGAACATCATTGCCCCTTTTGCAGTTTTAGAATCTTGCTAGCCTACACTACTAGGAACATCATTGCCCCTTTTGCAGTTTTAGAAGGTTCCTTGACCACTAAGAAGAGAGATAACGATTACACTTGTTTCTGATTAGCCAGCCATAATCTGGGTCAAATCAGCAACTTTCCTTCTCTCCCACATGTGCAAGTGGATAGCTTAGGGAACTAATGACATGTTCAAGCTTGATTCTAGCCTAATTAAGCATGTAATTAGCTAGACTCACGTAGGGTACTTAGATTAGGCTATGCTTGTTTTGCATTCTAATTTGTATAAGCTACTTTAGAGGTTTCCTAACGACTAAGGAAACTCCTAAGCAACTAGGCAGCTGGGCAGGAGCTTGTTTAAGTGCTTGCTAGCTTGTTCATTGAATCAATTAATGAATGAAAGCCATTTCAGTTAAGCTTTGCTCCTAAACCCTGGTTTTCTCTCAAACACTCAAACTAGCTTATATTTACTTAGGGCAAGTAAAGTGGGAATCTAGTGGTCTTAATCATTCCTTAGGTGGTGATTTTGTATCCTAGGAAGAATTATGGGCCCTAAACTGGTTGTTGGTGGTGTTTCTATATCCATGAACTAGATTAGCTTCTATCTAAATCAATTCATTCTATCTGGTTCCTTTGAATCCAAAGCTACTGTTTTGATCCCCTTTGCTACTTGCTTGCATTCCTGCCTTGAATATAGGTTAGTTAGTAAGGAGATATATCAGTATTAAGAATTTGAAAGTAGAACACCATGAGAAAGATGGTTTGTAAGTATGGATCGTAAGAGAAACCAATAGATATTTGACACCTCTTAAGTCCTATATATGAAAAGATGAGTATTCTCCCTTGTCTCAGCCAGGATGGGTAGTTAGAAGGTTTGAATTATTGGATCACATCGTGCTGTTTATAAAATAAGAAAATATTAGACAATTCAAAATAGGAAGAAAATATTGTTCGCTTACTTTATAACTTCTAATAAGAATTCTCCTTGCTAAAGCAAGCTGTTTATACAACTGCATAAATGGAAACGAATTGGGGTTATTTAAGCCTTACAAGGAATAACAGGCAAATCGTTCTTATAATCATCGCACCTAGGATGTGGTTAAATCTCAAAATAAAAAATATAGTACTAACATTATAAGGAATGGAATAATCAAGATGTGCAACATACGGCAATAGACAATAATAAAAAAATAGGCTAAACGGAAAGAGTTAGAACCATGTTAGAAGAGAAAGGCAGTTTAGTACACTTGGGTTTAGTAGTTCAGTTACAAAAAAAATAGTAGCAACTAAGTTTCATCAAGGAGGTCTTCTGGACACCATCAATATGATAAGTGTGTTAAGATAGATTTGGATAAGCAAAGTGTAGAATAACCTTGATTTATTGTAAAATGAATTTGCAGGAATGCGCCCTTGCCCACATGAGGCAAGTTCTAGTAAGGCAACAAGAATGAATAGAGAAGGGTCAAGTTTATTTTTCAGAAGTGCAATTTAGAAACAAGAAGTATGGTGTGATTACAAAAATCAATAATCAATCGCACTAGTAAGAGCTAAATTGTATCTTTTATTCAAAGCAAGTTATACGTGTTTATTAGTATGAATAAATGAGGTGCATGATATAAGTAGAAATACACTTTTAATGGAATTATGATGATGATGAAAGTCAAAAGTATTGGAATGTCAACAACCATTTAAAGTTGGACAGGAATGTACTCTATATTTATTAAGAAGTTTCAAAGAGATGGTGAATATGCTAGACAAAAAGGCACGAGCATTCTTGAGGATCCACAAAACCCTAGAGGCTTCAAATGAGATCAGGAAATTAAAAAACATTGGAAAGAAGTAAATTTTAAAGATAAGGCAAATCAAATAAGTACAAGAAATGTTAAAAAGAAAAGGCATTAATATAAAAGATAAAATCTCATTGGCAAGGTTTAGGTGTCAGTTAGGATCATTCAAGAAAATGTTGTGGATTAAGAAGAGATGTAATAGTCAAGAGATGATGCCAATAAACAAATCAAGATTGCTAAGGAGTAGTAAATAAATGACCAGCTGGAGGTAATGAGAATATTGCTAGCGTATGATTTTAATGTAAAGAATATATGCATATTATGAAATGATGGGAAATGAAAATAGTACCAGGAGGCAGATCAAAAATAATAATTGTACGTGTGGACAATTCAAAATTGAAGGGCAGTAAGAGTCAAACAGTTACAAATATTAGCTAAGCAGGAAAAATAACATTTGGTATTAATTTGAAAGCGAGACTACTAATAAAAAAGAGATGATTGAAATGGTTAACAAATGTTTACGGGCTTATTGAATATTGTTATTTGTAAAGATTAGTATGTAGGTATCAACCCACAATCAAACTATGAAACTATCCATCCACATATGGTTTCTCTTTTTAGGAACCCTATGATCGCAACCTTCAAATGACTATTGGTTAGTACGAATTGAAGTAACCATGGTTCCTAATTGGATGCATTCCCATAAAAGCTCGAGTGTTTAAAACCATAGAGAGGGCTCAAAATCGTATTTAAAGCATTACAAATATAGATAGACTTTACTCATGAACATAGTTAGGTAAATTCACTTATATGAAAGGGGGATACTCTTTCAAATGGAATCGCTTCAAAAATAGTAGCACAAACGAAATAATAAAAATCAAAGTCAGTTACGAGTAGGAGATCACGTTATTACTAAAAGGATGATTACAAAAAGTAAGCTGAGCTGAGGTAATTAGTGAAAGCAAGAGGGCATATCTCATCTTGGTGATGGGAATCCCACACAAAGATTGATATCATGATATTATTCGTTAATGGAAAAGATGTGCAACAAAGTATTTCTAAGGCGATCAAAAAATTTTTACAAAGTAAAGGGGGTTAATATGATTCAAAGGAATTGTAGGTTAAATTTGTAATCAAAGAGATCAAGGGCTCCCGACAAGGATACACAATTATGTAATGATATCTTATAAGGAAGGACTATTATTAGTTGGTTAAAGGCCACTATAGACTGTTTTATATCAACAAAGGAACCCATGTTACTAAAATTACATTGGTTTTATACGCCCAAAGGATAGTTGCCTGCATTTTTAAACATTATGCAGACGCTCCTCATATCTTGTCGCCCCATAATGCTCTAATGTTGTACCTAGGGTTGTGTCTTGGCAATGACTTCTTGAATTGGAGATCTTAATCTTATAAAATCACCCGTAATAATCCTACAATTTCCATGCAATATGTATTAGAATCAACACTCCTAATTTCTTGCTAGCATAACCTGTGAGGCATGAACGTCAAGTGCCTTGAATTAAATCCATAGAGCCATTCTACTTTATTTATCCCACAAATCGTATCCGTGGACCTTGTCAACTCACTAGATAAAATATAAATTATGAGTTGTAGAATTTTTGATATACAAAAGTAAAGAATTTGTACACATGTAACATATCCTCGAACCTTGCCCTGTGGTTCCACATATGGGAATGGTTGCCTTTTTTTTTCCAAAATGGGTGTGCTTTAAGTTGTTAACCACCACACTCATTTTTAAATGAATCCAATGTCTAAGCATCTTCACTTTTCAGGGTCTATTTTCTCTCTCCCCTTTTTTTCTTTTTTTTTAACATTTTGTCTAATCCTTGTTAACCCCAAGGAGCCCGCTTATCGAATCACCACATACACTACAACATAAACTTTTCTGCATCTAATTTGTTTTCTGTAATATAATGGTGATAACTCAACCTAATAGCACTGATCACCTAATTGACCAAAATCAGATAAGGAATCATTTATATCATTTCCTTAGAATCTCTTAGGGATATATTAGCCCTGGGAATCCATCCTCAGCAATTTTGTTCCTTTAGGGTTTGTTTTAGAGCCTCATAATAAGTGTGGTCATTATAGTCTCAACCGCATTATGTAATCTGGAGCCTCTAAAGGAGGTTTCCTCCACACATTTGAAAAGCTCTTAGTACCTAATATAGCCATAAACCTGAGTTAAAGGCCCAAAGTCGTAATGTCAACCTACAACCCACATCTAAATATGATCTACCTCTTCATTACCTACATAATTTTAAAACATGCTTTAAGTTATAATAACTTTTACACACCTAGCATATGGTTGCATACATAAGTTAATATATACAACCTTATCATTGCAAATAATACAGTAAATTATCATTGTGTGACAACCTTATCTTACAACATACAACGCATATAATACCAAGCACCATACCATATGCTATCCGACCGTCGTCATATAATTTACTACAGTAAATTATCATTGCAATCACTTATGGTCATGCAACACGCCCTCTGTAATATAAATTATTGTAATGTCTATTTCATATTGATTCAACTCAAAGAACAAAGCGGCTTAAGCAGCAGTACTTCCATATATGTAAGTTCAAACATGACCAGAGAATTTAAGTCATATCATGAGTCTACATTACCTTACATTTTAACATTGTAATAACCAAAATACAACTTGATATGTTATGTTCTAAATCTCTTTCCAGGCACGGTTCTAAGCTCTATCAAGTCTTCCTGCTATTCCATAGTGATTGTAAGCATCTAATGGCATCAATAGCAAAAGACATGAAGTGTTTCCCCTAGTTCTTGCTTCCTCTGGGCTTGTTAGAGGGAGGACCGTTCACTGACTCCTTACCTAAAATAGAAAATGCAAAAAATATTTTGAACAATGAGCCGAACCTAGTATGTTTATCCCCATACAGTAAAATAAACCTTTAGAACAACTCAATTTTGCGCAAGCATATTAATTCAATTTAGTTTGAAAATTGGAGGGAGAGAGAGAAACAATAAGTAAAGCTACTTTGCCAGTTATTATCTTCTAGTGCAACCGCTGTTGCCGTCTGAAGCAATTATTGAGATAGCAATTACCGTCCGGAAGCCTTAGCTAAAGATGTGTTGGTGAACTGTTGGGCGTAAGCCCTGATGCTTCATAACTGATGAACACACTTGTTCATATAAATTTGAAACTAATTCGTTAGTTCTAACTGATTCATTGCAAGAATATTGCGTAAAATTTATATCATTTTGATAAACACGTGAATTTTCATAGAGTAAAAGCAATAAACGTACTAGGAGTTTCAAAATTTCCCTCCCTCTTATGAGGTATTAGTTTATGCATTGATAATGGCGAAAATGCCCTCGTTTCTACTACAAGTATATATATTTTTATGCTTAGTAGAGTTTTAAATAATTTTTTATTAATTGTAACCTACATAAATAATTCCTTGGCAATTTCCCTAGTTGTTAATGTACTCACCATTATTAAGTTAAATACACAAATCAATTTTAGTTCCTGTTTGTATTATGTCCCTTTTTAGCCATTTTCGTTATCATTATCCTTAATGGCATTGATGCCGTTATTTCTATTATAGGTCTTAATATTGCTATCTTTATTGTTGGCAATATTCATGTTATTATCATTATTAGTAATATGGTTAATATTATTGTAGCCATTATTACTATTATTACTATTATTATTATTGTTATTTTGATTATTATTAGATGTGATACTCTTATTAGTTTTAGTGATTTATCTAAAAAAGAGGTTTGGATTAACTGAGTTTGGTTTGCGGTTCTACGCTTATTTTTGTTGCCAAGTACATGCTTTCGGTCCCAAATCGAAATGTATTTACTTTTGACATCTTAAACAGATTGTGATTTCCATTTATATGCTTTGGATCAAAGGAACATATGTCATTCTCAATCACTCAAGCGTGAATCAATCTTTATTTCTATCTTTGAGTTTTAATAGCAAGTAATTAATCATCAACACTATCTCTAACCCATTCATTTCACTATCTAAGTAAAACACGAGAATTCAATTCCATAATTGCCTTTAACCACTACTATTATTGAAATTTCCAATTAAAACACCATTGGTTCTCACTAAATTAAAGTTCAAAATTCTTGTTAAATTGGTTGATTTCAAAATCACCAAAAAGTAGTCTTTTTTCTGCCCTTTCTCCATTTTTAACCTTTAAGCCTTTTATGGCAATATCCAACATCAACCCAAAATTAACTTTTAGCTTTATTCAACACAAACAAAACCCCCTTTACATTTTGTTTAATCTACTTATAAGAGCACAAGCCACAACGCATGTTCAATCCCTAATTCTTCCTTGAACAACCACCACACAAACTCACTAAAATCCTCAAATCACAACAAATTCACACCAGTTAGTAGTTAACTAGAATGAAAAGTATAGTTATTAACTAAATTAAAGGGTTGAATGATGAAACTTAACAAAAAAGACTTTGGGGTTTAGCTTTCCAAACGCCGAATATTGCCAGGCAAAATGAAGTGGGAGGTGGTGGTGGAGTGTTGGGCAGCTACAGGTACTGACGGTTGGCAAGACTAGCTGCGCTTGAAGATGGGGTTACCGGCTACAGGGAAAGGAAGGCCACTTGGGGTAGAGAGAGAGAGGGGGAAGGCGTACGTGCGGATAATTGAATAAAAAAGGATTTAGCTCACTTTTATTAATTCTAATCTTATCTCACCTTTAATCTAGGTATTTCCTATATATTTAGCTACTTTTACCTTTTTTATAAAAGAAATTTCCCTTCCTATTTTGAAAATTTCATTAGTATTTCATTTAATCCCGTTATTGCTTTCTTGACACAAGTTAGCTCACTCTTTATAAAAGTAATTAGTAGGATTTAGGTTCGGGCTATTGCAATCTTCCCCCTTTAAAATAAGTTTCCTCCTTCAAACTTGCAAAGTTGAAGGACATATCTAATTTACCTTAGAACACTTATGAATATTTGCTTCTTTTATCTTTCTCAGTCTGCAGTGTGGCTTCCGATGAGGCGTGATTAGCCCATAGAACTTTAACTAGCGGGATACCCATATGATGTATTCAAGCTTACCTAAAGCCAAGATCTAGCCAAAAGGGAAGCAAGAATGCATACGGTTCAAAGCAAGCAAGCAAGGATTGAATGTAAACAAGAGCAACTTAGGATAGAACACAAGTGTGTTAGCAAGGGGGTGATTAGCCAACCTTGGTTTACTCACTTGGGGTGAATTCTTCTTGCTTCAACTAAGCATGGAATTGAAAAACCTTCCTAGTTGATGAAAGAAGAACCTAGAAACCCACTTAAGCTAGCCACAACTTAAGATGCAACACTAGGATTTAGGAGAGAAAAGATGAGAGCTTCACAACTCAATGCCTTAGCAAATTCTTCAAAAGTCCCTTACAAAAAGAAGTAAGGGGGTATTTATAGAAGCATACCACCCCTCACTCAGCCACCTTGCTGCATACAAGCTGATTAAGGCTAAAAACACCTAAGTCTAAAGCTAGAAACAATGACTAAGTGATAATACAAGTGATTACATCCACACTTGACACCTCACTAGCTTAAATGATCTCAAAGTTGAGGTGTCAAGCTTAGGAGCACTCTAATACAGCAGCTAGGGGGTTTGGGGGGACAAAAATCAGATTAGTACAATGCAAGAACCAAGAAATCAGCTAGTCACTTCTTTAACTGGTTAAAAGGATTTTACTCCTTCTTTGGCCGGTTAATAGCAGCATAAGGGGGTGCTTCCTCTCCACTCTAGGAGCATGATTTGATAAATATTAAGATCTATTTTCGTGCCCTAAAGTTTGACAAAAGATGGAGTTCAATAGGTTACCCAAAAGATCCTTGCATTCAGACCACGCTGGATTCCAGCTTCCAGATAGTGTGCTTCGGCTTTTGCAATGGATGACTGACCAAATGAGCTCCAAATTTCCTGCATGAGTACTTGTTGGAAAGCTTAGAATCTAAGATTTAATTTAGCTATGCGTGCAGGAAATTTGGCCTTGAGGATTGACCTCTATCAGCGAAACAAAAACGGGCCAGAAACTGTTCGAACTGGACAGTTGGTGGAGGTTGTTGTTCATGAATTTTTTGACCAAGTCTTGCACTTTCTTTGACCTCCTTGGTGGTGTGGGACCCTTGCATGACAGTAGGGGAGGGGTTGGAAGGATTAGGGAGATGGTCTCCATCATACTCCCCGGTTTGGTTGGAGTTTGACCTCAAACTTGGAAGCTCTTTGGGAGGGATGAGGTTAATTTTGTGGTGTATGGGTCTTTCGGGAGGGAGGCCATGAGGAACCTCACTAGGGGAGATATGTTCAAAATCTTTGAGGGGAGGGGAAAGCAAAGGGTGGGAAGAACCCTTTGCTTCGGCCGGTTCTTGACCAAGTAAAATCCACTCCTTGAAATCATCATATTCATGGAGTTGGGAATGGGGTAGGGTGGTGAGAAAGACATCCATGCTAGGAGTGTCATGAGGCCCTTTTTGTGAGTTAGATTTGAGAGGGGTAAGGGTGATCTTTTTGTGGTCTTTGGTAAATGTATAGGTGTTCAACTGACCATCATGCATCACACTTCTGTCAAACGACCATGGACGTCCCAAGAGGACATGACAAGCATCCATGGGTACGATGTCACACCAAATCTCATCCTTGTAACTTTTGCCAATTGAAAGGCTAAGTAAACAACGAGAGGAGATTTGCAAACCTTTACCTTGATTGAGCCATTGTATGGCGTAAGGGCTTGGGTGTGGAGAGACCGAAAACTTGAGCTTGTCCACTAAAGTCTTGGAAGCAACATTGGCACAACTTCCACCATCAATAATAAGAGAGCAAATCTTCCCTTTCACGGTACACCGGGTGTGGAAGAGGTTCTCCCTTTGCTCCATGTCATGTTGGGAAGCAATACCACTCAAGGTTCTCCTTATCACAAGCATTTCTCCTTCGTCGGGTCCCTCTTCAACTTCTTCAAGACCCTCGGTCATAAGAAGTTCCTTTTCTTCCCCATCATTCTCATCATCTAACTCCTCACAAGTAGCATGGTATTCGGCCAAGGTGACAATTCTTTTGTTAGGACACTCGGAAGCAAAGTGTCCAAGGCCTTGACAACGGAAACATCTCTTCCTGTCATCGGGCTTTGGGGGTTGTCTTGAGGGGGTTTGAGGGGGATTTGGTGGAAGGGGTCTTGTGTTTGACTTTGGGGTTGATTCGGGAGGGTAGTATGAGGGCGTTTGGAAGGGGTAAGGATGGGGGTTAGGCTTGGAGGCCATGTCCTTGCCCTTGACTCTCTTTTGTGACTCCACTTTGTGAGCTAAGACATTAAGCTCATCCAAGGAAGTGTAAGGGTGGAGTTCAACAACATGAGCAATTTCATCATTCAACCCACTCAAGTATCTAATCAAAGTTTGAGACTCATCCTCTTTCAAATCACATTTCAACAACAATTGCTCAAACTCTCTAGTGTATTCTCCTACACTCTTAGACCCTTGCTTTAGGTGGTGGAGTTTGAGAAAATTATCTTGCAAGTAATGGGGAGGTAGAAACCTGGACCTTAGTTTGGATCTCATCTTTTCCCAAGTTCTAATTTTCCCTTTTCCAACTCTAACTCTCTTAGACACCACATTGGACCACCAAATAGAAGCATATTTTCTGAACTTCAAAGCAACAAGTTTTACCTTTCTATCTTCCGGTATGTCCTTGAACTCGAAGACCCTCTCGACAGTTTGAAGCCAATCCAAGAAGATGTCCGGATCAAGTTGCCCTTCAAACTCGGGAATGTCCACCCTAAATTCATGGTGACTTCGGTCTTGAGGTCTAGCGTGCCTCCTTGGCCTTCTTGAATAAGCATCCTCTTCATAATCACCAAAGGGATGGCTATCATCATCCGAAGCTTCCGACTCCAATGGCTTGCTTGTGCTTCTAGAACTTCTCAAGTTCTCTTGCCTTTCTTGCATGAGTTGCCCAAGTTGGGTTCGGAGGTACTTCACTTGAGCCTCAAGCTCGGCCTTGTCCCTAAGGGCTTGCTCGGCCAGTTGCTCGGGGGTTAGGCTTGTAGACATGGTGTTGGGAGAATGGGAAGTAGTGTATTGGAGGTAAAGAGGGGGTGGCACGGTCGGGTGGAGTGGACTGGGAAGAGGCACGGTCGTGTGTGGTGGCACGGGGTGACCGTGCTGGTTGGCTGAAAGTGGGAGGGGCGTTTTTGGAGGTGGCACGGTCGTGCCACTATGGCACGGTGTGACCGTGCCGAATTTCTGTCGTAGCACGGTGGGGAGTTTTGCGGTGGTCGTGGTTGGGCTGTTCTGTGGTGCCATGTGTTTTGGAATGTGTTTGAATGGTGGAAGCTTGGCCAAGAGGGTAGCCAAAGCTCTGATACCACTTGATGTATTCAAGCTTACCTAAAGCCAAGATCTAGCCAAAAGGGAAGGAAGAATGCATACGGTTCAAAGCAAGCAAGCAAGGATTGAATGTAAACAAGAGCAAGTTAGGATAGAACACAAGTGTGTTAGCAAGGGGGTGATTAGCCAACCTTGGTTTACTCACTTGGGGCGAATTCTTCTTGCTTCAACTAAGCATGGAATTGAACAACCTTCCTAGTTGATGAAAGAAGAACCTAGAGACCCACTTAAGCTAGCCACAACTTAAGATGCAACACTAGGATTTAGGAGAGAAAAGATGAGAGCTTTACAACTCAATGCCTTAGCAAATTCTTCAAAAGTCCCTTACAAAAGGAAGTGAGGGGGTATTTATAGAAGCATACCACCCCTCACTCAGCCACCTTGCTGCATACAAGCTGATTAAGGCTAAAAACACCTAAGTCTAAAGCTAGAAACAATGACTAAGTGATAATACAAGTGATTACATCCACACTTGACACCTCACTAGCTTAAATGATCTCAAAGTTGAGGTGTCAAGCTTAGGAGCACTCTAATACAGCAGCTAGGGGGTTTGTGGGGACAAAAATCAGATTGGTACAATGCAAGAACCAAGAAATCAGCTAGTCACTTCTTTAACCGGTTAAAAGGATTTTACTCCTTCTTTGGCCGATTAATAGCAGCACAAGGGGGTGCTTCCTCTCCACTTTAGGGGCATGATTTGATAAATATTTAGATTTATTTTCATGCCCTAAAGTTTGACAAAATATGGAGTTCAATAGGTTACCCAAAGGATCCTTGCATTCAGACCACGCTGGATTCTAGCCTGCAGATAGTGTGCTTCGGTTTTTGCAATGGATGACTGACCAAATGAGCTCCAAATTTCCTGCATGAGTACTTGTTGGAAATCTTAGAATCTAAGCTTTAATTTGGATATTCGTGCAGGAAATTTGGCCTTCAGGATCGACCTCTATCAGCAAAACAAAAACGGGCCAGAAACTGTTCGAACTGGACAGTTGGTGGAGGTTGTTGTTCATGAAGTTTCTGACCAAGGCTTGCACTTTCCTTGACCTCCTTGGTGGTGTGGGACCCTTGCATGACAGTAGGGGAGGGGTTGGAAGGATTAGGGAGATGGTCTCCATCACCATATTGCAAAATTGTTTGACTCTACAATCTACTATTTGCACATGATGCTTCTTGTAAACCAAGTTTTCAGCAACCTTTATAAGGACATGATTTAGGTCTGGGACATACTTCTTGCACTGTGAAATGTGAAAAATGTTGTAGACATATTTTACCTTTACTGGTAATTCCAATCTGCAAACCACTAGTTTTAACTTTTCAATAATTTCATGAGGCATGATGTACTAACGACTCAGGTTTTCCCTGACATTAAACTTCTTAACACTCTTGACGCTCATATCTTAAGGAATACTTAATGACCCACTTGGAATTCGAATGGTCTCTTTTTTTTATCGGCATAGCCCTTTTGTCAGCTTTGGGCAGTTTTAATGCTCTCTTATAACTTCCTTGGCCTCTTAGTGGCTGCTTGGATTAACTTTGACCGTATAGTCAATGCTTCACCTAACTCACACTAAAACAACTAGGCATCGTTCAAGATTCTTCTCCAATTAAGAGGTCCTCATTTTGTGTTATTAATTGCATTAGTACCCGTTGAGGAACAATTTATCAGCTATGTCATGAGATTTGATGTCATCTTTTTACTTGAGTCTATAGTCCCTTTTAGGCTAGCATTGAAGGGATATTTGTATTCTATCTTGCTTCTTTAACTTGCTTATTTATGTAACCATCCCTCATCAGGACTAGTCAAAGGTTTTCTTGATCTACATTCGACGTTAAAGGTGAAGATGTCCAACGATAAGAATAAGTAAACTGGTACCCGAGTGAGTCATCATCCATAAAAAGAAATAAACAATGAATTTGAAATGATTGACAAAGGAGGGATTTTCAAGGGATTACTATAACAAAGGTAGCCGTGAGTGTATCAAGAATTAAAAAATAGAAGACCACGGGAATCATGGTTTGTATGTATGGATCAGAAGACAAACCAGTAGATATTTGACATCGCTTGAGTCCTATCAATGACAAAGATGAGTCTTCTACCCTATCTTGATCAGGATAGGCAGTTAGAATGCTTGAATTATAGGATCACATTGTGTTGTTCATAAAATAAGAAAAGACTAGGGTTTCCAAAATAGGAAGAAATGATTATTCACTTACTTAATAACTTCGTATAAGAATTCTCATCACTAAATCAAGGTAGTTAGACCCGTGCAAAAATGGAAACGAATTGGTATTTGAGCCCTAAGAGAAATACGAGGTAGATTGTTCCTATATTCTTTGCACCTAGGGTGTGGTTAATTGCCAAAATCATAGATATAGTAGTAACATTATAAGGAATGGAACAATCAAGATGTGTAGCATACAACAATAGATAACAATCAAAAGTGGGTTTGACGGAAAATCTTGGAACCATGTTAGAAGAGAAATGTGGCTCAGTTACACTTGGGTTCACTAGTTGAGTTACAAACAAAATAGTAGCAACTGAATTTCCACAAGGTGGCCTTCTAGACACCATCAATATATAAAGCGTGATAAGATGGATTTGGACAAGCAAAGTGTAGAATAACTTGGATTTATTATAAAATGAATTCGTAGGGATACGCCTATACTGTTGTGAAGCAAGTTCAGTTAAAGCAATAAGACTGAATAGAGAAGGTTCAGGTTCATTTATGAGGAGTGTAATTTAGAAACAAGAAGGATACTGTGATGACAAAAATCCGCATTCACCCGCACTAATAAGAGATAAATTCTATCTTTAATTCGAAATAAGCTACACAAGTTTATTATTATGAATAAATGGGGTGCATGAGATATGTAGAAATACACTTTTAACGGAATGAAGGAGATGATGAAAGTCAAAAGTATCAGAATGTGAATGACCGACCATTTAAAGTCAAATAGGAATGTATCCCATATTTAGTAACAAGTTTCACAGACATGACGAACATGCTAGAAAAAAGGCTCAAGCATTCTTGAGGATCCACAAAACTCTAGACGTTTGGAATGAAAAGGAGAAATTAAATAACATTAGAAAGAAGCAAATTTTAAGGATAAGGAAAACCAAATAAATACAAGAGATGTTAAAAAGAAAAAGCATTAATGTAAAAGATAAAATCTAATAGGCAAGGTTTAGGTGTAAGTTTGGATCTTTTAAGCAAGTGTTTTGGATCAAGAAGAGATGCAATAGTGAAGAGATGGTGTCAATTAACAAATCAAGATTATGAAGGGAGTAGTAAATAAATAACTTGAAGGAATGAGAATACTGATGACGTATGATTTTAATATAAAAAATAGATGGCATTTAATGAAATGATGGATAACGAAACTAGTACTGAGGTAAATAGAAAAAATATTGTAAATTTAAACAATTAAAAAATGGAGGGCAGTAAGAGTGAAATAGCTACAAATATTAGTTACATAGGAACAAAAACATTTGGTATTAAGTTGAAAGCCAGATTAACAGGAACCAAACAAATGATTTAAGTGGTGAACAAATGTTTAAGGGCATATTGAATATCGTTATCCGTAAAGATAAGTACATACATATCAATCCAAAATCAAACTATGAAATTATCCATCTACATAAGGTTTCTCTTCTTAGGAACCCCTAGGATTGCAACCTTTAAACAACTATTGGTTACTATGAATTGAAGTAACGATGGGTCCGAATTTATTCTCGAGGATAAGGAGAGCAAAATAAAGGTCGACGTTATAAAGTTGGATGGAGGGCTGGCAGGAGCGCAAAAAGGAAGCTGACAACTGATATAAGAAAAAAGGTGATCCTATATTTTACCACAAAAGCTCAAGTGTTTAAAACCATAGAGTGGGTTACGAAAAGTGTTTAAAGCATTACAAAAATGAACTAACTTTGCTCATCAAAATACTTAATGTGAATTCACTTATATGAAAGGGGGATATTCTTTCAAATGGAATGGATTCAAGAATATTAGCATAATCAAAATAACAAAAATCAAAGTTGGTTATAAGCAGGAGGTTACGTTATTACCAACAAGATGATTGTAAAAAGTAAGCAAAGTGGAGATAATTAGTGAAACCAAGAAAGGCATATCTCATCTTGGTGATGGGAATCTCACATAAAGATTGATGTCATGACATAATTTGATGATGAAAGGATATGTAACAAAGTATTTCTGAGCTGATCAAAAAAATTTTGTAGACTAAGGGGGGTTCATGTGATTCAAACGGAATTGCATGTTAAATTTAGAATCAAAGAGATCAAGGGCTGCTCCCAACAAGGATACATAATTATGTAATGGTATCTTATAAGGAAGGTCTGTTATTAGTTGACCAAAGGTCACTATGGACTCCTTTAGATAAACATAGGGATGCATCTTACTAAAGTTACATCGATTTTATACACTCGAAAGGAAGTTCCCTGCATTTATATAATTTATGTAGACCTTCCTCATATCTTATCACCCCGAAATCCTCTTGCGTTGTACCTCGGGTTGTGTCTTGGCAATACCTCATTCAATTGAAGATCTCAATCTTATAAAATTACCAATAATAATCCTATAGAGTCCATGCAATATGTACTCGAATCACCACTCTTAATTCCGGAGTAGCATAACGTGTGAGGCCTGAACGCCAAGTGCGTTGAATTCAATCCGTGTAACCATTGTACTTTATTTATCCGACAAATCCTATTCATGGACCTTGTCTAATCATATAAAAAATTAAAGAATGTGTACACATATATATAACACATCCTTGAGCCTTGCCATATGGTTCCACCTAAATGAATGGACTTTTTTTTTTTTTGAAAAATGAGTGTGCTTTAAGTTGTTAACCACCATCCATGTTTCTTAAATGAATCCAATGTCTAAGTACCTTCTCTTTTCAGTCTCTGTTTTCTCTCTCCCCCTTTTTTTCCTTTTTTTTAAAACTTTTTGTCTAATCTTAGTCAACCTTAAGGAGCTTGCTTATTAAATCACCACACACACTACAACATAAAATTTTCTACACGTGATTTATTGTTTATAATCTAATGGTCATAGCTCAACCCAATGGCACCTACCACCTAATCAACTAGAATCAGATAAAGAATTATTTATTCCATTTCCTTAGAATATCTCATGGATATGTTAGCCCTAGGATTCCACCTTTAGTAATTTTCATGTGCCTTTACGGTTTGTTTTGGCCTCATAATAAGTATAGACAATATAGTCTCAACCACATTATGTAACCTCTAAAGAGGTTTCCTTCACACATTTTCAATGTTTTTAGTACCTACTATCACCATAACCTGACTTAATGGCCCAAAGTCGCAATGTCAACCTACAACCCACATCCAAATATCCTCCACCTCTTTGTTACCTACATAATTGTATAACATGCTTTAAGGAACAATAACGTGTTCACACCTAGCATATGGTAGCATACATAAGTTTAGATATTATGGAAACCAATTAATGACGACACTCCCTTTGCGTCACAACCTTATCTTATGTCATACAACACATATAATACCAAGTACCATACCATAAGCTATTGGACCTCCATCATATAATTCACTATAGTAAATCATCATTGCAAATCGCTTATGGTCGTGCGGGATGCCCTTATAAATATACATTATTATAATGTCTATTTCATATTGATTCAGCATAAAGATTTTGTGTTATAATGCATTTCTCCTATCTAGAAAGTTATATGTAGTTTGGTGCTGCGTTAATCACATAAGAATTTGTAAATTACATTCTCACTTTATGCCTTAAAAATCACCAAACCCGAACATTAATTATGTCTATGTGTTCTCAATAAAACCATTAAATTGAAGTCATCCTCACAACACAAATGGGCAACCCCAAACTCCATATAATTATTGCTACGAAGTTGGTAAACTTCCCTGAAATACATATGTTAATAAGAGGCCAATCAAATGCTTCCTTGTTCCACTTTGCTGATGACGGATGTTAGTCTTAAAATATACCGCAAGTTCACGGCGTAGCTGTAGCTAGCAACCGGCAAGTACGGGTCGTGTCCACAAGGAACTTGGTTTCAACTACCAAAACTGATTAAATTACTCAAGCTAGGCAATCACAGTTGTGGGTTGGAGACTAAACTAGGAGAAACGATAGCAACTAAAAAGTGTAATAAACAGCAGAATAGAAAACACCTAGGTTGGAATTAACAGCACGACTATGCTAGTGAATCAGTTACTAACCCAAATCAAACACTCCCAAGCATGCATCACAAATGGATAGATTGTCAATTAAGCCCACCTCCTCCCTCTCTCTACAGGGTTGAAGACTAATCGTGGAACTATAGTCGCCTATTCTGATGGGACTAAAGGTCGAAGGATTACAAGATCCACAATTTCAAATCCCAATTAGAATCTTAACTATTTTCATGTTAAAATCGTAATTGTCTACTAAGGCGCACTAGGTAAAGGTTTCGTCTCTCAACGCTCCCCTAAACCCCAATAAAAAGGATGAATGTTCTTTTGAGCATTTCATCGAGCATGTGGCGTGCATAGTAAAATTCATAATTGCAAAACAAAGGGGGAGCAGGGATTGGGCCAGTACAAGATTCAACTACACATATTCGGCGCCAATCCCAACCTAAGTTGAAGGATTTAGCCTACTATCATGTTTCTAAAAACAACCATGACATTCAATTCCACAACCATTGCAAACCTTAAAATAACTAAGAACAAGAGAGAAGAGAGAATTAAGAACCTGAAATTGATTGAATGAATTCAAAGTAGTATCAACTTCAATTCAATAGCCAAATCCCAAAATCAAAATTAAACTCTGTAATGAAACCTAAAAATCACCTAGAAGCATTTTGGGGCGAGAGAAACTGAAACTAAAACTGAATGTCTTTCAAAATAGCCCCCGAAGGATATTTAAGTCGCGACGCAGAAACGGAGGCGGCACGGGCCCACCGTGCCAAAACACCGCTGGAGTCACGCCAGGACCGCATAAGTGGCACAGGTGTGCCACTTGGCTGCTCGACCAAGTGTGCCGGTTTGGGCGGGTCGACCATGCTACGCAGGTCCGGTTCCGTGGGTCTTCCGTGCAACGTTCCTTCACAGCTTTTCTCGCTTTCTTGGCACTCCTTTCTGCTAAATGTTATTCATCTTTTCCTTTCTTCAATAAAGTTCCTGAAAATATCGAAAGATGTTATATGAGTTAAAAGTGCGCTCAAGGAGGCTGATTTCACTCTTCCTAAGCATGATTGAACGTGAAAACGAGGAAGAAAATGAGTCAAATAGGGGCTAAAAATAGGACCAAATAGAGATTCATCACCCCCCCATGCTTATCTCTTGCTTGTCCCCAAGCAAGACTACGCTATGAAGGATCGGGAAGAACGGTAAACCTCTTAACACACCCTCCTCAGGCAAGGGATGAATAATCAATAATCCAAATTAAACTACGCATTAAAGATGGCCAAGTCAAAATGTGAAACAATTCAAATATAGCTTGCACAGTTCCTTTCATGAGTCCCCACACCCAAATGTAATGCATCAAATGCCCTAGTATCGAATCACATAACAAGACATGACCTTCCTCGATGAGTGGTGAGTAAGTAGGACTGGTAGAACCTCACTTTAGGATAAAGTGGAACAGTCCCCTCAATGTGTTTAGAATATATAACAAGGGTGCACTCAATACTCTACCCAATCAAGCAACTACCATAAGCTTGGTAGAGTTCTCAATTCTCCACCGCCTAATGCAAAGTGCAATGTGTAAATCATGAGGACTTGTAAAGGGATGTAATGGGGTCAAAGGTAAAGGGTGAGAAGTGGAACAAGTTTGGGAAGAGTGGAGCTAATAGTCAAAGACTAGGGAACAAAAAACACTTCCACAACTAATATCGGAACAAATTCGCCCCACAATTGAAAATTTGAGCCACAAACCCCACAAAAACCTTAAGGGAGGGATTTAGCAATATCATTGTCACACTCCCATGCCAAACACCTTATTCACAACTTTTTTATATATATATATTTTTTTCACTTTCTCCCTTTTTTTTTTCTTTTCTTTGCTTCCTCCTTTTTCATTCATTTCTATTTCTTTTCTTTGAAAGGAGAAAGGCATGTGAATGGCATGGGGAACACAAACTTTAATGGCAAATCCCCTCAAACAAACCACTAATAACATAGCCAAGGTGAACTAACCTTAAAAGCAAACCTAACTCAACATGAAAGTGTCGCTCCACTAGACCTTGACAAGGATATGGAGAATATCGATAGGCCAAGTGTGTAGTGTGTAGAGGGAACAACAAAGACAAGGGGAAAGGCACAAAGGGGTAGCAAAAAGGGTAGTGCATATCAATAGGTGGCTTTTTGGCTCATGTGGCTAAATAGAACAAAAATTGCCTCAGTCATATCAACACATGCACATACTAAATGCGATTTCATAGAGAACAAGACCAAGTTCTAGAGATGCAATCATGGATGAGTCGCACATGAAGGAAAGTATGAGACTATATGCAATGAATAGTCATTAGGCTCAAAGTCTCACAGGTAAGTCTACCACAGTCCAATAACTTACTCCAAGGTATATCCCACTTATCGAGGTAAATCAAGCCAAGTCACATGAATCTCAAGGGCAATATGACATACAACATAGGGTGGGGGAACCACAGATGGCAATGTTAGAGCGCAATTCACAAAAGTTCACACCATAACAGGTCACACTTTAACACACAACTCAACCAGATCAATCAATCATTACCCCTTGTGTTCTCTTCATAAGAGGGGTTTTGGCACACATTTATTGAAAAGTAAAAAAAAACTAAGGAAAGCAATAAAATATATAAAGGATAGTGAGAAGAAGGGTAAGACGTAGTACCTGGGAGGCTTAGGGATGCCCAACTCGATCACTTCTCCTTTTGAGATGCAACAAGTAACTTATATGCTCTAACCTACATGCTCTATTAAAGGAAAGAAATGCAAAGGTATCCTATGAAAACTATATGTCATCCTATCTATATGATGCAAAATGCAACATGTCATTCAACCAATACCCCAAAATCCACCATTCCACCCAAAGAGCGATAAGGTTACCCCCCCATGCTGGAGATTTTCATTGTCCGTAATGAAAACGACGCAGAAAAAGGGCAAGGGAGGCGGGAGGGGAAAGGAACGAAGAGGGAAAGGGGGAGCGGAAAGGGCGTGAGTGACATGGATCTTTTTTTTTTTTGAAAGCGATAAATGCCTTGGGTTGCCTCCTAAGAAGCTCTTGTTTAAGGTTCTTAGCTTGACCCTTACCTCCAAATAGTCGACAGTAATGATGCGGGAGGTGGCCTAGGGGAGGTGTAAAAATGTAAAGGGGGATCCGCTACCTCCCCAGGAGAAATAGAGGCAGTCGGGAAACAAAACGGGATGGCCACAAAAACAGTAGAATAACCGGCAGACAGCATGTGGGGTCCCCCATTTCCATCAAATGTATCAACCTCGGGAGCAGCATCGAATGGGGAAATGAGGATCGACGCCTCAGAGGGTGGGGGAAAAACAGGCGCTAAAGGCGGTGCAGGGGGAGGGAAGCTGAAGTCCATCCTCTCCCCACACAGGTGGAAAGATAGAGTGCCTGCCTGAACATCGATCGCTGCCCCGACAGTCGCAAGGAATGGGCGACCTAAGATGAGTGGGGCTGGAAAGTCCTCATCCATGTCAAGAACGATGAAATCGCAGGGGATGAGGAACTTGCCCACCTGGATCGGGACATCCTCCAGAATGCCGACATGCCGCCTGATGGAGCTGTCTACTAGCTGAATAGTCGTGCTGGTGGGTGTGAGGTCCCGTAGTTCCAGCTTTTGGCAGAGGGAGAGCGGCATGAGGCTCACACTGGCGCCCAGATCGCAAAGGGCTTTCTCAATCTGCATATCCCTTATGCAGCATGGGATAGAGAAACTGCCAGGATCCTTCAGTTTTGATGGTAATTGCCTCGGTAGAAGTGTGCGACAGGAACCGAAAGTGGGGGTCACTAGAGTAACCTCGGGTTCTCCTTTCTTGGACAGGAGCTCTGTTAAAAACTTAAAGTGCGCAGGTGCATTCTTGAGAGCTTCCAGAAAGGGGCTACTGTAATAGATTCAACGTATGGTTTTCAAGAATTGCGCGAATCTAGGTTCAAGCTGACATAGCTTGAACCATGCCATTCGCTGAGGGTAAGGCACTGGGGGCTTATAGGTACGACCGGGAGGTGGAGGGGTAGTCTCCTCAGAAGAGCTCAGAGTCTCTTTTCGCGCTTGGCCCTCCGTTCCTACAGAGTCAGGAACGGGAACGACCTCCTAGAGAACCATCACTGGGCTCTCCTCTAGCCCCTCTTCCATTGTGGAGATGGCATTGAAGTTACGGTGGGGGCTAACTTTTGGCTGGCCTGGAAGTTGCCCTTGAGGTCGGGACAGGAGGCCACCTATTGGGCAATCTGAGTAATCTGCGTGTCCATCGTTTTCTGATGGGCGGCCATGGCATCTACCCTGGAGGTCAGCAGATGGATTGACTCCTTAAGAGTCTCATTGGTCGTGGTCTGGGTCACTACGAAGCGGTCCATGAGACTCACCAGGTGAGATGTAGGTTCGGGAGGTGGAGGGGGTGGAGTGTAGGGAGCTCGGTTGTGGAAACTGGGTGGCTGGATGGGATTCTGGGGGTGAGGGTTGGGATTTTTGTAGAGAGGGTTCATTTGGCCTTTCCAACCTTGGCTGTAGGTGGTAGGATGGGGGTTATTTTGAGGAGGTGTGGTGTAGGTGTGGTATGCATTGACATGTTCAATGCTGGAGGGAGCATTGTAACATTCAATGAAGGTGTGCTCCTGGATGTCACATGCCTCGCAGTATGCATAGGTCCCCATGGATGACCCTGGAGATCCACCTGGAGTGGGAGAGGTGCCCACTTTGTCTAGCCTCTGTGCTAGAGCATCCACCTGACTGGCTAGAAGGGTCACAGCGTCAACCGCGTACTTGCCACTGCTCTTGTGCGGGGTGGCTCTATCGCTTGGCCAATGATAATTGTTGGAAGCCATCTCTTCCAACAAGACCTTTGCTGCCTCGATCAACTTACCCATTAGTGCTCCTCTTGCAGCGACATCCACTGAGATTTTCATTAACTTCTCTAATCCATTGTAGAATGTCTGGACTAGAAGCCAGTCAGAAACGCCATGATGAGGGCACTGCCGCTGGAGGTCCTTGAACCTCTCCCAAGCCTCGTAAAGGGACTCGTCATCCCTCTGAAGGAATGAAGTAATCTCAGTCCTCAGCTTTGCAGTCTTGCCCAGTGGAAAATACTTGCTAGTGGTGAATGAATTGGGCTCCCGATTTTGTAACCAGTCACTCAAAGGGAAAAGTCGCAGTCTAATTGCATCAGCGGATGCGCCGTTGATTTTGATAGTTTCGCACTTCGCAAGAAACTTGCGGAGATGCGCATTATGGTTTTCAGATGGGTGTCTGCCGAATTGCTCCCGCTCCACAAATGACATAAGTGCTGGGCTGAGCTCGAAGTTGTTAGCCTCAATTGCGGGGCTAACTATGGAGGAGGTGATGCCCGATGCTTGTGGCAGAGCATAGTCCCTCAGCACTCTATGGTCTCTTTCTGCCATTGTCACCTCTGCCCTCTTCTTCCTTCTTGCTTCTCCGCTTCGTCGGCGTTCGACTGCTTCTATCTAAGGATCAAATGGGACAAGGGCTTGGCTCCTCCTGCACGTACAAAGCAAACACTACCCAGGCGCAAACAGTTTCAAGCAGGAATAAAGAAGAACTAAAGTACAAAAAGAAAAATAAAAAAAGAAAACCTAGTTTAGAGTACGCTAATCGATTCTAATATTGAAAGGCGTAAGTTCCCAGGCAACGGCGCCAAAAACTTGTTAGTCTTAAAATATACCGCAAGTGCACGGCGTAGCTGTAGCTAGCAACCGGCAAGTACGGGTCGTGTCCATGAGGAACTTGGTTTCAACTACCAGAACTGAATAAATTACTCAAGCTAGGCAATCGCAGTTGTGGGTTGGAGACTAAACTAGGAGAAACGATAGCAACTAAAAAGTGTAATAAACAGCAGAATAGAAAACACCTAGGTTGGAATTAACAGCACGACTATGCTAGTGAATTAATTACTAACCCAAATCAAACACTCCCAAGCATGCATCACAAATGGATAGATTTTCAATTAAGCCCACCTCCTCCCTCTCTCTACAGGGTCAAAGACTAATCGTGGAACTATAGTCGCCTATTCTCATGGGACTAAAGGTTGAAGGATTACAAGATCCACAATGTCAAATCCCAATTAGAATCTTAACTATTTTCATGTTAAAATCCTAATCGTCTACCTGGTGAGGTAGACACTCCTCTTATCTTATCACTCTATAATCCTCTAGTGCTTTACCTAGGGTTGTGTCTTGGCAATACCTTATTGAATTGGAAATTTCAATCTTATAAAATAACTAGTAACAATTCTATAGAGTCCATCCAATATATACTCAAATCACCACTCCTAGTTCCTTACTAGCATGACCTGTGAGGCTTGAACGTCAAGTGCCTTGAATTCAATCCATAGAACCATTGAACTTTATTAACCCCACAAATCTTATCCGTGGACCTTGTCTACTAATTAGTTAGAATATAAATTATGACCTTGAGAATTTCTTATATACAAAAGTATAGAATCTGTACACATGTATATAACACATTCTTAAGTTTTGCCATATGGTTCCACCTATGTGAATGGTTTTTTTGGGGGGGGGGGGGGAATGAGCATGCTTTAAGTTGTTAACAACCACTTGTTTTTTTCTTAAATGAATCCAAAATGTCTATGTATCTTCTCTTTTTAGTCTCTCTTTTCTCTCTTACCCTTTTTTTCTTTTTTTAATCTGTTTGTCTAATCCCTGTTAACCCCAAGGAGCCTGCTTATCGAATTACCACATACAATACAAACATAAAATTTTATGCACCTAATTCATTTATATGAATTTGACAATGATTCCATTGTTGCTATTTATTTGCTTTGGGCAATGAGAATAGATGTCATTCTCAACCACTCAAGCATGAATCAATCTTTTTTCCTCTCTTTGTGTTTCAAAAACAGTTAATTAATCATCAACACTATCACTAACCCATTTATCTCACTATTTAAATCAAACTCCAAGAGTAAAATTCCACAATTGCATTTAATCACTACTATTACTCAAATTTCTCATTAAAATACCATTAAATCTCCCTAAATTAAATTTCAAAATTCATGCTAAATTGATTGGTTTCAAAATTCCTAAAAATAGCTTTTTTTTCCTCCTTCCTCCATCTTCAACCTCAAGTAGTTCCTTAAGGCTCCCATCGTAGTATCCAATACCAAACCAAAATCAACCTTTAATTTGATTCAACACAATAAAAATCCCCATTACATTTTACTCAATCCACTTATAAGAGTACAAGCCACAACCGATGTTCAATCCCTAATTCTTTCATGAACAACCACCATACCAACTCACTCAAATCCTCAAATTATGATAATAGCCTCTAAATTCAAACAAATTAGCACTTAACTAGATTAAAAGGCTTAGTTATGAATAAATCAAAAGATTTAATGATGGGAGTTAGTAGAAGATAGTTTAGAGTTCACCTTCCCAAACACCCAATATGGTAAGGCAAGGAATGGGAGGAGGTGGTGGAGTGTTAGGCGGCTGCAGGCACTGGTGGTGGGTGGTAAAGGCAATACTCGACGGTGGTCCCAGCAGATGTCATGGGACTAGAGGGTGAGGGGGCTACCGCGAACAAGGGAAACGGGGGACGCGTGAGGTAGAGAGATGGGGGGCGGGGGGAGATGTGCATGTTGGGTCATTGAAAAAAAGGGATTTAGCTCACCTTTCTTAATTCTAACCCAAATGGGTATCATCAGAACTCTCTAGAGAGAGAAGAGGATTTCTAGAGAGAGATCCTCTCCTTTTGCTTTCTATTGCTAAAAGCTCCAGATATTCGCCTTGTTCTTCACGACAAGCAAACATCATCAATTCTCAGATCTGTTCTCCCTTCTCCTCTGTGGTTGAATCAATTACCTCACTTTTCTCCTTTCCTTAATCATGGTGACTGTATCCATTCCTTGCCCACTGTTTCGTTTTCTGCAAGGAGGTCTCTGCCTCACTCTCGCAGGCCATGCCTTTGCTAGAGAGGGATCTAGTATTCTCTCAGTACTGGATCTGTTTGCTCCCATCCCTCCTTTCCATCTTCTTCCCCTCATTCTATAGGGTTTTAAGTGCCTACTCCTTCAGTAAGAGGTGGAGGGTATGACTCACAAGCATGTTTGTGCGGGGTAGTGAACATGACAAGTGAGCCGTGGCTGTCGTGCTGTTCATCCGCTGCTCTATTCAGTCCGCAGATATTGATGGGATTCACCAAATCTCCTTCCTTCCCGCCTCTAATAAGTCTTTTGAGTGCTGACCTCCAGTTTGCCAAGTGGAGTTCATGATTAAAAATCAGGTTCTTCTGTTCCTTAATTTTTCTTGTCCATGTTTTGGCCCTTTTATCATTACGAGGTGGGTTGCTTCTATCAGATCTCGGTTATTTTTCTGCTTTATTAAGTTTCTGGTTGCGTGTATCGAGGTGGCTTACTTCTGGTGGTGGTTAATAGGCGTCTCTTTTACGCCTAGTAAGGTTGGGTTTTGGTGGTCTGTCACCCTATATATTGAGGGTCTTGCGGGCTTCTCTTCTTCACTTATCCGTTTTGTATCTCTTGTCTTTGTACACTTGTGTTCGCCTATGTTTGCCAATTCTTCTACTAAGTCTCTGTCTCCCACTAATTCTGAAAATGATGATAATGATAACATCAACCATAATTCCCCTACTAGTTTTATTGCTAAGCCAGCACTTTCGAATAATCTGGATAGAGGTGGAAGTGACCATCGATGCTATTCGAGTGTCCAGGGCAAGATTTCGTATGCGAAGGCGATGAAATTCGGTGTGGGACGTGCTGCTCATACTACAGATCCCATCCCTACATCAAGAAATCATTCCCCATTGCCTCTAGCTAGCACTCTCCCATCTAATGTGATAGGTGATTCTCCAACTCTTGGACTTCTTCCCTCCCCCCCAGCAGAGCATATGGAGGAGTTAATTGCTTTGTGTCTCTTAGGGAAAGTGTGGGGGGAATATGTTATTCTGCTTGTTATCATCAACAAAACTAAGCAAGATTGGAAATTTATTCGAGGCCATGTTAACTTTATTGATTTGGGTAATAACTGGATATCTATCATATTTGCCAACTCTGAGGATAAAGAGATGTTCTGGAGGGAGAGGCCTTGGCATGTGAATGGGCTGAATTTCATGTTATCTTATTGGTTACCCTTCTTTGATCCTTACTCCGCTTGTATTAACAGTGTTGACCAATGGGTGTGGGTCCCAAGACTTTCTTGGGAGTTTTGGGAATATGCCACATTGGTTAACCTGCTTAAACCTGTGGGGGAAGTGATTAAAGTTGATCAGACCACTCTTTTGAGTCTTAAAGGTAAGTTTGCCCGTGTTTGTGTTAATATTGATGTCACTGAGCCATTACCTGGATCTCTGGTTATTTCTTTCAAGGGTAAATCTATGAAGGTCCCCCTTATCTATGAGGGTCTTTATGAGGTATGTGCACTGTGTGGGTCTGAGTCTCACCAAATTGAAGCTTGCCCAAATATGCCTGCTAATTCTAAAGTGGAAATTGTAGTGGAAAAATTTAGAGGGAGTAGTGGCCAGTCTACTATTAGTGTCACCCAACCCTCCTCTTCTACTTCTGAACCTATCACTGTGACTAATAAATGGATTCGGGTTTCCCCAAAAAAACGGTTTCGATCTATGTCTTCGGCTGGAGTAGGGAAGTCCTCCCCTCTTAAGGCTCCTTTACTTCCCAAAATTACTCTTGTGGAACCTATTGTGTCTCCTATTCTGTCTCCTAAGGTTCTTGGTTCCACTAAATCTGAGGCACTGGATAAGTCCTTCTCGGCAACCTATGAGGAGGGTATATTCCTTGCACACTCGACTCAAGGAGTTAATGAGGAGGTTCCGGTTAATGAGGATCCTTTGAATGCCATAGGGGAAGATGTTCTGGTGGTTCCAAATGACAATCTCTACGAGGACCCGCAGGAATTTCAGGGCAATGAGGAGGATATGGTGGACACCTTTCTTAATTTGGACCTCATTCAAGACCTGGAGATGTCATCAGAATCTTCTAAGAAACGAAAGGTAGAAGAGGGAGACGAAGGGCTTTCCAGGGCTGATGCTTAATTGATTATGCTCCATGTCTTTTTTGCTGTACAAGTGGATTAGGTGTGGTCATAATAAGTCCGTGGAGTGTGTTTTGCCTCAGTTTGCGAAACTGAAATACTTGTACTATGTATTTTGGTTTTTTGGACACTCTGGATATGTTTCCTCCTGCCTCTTTTGCGTTTATCTGATGCTTTGCTAGTTGTCGCTGCTAGTCTGTACTAGTTGTATTTGTAATATATATCTCCCCTTTTAGTGCATGTCTGGGTCCTTGTTGTTCTTCCCTTCGATCATTGTCACCCCCTATGTGTTGCTAGCCATCTTGATGGGATGGTAACTCTGGGTTGGAGGCATGATAGCTCCTTTGTTGGCACTCATGGAGAGGAGTTCCGGCTGTTCTGGGCTAGTGGTCATGGCAAGGCCTTGCAGTCCATTGCCTTGTCACTTTGCTTAGACAAGCCGCCCCTGCTCCCCCTTTGTTTAGTCAATGATGTTAACCAGATCAGTTGGGTAACTGAGACTTTTTGGCCCCTTTCTCAGAGTACACTTTGGCAGGGCCTGTTTTTGTATGTTTTTCTATGTGGGCTCACTCTATGTTACTGTTTTTGGGACTGCGTGATTTTTTCTATTGCATTGGGGTCCTTATGCAACAAGAGCATTTCCTCAGGGATTGTATGGCCTAGTATATGGCACCTTGTTAATGGTTTGACGAGGATCCCTTGGTTACATGATCCCACTTATATTACTTCTGCTTGGTTTGTTATGTCTGACAGTAACAGACCCAGAGGAGCTGGAATAGGCATTTGCATGACGGTTAATGAAGCAAGAGTAAGGATGGAGTGGGATACATGGCGGGTTTGCAATGCATTTGGCCAGTACTATGCTCCATTCTTGTGGGCTTTTTGTCACCTACTCGTTTTTTACTATCTACTTTCTTTGGCGAATGAAATGAAGACTTGGTCTCTCATTTCCAAGGTTGTTTCACAGAACGCCTATTTTTGGCTTGGTATACTCTATGGAACGAGGGAAATTTTGCTGGCCACACCTTTCTTTTCACTAGACCGGTTCAAGAGGATCTCTTTGTTCTGGCTATTTATGTATCTTTTGAATTGTTTTTATTCCAATAGTTTCCTTTGTTGTAGTACATGCAGGTTTATGTGCTAGTTACTGGCTTTAGCGTGCAACAGATGGTGGACATTCCAGGTATTTTTTAGGTTTCTAGCCGAGTTATGGCTATTGGGAGGTTGGTTCGCCACTCCCAACATGAGCATTTGATAGTCCCTTTTTGGGAGCCGGTTTTGCCTTTACCTTGTTAAACCTCTGTTCAACCTCTGTTTACCAATGGTGGTTAAGGCACATGCGATTTCTTTGTTATGTTTATTTATGAAAATTATTAGTTGGAATGTACAAGGAGCAAAAAAAACCCAAGTCCTTGAGGAGGTCAAACTCCTCACTAGGAGCCACCAGCCTGATATCCTTTTCTTAATCGAAACCATGACTAATGAACGAAATACGTGTACAATCATTCAAAAAGTAAGGTTTGACCGCTTTGAGTTTGTCCTCCCAGTTAACCATTTGGGAGGAATTTGGGTTCTTTGGAATAATAATAATTGTCACGCGTCAATTCTAGCAAAAGAGTCACGTGCGATTCATCTTCTAGTTCATGATACTGCTAACTCCCATAATATTATTGTTTCTAGAATTTATGGTCCCTCACAATCACGGGACAAAGATGCCTTTTGGGATCACCTGATTCAGATGAATAGCGTCATTGATTTACCTTGGCTGATAGTCGGCGATTTTAATGAACTAGAATCACCAATAGACAAGTGAGGTGGTAATTATCCATCCCTGCGACGAATGGAACGGCTTAACTCCTTCTTGTCCTTAATACGAGCAAAATCCATTCCAATCAACGGGAAACATTTTACCTGGAAAAAACGCATTAATGGATCATGGGTTTTCGAAAGATTGGACTGAGGTATTGCGCGGGAATATTATAGCAGTTTATATCCAAATTAATGCTCGACACATGGAGCCTTTACATTTTCTGACCATTGTCCTATTATTATTAGCACTACCAATGACAACCGACCTCGTTCTCCCTTTCGTTTTGATGTCAACCCTTTTGGACTAAGTATCAGGCCGTTGATCATTTAATCTATAAGAACTGGCAAAGCTCAGTTTATGGTACCAAGATGTTTAGGTTTATGCATAAATTAAAAGCTATTAAAAATAGTATTAAGCCTTGGGTCAAATCTGCTTTTAATAACTTCCCTGACAAACTAAAACATAATTTGGACAAGATCAATTATGTAGAAGATAAGTTGTCAGTTAATCCCTTAAGTCCTCGGCTTAATAACTGGTTACTCCGTCTCATTAGAGAACGTGAAAAAATGTTATGCTTCAATCAAAAGTATTTGGGCAACTTGGCTAGGAAGGAGTGGCTGATTAAGGGGGACCGTAACTCCACCTTCTTTCAAAGACGAGCTAACATTCAGCGGAAAAAACAAGATATCAACAAGTTAAAAGACAACACTGGCATCTGGATTGATGATCCTTCTGTTATACGTAATATATTTTTATCAAACTACACCGAACGTTTCAAATCTGTTCATAGGGTGCCCAGAGTAATCCCTGATTTGGGTATCCCTTCTCTTGTTTCTGACCAAGACAATGAGCATTTAACTCAGTTACCAACTGAGGCAGAAATTAAAAAGGTAGTATTCGCTATTAAAACGAATAAAACTCCCGGTCCGGATGGATTTAATGCGGGTTTCTTCCAGCACTATTGGGACCTGATTAGAGGGGAACTGACAATATGCATTAAAGACTTTTTTCTGCATGGAAAACTTCTAAAGGAGCTTAATCATACTCTTATTACTCTGATTCCTAAGCTTGCTCATCCACAAAAGACATCTCATTTTCGGCTGATTAGTTTATGCTCAACAGTGCATAAGATTATCTCCAACATATTGGTTTCTCATCTACGTCCGCTGTTGAACAAGCTGGTCTCTCTGTTTCAAAGTGCTTTTATTCCCGGACGTTCTATCCATGATAATATTCTCATCACACACGAAGTTATGCACAAGTTTAAACTGACAAAAGGAAAAACGGCCTGGGCAGCTATTAAACTAGATATGGAAAACGCATATGATAAGCTTGAGTGGGGCTTTCTTTTTGCTTGTCTAAAGCAAATGGGGTTCCATTCCAAATGGATAGGCTGGATAAAAGAATGTGTTACTATAATATGCTCATCAATAATTCTTCCCATGGGTTCTTTAGTCCGTCGCGAGGTATTAGGCAAGGAGATCCTCTCTCCCCCTACCTATTTATCTTATGTATGAAAGTTTTTGTAATTACACTCTGTAATCTAGCACGGAATCCAAAATCTGGTGTAGGTATACTGCTATCTCCTGGACCGCTAACCATTCCCTGTCTATTTTTTGCATATGACAGCCTTCTGTTTTGCAAAACTAATTTAGAATCTTGTAGGAAGTTGAAACATATCATTGATGATTTCTGCACCCAATCTGGACAGGTTATCAATTTTCAAAAACCATCTATTGTGTTGTCTAAGAATGCCACTACTACCCAAAAACGGACAGTTTCAGTTGTTTTCAATATACCCATAAGGACACGTTGGGGAAATATTTAGGGTGTCCTACTTTCCAGGGACTAGCCAAATTAGCAACGCTTCAAGATATTCTTATCAAAGCAACTGCTAGAATGGAGGCATGGAAAGCGAATAGTTTATCTAAGGCTGGGAGAGTGGTGCTCATTCAATCTAACTTAGAATCCTTACCTACTCATACTATGCAATGTTTCGAACTACCGAAAAAGACAACATCACTTTTAGGTCGCGTCAATAGAACTTTTTTTTGGAAGAAATCTGGGAGCGAGCAGGGCTTACCAATGGTAGCATGGGATAAGGTTTGTCAACTGAAGATGTTAGGAGGATTAGGGGTAAGGAAAACAGAGGCAGTTAACCTCGCCTTTCAAGCCAAACTGGCTTGGAAAATACTTGTAAAGGCTGAGAGTTTATGGGCCTCAGTGGTTACTCATAAGTACCTTAGGTCGCAAGTTTTCTTGATAGAAAAATTAAGAATTCTGACTCTCCTGTGTAGAGAAGCATGCTTAGAAGCACAGCATTGATTCGGAAAGAAATCTGATGGAAGGTAGGCAAAGGGAATCAAATCTTGTTTTGGTGGGATAATTGGTGTGATAATACTAGCCTAGCAGAGTTACTGGGTTTAGACGTGACCGTGATACTAAGGGCCTGTTCTTTTCGTGGGTAAATTGGGTGGGTCAAAAGGGTGAAGTGGGTTGAAGTTGGTTGAGGTGGGTTGAGATGGGTTGAAGTTGGTATTTTTTTTTTAGGTGGGTTGAACTAGGTTGAAGTAGGTTGAAGTGGGTTGATGTTGGTTGAAGTAGGTTCAAGTGGGTATATTTTTTATGTGCTGGGTTGAAATGGGTTAAAATAATGACAATATAATTAATGTGTGATAATTTATGAAGTTATCCAAATTTTGTTAAATTTTTATTTTTTATTTTTCATTTTTTATTTTTTTGATTTTTAATTTTTAATTTTTAGTTTTTTAATTTTAATTTTTTTTCTTTTTACTTTTTTATTTTTTTTTTACTTTTT
>JACYFF010002017.1:19960418-19999419 GCA_017589665.1 Selenicereus undatus
TAAAAAATTAAAACAAAAAAAATGAAAAATGAAAAATGAAAAATGAAAAATAAAAACTAAAAATTAAAAATTAAAAATCAAAAAAATGTAAAATAAAAAATAACAAACAAAAATTTCACAAAATTTGGATAACTTCATAAATTATCACACATTAATGACGTTCTCATTATTTTCATCCATTTTAACCCACTACATAAAAATATATACCAAATTCAACCAACATTAACTCACTTCAGCCTACTTCAACCTTTTTCAACTCACTTTCAAAAAAAAAATACCAACTTCAACCTACCTTAACCCACTTCAACCAACTTCAACCTACTTCACCCTTTTACCTACCTAATTTACCCACGAAAACAACAGGCCCTAAATCTCACATGATACTTTACAAATTATTAAGATTATGAAGGGGTGGGTTGAAGTGGGTTGAAGTTGGTTGAAGTGGGTTGAAGTAGGTTGAAATGGGTTGAACTGGGTTGAAGTTGGTATTTTTTTTTCAAGTGGGTTGAAGTAGGTTGAAATGGGTTGAAGTAGGTTGAAGTAGGTTGAAGTGGGTAAAAGTGGATTGACCCACGAAAAGAACAGGCCCTAAATCCAGAATTGAGAGTCTGTGAAGTCATTACTCAAGAGAAAGAGTGGGATATACATAAGATACGTAGTTTGATTCCATATGATCATATTCTTCAGAAAATAATTGGAATTCCATTGCCGCATACGGAGGCCGAAGATTCTTTCTGTTGGGGCCTCACAGGTTCTGGACAATTTACTATGAAATTTGTAACATGGGCAGCTCACAAGAATTTTGAGGTTACTACTACCAAATGGCCCTTTCACTGGATATGGAGGGTGGATGTACTGCGTAACCTACAAATTTTCTTATGGCAGACTTTGCTCAATGCCTTGCCTGTTCGAGGTGTGCTGCTACGACGAGGCCTGAGGCTTGACCCCACATGTCCTCTTTGTGGGGAGGATATTGAAACAATTGACCACCTCTTCTGGGACTGCTCAACTACAAAGAGAGTATGGAGTTTAGCTTTTCATCACCGCTAGGTTCCTCAACTTCAGGTTCAAGGATAGTGTTCCTTTTCACATTTGCTCATACAGTTTCGACTGAACCAGAATCCTAATGCTGTAAGAAGATCTACTTTTCTATTATGGAGTATTTGGAAAGGACGGAATGAATCGGTCTTTCAAAATCGACAGTTCAACCCCATACGAATTGTAATTCATGGCAAGAAGGCTTTTGCTGAATGGAAAATCCGATCTTGTATATCGGAGGGTTCTTCTGCTCAAGGGGCCGAGATTCTGCATCCTACCTCAAACTTTATTGTGAGGTGGAACACACCCCCTAGGGGATGCGTCAAACTTAATTTTGACGGATCCCTTTTCCACAATTCTGCGGCGGGCGAGTACACCATCCGTGACTGGGCGGGAAACCTTATTAGGGCAGGAGCAGCGCCCTATGGAGATTCATCTATTCTCATTGCAGAAGCTCGGGAACTTCGAGATGGTTTACGGGAAGCAATCCAAACAGGTTTCCAGTTCTTAGTGATCGAAGGAGATAATTCTACAGTTATACAAGCTATCAAAGGAGCATCTTCAATGCCTTGGACGATCAGCCTCATTGTTAGTGACATCTTACATTACATATAATAGTTGACACACGTTACATTGTCACATAATTTTCGAGAAGCTAATCTGGCAACAGATTGGATGGCGAAGTTGGGTTACAAGCTTTCTACTCTTACTACTTAGGGATCCCCACCTTCTCCTGAGCTTAGGACTATTTTGTATGATGATATGAGGGAACGTGCTCTTGTGAGAAGAGGCGTCTAATCCTTCTCTTTTACCTCTTACGTTTGGAAAAAAAAAATAATTCTAATCCAATCTCACCCCTAATTTAGAAATTTCCTATATTTTTAGTTCCGTTTCCACCGCTTTTTTCTAGAAAAGAATTTTCCTTCTTATTTTGAGAATATACGTCGGCTATAATAAGTAACCTCATGAATTATTTAAGAGAAAATTTTAAATTTTACTCATATTGATTAGTATATATTTTTATATTTATTAATATCATACATGTTTGTGTAATTAGTTTTTTACACATATAGACGTGAGCAAATTGCATATATGTATTCAAGGAATACTATTACTTTTGCCCACTTTTATAAGTTGCTAATTTTTATTTATTTATAAGCTCTGAACGATTTTCAAGGTCGCCTTGTCATTTCAACCTATAATAGCATAAATGTTTCGAATGATGGATTGAAATGCGTAGGCTCAACCTAATTAAATTACATTTAGATTACTTGCAGTAATTAACATGATTTAGGTTCACGCCATTACACATAATAGTTTTGTCTCTAACTCAATTAAAATCTTCTTTTAGAATTTATTGTACTTGTCAAATATTATGTTGAAAAAACTTCGAAATAGTCATATTTTTACTCTTGTCATCTAAAAACCACTTTTCAGGGTGTATTGATCCGATAAATAGTGCCCTCTTTGAGTGGGTATTACAATCCACAACTTTTTGTATCCTTGAGGCCTTTCAAAGTTAATGGACTCCTACCCTTATCGGCGTAATAACAACAAGGATTTTCATTCCATTCAGGATCCTAAGGTCCACTCCCTAGATCAAATCATTTCTTAGCATTTGCTCCTAAACTAAAACATCTCAAAGTGCAGAATCATCTTCAAGAACAGACCATGCTTCGTCAAAAAGAATTTTTGTGCGGGTAAGCATTGGTTATAGGAAAACTAGCAGCAATTTTAACCTGAGTGTCCCAAAATCATGATTTTTCAAAAACATACCATTGAAATCATTTTGGAAATGTTATAAGTAGATTTAATATTCCCCAAAAATTTGGTTTGATTCAATTCCATAAGCAAGTCGCTAGTCAAAGGCAGACAATTAAACTTATTTTGAATACTTAATCATAGTTTAAAACTGCTTCCAAATTTGGTTGAACTTGATTTAATAAAGCATGATAATACATTTACCAACTGAACACTATTACTTTTGGTTTCAAACACTACTAAAATATAGTTCAAAACTTAATTGAAAAGGGTTTTGAACAAAGCCAATTCAAGAGTAACCAAGTCAAATTAACCCTTCAAAATTGGCTCAGTTCCCTTAATTAGCAAATTTGAGACACTCCATAATCCTTATTTGATATAATTCCATTTCATTTTACTTCCAAAACAAACATGATTGTTTTTCATTTTTAGATAACTAGATGACAGAAACCTGTCATTCAACACATAAACCAAAACAATAGGAGCTACAATCAAATTGGGGTCGAGTTGCTACCCACTTCACAACCCTAGTCCAAAGTTGGACCAGTGCTGAACTAATAGTGGCATTTCCCGTTTCAACCCTATCACCATAAAAGCACACACACACACAACATGTTTACCTTGCTAAGATCTAGGGATATTATTCCAGTCGGCTGAAAAAGTTATTTTCATTATTCCTTAACTAGACAAATCAAACTCAACAATAAAAAATTCAAAGTGCAACAGAAAAAATAATAAACAATAGCTAACAGTTTCAAATTCCCTTGTCTCCTCGTCAAACACCGCCCCGAAATTCAGCGACAAAGATTACCATCAACGTTAGACAAGCAAATAATTTCATCTTGAATCATCTTACCTCTTCAATAATTCCCCTCGTCAAATATTCTATCAACATCAAACACACAAATTAACGTTTCATCTTGAATCGTCGCACTTCCTCAATAATTCCCTTCCAACTCTTTTTTCTCAGGCAATTTTCAGCTACATGATCAATCTCCATGGCTAGGTTCAAAATAATCTGAAATTGGTACTAAGTTGAGGATGGACGATTAACCTCCTTCATTCCAAGCCATTGGACCTACTTTGGGTTGCATTATGCAAATTAGGGATGGGTGACAGTTCCTAGGCTCTCTCTTCTTCACAGTTGATGCTCCGCATGGTTCTACTTCGGTTCTTCTTCCTGCGACTGTTGTATTGCTTCGATCCTTTTTCCCATCTTCTCCGCTTCGCAATCTCCCTTTGTCTTTTCCATGCACTCACTCTTCCTTTCTTCTAAGGTGGTGGTATGGGTGACTCTTTCTCTGTCTAAGGTAGTCTTATGGGCGTGTGAGCGGCAGACGGGTGGTGGGTGTGAGTTTGGCTGTGAGAAATTATCTAAGTTTTGCTTCGGAGCTCTAAAGTCATTATTTCAGGCTGGACAGGCACCCCACCAATTCTTGTCTTCTTTTTTTTTTGTTTGCCCTTTTTTCATTTGTTTTTTCACTCACTAGACATATTGGGTATACCCATGCTGACTAGTTAATTCTAATACTGAAAGTAGCATCAAATAGTAAAGTTAATTTAACCAAATTCAACTATAACAGAAGGTGTTGTGTGAATCCATTTCATGGGCTTCAATATGTCAAACCAGTGCAGGGTATACACGTACCCAGCTAAGCGCGCCATCTAATTTCCCTAGCCTTCCTTCTTTTAGAGGAGCATAAGCACACTTATTGAAAGGGGAGTTAAACCCTTGCCTATCAGCTGCCTAGTGCATGGGCTAACCACTTGAGCTGAGCATATATTTTGCTACCTTCCTTTTCCTTTTTTTGCACTTATATATTTCATAGCATAAGCATTCGAACCTATGCAACTGGTCGTCTTCACTAATTATTCATGCAACACAAATAATGCGCTTTAATCTTCTGCTAGATAACTAATTTTGTATGTATAGATGGCCCTTTTCTAAAGTGGTACGAGATGGACATTTAGATAAAGTTAGATGGATATTTACGTGGTACCTTTTAATTTTTTTTATGATGACTAATTATTAATTTTTGAATGACATTTATCCGAAAACTAATTATTAATTTTTGAATGACATTTATCTGAAAAAGAAAAAATAGCATTATCTGAAGATGACTTACTAGTCTCTCAATAAATTTTGAGTCACCTCTGAAAGTATACATCTTAAGAATGTATTACAAAATTTATCGAATCAGCTAAATGTCAAATGTTGAAAGTTTGGAAACATTACCACATGTACTTTAAAAAATGTGAAATAAGTTGAATGACACCAAAATTACTCAAAAATATATAAAATTAACTGTCACATCTCCGGACAATTTTCAAGGAATCTATACGTGAGCGTTTAAACATTTTAGGATGACTGATAGGTGAAAAATATTATGAGATTGAATCATGTATGGTAAAAGGTAGGTCATAAATTGTCTTGGGGACTAACTATTCGTTTGAATAGCGAATTTTATTTTTATGCTAAAAGTAACTTGGACATCTTTTTTTTAATGACTTCTACCCTTGAAAGATAATAAAGAAAAGTATTTTGGGATCTAACTTCTAAAATCTTTGTGGTGACTTTTAATTAAAACTCACATCCATGAAAAACATACTCATTCCAACATAAAAGTGGTCACCCTAAAATACTTATAATAGTTCTAGAAAAAAGCCCCCCCCCCCAACATGTGTCTCACTACATAACATAAGAGGCTTTTAAGACATTTAGGGTTGTAGGAGTGACTTTTAAGATTGTTTAGGTGACTAATTTTACGAGACATAGAAGTGAATGATTACTTTTAAATGTTTTACGTGACTAATTGTGCATGTAAGGTTGAGCTTTAAGTGACAACATGAGATGGGCGCTTAGAATGACTTTTTAAGAATTTTATGATAACCAATTACTTATATCTGTGTGTGATACTGAAAAAAAAACTTAAGAATGTCTTTTAGAAATTTTAGAGGTGACTATTCAAACATATGAAGGGGATTGATACTCTTAAAAATATGATAAAATTGAATAATGTATATCTAGAGACAACTCTTAAAGTTTTTATGGTGATGAAGTATTGTTTAAAGCAGTGACTCTAAACTATTTATGGGTTGAAAGTAACTTTAAAAAATCTAAAAGTCAGCCACATTAATTGTACTCTTTCGCATGTAAAACTACTCCGAATTTGACTAATTGATTACTTAGAAAATGTTAAGAATAACCATGATATATTTTAGATAAAATAAACCGCAGAAAGTGAATAAAATTCGAAAGAAGAAGGAAACTCAAATAAATTCAAAATTCAAAAACCAAAATGGCTGGAATCGAACCGTAGACCTGTGGGGCACAAACCACTCAATGCCTTTCGCATGCCAACCGAGAAAGACACGGATGTCACTGACCACTTGTATGAAAACAAAGCAACGTCTCCAGCCCCCTCGTGTTAAATGCACACAATGGCGTCCCACGAAAGCAAATCGTGAGACAATCTTGTACAAGATTTTACCTTCAACCAATTTCACATAATCCCACAATAATCCAAGAAAATTCTATGAGTTAACTCACTTGAATTAACCCATTTGGTTATTGATTTCGGAGGAAACTTTTGAGGTGCTGCTGATGATGACGTGTGACGCAAGAGCGGGTTTATCTAACAGCGAGCGTGCAACACTTGACGTTCTCTTCTCCAAATAGCCCAAACTGCAAAAAAAGGCACCCCCAAGTTGTGGGTCGAAGAATGCCTCTCCGACGGTCAAGTCAGCCCAAGGTCCAAGTCAAAGGTCAACTGAAAGAGAAATGCAATGTGAATTCAATGTGTTAGATTGCCAACCCCTTTCCCAAGGAGGGTAGGTGACTATTTATAATCCTTTCGAAAAAATGGCGCAACAGTAGTCTTACCTGGAACACCCTACATGGGCTGCCGGCCCTAGCAAGGAAAGATCCTAGGGGGAGCCCCTAGGGTTGCGTTTAGGGCCCATTATCCGAGGTATGGGCCTTGTCTTTTGGATTTGACATGGATGGGTCTGATTTTGGGAAGCCGGATTTTTTCCAATCACTTAGCCCCTCACATTTTACCTGCTCGTCGAGCCAGGCAAGTAGTCAGGTAGAATGTGGAGAACTGCTCATGGTCGGCATACATCCGGTGGGCGTTGGAAATCGGGCCCTGGCAATGGACGGTCCTGTGGCCACCGACCACAGTTGGGCAAGTTTTGAGACGTGGCTGGCGGTTTTTGGAAACTGCCTTCTTTGCTAATATGAAAGGCAGCTGCCGAGGAAAGGGTGTTCCGTCCTTCATTTTTCAGTAACAATCGTTATTTGGTGTTGCCTCCATGGCTTTCCCACGCTCCCTTAGTACTGAGGAGATGGCTGAGTACGTTATCTGCCACTTCGCATAGGTCGGCGTGGGGTTGCCTTTCCCCCGTCGTCTCTCCCGAAGGACTTCCAGGCCCAATGTCCGAGCTATAAGCTGGACATGGCCGAGGAGGCCGCCGAAGACTATGAGCTCCCAGAGTTGCCCCAGGTGATGTTTTATGCAATGCTTCTAAATGAGGCCGAGAGGCTCGGGATCTTGCATGGGCGAGCGCTTCGAACATTGGAGTCGACCCTTACTGAGCTTCGTTGGAACACCTTTGAGTTGTGGGTGTGGCTGTACGATGACTGGATTTTTGAAGCCCGGTTCCAAACGAAGGCGGCACCAGAGGAGAACTCGGGGGCCGGTCAATAGGGATAGGGCTCAGAGGTGGAGCCGGAGGGTGAGGGCTCAGCCACTGAGGGGGCCACCTCCCCATCTAACGATGAAAAGCGGGGTTGAGGACATTAAGCCCCTAAGCTCGGCCTTTCCTCCCATCAGCTTTTTTGTTCTTTTCTTTCCTCTCTTTCTTCTCCTTTTTTCTTTTGGTATTGCCCATATTAACAGTAAATAGTCATTACTCTGTTTGCGTTGGTCTCAATTTGTGTTGACTAGATGGCCACGTGGCTCAGATGAGTTGGCCATTAGGTTCTTGGGAGTATCTCCCTGTTTGTAACTCTCCCTATGCCTCTTCTACAAATACAACTTCATACTCCTATATATGATGTTCAGGTATCCATCCTTCTGAAGGAAGTGGTACAACAGGATAGGAGGGGGGATAGAGAACGATCGGTGCACCCATCTCCCCTTTTATTATGGCGTTTCCTCCCTTTTACAACACTAGGGAGATGGCCGACTGTTAGGCGATAAATTGTCCTATTTTATATGTCTCTTTCATCCACTTTTAGCTCGTATAATAACTTAATCTTTAGGATTTTTACTTGTGTTTGTTTACGTTTTATAGGAAATAAGTTCAAATGGAACAAGTACTCGAAAAGGAGCGAAGACCGGAAAAAGCGAAGAAAAATAGCAAAAACAGGCAAGAAGGAACATGAGGGGGGCCGAACCACCGCGCCAGAAAAATGGCACGACCGTACCACGTGGCACAGTCATGCCCCCCAGGCAGCTATTTGGTCGCGCAATTCTATTTAATCCCCCTTCGGCGTTTTTGTTTGGGGGGTCGCTCGGGGTTCTTTCTAATGATTCTAGACTAGTTTTAGTTTAGGTTTTAACTAATAAAAACCTCCATATGAGGATTAGATTAGGATTGTAGTTTGTATTTCGGGGTTCAAGCTTGTGGATTTCCAATTCTTCAATCAATTTAAGCATAAGTTTCTCTCTTTTAGTTTAATTCTTGTATTTGATTTGCTTAGTTTAAATGTTTAGATTTTATTATGCTTTTGTGTTTCCTTTAGTTTTCATTCGTGCTAGTTTGGATTAATTCCTCTTTTGTTCATGTTTATGTTCTTATTTGCTAGTTTATGTTTAGTTTAGGTTTTCATGTTTAATTAGTCGTTAATTTTGGTTGATTGGATTATGGCTAGCCCTTGATGGCTAATTAACCTTTTTTAGGCTTCAACCCTCCCTTGTTTATGCCTAAAGCTTAGAGCTTTCTTTCATACCCGCCAAGTGTTCAATGAAATGTTTGAGAGAGCTTTCGTCTGTGTTTTGGGACAATCGACTTATGCTAAGAGGTGAGGTCGATTGTCTAGTGTGGGTAGACATAATAGCTGAGATTGAGACATAAAAATAGTCTCGTCGCTAGCTAGGTCAAGGGTTGCCAATCCTGTAGTTTAATTGAACTAATCCCATGAGAATAGGAGGTTAGAACAATTAGACTAGCTCATGACCCTTAAGAGAGGGCTTGGGTGGTTTTAATGATGCAACTGACCATCTTTGAATACTACCGTAACTTAGGAGGGTGAGCGCTTAACTTGATTACTTAGTTCATCTTAGGTCTAATTATAGTCCTTTTGTTATCGCTTTCGTAGTTTAGTTCTATTTTCTATTCCTTCAATTTTGCCTAGCTTGAGACGCTTTAGTTAGCTTTGGTACTTGGAAATCCAACTCTCTGCGGACGACACCCCAAGTACTCAACAATACACCTTGCACTTGGGGTTTATAAATATTAAAACTTTATATTTTCCCTAACAAGTTTTTGGCGTTGTTGCGGGGGAGTTGGCGTTTTTCAATATCTGTGTTTATTTGAGCATTCGAGGCTAGGCCTTTTAGAAAATCCAAAAAAAATTTAAAATCAAAAAATTCAAAAAATTCAAGATGGCTATTTTCCATTTACCTCGGTTTGAGCATGAACCTTTTTGGCGCTACTTGTCTAGGTTGAATGATTATCGTCCTCAATATGTGCTTTTTGAGTATGCAAAATGGAAAATATGTGATGTTGTGTTTGAGGGGATAACATATGAGACTCGAGCTAGCCTTGAGTCCATGTGTTGTGGTGGTATGTGTTACTTAGATGTTGATGATATGTGGAATCTGTTTGAGTCCTTCGCTTGGTATCTGTGGCACCACGAGCAGGCTAGTGAGTCTTTTGAGTGCCCTTCCCCCACTTCCTATGATTTTCGTGCTTATTCTCCTCCTGTGTGCTCGTATTGTTCATCTTTTGACCACGATACGAATTCTTGCCCCTATTATGATATTTCTTATGAATGTTATGCTAAGTTTGATGCCATAATAGGGACAATGAATGAGCAACTTGAGAGTTTTGTTGGTAAGATGAGGGAGAGTGGCCTATTGCTTGAGACCGACCCTAGTCCATCTTCTCCTAGACTTCAGGCCAGTCTATATGATGATTATGAGTCTTCCCTTCCCCTAGAGTCTAATGTTGTTGATGATGCAACTTTGACTGGCCTAGGGGAAGCGTTTGACCCTGCCTTGACCCCATTGACATTTGTTGCTCCATCCTTTTCTAGCACACCTATGGACACTAATGTTAGTGAGTCGATCTTACTTGCTTCTCCCCTTCCTTTAACTTAGTGCACGAGGTTAGAGATGGGCAAGACCTCTCGGGGTGATGCTAGTCCTATAGAGAATGTTTTACTTTCTTGGTCAGGAGGACTTACATTGGTTGAGTCATATCTTGAGGAGGCTCCTTTCGAGGAGTTATGTGATAATAGTTTAGTGATTGGTGCCACTCCTAGCATTGAGCATATCGATCCAATTTGCGCCGAGCCACTTGAGTTGACCCCCACTTCATCCCCCTTACTCCCCACAATGCCCTCTCACTTGCATGCATTCCATGAGTCCCTAGGTGACGTTCAAAGGTATAATCCCTCCTTGGATCCTTATTGTGCATACCTAGAGGACATGCCTAGAAAAATTGAGTAGACCACTTTCTTTGATTATTATTTCAATTTTTCTATGCCATTTGATAAGTTTAAGAGGGCACTAACTCTATTTGCTACATCTTTACTAGTGCTCTCTTACTTACAAAATTCTGAGATGCATGCACAGGCACATGGTAAGCTCTTGCCAGCTTTGACTGCATCCCAGCTGATAGCTCGAGTCTTGAGAGGTAAGGAGTGGCTGATGCTCCTTAAGCCCTTATGGCATAGTTTGGGTACTTTCAGTACTCCACCTGGTATAATCGTTCTAACTCTTCTCCCTTTTTTTTATTTTCTTTCTTTTTTTCTTTTTGTTTAGTTGTGGATATTAGGTTGTGCTTTTATTGGTGATCATTTTGAGGTGAAATTTAGGATGTTGTTGAGCCATTACTAGCTGTGATCACCATTTTTGTGTTTTTGTGGATATTTGTGTTTTGTGATTGGTGGTGTTGTTGGATTGGTACATTTTTGTGTTTGGTGGTGCAAGTCTTGTATATATTTGTGGTCTTGTTGTTAATTTGGTGAGATTGTGTTTTTGGGAGAGTGTGTTAGCTTCTGTATATGTGTGTAGGTTTAGTGTTTTTGTGTGTGTTTGTTTTGTTTTATGTGTCTTGTGTGTGATTTTGTTTTCTTTGTTTTTGTGTGTTTTGTGGTTGATGTTGACTCCTTGGCTCCAATGAAGACATTTTGAGATTTAGGTGTAGGGGTGGGTCATTTACCCTTTCATTCTTATTTTTGTGAAAATTTTTCATTTTTGTGTAAATTTTTCAATTTTTCTTTTTTTTTTTGTATAATTTTTCCTTTTTTTTGGATTTAGGGGAGTTTTGTACTTTTTTTATCAGTCTTGATCTCCGGTACTTTGGCTATTAACTCGTATATAAATATAATGTGCATGATAGACATAAATATAAAGGAGCGAAGACGAGACAAAGCGAAGAAAAACAGCAAAAACAGGCAAGAAGTAACAAGAAGGGGGGACCGAACCATGTGCCAGAAAAATGGCACGGTGGGGCCGTGCCATGTGGCACGGTCATGCCCCCCGAGGCCGCTGTTTGGTCGTGCAATTCTATTTAATCCTCCATCGGTGTTTTTGTTCGGGGGGGTCAATGGGGTTCTCTCTGGCGATTTTAGACTAGTTTTAGTTTAGGTTTTAGCCAATAAAAACCTCCATAGGAGGATTAGATTAGGATTGTAGTTTGTATTTCAGGGTTCAAGCTTGTGGATTTCCAATTCTTCAATCAATTCAAGCATAAGTTTCTGTCTTTCTCTCTCTCTCTCTCTCTCTCTCTCTCTCTCTCTCTTTCACGTTTTTGTTCTTGTTTTGATTTTGTTAGTTTAATTCTTGTATTTGATTTGCTTAGTTTAAATGTTTAGATTCTATTATGATTTTGTGTTTCCTTTAGTTTTCATTCGTGCTAGTTTAGATTAATTCCTCTTTTGTTCATGTTTATGTTCTTATTTGCTAGTTTATGTTTAGTTTAGGTTTTCATGTTTTTGTGTTTAATTAGTCATTAATTTGGTTGATTGGATTGTGGCTAGCCCTTGATGGCTAATTAACCTTGTTTAGGCCTCAACCCTCCCTTGTTTATGCCGAGAACTAAGAGTTTTCTTTCATGTCCGCCAAGTGTTCGATGAAATATTTGAGGGAGCTTTCATCTGTGCTTTGGGGCAATCGACTTATGCTGAAAGGTGAGGTGGATTGTCTAGTGTGGGTAGAGAGAATAACTGAGATTGGGACATGAAAATAGTCTCGTTGCTAGCTAGGTTAAGGGTTCTCAATCTTGTAGTTTAATTGAACTAATCGCATGAAAATAGGAGGTTAGTACAATTAGACTAGCTCATAACCCTTTAGAGAGGGCTTGGGTGGTTTTAATGATGCAACATACCATCTCTGAATACTAGTGTAACTTGTGAAGGTGAGGGCTTAACTTGATTACTTAGTTCATCTTAGGTCTAATTACAGTCCTTTCGTTTTCGATTTGGTAGTTTAGCTCTATTTTCTATTCCTTCAATTTTGCCTAGCTTGAGACGCTTTAGTTAGCTCTGGTACTTAGAAACCCAACTCTCTATGGCTGTTGTCCATTGAGGACAAGCTCAAAGAAGCCCGACAATGACTTTGAGGCGGAGGGACGCGACCTCCTTCTTAAGCGACGAGGAGTAGGCGTAGGGGTTTCCGCTGTACTTTCGTTTTGTGCTTGTAGAAAAGCTATGTATTGATCTAGTTGTTGTAATAAAAGACCTTTTTATGACTAGCCTCTTTGTACTGTTCGTTTTCACGCATATGTTACAAACAACCGTAACGCCGTACACTATGACTCTTAGCCCCTGCTAGGGCTATGGATATAGCAACTGACAGTGAGGTTGTGCCCTGGAACTCTTAGCCCCCATAGGGGCCAAGAGTGTGGTGACCAACCACAGAGCCACACTCTGGGACCCTTAGCCCCTAGTGGCGCTAAGAATGCAACGACCGGCCATTACGCCATGCTTATGGACCCTTAGCCCAAGTTGGAGCTAAAGGGATAGCGACCGACAATAGGGTTGTGCTCATGGACCTTAGCCCCCACTAGGTCTAAGAGTGCAGTGACCAGCCTTGCGGCCGTGCTCATGGACCCTTAGCCCCTACTAGGGCTAAGAGTGTAGTGACCGGCCACAAGGCCGTGCTCACAAACTTTAGCCCCTACTGGGGCTAAGAGCATAGCGACCAGCCACAAGGCTGCGCTCATAGACCTTAGCCCCTACAAGGGCTAAGAGTGCAGTGACCGACCAAGAGATCGTGCTCATGGACCTTTAGCACCCACTGGGACTAAGAGCGTAGCGGCCTACCGTAAGGGCGTGCTCATGGACTTTACCCCCCACTTGGGCTAATAGTGTAGCGATTGGTTGGTAGGTCGTCCTTATGGACCCTTAGCCCCCATTAGGGCTAAGAGTGTAGCGACCGGCCGGTACGCCTTGCTCAAGGACCCTTAACCCCCATTGGTGCTAAGAGTATAGCGACCGGCCGTGAGGCCGTGCTCGAGGTCCCCCCCGGGGCTAGACTTATGGCTACTGGCCACTACGGATTGCATTCGGAGGGTCGTTCCCCTCTGAGGTCGAGGGTTTCTTGCTAATGACGAGGTGACAACAGGGTGCCACACGACGTCGGTTGGGAAGGGTTGAGCCTGTTGGATCTCCTAGGAGGTGTGTCCTACCTCCTTGCCCTATATAAGGGTGTAGAATCGGCAGAAAAAGGTCATTTTCTTATCGGACATTTTAACTATCTAGAAAGGGAAAAGATTTCTAGAGAGAGGCTCTGCCCCCCTTTCCTGTTCTGCATTCAAATTCACTATAGAGCCCCAAGCTCTCCCCTCGTGTCTTTGAAGGTTTTGCTTGAGTATTCATCATCATCTTCAAACAACCTCCTGGAGTTTTCATCTTCTGCAAGTACACCCTCGTACCCTTTCAAAGCATTCATTGTCGTACTTGTAAATTATGTCATCTTCTTACTCATCCAGTGGGGACGTTCTTGAAGGGCTGGCCTGTCCCCAAGTGGAGGGCTGCAATCCACAATTTTCTCGCCTGCCGACCTTTATTGATGGCTGGGCAGTTGCGGGCGTCCCTCGAAAGAATCAATGTAGGGAACCAAAAAGATTCCCTATGCGGTGCCTCTTTTTGAACCAGGCAGTCCCTCATTGTCTAGTTACGAGTACTCCTCCACCCCGAGCATCCTCAATCCAAAGGTGGAGGTCTCATATCCATGGAAGATCACCCTAGCTAATTATATGACTGATTTCCAGGTACGAAGAATGGTGAAAACCAAGTCTATCCCCCGCATCAGGTCTGCAGACGAGCTATTAGCCGAGGGTATACAAGGTAATCCCTTTTCAGCACCAACCTTATCCAAATCGGGGGCCGATGTGGCCTCCACTAGTAGTAGCTCTACCTCAGGGGAGATCTCCTCATGCTCCTCTTCTGATAGTTCGTTGAGGCGTTCGTCCTCAGAGGAGGCGTCAACTAGCTCCTCATCTCACAAAGGGCCTTCGGCTCCGGGCAAGTCGGTACTTAAGAGAAACGGTCGTTTGCTTGTAGGATTAGTGCCAGAGATTTTGGGGAAGGATCGGAGTTCCTAGGGGCCTAAACCCACTCGGACCCATAAGATGGTTCGGGCAGTCACTTTCTCGACCTAAAGGTCGTCCCTACACTAAAAAGGACGACCCTCGAGAAGCAATGCCTCCTACCTGCTGGGTATACCTTCATAATCCCTGAGGAGGATGCTACCGTGAATGTATAGCTCTGTATAGCGCGACCCTTAACTACGGTCTCCAATTTCCTCTTCATCTAGTGATTAAAGAGATTTTGAATAAGTATAAACTGGCGCCGCATAGGTTGTGCTTACATCATGGCACAACATTTTCTCTTTCATCGCAACTTGCGAACTGCGCAAGCCTCACTTGCTCGGCACGAGCGTTTAGTCTCGTGTATACCGTCCAGAGGGCCCCCAAGGAAACCGAAAACTTGGGATGGTATTGTTTCAACAACAGGTCGGGATTCATGACAGTTATAGAGAAGAAATCAAAGGTGAAGCATTGGAAGTATGACTTCCTCTTTATCCTCTGAGAGTTAGGTTGGGGAAATGTTCCTGACTGGAACGAGGGTAAGCCAGTTAGGAACCCCTTTGGGGAGCCCACGGTTGAGGAAAGAAAGACAGCCCGTTACTTCTAATTCTACAAACGAAAGGACAATAGGCCTCGACCTTTCCACAAGTTTATGGCTTAGGCCATAGAGACTGTGAAGGGCCCTGAGAGGAGGAAGAGCAAGTCTAACTTTGAATTGGCTCCCTAAGTTGAAGTTTTTTGAAAACGACTTCTTTCTTGCCGTAGCGGGCCTTTTGATCCTTAAGAACTTTTCTAAGGATACTGGTCGTCCTAATGTTAGTCAGCTTTCCTATTTGGTTCTGAGCTTACTTCCCTTTTGTTTTATGCAGAGCAAGCAAGGGCGATGTTGTCGGTCTTTGAGACCGAGGACGCCACTCCAGAGCAAGTGGCAGTCGACACTGAGCGTCGTCGAGAGGAGGAGAGGCAGCGCCTCGTCAATCAACAAGCCAAGAAGGTATGTTTTAGAACCTTATTCCCCTCTTCCTTCGTGACCCCTGGTTGAGAGTTAATCTGACTAAGTTACTCTGCCCGCAGGCACCTCCTCTAGTACCACCCGGAAAGAAACCTACCATCAGCTTGTCGGTTCACAAGTGCCAACAAACTGAGAGCTATCCTGATGAGACCGCAACGTTTGCCCCTATTCATGCGAGAGAAACCGAAGCTGAACGATTTGCCCATTGGTGCTCTGGAAGCCAGTCAACTGGGGATCACACCCCCGGTCTCCAGGAAGGTACCGCCCCCTTTGAGACCGTGGGGGCTGCTTCTTAACCCGTCGGCGGTTCTCCCCTGAGCACCCAGTGGCCATCCACCAATTTCATCAAGGCGGATCCCGCGACCAAGTTCTCACTCATCCAAGACTTAGTTAAGTGCTGGGACTTGGCCACCTCCAGCACCTCGGATCCCCCAAAGGTCACCGAGGAGGAGGTGACAATAGTCCAGACATTCCCCCGGCGGGTGAGAGTCGCGGCAGAGTGCCGAAGATTGGAGGGGTTGGCGACTTGGTATCTGCAGTGTTGGGAAAAGGTGAAGGCTAATCAAGGCGCCTGGGAAGCCGAGAAGAAGGACTTGCAGTGCCAGCTAGAGGAGGCGCTTGCAAAGGCTAAGGCTAAAGCGGCCACAGGGGCTAAAAGGGTGGTCCAGGCCAAGAGTAAGGCTATCAGCAGGGTCGTGCCATTACCTTGGGGTATTTACGTAAGGTCCTGGTGACACTGGCCTAAGAATTTCAGGAGGATAGCTATTTTGATGTCTACCTCCACTATGTGGATGAGCGCCAGTGGGCCGAGGATGAAGGCGGAGACCCTGAGGAGGTGTAGTTTTGCCGAGGGTGACGGTGCAGGGGATAAGGCAACGAACCCCTTGGATGCTGAAGCCGGGGCTTCTGAGGATGAGGGTCGTGAGGATAGTGGAGAGCTCGATGCGTAACCCCCCTCTTTTTCCTTGTATGTTTTTTGTTTTTTTTTTTAATTAGAGCTTGTACTAAACGTTCATTTCTGGTCGCCAACTTCTTTTGTTGTTCATTTTTTGCTTCGTACTTGTTCTTTCGTCTTAGCTTGTGTTCTAATTCTTCATGTGCCGTGGGGTAGTAGCCCCCAAGCGAAAGAACAAGTGATGTGTTAGTTGGCTAAGGAATATACTACTGGCATTGTGGTCAGTTTGGAAGTCATGGGCATGGGCCCTTAGCCCCCTTGGGGCTAAGAGTGTAGCGACCGACCGTAAGACCGTGCTCATTGACCCTTAGCCCCCATTAGGGCTAAGAGTGTAGCGACCAGCCACAACGCTGTGCTCGTGGACCTTTAGCCCCCACTGTGGCTAAGAGTGTAGCACTGGCCATAAGGTCGTGCTTATGGACCCTTATCCGCTACTGGGGCTAAAAGTGTAGCGACCGGCCATAAGGTCGTGCTCATGGACCCTTAGCCCCCACTGGGGCTAAGAGTGTAGTGACCGGCCGTAAGGTCGTGCTTATAGACCCTTAGCCCCCACTGGGGCTAAGAGTGTATCAACCGGCCATAAGGTCGTGCTCATGGACCCCTAGCTCGCACTGCGGCTAAGAGTATAGCGACTTGCCATAAGGTCGTGCTTATAAACCCTTAGCCCTCATTGGGGCTAAAAGTGTAGCGACCGACTGGCAGGCCATGCTCATGGACACCTAGCCCTCATTGGGGCTAAGAGTGTACCGATCAGCTGGTAGGTCATGCTCATGGACTCTTAGCCCCCACTCGGCTAAAAGTGTAGCGATCAGCCCTAAGGTCGTGGTTATGGACCCTTAGAGTGTAACGACCGGCCCTAAGGCCGTGCTTATAGACCCTGAGCCCCCATTGGGGTTAAGAGTATAGCGACCGACCATAAGGTCATGCTCAAAAAGAAAACGAGGGTTGCATATGAGTGCAAAGGTGGTCGCTGTGGGCTTCTGATTTTGTTACTTGCAATCAAGGTGTACATGTCCATTGGAGGTAAAGAAAAAGCATAAGGCCAAGTATAGTACTTCCTCAGGTTGCTGCTATGCCAGGTTCGTGGTATAGGAGAGCCGCTGACGGTCTCGAGGCGATATGTCCTAGGGCAGACTTGAGAAGCAATTTTGTATGGGCCTTCCCAGTTGGCAGTTAGTTTTCCATGCTCCCCCGCCTGAGCTACGACCTTCATGCGCCGAAGAACGAAGTTGCCCACCTGAATCGATTACAATCGTACTGCGCGATTGTGCAGACGTGCGATGCAGAGTTTATAGAGGGCTTCTCGAAGGAGAGCGTCGCCAGTGATAGAGGGGAGGAGGTCAAGAGCTTCTTGGAGCGCTCCATTGTTCAAATCTTCTTGAAAAGTTGTCGACCGGTGAGTGTGAAGGGTGACCTCTACCAGTAAAACAGCCTCGGACCCATAAGCTAACATGAAAGGGGTTTCGCTAGTAGCTATTTTCTTAGTGGTGCACAGGGACCATAGGACGCCGTGTAGTTCGTCCGCCCATTTTCCCTTTGCCTTGTCAAGTTTCTTTTATAGGCCATGGAGGATAGACTTGTTGGCTACCTCGGCTTGGCTGTTGGTCTGAGCGTGAGCCCTAGCAGTGAACCGAGCTTGGCAGCCCAAGTTGTTGAGATAGTCAGTGAGCTTACTTGTGTCGAATTGCCTTCCGTTATCAAAAATGATGGTACGAGGTATGCCGAAGCGGGTGATGATGTTCCGCCAAATGAGCCTTCGCACTTCAGCGGTGGTTATATAGGCTACAGCCTTAGCCACTATCCATTTGGTGAAGTAGTTGACTGCCACAAAAGGTACTTATGCTGCCCCGTAGCCTTGGGGAAAAGGTCGAGGATATCCATTCCCCATGTGGAGAACGGTATGGGGCTGACGATTGGCGTCATGGGGGTGAAGGGGACTCGTTAGATGGGGGCGAACTTCTGGTATTTGTCACAGGTCCGCACTAGTGTCATGGAATCCTCCCGCAGGCTGGGCCAGTAGTAGCTAGTTTGGATGGCTGTCACAGCTACGGCGCGGCCCCCGGCATGTGTGCTGCAAACACACTCGTGCAGCTTTTCCAGTATCTTTTTCCCGTCCTCCGAGGTCACACAACGTAAGAGGGGACGAGCAAAACATCTCTTGTATAGGATTCCCTCATATAGGATAAACCAGTTCGACCTCTTCTTCACTCTATCCACTTCTTTGGGATCTGAGTTTAGGGTACCATTAGTGAGGTACGCGCTGATAGGATCCATCTATGTCGAGTTTCTGTCTAACCATAACACCTCATGTAGATCGATGCTCGTCTCGTCAGGGTCTCCCACTGAATGTTTTTGGGCTTCCCATAATTGGACAAGCTTGCTAGTTTAGACAGGGCGTCAACTTATCAGTTCTCTGAGTGAGGGATGTGTGTGATCGCAAAGTGCTTTAGTAACTTAGTCGCCTCCCATACCTGCCGAACATATGTGGCTATGGTGTCGTCCTTTGCTTCATATGCGCCGTTGTGCTGACTGATAACTAGCTGGGAGTCAGAGAAGGCTTGGACAGAATTCGACCCCGCGGTGTAACAAAACTCTATTCCTACAATGAGGGCTTCGTACTCTGCCTCATTGTTGGACGCTTTGAACATGAACTTCGAAGCGTGCTCGTACCTTATCCCATTAGGGCTTTCAATGATGAGGCCGACCCCACTCTTGCCCTTGGTGGACGAGCTGTCTACATACAAGTTCCAGGTTCGCGGGTGCAAATCTCCTTCCTCTGTGGGTGTTGCATTCTCAGCCAAAAACTTAGCTAACGCCGAGTCTTTGATGGCTCGCCCTGGTTCAAAGGCCAAGTCATAGCTCGACAGTTTGACGACCCATTTCAAGAGCTGCCTTGAGGCATCTAACTTCTGAAGGACATTCTTCAAAGGCTGATCGGTTAAGACCAAGATCTTGTGAGCCGGGAAATAAGGCCGCAGCTTCCGACTGGCCATCACTAGGGCATAGGCAAACTTCTCTATAAGAGGATAGTTCACTTCCGCCCCTGCCAAGGCATGGCTTACGTAGTACACATGGGTTTGCTTCTTTTCCCTTTCCACTATGAGGACAGCGCTGACCACGTGCTCCGAAACAGCCAAATATAGGACTAGAATATCCCCTTCGAGGGGGCTGGCGATTTTAGGCAGCTGAGCTAGGTAGGTCTTTAAAGCTTGGACGACCTCATCAGCCTGTTGGTCCCAACTAAAGTTGGCCTGCTGTCATAAGAGGCTGAAGAATGGCTGGTACTTGTCTACAGATCGGGACATAAACTTGCCCAAGGCAGCTATATAGCCAGTTAGGCATTGCACCTCTCTTATACTCTATGGCAGCTTCATATCGAGGACGACCTAGATCTTGTCCGGGTTAGCTTCGATTCCTCGGCTACTAATCATGAAGCTGAGAAATTTGCCCCACTGTACCCCAAATACGCACTTCTTGGGGTTATGCTTCATGCTGAAGGACTGTTGTATATTGAACGTCTTCCTCAAATCATGGCCATGATCCCCATCGATCTTGCTTTTCACTATCATGTCGTCGACGTAGACTTCCATGGTCTTGCCAATGAGGGATTCGAACAACTTGTTTACGAAGCTCTGGTAAGTGACCCTTGCGTTCTTTAATCCAAAAGGCATCATCTTATAACAGTGGGGGCTGCAGTCCGTGATGAACGCAAATCTTTCTTGATCTTCCGGGCAAAGGGGCATCTGGTGGTACCCGGAGAAAGCGTCCATGAAACTCAATAAGGCATGTTCGGTCATGGCGTCCACCAACTTGTCAATTCTCGGCTGCGGGTTGCTATCCTTAGGGTAGGCCTTGTTAAAATCCGTGAAATCTGCACATATTCTCCAAGTCCCGTTGGGTTTCTTTACTAACACCACATTTGAGATCCACTTAGGTTATTGCCATTCTCAAATGAACCCAGCTTCTAGAAACTTCTGTACTTTAGCATTGGCAGTGGTCGCTCGCTCTGGGCCCATGTGGTGCTTCATCTGGATGACTGGCCTGTGATGAGGGTCCACGTTCAGCCGGTGTTCCATAAAATTTGGGGCGATACCGGCCATTTCCTCAGGCCCAAATGCGAAGACATCTTTATACTCCCATAGAAGGGAGAGCACTGATTGCCGATTGAGGGCTGCCATATCTCGACCCAACTGAACTGTGCACTCGGGTCGTTCTTCCTTGAGTGAAACTTGATCCACATCACCCATGGCCTCCGATCGAGGCCACGAGGGTTCCGCCAAGGTGAGGGTGTGGATGACCAATGCTTCTAGAATAGTGGTGGCTGGTCCAGTCCTTGCACGCTTCTCCGCCTAAGACGACTCGTCAAGCCTGTGCTCCACTGTTCGCTCTACGAGGGGTCTGATGCTCACCAAGTAACATTCCCGAGCCGTCTGGTGGTCCCCAAGCTTTTCACCGACCCTTCCGTTATCAGCCTCAAATTGGAGCTAGAGAATATATGGGGCGATGACGGCTTTCACCTTATGAAGTGTTAGACGTCCTAGGATAATATTGTAGGTCGTGGGCACGTCAACGACCAAGAAGTCAACCGGGAGGCAAATCATCCCAGTGGGATTCACCTCCTGGCCACCGAAGCCCAAGATGGGGTGCACCAAGGGGACGATGTCACGTCCAGGGTGCGTGAGCTTCTTCAAGCAGTCCCAGGTGATGATATCAACGGAGCTACCTGTGTCGATCAAAATTCATCGTACAATTGTGCTTGCTATCTTCATCTCAATAACCAAGGGGTCATTGGGGGGGGGGGAGGCGGAGCGCGTGCCTTCCTTTCCACCAAAAGACCATTGTGGGCACCGTTATGCGAGTCCCTTGCTCAGTGTAAGTACCTGCTATGCACTTCTGAGTAGAGCTTTCCAAGTTGACGTGGTTATTCCTTCCGCATAGCCCCTAACAATTATGGCTCCAACTTCCGTCGAACACTCTTTGTCCCGCGATTGGGGTTGTGCGGGCTCCTGCTCTCATCGAAGGAACCGTGGTCCTCTTTAGAAATCGATCAATCTGACCCTTACCTGCCAATTTGTTAAGGGCTTTCTTAAGCTCTCGGCATTCAGTAGTGGTGTGTCCACTCTGTTCATGAAACTCGCAGTATTTCCTGACATTCTGCGACTTAGGGGGTGTGGTCATAGGTGGCGGTCTTCAGAGCATGGAATGTCCTCTAACCTCTATGAGGATGCTTCTGCCGTTAGTGGTAAACCGAGGGTCAATAGCCTCAAAATGCAGCCTCCTTTCCCGAGGGTCGGGATTCCTGTCACCTCGATTGAGATTCTTATGCCCCGGGATCCTTGCCTTCTTCAGGGCGTCGGAATTGTCAGTGTAGATCTCGGTGGTGCAAATGAAATCTGCGGCCTTCCTCAGGGCCTTGGCCAATGTGATCTCCTTTTGTTTAGCTAAGGAAAACTTGAAGCAGCTGCTCTTGAGACCGTTCAAGAAGGAGGTGTATGCCACCCCGTCCTCCCGGTCCAAAAGCAGCACCGCTTCCTGATGGAAGCGCTTGATAAATTTGGCGAGGGACTCCTGTGTCCCCTGCTTGATTTTTGATAGGTGGATACTAGTCCTCCTTTCCTTTCGGTTGGCGATGAATTAGCTAGCAAATTTGTCAGCTAGGTCCTGGAAGCAAGTGACGCTTCCTGGGGCAGACCATTAAACCATGATTGCGCCACTCCTTTTAAGGTAGCAGGGAAATAGCGGCAATAAAAGGCATCACCTACGTCATGCACATACACCTGTGCCTTATAGACCCCCCAGATGCTATTCAGGGTCTGCCATCACATTGTAGAGGTCTACTATAGGCAACTTAACTTTCTCGTAGCACGGAGCATTAATGATTTCAGCGCTGAATGGGGTAGAGAAAGGAAGAGCATTCGGTTAAGCGGCTGTTCCCGACACCTTGATGGGGGTTTCAGGATAATGCTTAACCTCAATAATAAAAGGACTCTTCCAGTCCCGGCCGTGCCTCGAAGTTCTAGCGGAAGATCGGTCCCTTCGGCGCGGCTCCTTACCGTGGGTCCCCCGTGGGGGTGGACTTCGGGTGCGCTCCCGATGGGTACGGCGCTCCAGGCTGACCCGACGCCCGCCTGAGATCCCCCCCTAAGGCTTGGAAGTCTGCTCTTGCTCTTCGAACCAAGCGGTCTGATCAAGACCTCTCTATCCCCTTTGATTAGAAAGAATCAAATCAATTAGATTATGTTAATATGCTGGCTAAAGGGTGATTAAATCATCCAAGTTTTGTTTTAGTTGTTTCATTGCAGGACAAAAGGGACGATTCCAGCACTGACCCTTTTGCAAGCAAAATTCGACCAGCATCAAAATGGTTTATGCCTGATATTTTTGCATGGATTTCAAGCTTTCCAACAAGACAAGTTGCATCCAAATTGGAGTTCATTTGGTTGTTCAAATCAGTCGTTTACCAAGATGTGTCAAAACTGTCCAGCAAGCCAGAAACAGCACGGTTTTGATTAATTCATAACTTAAGCTATACTAATGCTTAAGTGATGAATTTATACATTTTTGGGATCCTCAAGATGTGTACTTTCAGGTCCAAGCATCAAATTCCAATCATGCACACAAGAGGATGAAGAAACAAGGAGTTTTCCAAAACTGGTCAGATTAGGCTCTAATCTGCACGGTTTTAAGTTTGAGTTTATTTAACCCATTTAAACTCACCCTAACCTTGATTTCTTGGATGGGGGGGATTATAGACATCCTAAAGTTACCCCCCCCCCATGATTAAAATCACAATCATACCCATTTTTGCTATGCTTAACAAGTTGCATAAAAATCGGACGAAACTGCCCCTGAACCCGGTTTTGTATAAACCGGTTCTTTTTAAACCTCCAGCTAGTTTTCTTCACTTGAATGCAGCTAGGCACGTCTATCTATGCTTGGCACACACTTCTAGGCCTTCGTTGATTGGTTGCATGGCCAAAAGGTGGTCCAATGAGAGCTTGATTGGTGGCAATGTGTTGCTTGCTTCCTATTGGCCAGCCGCAAAGTGATCGTCTAGAAGGTGGCTACAACTTGCATCTTCTATTAGCAATCCCAGCATGTATTAAGGCTAAACATGTTGTGTAATGATGTATTAATAGCCTAGACATAAGTTAGATTTATATTTTAATGTATTAGATTAGTTTAAGATGTTTGTAAACTAGATTAGTACAAATCAGCTTGTAATTAACTCCTAATCCTTTTCCTACCTAGTAAGGAAAGGGTGAGGTGTTTTATTTGCTTGTGTACTAGCTAGGAAGGCCTTGCTTGCTGCTTATTTAAAGTACCACATGGCCAAGGCAAAGAGATACAACCCCTTTGAATGATAAAATCAGATTGAGAGCATTTGTGCTTTCCTCTTTCAAACTCTTACTTGCTTATCCTTAATTAGGCCAATTATGGTGGTGATCAAGTGAGTCTTAAGCAAATGTTAAGTGGTGTTTCTGTATCTTAACACTTTGTTTAAGGGCCCTAAACTTAGCTTGGTGGTGTTTCTGTATCCTAGCCAAAGTTTAGTTCTATCCAATTCAGTGTTTACACTCAAGGTCTCCAAGTGAGTTAAAGTGAGTTTGCTAACTTTAATTTTAAGTTAGTAAATTCTTACTTGATTCATTTGTCCATTCCACACATCCACAACCCTTCACAAATCCAATCCCATGCTTAAAACACCATCAAAAGACCTAGCACCAAGCCAAACTTCCAAACACCCCAAACCGTGCAAAATCCCTCCTCACGGTTTTCACAAACAGCAAATTGGCACGGTCTGCTCGTGCCATTAGGCACGACCGTGCCACCTATATTTCGTGGGGTTTGCCCCTTTTTGCCTTGTGTTCTTGGTGGTTACTAGTTTGGTTCCATCCCCCCTTGTGTTATACACTTGAATACCTCACGTTCTCTTTGTTTTATCACTTAGAATCACTTGATTCTAAGCCTCCATTCTCCCTTCACATACTTGATGCCTCACTACCATCATTTAATGTGTTCATTTTCACTTGTTTCCCCTTGATGTTATCTTCCTTTGGTTTCTGAGTTATTTGTATTCTATTGAACCCTAGCTTGGTCATCGGTAGATACATCACGGTCCGCTTGGAATGGGTTGTATAGGGTGTGGAAGCAGTCGTAGATTTGGCTGTTGCCCCCTGCGTGGGGCGGCCACCAGGTCTCCCTGCCGTGCATCGACCTTGTTGCTCTGTATAAGGCCGACTGCTTCGCTTCGACAAAGATATCTCCTGCTCCCACTTGGTGTAACGAGGAGATGGTTCCCGTTCCTGCAGATGGGAGGGTTGGCATTCACTGGTACGTACGTAATCAAGGTAAGGAAGCAGCCTGGCCAAGTTCGCTGGCTCCATGGCCCTTTTAACCTATTCTAAGACCTACTAGGTGATAGCGTCCATCATGGTGGACATAACATTTTTCAAGGCATCCACCATGACGTACGCTTCTCGTTCAGGAAGAGGCAGACTAGCTACTCGAGGATTTTCCCGCGAACTCTCTGAAGCGTCATGTACCTCAGGAGGCGCGGCGGTATTAACCGTAGGGGCCTTGCCCCTGCGTGTTCGTGCCCGTGTTGCTTCGCTTACCACCATCGCTACCGTTCCTTCCCCAAAGACGGCGCCAATCTGATTCCGGAGGAAACTTCTAAGGTACTGCTCTGATGACGTGGGACGCAAGAGTGGGTTTATCTGACAACGAGGGCGAAACACTTGACGTCCTCTTCTCCAAATGGCCCAACCTCCAAAAAGGGCACCCCCAGGTTGTGGACCGAGGAACGCCTCTCCGACGGTCAAGTCAGCCCAAGGTCCAAGTCAAACATCAACGGAGAAAGAAATGCTATATGAATTCAATGTGTCCGATTGCCAACCCCTTTCTCAAGGAAGGTAGGTGACTATTTATAGTCCCTTCGAAAAAAGGATAAAACAGTAATCTGACCTAGGACACCCCGCCTGGGCTGCCAGTCCTGACAAGGAAAGATCCTGGGGGGAGCCCCTAGGGTTGCATTTAGGGCCCATTGTCCGGGGTATGGGCCCTGTCTTTGGATTTGACTTAGATGGGCCTGATTTTGGGAAACCGAATTTTTCCCAATAAGTTATTATAAAAAATTTAATAGAATAAATCTAATAAAAGTACTAACCTTAATAATTAGTTCTAACTAAAATTTCTCCACTATTAAAGTTCGGCTTCAAACGGTGCTTGTTGGTATTATTTTAGAACGAATGAGGTCGAGGAGAATTTTCGGACAGCCCATTATCAGGGTTGTTGTCATTCAGTTTCACGAAAGTACGCAATAAACATGGGATATAAAGGAAAAGTGGGACAACAACCAGCTTTTCAATTTTGAAGTTAGTCTGGTTACAAAAAAATATATATATATATTATATATAGCTTCGTTTACAAGGGCGACCATGGACCAGAGAAAAATTGAGAAATTTGGGATGCAACTATAGGAGGTAAAGATTTGCTAACAAATCACATGGCGCCACGTGTCAATTGAAATAATTTTTATTTGGCCAATGAGGAGCTGCCACGTGTAAATTTGCTTTGTCGGCCCCATTTAAGCGGAATTAAATTCTAGCCAATCAGAAATTGCCACGTGTTATTATTGATGCAATAAATAGTAATTATTTGTTTGACAAAAACAAAGAGATAATGCCTAAATTATAGGTCTAAGCCCAAAGGCCCACTCAAAACCCTAGCTTGGAAGCCTATAAATAGGGTCCTCCCCCTCATTCTTAAGAGGGGCTAAATATTCAACATTCTATAGGCTGCAGAGCTCATATTATAGATGACATCTAGCTACCAAGCAACAAGGATTAAAGTTAACCAGTTCGACTTCTTCTGCAACCTCAAATTGAAGCCCACTTCAGAGCTCTTTATCCAGTTCATCAATCGAGATCAAGCAACCTCATCCTCACACTCACATCGATCAATCTGGCCAACTATATTCAACATTCAGCATTGCAGAATTCAGAGACTCAAACTATAAGCGGCATCTAGCTACCAAGCGAGAAAGATCAAAACTTGCAAGCTTCAAAGTCAACAATCAACTACCTGCAAATCAAGATCAAGAACGGTTTCAGATTTCTTTAACTGATTTTGCGTCAACCGAGAACAAGTATCACATCCTCGAATGACTCAAGTTACTAGGAGATTTAATCAGATGACTTTTTCATTGTATTCCATTTAGAGATTTTAGCTACACATTCTACTTCAATGCAAAAATTAAATTTATTTCTTAATTCTTATCTAATTTACTTTAGGCTCGAAGTTTGTGGTTATAAATTTTTGGCACACCTGGGGGGACTTCTCTGCCTTTGACCTCTTTCTCCAAGCAAACAAGTTCTACCCTTCTTTGGAAAAGATATGACTCCGAAGAATGCCATTTTTCAACCTTCAACGAAGGAGACTATCAAATCTACATATGAAGGATCCACAAAGGCCAATATTGTATCTGGCAATTGGAGCACTAGAGAGCATGACCAAAGTTGCTGCCTCTATCACCCAAAAACAACAAGTTCTGACTCTAACTTTGCAATCATGCAAAACGCAAACATTTGGTTGTAGCTTGCCTGCTGATGGAGTCAATCAAACTATTTGTCTCCCTAATTTGAAGCTCAAACCTCTTGTTGTCTTCAATATGAGAAAGACTCTGCCCTGTGGACTGGATGAATTCTAATCCTACACCGATATTGTCTTCCAACCTTTCGATAAGGAATATGATCACTAGGGTAGTAGCGATTCTTCACCAACATCTCCAAGTGATTCACTTTTCTCCCAAGTTGAAGTCGGATCCTCTAGCACTATCGTCATGCTGATCATGGTGACAAAGGCTATCAACTTGGAGGAACAATTGGCAAACATGAAGGCAAATCTAGAAAGACTCTCTAGGGAGAGCAAAGAAAAGGATGCTCAAATCAAGCGTCAAAATAAGAAGATTGCTTATTTGAAAAGGAAGCAAGGGAAGCGGTCATAGAAGGCCAAGCTTAGGTGGTGAAGACTCTGACAAAGAGTCCAATCATAGCAAGGAGCCTGATAATGAATGCAAACCAAAGAACGATTCAACCTTGAACTCAATTTCGGTCGAGCAAATTCAAAACTTAGTAGCTGATGCGGTGAAGGCTTATTTGGAAGGGGATTCTCATAAAACTCACTTGTATAAGAAACCTTATACAAAGAGGATCGATGCACTTCGTATGGCTCATGGTTATCAACCACCTAAGTTCTAACAGTTCGCTGGTAAAGGTAACCCCAAATAACACATCGCTCACTTCGCCAAAACCTGCAGTAATGGTGTCACTGAAGGAGACCGATTGTTGAAACAGTTCGTGCAATCTCTTAAAGGAATTGCATTTGACTGGTATACAGACCTACCCTCTTAGTCCATTGATATCCAAGGGTAAAAGGAAAGTGCGTTATTGAATCACTTCTATAGCACACGCTTCGTAGTTAGCATAACAGAGTTGACTAACACAAGGCAATGGGACAACGAGTCAGTCATTGATTACGCAAGTCGTTGGCATGCTCTTTCACTAAAGTGTAAAGACCATTTTTCCATATCTTCGGCTGTAAAGATGTGTGCCTAAAGTATGGATTGGGACATACTTTGTGCGATGCAAGTAAACAAGCCCAAAACATTCCGAGAATTAGCAACAAGAGCTCATGATATGGAGGTTACACTTGCCTACTATGGAAGACGACTTGAAGATGATCAATCAATAACATCGTTAAGAAATAGAAGCTCCATGCTTAGAGGCTGTGAAGAGAACGAATGGCGTTATTCTAAGTGTGATGCATTAGAAATGCTTGACAAACTTATAGAGAAAGGGCTTATAGAACTCCCAGAATCAAGGTGTCTTGAATAAATTGGAAGAACCAATAATTCTTAACGTTGCAAGAGTCACAGGATCATCAGTCATCCTATAGGGAAGTGCAAGGAATTCAGGGGACAAGTCCTGCAACTTGTAAAAGAAGGAAAAATCATATTAAATGAAGAAGATACCGAAGAATCTGATTGATCATCAAATCATATTAAAAAACACTTTAGTAAAAGCACACCCAATATTGGCATTTACGGGGTAGACTTCCAAGTTAGCCTCTATAGACTCCTAAGTCATCAAAGAACTTAATAGACTTTCAAGTCACTCCTTGCATAGACTCAAAGACTTTCAAGTCACTTGTTTTAGACTTTAAAGCCGCCCAACTCTAAGATTTCTAAGTCAACATTTACAGAGTTTTGAGTTGATAAACTCTAAGACTTCCAAGTCAACCTCTATAAACACTTGTGTCATCAAACTATCTAACTCCAAAGTCAATCCTGCTAAACTCTGAAATCAATCATGACAAACTCCAAAGTCATCAAATCTTAAAAACTGTCAAGTCGTAAAAGTCTCGAACTTCCAAGTCAATCGTAGTAGACTCTCAAGTCACCAAACTCTGAGTCTTCTAGTCAGCACTTACATGCTTCTAAGTTGAGAAACTCTAATACCTCCAGGTTAGCTTCTACGGAGACCTAAGTTATCAAACTCTCAGACTCCGAAGTCAATCCTAGCAAACTCTGAAGTCAAGCTTGACAGACCTTGTAGTCGTCAAATCTCATGGACTCCCAAGTCAAACTTTTAAGACTCCTAAATCATCAAATTTCGTAGACTCCTATGTCATCAAACTCTCATAAACTGCCAAGTCTTCAAAGTTTCAGACTCCTAAGTCAGCAAAGTAAGGGATTATCAAGTCATTCAAATGTAAGATTCCTGAGTCATCAAATTACGTAAACTCCCACAAGCTATCACATTTGAAGATTTTTAAGTCAATTATACTAAACTTCTAAGTCACAAACTCCAAAAATTTTAAGTCCACATAAGTATACACTTGATGAAGACTTTCAAGTCACTCCTGAAGACTGTCAAGTTACAAAATAACTTCGACTCTCAAATCACCCTTAAGAGTTCCAAGTCTGAACTTCTAAACTCTCAAATTAGCACAGACTATCAACTCACTTTTAGAATGCTCAAGCCATCAAAATTAAAGACTTTCAAGTTGGCTAAAGACTATCAAGTCAACAAAATTACAAAGTTTAAAGTGAATTCAATGACTCTCAAGTCACCAACATTGTAGACTTCAAAGTCATTAATGATATAAGCTCTCAAATAATTAAAGTTTAAAGATTCTCAAGTCATATAGGTTATAGACTCACAAGTCAAACAAACTTGTTGACTCTCAAGTTATCGAAGAGTTTCAAGACAACCATATAGACCCCCAAGTCATTGATGTAATAGGCTCTCAAGTCTTCAAAGTCAAGGACGCCAAACTATGAGACTATCAATTCAATAAAATTCAAGGCTCCTAATTCATCAGATCATGAGGACTCCTAAGTCTAAAACTCTCGGACTTCCAAGTCAATCCTAGCACACTCCCCAAGTCACCAAATCTCGTTGACTTCCAAGTCGATTTTGTAAGATTTCAAAGTTGTTTCTTTAAGACTCCTAAGTCAACAAAATTACTGACTCCCAAGTCACTAAGTAGACTCTCAAGTCATCAAAGTTCAACTTTCTCAAGACATCAAAATTAAAAGACTATAAAGTCATCAAAGTTGTAGACTCCTAATCGAGAATGTTTTAAGCTCCAAGCTATCAAACTTAAAGACTCTCAAGTCTTCAAAGGTTAAGACTCGTAAGTCAAGAAAATTATTGACTCCCATGTCACTAAATAGACTCCTAAGTTGTCAAGTTCAAGACTCTTAATCATCGCAGTAAAAGACTATTAAGTCATTTTATCAAAGGGTGCTAATCTATTAAATCACTAAGTACATTTACAAATCATATAAACAAACTTTAAATTGTCACCAAATTGTTGCAAACTCTATGAATGCTTTCAAGTTGGCAGCAAGAATAAGATCACATCCTCCTTCACATTAGTGATATACACGTCTTTCTTTAAATTGGCAGTCTTTTCCTTCAAGTCGGACATTGGCAATGTAAGCATCTTCCTTCTGGTAGGCAACATCCTATTTCAAGTCAATTCTTCGCTCTGAAAGTTGATACCACTTCATCTTAGGATTGGAGCAGTTGAAAAGTCAAGCTTTTAGTGTCTGATCGGAAGGGTCATGTCTTTCCTATTTGACCGGAAGAGTTAAGCCTCGATTTGACTGAAGAAGTCAAATCTGCACTGTCTGATCAGGAAAGGCACATTTGCTATCTGATTGGACAAGTCAAGCCTCTGTTTGATTAAAGGGGTCACGTCTGCACTGTCTGATCGGAGAAGTCTAATCTCTGTATGATGGAAGGGGTCAAATCTGCACTGTTTGATCGGATGAGTCACCTTTCCTATCTAATTGGATGAGTCATGACTCATCTGTCTGATTGAAAGAGCCCAGTTGTTGCTTTCTAATCGGGATAGTTGCGTTCACTGTCAGATCATATGAGCCAAACCTTCTCTTTCTGATCAAACATTTTGATCGAAAGAGTCGCCTTTGCTGTCTGATTTAAGAAGTTAAGTCTCTGTTGTCTGATCAGAGGAGTCTAAATGCCTTCGCTCTCTGAATGTTGAAGGCAAGCCTTTGTTTTCTGATGGGATAAGTCAAACCTTCATTTTCTAATTGGAGGACCATGCCTTGACTATCTGATTGGAAGGCAAGATATATTCCTTGTTTGAACATCTGTGCTGTCTGATGCGTGGAGTAATGTCTTCACTATCTACTTGAAGGGGCTATGCCTTCACTATCTGAGCGGAGAAGTCATGCCTTCGCGAATCCGATAGAGGAAGCCACAGCTAGAAGGAAAAAAATCTTGTTCGACCCCAGTTAGATTAAGTTCGGGAGTCTCCTACTAAGAGTCGAATCTGCGGGAAGAAATGATTCTTTGTCTTAAAAGTCAACCTCACTTCGCAATCTAAATGGAGGAGTAGTGGCAAGTAGGAGGAATTCAAGCCGACCCCAACTAGATTAAGTGAGGGAGTTTTATATGAAGAATTGAATCTACTGGGAGAAATAATTTCACGTCTTTAAAGTCAATCTCACTTTGTAATCTAATTGGAGGAGTCGCGACGAAAATGAATAAATCCAAGTCGAGCCCAACTAGATAAAGTGAGGGAGTCTCTTACGAAAAATCGAATTTACAGGGAGAAACGATTCCTTGTCTTGAAAGTCGACCTCACTTGCAATCTAACGGGGGAGTAGTCGATTTAGCAACTTTCTAAAAACAAGAAAAAGGGGGAAGCATTAGTTTAAGTTCCCTAAAAAAGGGGGTACCAAAAACAAAAAAGAAAGTCCCCAAAAAAGACAAAAGTGGCTTAAAAAAAAGGGGCCTAAAAAATGAAATATCAAAACATCAAAATAAAGGCAAAAAAGAAAGGGAAGCAAAAAAAGAGGCACATGCATGAACTGGCAATCTCAGTGCAAAAAGACGAGAAAAAGTTGCAAATTGCGGTGTAGTGTTTGTCTTATTAGATCAATACTCTTGAGCAATATAACATGAAACTGCCAAGTACAACTTCTACCAAAATGCATGATTGCTTTTTTTTTCTCTCTCTCTCTCTCTTCTCTCTGTACAGCATAACTGACCATGAGTGACAACACCACCAAGGATCAAATCGATAATATTGATTATATAGCATGACGAAGAAAAAGTGGCACCGAATTTCTTACTAACTGCAATGAAGACTCACGAGATTTTAGAAGAAGTGTTTACAGAGCATGATGAAATCACAGCAACCTAATGGCGAATTTATAGCAGTTGTCGGAAAAATTGTTGATAGAATTTTATCCAAATTTGTTGATAAAATTCTATCCCCCTATGTTGTTGATGGAATCTATCACAAGCTGTTGATAGAATTTTATCCTTCTAAATTGTTGACAGACTTTATAACAAATTGTTGATAGAATTCTATCCCTTTAAATTGTTGACAAAATTTAACACAATTGGTTCACAGAATTCTATCGCTAAAATTGTTGATAAATTTTGTCACACGCCGTTGATAAAACCTTATCACTAATCCACAAGCAGAATTATCTTCAAAAATAAATCAGAAATAAATCAGCATGGATTATTTACTAATTCGGCAAGTTATCTGGCAAAAAAAAGTAGGTGGCCCATAAACAAAAAAAAGAAAGCTCCGGTTTTCAGCATCTTCCAAGTTTTTCAGACTCAACCGCTTCAAACACTCAAGATTCATGTACGCATCCGAATCTCGAAGGGGGCAATTGTAGGAGGCAAAAATGTGCTAACAAATCACACGGCACCAAGTGTAAAATAAAATAATTTTTATTTGGCCAATGAGAAGATGCCATGTGTAAAATTGGCTTAGCGGAGCCCATTTAAATGGAATTAAATTCTGTCCAATCAGAAATAGCCACGTATTATTATTGATTCAATAAATAGTAACTATTTCTTTATTTAAAATAAAGAGACAATGCCTAAATTGTGGGCCTAAGCCCAAAGCCCCTGTCAAAGCCCTAGCTTGGAAGCCTACAAATAGGGTCCTCCCCCTCATTCTCAAGAGGGGCTCAGCATTCAATATTCTATAGGCTTAAGAGCTCATATTGTAGACGACATCCAGCTACCAACCAACAAGGATCAAAGTCAACTAATCTAACATCTTCTGCAGCCTCAAATTCAAGTCTACTTCAGAGCTCTTCATCCAGTTCATCGATCGAGATCAAGTAACCTCACCCTCGTATCGATTAATCTAGCCAACTACATTTAACATTCAACATTGTAGAATTCAAAGCCTCAAACTGCAAGCAGCACCCAGCTACTAAGCGAGAATCATCAAAACTTGCAAGCTTCAAAGTCAGCAATCAACCACCTGCAAATCAAGATCAAAAGTTTCAGAGTTCTTCTGCTGATTCTACATCAACCGAGATCAAGCATCATATCCTTGGAAGACTCAAGTTACTAAGAGATTGAATCAGAGGACTGTTTCATTGTATTCCATTCAAGGATTGTACCTACATATACTACATCAATACAAACATTAAATTTGTTTCTTAATTTCTTGTTTAATTTACTTTAGGCTCGAAACATATGGTTACAGCAACTATCGGACACAAGGTGTGTTTGCTATGATGCTAAAACAAATGACACTAGACTTTTATATTTTTACATTCATGAAGAATATCATCACAAACGTCTATAATTGGATAGGAGTTCATCAACCTGGTGGTAGATGAGTAACAAATCTGCTTACGAACAGATGTTCTAAAGTGAGGAAACATGTGTATGTTGCAGCAAACATCTTAAAAGTGCATCCTTTTTATGAAACACCTAATGACAACAATCCAATCAAATAAAACTTCAGAACCTCCAAATAATGAAAATTAAGAGTCTCAAAATGTGTATACATTCGTTTACTCATACATCCAAACTCAAATATGCCCACCATAGGCTAAAAGAACCCAAATATGCCCAAATTGATAGTATTCGATGTCTAGTTGAGATTTACTCCATATTTTCACCCCACTGTAGGGTGTATAAAATTATTGAGTTTTTATATTAAAGTTCTTCAATGCATATGATTTCCAGTGACATATTATACACCAAAATTTGATGAGCGAAGAAAAAGATACAAGTCAAATATTGGGGCATGCACTGAAAATGTCACTTGTTGACTATTTTTCTTATGTCTTCTTGCACACTTATCCAAAAATTATGAAATTAGTTTCATTAGAAAATAAACTCGATAACATTTCAAGGGAAAAAAGAATCACCCAAAACAAAGGTTGGATAAGCAAGTTATAGCCGAAAGAAATTGCACTTTCACCCATGCCTGTAAACCCGACTAGGTTTTGGCCTGAACCCACCTTGAACCGCATCGAGTACCAGACAATGGGATCTTGGCTAGGTTTTCATTGTCCTTTTCCACTTCGAAAATTCATGTCAGCTATTACATTTTTATCTAAATTGGCGTGACTATTCGGATGAAGCCTCTTAAGAGTCAAATTAGATCTATTTTCTCTAAACCAACCCATATTGTCCTTTTAAGCACTAAAAAAGAGGGGCTACCCTCAAGGGTTGAATACATTAGAAAATTGGAGAAGAAATTAAGAGAAACAAAGAGAAAGATACTAAAAAACACTCTAAAATTGGACATGACAAATGGGAAACTTTGAGGGAATACTGAGCGCTTGAGAGAATCTAACCAAAGGCTTCCCAAATCCCTCCTCAAAACTCTCTATGGCCCGAGTCAAGGCTCGATATTCTCGATCATAGCGTATTCTAAGCCATTCTAGCAAGTAACCTGCGGGCGCCAATTCATATCGACCTTCTTTCTCTTTAATTTATTCCATCTCGCGTTTAGTAAAGATGTAATCTTTAGCCCTGACCGTTGTAATTGCTTACATTATTTAGTCTCTTGGACTAGCTTCATATTCTTAATTCCTATTATTTTATGCTTAATATGTTGTGTGGTTGTTTGTTAGTGTAATTGAATTCAATTCCCCATTGTGATTAGTAGAGTTCGTCGGTGATGACGTGTGGTGTCATGACGCATTCCATCATGATGTTGTACTTTCACCCCTAAATATGAATCGTCGGTTTGAGCCTATGAAGTCCAATGGCCATGCACTAGAGAGTTGCTTTTGATTATGACGTGTGATTAGTAGATTGTTCAAGGGAATTTTGAAAACCTCTTTGAAATGAGGTTATTATCCCTTTCGATGTCCCTTCGGTTTATAGTTCATATGAACCCATTGTCCCTTCGGTTATTGCTTATTTTAGAGAGTTGCTTTGATTTGTATGTTTTCTTAAGACTCACTGGTGACTTAATTCATTAAAGTTCATTGCTTTTCTTGTTCGTCATTTATTTTCTTTTACATTATCTTTCCAGATGGGCAAACTAGGATCTCAGATCTTTGGTCTCTACCCAGACCTGACAAAAAAGGGATCGCGGATTATTAAGAACTAAAGTTTTGCAAGTTACGCTTCTTTTGGGTCTAGAAGTCGCTTGTAGCTACATTCGTTGTCTTGACCAAAAATGGTCTAATTTTTAAGAGATTTTTCTTTGATTATTGCTGACCAAACTTTAGGCTTAATTCTGCTCCAAGAACTCAGCAGGGTTCATGACCTGTTTCCCAGATTCTTAGGTGAGGTAGGCATTGGTACTAGTATCCACCTAGTAGGACTAGACTTGTTTCACACCCAAGGACCTGGCTAGGTTCTTAGATCAAGGATAAGACATAATTCTCAGGACTGAGCCAACAGTCCTGCTATAATCCGGCCTGCTTTAAAAAAAAATCAGATTTGAATCCAAACACACACCTTATAAGTGAGTCCGACCATGCATGTGGGATAGCACCTGTGGATTCCGAGCTGTGGTCCTTATAGTGGTGACTCTACTGGGACATTTTTAAAAAAAAGAGGGCAAGATTTGAAATTCAATACGAGAAATTATTTTTACTGAAACTTGCATCAGACATTCTTACATTAAAAGTACTGTCCTAATAAGATTAACAGCACCTCTAGGTTAAACCACGCTATTCTACCATGGGAAAAGTAGTTGGTAACTCATTGAGTCTATTAGGCTTTTAATTAAGCTTGCAAATTCACCCACTCGTAACACACTTTTGCAATCCAGTTGACGTGGGAAAATAACCAAAATATTCCAATCTCGCCATGCACCCAATGGATGATGTAGGAAGCATTTGGGTCATGAAAGGACTGTTCTAAATCTTACATAAACCACTTGTAACTCAGAACTTTTGATCAGGCTAGAATCCATGTGCATGCATGATTCTGTGAATGTTTACAAATCTAATTGACTGTCAAAACTTGATCCACACCTATTGACCCCTGTATTGATGCTTTAGTGTTATATAACATCATTACTATGTCTAGGACAGCCCAAGTTAGGAAAGGTCAAGTTTAGTGACATGGGTGAAGGACTGAGCAACTTTAGCGCCAATTGAGGTCCAAGAGCTCTTGACTCAAATCCGAACAAGTTTCAGCTTCAATCCAAGTCATGCAAGTCATACTAGTAGTCGCAGTTTATGTAATGCCCCAACTCATAATTGCTTAATTTAGCTTTAAATATTTCAGCATTAGCGAGTAATCTTGTAATAGAATCCGGTTTTGGACATTACCACCATTCTCTAGAGGATCAGCCTAGGTTATTGAGATGAACAATGCCATGATTTTTATTTTACATGAAAATCAAATGAAATACAATTCATATATGCTCAACTCAAATGGAAGTCTAGTACCTCTCAAATCATAACCCCAAGACTTCATGGAACGTCATTATGAGCTTGTCTAGACTCACTGATCGATTTGTCACTTTATTTCTATTCCTAGGTGTCTAAACTTCTAAGATAGTCCACCTAAAACAAAAAAATACAAAACTGATCGATTAATGAGCCGAAACTCAATATGTTTACCCCTATACTATCCAAAAAATGGAAGTTTCTTCATGCTTAGGAAATGTCTAAACTCGTTTAAGCTAATCTAGTTTACAAAGCATATTTGCTTAAGCTAATTACAAAAGATGAGTCTAGTAATACAAATGTTTAACAACTAAACTCACTAGCTTAAGTTCTTACTAATCCTTGGCTAATCTTGTGCACATGTAAAAGAGAGAAAATGCGGCCAGCCAATGAGAACGTCATGGGTGTCTTCCTTAACCTTGAAACAAGATTACATGTATCTTTCTTAGCTTTGAAGTATGGTGACATGTGTCAGGACATGTGGCACTTGCATGGTGCCTTTTAGATGAGTCACCAGCTTACTAAGTATCAAGCAAGCAAGGTGGAGGTGTAGGAAAACCCAACTAGGAAGGTTTACTCAGTGAAGAAGCATTCGTGCACTTGGAGTGATTTCTGCCCACCACTTGTGCATGCATTTCACCAAGCTTAGTGTCTAGCTAGATGGCATTTTCTGGTGTGGGGATAACTTTAAGGTGTCAACAACCCCCCCCCTAATAAACCAGACTTAAAACATCATTTAGATGCTTAATCAAAAAGATTAATTAAATTGGGCTGCTTAGGCGCTAAACCGAGCAGCTTTGGTTTGTGGGCTTGTTTTTTCCATGTGGGTTGCTTTTTGTGGGCTTTCTTTTCATGTTTTGTTTGTGGACTTCCTAAACTAACTTACGCAAAATGAATTACATAATTTGGACATCATTTGGGATATGAAATAACAAAAACAAAAGTAGGTATATGTGCTGAAATTAACCTGCCAGTTAGCTCTGTTTGGTATTGCACAATCACATTTGTTCCTTGGACATGGACTTTATTGCTTGAACTACCTTGACTTGTTGGACAAATGTAGATTACCTTAACTGGCTTCTTAACTGGCTTGGATGTCCAAAATAGGCTGACTAGATGGATCTGCATCAATGTTGGATGCTAAAAAACAGGGGGTGTTTATTCAATTGCATTAATTTTATTTCAACTTACCCAAACTCTATACTTTTTTTTTAGCCCCTTTCTCTTAGTTTTTTTTAATAGTAAACATGTCCCTTCCTATTCTGTAATTATACTTGCATTATTTTTAGTAACTTCATTAATTGTTTCAGAAAATTTTTGAATTTCACTCATACCGATTAATGTGTACTTCTGTATTTATTTTTATCTCGTTTAGTCAAATTTTTGCTTTACTTACATTTACAAAGCATAGATAAACCAATTATCTAAAGCATTCTTAGTTGGTATCTCACATGAAGCATATGACTTTTAAATCAATTTTATAGATATGCTAAGTTATATTAATTTATAATTACTAAATGTTTTTTTACAAAACATTAACAAATCTTATTTCGAGGATGCTTTGTCGTTACAGCCTGCAATCGAACAAACATTTCAAATGGTGAATTGAAATGCAGCACTCAACTTTTTTTTAATTTAGGGTTAACTAATGGAACTCACATGGTTTAGATTTGGGCTCTTCCAGTTTTGCAAAAAGTGTCAGGCCGGGTTTTGACATAAAAAAAGTTTGCATGCTAGTCTCCATTTAGGAAAATGGGTAAACATTTAACCCACTTTAGGTCCACATAAGCTCGGTGGGGACCTCTGGGGTTTTCACGTGTCAGTTTGTGTTTAGAAGAAGGAGCAAGAGTCAAAAGCCATGTTTTTGGGGCCCATAGGTGATGGAAGTCTGCAAGGGAAGTAGGACACTAGCTATGAACTTCCAAGAACATGAAGGAAACAAGGGAGAACTCACGGAAAGAGTGAGGCACGGTCGTGCTTGATGGCACGGCCAGACCGTGCCAAAACTCTGGTTTTGGAAACCGTGGAAGGATAGTTAGCACGGTTGGAAGAGTTTGTGAGTTTGGTTTGGGGTTAGACCATTTGAGGCAGTCTAATCCTTGAAAGGGAATGGGAAAGGAATTGTAGAAGGTTAATTTTGAGGGGGAAATGGTGGGAGTGTGTTTAGGAAGTAAAAATGAAGAAGAAGAACACAAGGGGAACTTAGGAGAGAGTTCACGGTTAAGACAAACCATGCACTCTTAAA
>JACYFF010002017.1:19999429-20052262 GCA_017589665.1 Selenicereus undatus
GAACTTAGGAGAGAGTTCACGGTTAAGACAAACCATGCACTCTTAAAGATCTCTTACTGTTTTTGGATAGAACTAAGCAAAGTGATTAGATAAGATACACCACTAATCACTAGCTTAGGGCCCTTAATCTTTGATTAGGATAAGATACACCACCTAACCAAAGGATTAAGACTCTCTTGATCACCACTTAGCTCGGCCAAGAACTAAGATAAGCAAGGAAAGTGTTTAGGGAATTCAAGACAAAAAGACTTTTCTCTCAAATTAAAACTCAAGTCTATATTATAAATGAACAACTAAGGCCTTATATGGCCTTTGTTACACACGAAAATGAGCTTTCCTTGCTAGCTAGGAAAGTCATTAACCACCTAATGCTACTTAGTACACGGTTAGGTACTAATCTAACATAAACCGAAAGTTTAAGGTCTAAAATACAATTTAACTCAATTATAAACCTTTCCTAAGCATTAGGGAATGTAGATGAGTCAATTTCCTAACTAGAGAGGAAAGCTCCTCACGGCCACACCTCAAAATAGCTGAAAACTTCTTGCTTGACATGTGGTGCTAGGGTGGCCGGTTGTGTGCTTGCCAAATGGAAGCTTTTCACTTGCTCCACGTGTCTCCCTCATGCTTGGCTTAGCGGCAGCTCTCCAAGCAGCTCAAACCAAGCTGTTGAATATGATTTCACATTAAGTAAACCCATTGAGGAAGGAAATCCTCCTTGCTAAGCAACCGGGTGTATAGGTGTCGGTTTCTGCCTTGACTTGTGACGCATGGTTGACACCTCAAATGTTGTGTATTCTGGGATTTGTTTTTATTTCTGGAAACCTCAAGATGTCTAGAATACCCTCCATTTGGAATCAAGGAATTTGGACTTCGTTTGCCCCTTGAAAAAGCCAGAATGCCCAAACCGTGCAAAACAGGGTTTAATTCAGCACACCATCAAAAAGTAGCTTCGTTCCCCAACCAAATGGACTCCAAAATTAATAATTCCACTTGGACTTGAAATCTAAGACCTTAAGATTGTAATATCACCAGAAATTGGAAGCTTAAACTTGGATTAAGCTTGTGAAAGTAAGTAACAAAAACCGGGTATTAAACCGGGTTGTAAACTGTGTGCACCCTCTTGATAACTCTTCATTAAACGTTCCATGGCTGTGCACTTGGACTTGTTTTCATGATTATTTTGGAACAATTGAACATTAGGGGACCCTACGGATGGACCTCCATCAATAGGGAACCCTGCCGGAATCCTTACAAGGAAGCCCAATCTAGTTTTCCTTGCCTTAGCTCCATTTTTTTTGTTTGCATTCGTGGCATGCCATGAAATCTGAATATTGGGCTCTCAGTATTAGGAATCAGTTCGTGGGTCATCATGGTTTTTTCCAAGTTTATTTAAGCCCAAAGTTAATAATGTAAGCCATTAGACCTTTAGGGTTCTAGTCCATTCTATTTTACATCTAGTCATGCATCTTATTCATAATAAGTTCAGTTAGCACCCAGATGCTTTATCCATGCATAAGCCCATGAACCATGTCTCTGTAAGGACCCACCTCCCCAATGCTGGGACCCACCCACAAATGATCCTTGTTCAAAACCAATCTATTTTCCCAACCTGGGCTTTGTTAGTGGCCTCAACCAGGCCCGGAATTCAGGTACATATTTGACCCAAGAATTTGGTCGGGTTCCTAAACTAGTACAAAACCTATATTCTGCTCCACGCATGTCCTATTCCTAAGATCCAAACCTTCACACCCAATTCCAGTGGTGCAAAAGCGGGAAACAAATGAAATGACAAAGAAAAATCCATACACTTTAACTAAGGGTCGCTAGTGAGCTTTTGCGAAACTTAAAAACCATATCAACGTTTAAAAGCAAATCATACCGATAGGGACAACCGAAGTGCACACCGAAGGGATAAAATTTGCTTCAAAAATGTTTTCGAAAGGCCCCCGAGCAATCCCTAATGGGAGGACCATCTTGACTTCTTAGTCTCGAACCTAGGATTTAGATCTAAGGGCGATGGTGTAGTGACATGATGGGTTCATCTCGTCACCACCCATCATCACTAACGGCATCTACTAATCAATATGGGAAATTAAACTTAATCACGCAAACACACACTCATACAATATATTAGTATAAATCATAGTAAATTATGCCAAAGGTACAAACTTTAGTCCAATGCATACAAAAGTAAGGTAAATAAGTCACAGTGGATGGGGCACTAGATAAAGATTAAATTCTTGGTGATTTAAAATCAAAAATCATAAAAGAGAAATACAGTAGAAGATTAAGGGAAAATAGAGTTTTTGATCTCATGATAACCTATGTGATTTACCTTAGAATCCAGTAAAATGACCTGCTTTTCAATGTGTGGAGTATTTCTCTCCTAAATTTTTATGCTCTCCTCTCTCTAGTTTTTTCATGTGTTTTGATGCCAATATGGTTTGATCCTCTAATTGATGCCAACAGACTAATGTCCTAAACCCCTAGGGGTTGCCCCCTATTGATAATGGTTGACAGGATAATCCAAATTGGTTAACAGAAAGGACACCTAATCATAGTCTCATTAAGTTAATTTAAACAGGTACACTAATTCACCTAGGATTTTGACTAATTAGTCTCGGTAAACTAATCACCTTGAATTCTGGTTAATTAATTCTATTTTGGCACAAAAGGAGTCGGAGGTAGGGATCCCTACTAGTTTCCTAGCCAGAGGATCCAGCCTGACTCTGGGTCTAGGTCAATTCGTGTAAAGCAGGAACCCGGCAAGGTTCCTGGGCTGGGCTACAAATAACCTAATTTGTTTTGGTCATAACTTTCACATTTGACCTCTATTTTGAGTAATTCTTGTTTTACATAAAATATTATTGAGTCTATTTTCTATTAAAGCTAATTTCATAATTTTTAGATAAGTGTGGTATATGATATAAGCAAAATAGTGAACAGTTATCGTTTTCAGCACAAGCCATAATATTTGAATTATATCTTTTCTATTACTTATTGGGTTTTGATGCACAATGTGTCATTGGAAAACCTACTCAATGAAGAATATCAATATCTAAACTCAATAATTTTATACTCCCTAGAATAGACCTCAACTAGATGCCGAACGCTGTCAATTTGAGCCTATTTGGGACTTTTTAGCATTTAGTTCATACTTGAATTGAGGATTACGTTGCTGGGCCCCCAAACACATAGTTTGGGACATGAGTATACTTAGATTTACCCACATGCCTAAACTAGTACATCTTAGATAAACCATATTAAAGTCAAGTTTGGGCCTAATATATGTTGGTGATTTATCTAGGAAAGACTTAAATCCAACTTGGGCCCACAACTCAGCTTTCTAAACCAACTTAGATCCTGATCCAGGGCAAGGCACAATTTCAGCCTAACTCGAACATCTTAACCCCATTCATTCCTATCCCAGCCTAAAAAACCTTTAAGTCCAACAAGTTATCATCTCATTCTTCCTTAATCACAAGTCGTTATTGTCTCCCCTAACCCATAGCCAAGGCCATCAACTTTTACCTTGCCTTACACCCCACCATCAAATTTTTCCTTTCGAACTATCATCCTGTTACTCATGATAGAGAAGATGAGAGAGATGACACTGAGATGTAGGCTAATAAAGATGAAGAGCAAGCCCAAAGTAAGTCAACAGTTGGACACCTTAAGGAAGTGATCGTAAAATCTAATGAGTAAAAAACTCTAGCTATAGGCCTTCGACAAAGAGGTAAGAAGCCTATGCTTAAAAAGTCCTGAACATCATTGAAGGAGACACCCCAAATTCAAAAAAAAAATGTCACTTTTGGTCAAGTTAAATGGGCCTACCTTAGGCTTATGTTTTATACTAGAACTAAGATCTTATAATGAAGCTTGCATAATCGTTTAGAAAAGGGTTCCAGTATTCATGTCAGATAATGAGATAGGAGACTAAACATATTAGTAATCCTTTTTACGCTTTCACCATTAAGCCTATTATATAGCTCTACACTGGGGGTTGAATTTAAAGACCACCTCTAGCCCTTGAACTTTCATTCAGGACCTGAGTCGGAAAGTCCTTTCACATATCCACTAATTCTTCCATTTTTTGAGTCTAACTCTTAAAACTTTAACACTTTCATACTTCCTAAGCCTATTCTTCTTTTTTTCCATGCTTTTCTTGCTATATTGCTCTTATCATGGTGAATCCAAAAAAGAAAAAATAGAGGGGCTAGCCTCATCAGGTGAGCTAGGTAAAAGGAGTGGTAGAGAAATAAAATAAAAGAGATAAAGGATTTCAATCCAACATTTACAAAGATGAAAGATCGAAAATTTCTTTTCAATATGTCGTGCAGCTTTATAGGACATACTAGGATAAGTGGCGTTCTTTGGTAACCTACACTATTCCTGCATCAAACCTAAAAAGTTACCACTTTTAGATCCTTTGAAGAGCCTAATTCTTTCATAGCCACATCTAACCATACCTAGGAGTGGGAGTGTGTTACGGGTGACATCGAAATAAGAAATCAAAAAGGGGAGTTTGGGCTAAACAATCCTATCCAAGGGAAAAAAGGAAAAAATAGGGAAAAAAGAATCAAAAAAGAGAAAAGAGAAGAATGAAAAAAAAAGTCGTGAAGATAGAGAATAAAGAAAGGAAACTTTATTGAACTGCACTAACCTTATCAGTTATGCACACTAAGGGTTGTTTCAGCCTTTACGATGATTCCTTTCCTTTTACAATCTCGCCCTGAATCCTAGCCTAAAATTTCCTCCTGAAAGCATCCTTTAACCCACACGCTAGTAGTCTTGAACTATAACTAGCGTTATTCCATGTTAGATACATAGATAATCTCTTTAAGGCCCGGCCATGAAAATTCTTTGCCATTAATAAACATCTCAATCAAGTCCTTTGGTCTGGGGGAGAATACAGAGAGGCTGGATAAAGAGTGGCTGGTAGAAAAACCTGAAAAGGTAGGTTAGGCAAAAGGAGAATGAAAATAAGATCTTAGTTTTTTAGGATAAATACCATACATTTGCCTACTCCCATCCAATCAGACTTAAATAAACTATTTACTCAATTTACCACTTCTTCTAAATCATCATAGCCTCTAATTTCACATCCATTCCAAAATTTAGGACTCCTTGTCTCAACCATACTATAAAACCAAGAACGTATACTAATCCTTTTTAAGTAGACACTCACCCATTATGCATGACAGAGGACTCCCTTTACATTTCCCTAGATAGTTAAGGCCTCCATACGGTAAATATTTCACGACAAGGAGATAATCATATTCTTTATACTAAACTGGAGGGTACTCTAGGCAACATCAGCAAAAGGATCATTGTCTATTATATCCCTGCACATTTATGGCTTCTATTACAATAAATAGAAACTAGAGGATACTTAGAACTAGAGCACCTTAGTGAAAAATTGAAGGTTTACTCCTCCATTAAAAAGAAAGATTACCTATCCTAGGTAACTTATATCTTATGACCTCGTCTAACCCAAAAGTCACTCTGTGTCTTATCCATCATCCTAGCATATATTCCAGTCTAAGCTACAGAGCATCACCGTACCTAACCCAGCAGACTTATATCTTAGTCAGGCCCGATCTAATAGACCCTAAACTTAGCATGAAACTTTCACTTACTTGCATACGGGGTTAGGTCATCACAAGTTAACACAAACAGTCAGCACTATTAATTCTATAAAGTTAGCATGGATGTATAGTCTAACTTGGGTTAGCAACTACACATGCATCAATAATGGGTCTCTAGCCCTCTTAATTCCCAGCCCTCAACCTTCATCACTTGGGAACTCTAGACCAAAGAGGTGTATTCAGACATGACAGCAACCCTACAGGAAGGGCACATTACCTTGGTCAAACAAGAATCTACAAAAAGGTTCTTAAGATTGGTTCAACAACTGTAAGAGAAGACATATATACTTTAACCTTCACCTTAATCAAGCTCCGTCCAAGTGGGGGCTCCATCCTCAAAGCAAGATTTACACAAGCATCATGTCCTTGGGCAATGGACCCACCTTCTTAAAGAAAGGGCATCAACCCAACTTTAGGTTGTATGGTACCAAAGCTTAAGAAGATTTAGCCATGGAGGACACACTGTATCCTCTTAATCTCATGACGTCTCAATCTCCATGACATGCCAACATTTAGCAAATTCCCATTAGTAGGACATGGCATTGGCGCTCAAATGATAAAAAGTTCACTTAAATTTTTGACATCTCAAGATCCCATGCCACCAAGTTTATGAGAATCTGGATACACATCTTTGGGCTCTCACTCTACAAAATTTTTAGCGGTTTGGCAACATATCCTCAGGGTCCCATGACACTAAGTTCTCAGGGACCTAACCATATATCTTCAGGCACCCACAACACTAAGGTTTATTGCTACTTCCCAACACAATGGGACATTTCAACAACATGCTAGCTCTTGGCATAATGGTACAGTTCAAAGAATTGACTAGCTCTCAGCACAATGGGACACAACTGGCTCCCGGTACAATGGGACATTCCAAAGAACAAACTAGCTCCCAGCACAATGGTGTCTTCAAATTTAGAGGTCGAATCATACTTGACTCTAGGGGTAAATAAAAAGATAAGGGAGAGTTGTGCAATAGTCAACTTTGCCATTTAGGCTTCCACAAAAAAAAAAAATTATAAAAAAAACTTCGAATTGGGAGGACGATCCTCTCAGTGAACAGACCATACCCCAAGTCGAGAACACCACTGACTCCTAGCACAATGGGACATTCCAAGAACATCACTAGCTCCTAGGATAATGGGACATCAGTGCCCTCCAGCATAATGGGGCATTTCACTATCACGATCCGTTAGACCAGTGAAAGGTCTGCTAGACTAGTGAAAGGTCAACATAGAATCCGAAAGACCAATGAAAGGTCCACTAAACTTGTGAATCGTTAACAATTTCAGACCTACTGTACAGCAAAAGGTCCATTAGACCAGCAAAGGGTATACTAGACCAATGAAAGGTCAATAATTTTGAATTGCTACATCGATATAAGGCTCGCTAGGCAGGCGAAGGGTCCACCTAACCGTTGAAAGGTCAACAATTCAAAACTGCTAGACTGGTAAAAGGTCTATGAGCTTATCCAAGGGTCTACTAGGCCTGTGAAAGGTCAACAATTTATAGCTGCAAGATCAACGAAAGGTCTTTTATACCGGCAAAGGGTCTGGTAAGACAGCAATAGGTCGAAATTCAAAATCGCTAGACCAGCGAAAGGCCCACTAGATCAACAAAGGGTCGAATGTAGAAGTAAAGCACCAAACAATAAGCACAAGAGCTAACTACTTTAACTTTCGCCTTACTTAGACTTGGTCAAAATGGGGGCTAACTGTAGACACCTAAAAAGTGTCTCCTTTTTATAAAATGTCCAATGATAAACTAATCAAACAAGACTTGGGGACCTCCAAATATTGAAATTGAAGAGCCATAAAATGTGCCAACATTTCTTAACCTACACATCCAAACTCAAAGATGCCCACCAATGGATAAAAAATTTCATATAGGATAACGACGGTAGTGTTCGGGTTTAGTTGAGATTCATTCCGCATTTTTGGCCTACTCTTGGTGCATAAACTATTTATCACACCTGTACAGAATGATGTGGAAGAATTTTTAAGGGCAAAGTACAATAGATAAGTAGCATTCCAAATGGTATTAAAACCGAACTCAAAATTAGATATAGATTGAGGTTGAAAAAGAAAGTAAGTGATCAGGATCGGACATAGATAGAGAACCTTAGAGCCTAATTTTCCCACAAGAAACATATGGTTAACAACCCTTACCATAAGGTGGGTTAATCTTATATCCAAAGGTATAAAGTTATGGAAAAATACTATTGAACTTTATTGTATGAGGTCTGCTTGTTTTAGTTTGGGGATAAGTCAAGAATGGGATTTCTAATGGTTCTATCATGATATCTTCTTTTCAAACATAATCTATCACATCAAGACATTTTCGTGGAGTTATACCTTAACTTGCTACTATTCAAGAAAGAAATGAAGACATTGGAGAATGTAGTCAGTGGGCTGAAAGGTTCCACATGTTTTGAGCTAGTTCACAATATATTTACCATTAACTATTTAAAATTGAATATTTATGTTGGTGCTTCAAATTGATTCTTTTAGATGATTTTCATTGAAAATATTCCATGACTTTTCATTAATGAATTCCCTTTTCTATCAAAAAGAAAAACGAGAATCGTATTACTTTTATCAAAATTTCAAAATAATGACCTTTCTCTCATCGAAAGTTCTTTCTTGCCTTTAAATCAATTAAAAATACTGATGTGAATGATGCCCTATAAAACTTTCATTACCTAAGTAGGATAATCTTTTTCTAGTTGACGAAGTATATAATTACAATAATCTATACAAATATATTAAAACAAAACAATCCCTTTTCTTCAATTATCAAATGTCATTCTCAAAAAATATGCATTTTTCATTTTTTTATCCTTATTATTCGCTTTTTGTTCCTTTTCTGTGACCTCCAACATTATTATTTTTATTTTCTTACTTTTTAAAAAAAAAATATCCATGATAAAAGATCCTAATTTCAAATATTACCAAAATTTTAACAACAGTGAAAATACCAAACTTATTTATAAATATTATGATAATAATAATTATGATTTTTGAAGTTATGTACTGTTCTAATCATAAATCTAATAACACCAATGTTCTTGATAATTAATATAAAGAATCAATTATGGTGAGGTTAATAAAATATGTTATTATATTCATAGTTTTACATTTTGGTAATGTTTGGTTGGAAGGAAAATGGTTTTCTCGGAAAATTATTTTCTATAGAAAATGTTCTTCCCAGAAAAATTGATTTTCATATTATATTTTCTGTTGTTTGGTACAAGATAAAAATTGTTTTCCATCAAAAAGAGAAAAACGTCAATTGAATTGCTTAAATGGCGAAAAATATTGACTGAATGGTCGCAATTGAGATAAATATTGATCAAATTCAGGAATTTTGAACTTGAAATTCATATTTGAGTCTTTCTTCAATATTTTCTCTTAGATAATCAAGTTTCAATCTAAACGGTGGAAATTATTTTAGTGACGAAAAACATCAACTGATTTGTCTAAGTGGCGAAAAATATCGATTGAATTGTCGTGGAGAAGAAAAATGTTGGACAAATGAAGGAAGGTTGTCATTAAAATCTGAATTTGAGCCTATTTTAATATGTTCTATCTGACGATCAAGTTTCGATCCAAACTATTGAAATTGTTCTAATGATGAAAAATATTGATTGCACTGTTCAAGGGGCGAAAAATATCAACTGAATTGTCGTTGATGGAGGTTCATCCATGTCACTGATAGCAAGCCCTCAAAACAGTCCAAGAAGTATAAGTTCAAGCACCAAAGTTCAAGGAATTGTCCTAGCTTTGCTTAGCCAAAGTTCTCCCCTACCCAGAATCGGACCAGTGTACAAACCCGATTTTGTGTACTTGATTTCTTAAACCTTCATAAGGTTTAGGAAGGATCCAGGAGGCCTAGATTGAAATTCAAGAAGTTCTTTGTCCAATAAAACAAGTTTCAAGTGATTTGGAGTCCATTTGCCCCCTCAAATCAGCAGTACAAGTCAAGCATGCAAAATAACCTAGTTTGCACAGTTCTAGAAATGCTTCTATTCTGGCGCCCATTCTCCAAATTTTGCTTTAAAACTCTTATGAATTGATATTACCTTAAAAATATTATCAATTGGCCTTAATAAAACCCTGCCAAATTACACACTTGAGGAGCTATTAATGAGCAAAGTAAGGGAATTAATTCCCTCTACCCGTGCACTAGCCAGATTGACGTACAAGCTGATTTTGACTTGTTTTCGAGTTCTTAAGGGAGGATCCACTTGTAAAATCACTTGATTAGAGATCCAAGCAGATGATTAGTCCTTCATTAATCCTTCACTTGACACCTAAGTCCTCAAGATCAACAGCCAAATAGGTGTCACATTCGAGTTGCATCCTTCCTTTTGTAAACTATTTTGGGAATCCAGTTTTAGCCATGTTTAGCTAGCTCATTTTGAATTTCTAGTTGTTTTAAGAAAGTGGGAAGAAAGTATGTAACCCCCCTGCAGCTTATGTAAGATGCTTTTGAAGATTATATGAAAGAAGTTGAGCCTTAGCTACTTTAAACACTCAATCTCTCTTCTAGCTTATCCTTGCCTTTGGCCGAGTAAGGTGGTGATCTAGCAAGATTCTTAACCTCTCTTTGGTGGTGTTTCTGTGTCCAAGGAGTTGTTAAGGGCCCTAATACTTAGCTTGGTGGTGTTTCTGTGTCTAAGCAAGGTATTAGATTCGATTTTATCCCATTATCTCTACTAGTGTGAGCTTGAGTTTTATAGTTGCTTGCTTAGCACTTGATCTGAATCCCTATTCTGATTGAGTGAGGAGTTTGTGTCAAGAAGATCCATCAGTCATTGTGGAAAAAATGTTGATCAAATGAAAGAATATCAAGCATAAAATCTGAATTTCGACCTATTTTAATATTTTCTATTTGATGATAAAGTTTCAATCCAAACCGTTAAAATTGTTTTAATAGCGAGTCAACTAAATTGTTTTATTAGCAAAAAATGTTGATTAAAGTATCATGGTGGAGATAAATGTCGATCAAATGAAAGAAATTTGATCTGAAAAATTTAGATTTGAGTTTCTATTAATCTTTCCCAACGGAAGCTCAAGTTTCAATGCAAACCATTGAAATGAAATTTTACTCCTAAATTTGAGCTAACAATATCATCACAGAGTTAAAAGAAGAAAATCAACTTCCTATCTTCTCAAAAAAGAAATCATTTTTCTCTATTGGGGGAAAAATCATTTTCCTTGAAAAATAGTTTTCCATCTTTTATTGTGCTAAACAACGGGAAATTAGAAAATCATTTTTCGGGCAAATCATTTTCTCTCCAACCAAACACTACCTTTATCTTGCTTATGTCAGTTATACAAATAAGATGATAGAGAACCTCTAGATTGGATATTCGGTTGCCAATGCGCCCCATATTTACCAACTAAAGCTAACATAGCTTAATGCAAATAAGACAACATGAAAGAGGTTGAATTCTTCTCCAAACTCATGGGATTATGTAGTGAACTTGTAAAATAAGTTAAGAGTTTCTAAGTACGAATGTGGAGCCTTGGACAAGGCAGTGAAGATGATGGAAAAAGACAAAGCCCACCAATTGTTTATGGCCTTGACGACGATTGTGATTCCACCATGTGTAGTCATATCCTGGCGCAGAGCTTTAATATGGTCAGTACGAAGAACATAACAAGAAACTAGTGATTGATCGTGATGATTGTCATGATAATTTTGCAGCCTTGGAGTACATAATCTCGTAAAATCATCATCTACAAGTGGAGCAAAGAGCACCTACAAGCATTGTGGGAAGTATGGACACAAAGAGGGACATTGTTTTGAGATTATTGGATACCCAACTAACTAGAGTGCATAAAGAGGTAATCTTGGATTGGAAGAGGTCGAAGCAATATAGGAGGCCAAGAAAATTTAGGTAGAGGTCAATGTGTCCATGGAAATTTCACTTGTGAAACTACATATGCTGCTTTGACAGTAATCGAGGCACAAACATCTACTGAATGTGAAAGCAACGTCAATGATCCTTGTTTCACACTCAGGTAGGCATAGTGAACTTTGAGTCTAATCGAGACTCCAAAATTCACATTAGATATGTTGTTACGTAGGAATACTTGGATCTTAAACAGCTTCACATTCAAATAGCTAGAGACTTGAACTTGCTTTATGATTTTTCCAGTTTACTACCTATTTTTGTTAGGCTTCCAAATGGCGCTAAAATCATTGCTACACAACGTTGGACACATAAATTGAACTTCGATATAATTTTGAGTGATGTGTTATATGTGTTGGATTTGAAATTGTATTTATTATCTAATTTACAACTAACTTATGGGTTTCTTGCACTATAACATTCATTGTAAGTTTTGTGGCATATAAGACTGTACTATGAGTCTGATTGAGATGGGGAATAAACAAGAAGGAGTTTATTTCTATCAGGATTATATTCCAGTAAAGTTTTAGATTAGTTCAATTATCTCCTACAACCTGTGGCATCATCGTTGAGGTCTTCTTTCAACTTACATTTCATTTTACTTATCTTGAAACATTAAGGATAATATTAGTTGTGGAAATAAGGATAATTTTTGTGATGTGTGATTTTGTGCTGAGCAAACTCATGGTTTTTCCTATTGGAGTTAGCAAAGTTTCATATTGGTTTGATTTGAATGATTATGATATATGGGATGCATAAGACCTTATTATTTTTATGAAGGACATTAAGTCTTAACTAATGTTGATGATGCAAGTAGAACTATTTGGTATATCTCATAAAAGAGAAACGTGAAGCTTCTCAATTGATTCAAAATTTTTACAGAATGGTGAAAACTCAATTCAACACCAATGCAAAATTACCAGAAGTAATAATGGAAATGAGTTCACTTCTGGACCTATGAAAAAGGTTTTATGGGGAACTAGTGATTATAACAAACAAGCTATGCTGATACTCCATAACCAACTAATAAAGTAGAAAAAAAACATCGTCACATCTTATATATTGCTACAGCTTTTCAGTTTTGGGTAAGCCTTCCTGTTAATTAACTGCGATTTACCTTATACATTGAACTCGTAGTACCATGTTGCATGGAAAAACACCTTTTGAGTCTTATTTAAACAAAAACCTTTTTATAGTCAAACTAAATTTTTGGATCATTGTGTTATGCTTATCTTCGTCATAGACAAAAAGAGAAGCTTGGATCTTGTAGACAGATGTGTCTATTCATTGGATATCCCTTTGGGAAGTGTAATAGCTTCGAACTTAATACATATTAATTACTTTAGTTAATTTCAATTTAACAAAATTGTGCACCATATTTCAACAAAGCCTTAAGATAAGAGTTGATACTTGCAAATAAATATAAATTAGCATATTTATTTAAAAAAAGATCAAAAGTTATATTCTTCATTGAAGATATTAACCAAGCACACTTTATATAACTTACTTGCCCTTGCTATGTGCATAAAACAATAGTGCGAATTAATGTTAAAAAAATGAAAAACAAATGAATAAAAAAGTACATATTAATCAATAAGGGTGAAACTCAAAATCTCTCTAAACAATGTAGAAATTACTGAAAGCAAATAGATTAGAATTTTTCAAAAACAAAATGAGTAAAATGGTGGGCGATCTTACATTGGATAAAATGTAAATAACGGGCCCCAAATAAGAGCCCAACTTCTTGACATTCAATTATAGTAGTAAGATGAGATTTTTTTAGAATGCCAAAAAAAAAAAGAACTGAGGTCAAGATGAATTTGCCGCCCTTTTTCCTCATAATCGCGCACTGCACCCTCCCAACCGCCAGCTCTTCCTCGACCGTTGCTGCGCCTGTGTGCCCCCACCGTCGGCACATCTAGGGCCCCCGTCATGCCACCATCTTTCACTTCTTTTCCTTTTGTTCTTTGAGTGATTGAAGGTGAATCTTGAGTTCTCCCTCACTTGGCCTCATCATTTCTTTCTTCATTCAGTTGATTAATCATACACTTTTCACATTAAATAAGTGTTATTTTGTGTAAATTTGAAGTTTTTGATAAATTATGGTGTTTGAATGTACAAATGCTTTGGGTATTCATATATAGAGAAAGTGGGTTTGGAGTATAAGTGATGGAAGTGAACTCATCGGAGTTAATTGGTTTGAAAATTTAAAAAATATTGTTGTTCTTTTTTAAAAAAAAGGAAATTAAAAGTTGATGTGGGTGTATGTTGGGTTTCCATTGAAGAGTTGAAAATCATGGAGAGCTTGAATTGGGAGATGAAAGAAAGGAGGAAATGAGGGCATTTTGGGGATTTTAAAAATGATATTGGTTATAAATTTGTGTGTTTAATTTAGGAGAGTTAATTCTCTTTTAGTGTGTAATTTGAGTGAGAAAATAATTCAAATATATATTGGAGTAGGTTTTTAAGTATTTAATAAAAGTAGTCGAGAAGGAAAGTTGTGATTGAGGTTAATGATAAGATTAATGTTAATGATAAGATTAGACATTAATGATACCCAAAAAAGATAATTAAAGGTTCAATTATGCTTAGATAGGTTTAAAATGGCTTAATCCTGTGTATTACAAGACAAATAAACGTTAATTAAGTTTTACCCAAAATTTTAAACGTTAATACCATTTCAAATTACTTATGAGAGCGTTTATGCATCATTAACGATAAAACCAAGCGCATAAATTGGGCTGACACAGCCTAAGTCCTTTTTCTATAAATAAATCACTAATTTATAAAGGTTGTATTGAGATAAAATAATATACTACTAGCGATAATAATAAAAGTGCTAATCATAATGATGATGATGATGATGATGATGATGATAATAATAATAATAATAATAATAATAATAATAATAATAATAATAATAATAATAATAATAATAATAATAATAACAATTATGGTAGGAAAAGAGCTTGTTACAGCTAACTAATGAATGGGTGAATAAAGCTCATTTATATGTTTAATCGAATATTGTGGTCAAATTAATAATTAAGAAAAATAACAAGAAAAGTTATGGATTTTGTTTTTACCAGGACAGTAATAAAAAAAACTATCTAAATCTTACTAATAATGCAACATCGATGGGAAATGGAAGCAATGCCACTTTCATCGTTGGTAAGCCATAAACAAATATTTTACAAAAAAGAGAAAGGGATTTTAATCCAAGCGCATTTACTACCTATACCTTTCAAAATTTCTTCTATTTTTACAATATCAAAATCTCATAATATAAAAATATTTAATGAGTCACTTTCAAGCATTGTTTTCTCATATAATCAAGTGAACCCGCCAATTATCAATATCAAAGCTTAGGCCGTTTAGTTCAGTCATGCAGCTTCAGCTCAAGTTTCCCAATTGGCCTGGAAGGTGCACACCTCATTCAATGATTGCATGGTCACAATATGAGCACATCAATTTAGGTTCCACTTTCATATTATAATCAGCAAAAGTTTTAACAGAATTTTCTCTCCTCTCCTCATTTGAACCTAAAATGAATTGAAATATGCGCTCACTGAAAAATAAATTTTATTCTTTACAGTATAAAGGTAAGCATATTGAGCTTCGACTCATTCGTCGAACACTTTGTGGTTTTGTGTTTTGGTTGAGAATAAGAAATTTACACATATGATGCCACAAGAGAAGCAAGAAGACAATCAATGGACTCCAAATGAGCTAACAGTGACATTTTATAATGTCTTGGATCGTACACATGTATGATAGTGAGTTGTAGGCAATGTTGTTTGAATTACAGCATGTACAATTTCTATATCACTTGGTCCACATCTCAAATAAGAGGTGTTACGATATAAATGTTAACTGAACTAACTAAACCTTATCCTCCATGGACAGTAGTAGCGTTCCAACCTTGACTCTTCTATTATAATAATATCTAATGATCAATTAATTAAGATTAATTAGGTGATTAAAAGTTGGTGGATTATAGAAAGAATGATGGAAGGTTATACAATTTAGAGATTGGAGATACCTTTGTTAGAAAAAGTGATTATTAACGAAGAAGAATTCCCATTCACTAATCCTACGAGAAAGAAGCACAAGAAAGTTTAAATAATAGAAGTGTTAACCAATCTGACTTTGTTGATGACTACATTGAGGACTTAGGACACCCTAAGAGCACTGACATTCCGGTTAATATTGATTTGGTCGTAGGTTGGGTAGATTAGAAAAAATAGAATGAAACTGGAGTTAGTGGCCCAAGAACGACTATCAGCAACACCAAAATGAAGGGACAAAGTCTTATCACCCAAATGGATGACATGCCGAGAATGTTTTGGCTCGGGCCTTACTCTGAACCAAGGAGAGCCCGTATATAGAAGAAGTATGACTAAATATGCGTAGCTCAGCTAAGGACATCATCAAAGAAAAACCCCTTCTCAAGTAGAAGACTATGTGTGATATTTTACTCATCCAAAAGAACCCCCCCCCCCCCCTCACTAGCTCAAACTTAAACATTTCCTCAGATAATCCTCATCATAACGGTACTTGTGACAATTTTTCTAAAGTAGAAAGATGTTATTTGACTACTATTACTAATGTGTTAGAGCCCATATATATTTATGAAGTTGTTAAAGACTTTTGTTAGAGAAAGGTAATGGCGAAGTAGAACGAAGCTTCATAGTTAAATAAGACTTGGACAGTGGAAGAACTACCACTAAGAAAAAGGTCTATTAACTATACATGGGTATGTAAAACGAAGTATAATTCCAATGGCACCATAGAGAGTTTCAAGGCCCGCCCAATCATAAGAGGAGATGAGAAAATTGAAGGGTTTGGTTATCTTAAAAATTTTGCACTAGTTGCTAAGATAGTGAGTATGCATTGTTTCATTTCAATTGCAATAGCTAAAGGTTGGGAACTTCAACAAATGAATGTTCTCAACGGTTTCATACATAGAGCCTTAAATGAGGAGGTGTACATGACCTTGCCTCAAAGATTTACATCTTCACACCTAAATAAGTTATGAAAGGTACGTAAGTCTCTCTACAGTATAAAACAGGTCAATGGTTTCCAAAACTCTCTACATTATTCACAAAAAGGGTGATGTGTTTACGCCGTTGTTGGTCTATATGGATGATTTGGATATTATTGGCAATGACTCATAGGCTTCTACATAATTTTTAATATATTTGAATAATTGTCTTTTATATAAAGGTTCTAGGTCTCTTGAAGTATTTCAAGTTGACAGAAGTCCTCAAGTACTACTTTTATGACAAAGAAAATATGCATTTGAAATTGCTAAGTGATTGGGGAAAAATCCGATTTCTCCTAAATGGGCCTAACCAAGTCGGACCCATAGATAAGGCCTATATCAGGGATAATGGGTCCTAAGACGCAACCCTAGGGGCTCCCCATAAGGCCCTTCCATGTTGAGACCGGCGGCCCATGTCGGCGCTTTAGGTAAGATTATTGTTTTACCCTTTTTTCGAAATGACTATAAATAGTCACCTACTTTCCTCGAAAAAAGGGTTGGCAAGCAGATAGATTGAACTCTTATTGTACTCTCTCTCTCTCTTTTGACCTTTGACTTGGACCCTGAACTGACTTAACCGTCGGAGAGGCATTCCCAAGTCCAGAGCCCGGGGTTGCCCTTTTTGCAGGTGGGGCAGTTCGGGGAAGAGGACTTCGGGTGTTCCGTGCCAGCTGTCAGATAAACCCATTCCTTCGTCCCACATCATCATCAACCGTACCTTAGAGATTTCTTCCAAAATCAGATTTGCGTCGTTTGTGGAGAAGAAATGGTAGCGATGGTAGTAAATGAAGCAACACGGGCACGAACTCGCAGGGATAAGGCCCCCGCGGGTAATACCTCTACGCCTCCTGAGGTGCAGGATGCCTCGGTGAGTTCGCGGGTGAACCCTCAAGCGGTTAGGCCGCCTCCTCCTGATTGAGAAGCATACGTCACGGTGGACGCCCTGAAAAACTTTATGTCCACCATGACAGACGCCATCACTCGCCAGGTTTCAGAACAGGTCAGAAGAGCTATGGATGTGGCTAACTCGGCCAGGCCGTTTCCCCACTTCGACCACATGCCAACTCACGAACGCGAGCCCTCCCACTGATCGGACTGGATACCGTCCCCCCATTATACAGAGTAGGGGGCGCGAAGTATTTGGGTCAGACCGAAGCGGTTAGCCCCATACGGAGCAGCTAGGTTGACGCGCGACAACGGGACCCAATGTCCGCCCCACGCAAGGGGCGATGGCCAAATCAATGACTGCTTCCACACCTTATGCGACCCATTTCAGGCGGACCGCCTGGTTCGAGGACTAAGTGCAGACCCCCAATCTACAGGGAGAGATCTCGGGCAAGCGCTGATCTAGCCCAGACCCCCGTACCCATCAGGAACGTACCTGGAGTCTGCCCCCACGTGGGACACGCCGCCAGGAGCCACACCAAGGAAACCGGTCTCCTCCTAGAACTTCAAGGCATGGCCGGGAGAGGATAAGTCCTTCTGTTGTCGAGGTGGATCGCCCTCCTGAAACCCCCATCAAGGTGTCGGGAACTGCCGCTCGGTCACCTGCTCTCCCCTTCTCTACCCCATTCAGCGCTAAACAATCAATGCTCCACGCTACGGGAAAGTCAAGATACCTACCCTACACCTTTATGATGGGACGGCTGACCCTAAAGAGGATCTGAGGGTCTATAAGGCACAGATGTATGTGCAGGATGTAGATGATGCCGCTTATTGCCGCTATTTCCCTGCCACCTTAAAGGGAGTGGCGCAATCATGGTTTAATGGTCTGCCACTAGGGAACAAAACTTGTTTCCAAGACCTGGCTGACAAATTTGTTAGCCAATTCATCGTCAGCCGTAAGGAAAAGAGGACTAGCATCCACCTGTCCAAAATCAAGCAGGGGTCGTAGGAGTCTTTCACCGAGTTTGTCAAGCGCTTTCACAAGGAGGTGGTGCTGATTTCAGACTTGGAGAACGGGGTGGCCTACACCTCCTTGTTGAACGGTCTCAAGAGCGGCCGCTTCAAGTTTTCATTGGCCGAGGCCCTGAGAAAGGCAGCAGACTTCATTCACGGCACCGAGATCTACGCTGACAACTCTGACACCCCGAAGAAGGCTAAGGTCCCGAGGGAGAAGAATTTTAAACGTGGCGACAAAAACCCCGGCCCCCGAGAAAGGAGGTCGCAGTTTGAGGCAGTTGATCCTCGGTTTACCACCGAAGCCAGAAGCATCCTCAAGGAGGTTAGAGGACATCCCATGTTTCAAAGACTGCCTCCTATGACCGCACCCCCTAAGCCATAAAACACCAGGAAATATTGTGAGTTCCGTGAACAGAGCGAACATACCACGACTGAATGCCGAGAGCTAAAGAAGGCCCTTCACGAATTGGCAGACAAGGGTTAGATTGACCGATTTCTAAAGAGGGGACAGCGGTTCCTTCGAAGAGAGCAGGAGCCCGCTCAACCCCAGCTACGGGATGAGGAGGAGTGACAGAGGTCGTGGCCACCATAGCCAGGGGTTATGTGGAAGGAATAACTCAGTCAGCGTGGAAAGCTCAGCTTAGAAGTGCATAGCACGTACTTACAACGGAGTAGGGACCCCACGTAACAGTCCCCACAATGGTGTTGGGCGGAAAGGAAGTTCCACAATTCGCCTCCCCCCATAACGACCCCCTGGTCGTTGAAATAAAGATAGCAAGCGCGATTGTCCGACGGATTCTAATCGACACGGGTAGTTTAGTTGACATCATAGCCTGGGACTGTCTGGAGAAGCTTGCGTACCCCGGACGTGAGATCGTTCCCTTGGTGCACCCCATCTTGGTCTTCGATGGATAGGAAATGAATCCCACGAAGATGATCCACCTTCCTGTGCGCTTTGGTAATAAACTTAAATCCAAGAACCTAGAGGTTGACTTTTTGGTCGCCGACGTGCCCACAGCCTACAATGTGATCCTGGGACGTCCAACCCTTCACAAGGTAAAGGCCGTCATTGCGCCATACCTCCTCTAGCTTCAATTCGAGACTGATGACGACAGTGTTGATGAAATGCGTAGGGGCTAGCGGACGGCCCAGGAGTGTTACTTGGTAAGCATCCGGCCCTTGGCAGAGCGAGCGAGGGAGCACGGACCGGATGGGCCACCCCAAGTGGAGAAGTGCACAAGGACCGAACCGGCCAACATGGTCCCAAAAGCCTTCGTCATCCACACCCTCACCTCGTCAGAGCCCCTGTGGCCTTGATTAGAGGTTACGGGCGAGGTGGAGCAAGTTTCACTTGAAGAAGAACGGCCTGAGCGCACCGTCTAGCTGGATCGAGATACCATGGCCTTTGATCGGCAATCACTGCTTCCCCTCCTTCGGGAGTATAAAGATGTCTTCACGTTCGGACCTGAAGAAATGCCCGGCATCGCCCCAACTGTGATGGAACACCCGCTGAACGTAGACCCTCATCACAGGTCGGTCATCTAAAAGAAGCGCCATATGGGCCCGGAGAGAGCGGTCGCTGCTAGTGCTGAAGTTGTTGGAAGCTGGTTCATTCGAGAAGGCCAACACCCTGAGTGGATCTCAAATGTAGTGTTAGTGACGAAACCCAACGAGACGTGGAGAATGTGCGAGGATTTCATAGACTTGAATAAGGCTTGCTCGAAGGATAGCTACCTACTGCTGAAAATTGACAAATTGGTGGACGCCACGGCCGAACATGTCGTATTGAGCTTCATGGACGCCTTCTCCGAGTATCACCAAATACCCCTCTTCCCAGAAGATCAAGAAAAGATGGCATTCATCACGGACCGCGGCCTCCACTGTTATAAGATTATGCCATTTGGATTAAAAAATGCAGGGGCCACCTACCAGCGCTTGGTGAACAAACTGTTCGAGGCCCTCATTGGCCAGACCATGGAAGTCTACGTCGATGATATGATAGTAAAAAGCAAGACCGAAAGGGAACATGGCGATGATCTGAGAAAGACGTTTGACATACTACGGGCATTCAGCACAAAGCTTAACCCTAAGAAGTGCGCCTTTGGGGTACGGTCGGGCAAATTTCTCGGCTTCATGATCTGCAGCAGTGGAATCGAGGCTAACCTGGAGAAAATCCAGGCCATCCTTGACATGAAGTCGCCCCGAAATATAAGAGAAGTGCAACGCCTAACCGGCTGCATAGCCGTCTTGGGTCGATTTATGTCCCGGTTCGCAAATAACTGCCAACCGTTCTTCCGCGTCCTACGGCAGCGGGCCAATTTCAGTTGGGACCAGCAGGCAGACGAGGCTTTCCAGGCTTTGAAAACCTACCTGGCTCAATTACCCAAGATCACCAGCCCTCTGGAGGGGGAAATCTTGGTACTGTATTTGGCTGTCTCAAAGCACACGGTCAGTGCTGTTCTCGTAGTAGAAAGGGCAAAGGAGTAAATCCCTATGTACTACGTAAGCCACGCCTTGGCAGGGGCGGAAGTGAACTACCCTCTCATTGAGAAGTTTGTGTATGCCTTTGTAATGGCCAGTCGAAAGCTAAGGCCCTACTTTGAGGCTCACAAGATCTTAGTCCTAACGAATCAGCCCTTGAAGAACGTCCTTCAGAAGTTAGATGCCTCGGGGCGGCTCTTGAAATGGGTCATCGAACTCTCCCGCTACGACCTGGCCTTTGAACCACAGAGGGCCATCAAAGCCCAGGTGTTGGCTGACTTCTTGGCCGAGAACACAACACCCGCCGAGGAAGGGGATTTGCACCCGCTGCCGTGGAACCTATATGTGGACAACTCCTCCAATAAGGACGGCAGTGGGGCTGGCCTCATCATTGAAAGTCCACCAGGGCACAGTACGAGCATGCTCTAAAGTTCATGTTTAAAGCACCCAATAATGAAGCCGAGTACGAAGCCCTCATCGCGGGAATAGAGCTATATTACACTGCGAGGGCCGATTCTGTCCAAGCCTTCTCTGACTCCCAATTAGTCGTCAGCCAACTCAACGGCGCATATGAAGCAAAGGACGACACTATGGTTGCCTATGTTCAAAGGCTACGGGAAGCCACTAAGTTACTAAAGTATTTTGCAATCACGCACATCCCTCGCTTAGAGAACTGACAGGCCATCCCAAACTGGTGAGCTCATCCGATGACAGGAAGCCCAAAAACATTTAGTGGGAGACCCTAACGGAGAGGAGTATCGATCCACATGAGGTACTATGTTTAGCCAAGACCACGACATGGATGGATCCTATCCGCGCGTACCTCACTAGCGATACCCTGCCCCGGATCCTAAAGAAGCGGATAAAGTGAAGAAGAGGTCGAACTGGTTTATCCTATACGAGGGAATCTTATACAAGAGATCTTTCGCACGACCTCTCCTACGTTATGCGGCCCCGGAAAATGGGACAAAGATATTGGAAGAGCTACACGAAGGCGTTTGCAGCACACATGTCGGAGGCCATGCCCTAGTTGTTACGGCCATTCGAACTGGCTATTATTGGCCCAACTTGCGAAAAGATGCAATGACACCAGTGTGAACCTGTGACAAATGCCAGAAGTTCGCCCCCATCCAATGAGTTCCCTCCACCCCCATGACGCCAATTGTCAGCCCCCTGCCATTCGCCACATACGGAATGGATATCCTCGTTCCTTTCCCCAAAGTTACGGGGCAACGTAAGTATCTTTTTGTGGCAGTCGACTACTTCACCAAATGGATAGAGGCTGAGGTCGTAGCCTCTATAACCACTACTGAAGTATGAAGGTTCATTTGGCGGAACATCATCACCCGTTTTAGCATCCCACGGGCCATCATCTTTGATAACAGCAGGCATTTTGATACTAGTAAGCACACGGACTATTTGAGCAACTTGGGCTATCAAGTTCGGTTCACCGTTGTGGCTCACCCTCAGACCAACGGCCAAGCCGAGGTAGCCAATAAGTCTATCCCCCATAGCCTACAGAAGAAACTTGATGATACAAAGGGAAAGTGGGCCGACGAACTGCATGGCGTCCTATGGTCCCTATGCACCACTGAGAAAACTGATACTGGTGAAACCCCTTTCATGTTAGCCTATGGGTCCGAAGCTGTTTTACCAGTAGAGGTCGCCCTTTACACTCACCAGCTGACAACTTTCCAAGAGGAGTTGAACAATGCAGCACTCCGCGAAGCCCTCGACCTCCTCCCCTCTATCCGAGGCGACGCTCTCCTTCGAAAAGCTCTTTGCAAACTCCGCATCGTGTGCCTGCACAACCGCGCAGTGCGGTTATAGCCGATTCAGGTGGGGGACCTCGTCCTTCAGCGCATGGAGGCTGTAGCATGGGCAAGAGAACATGAAAAACTAACGGGCAACTAGGAAGGCCCATACAAAGTTGCTTCTCAAGTCCACCCCGGGAGATATCGCCTTGAGACCATCAGCGGCTCTCCCATACCATGAACCTGGCATCGCAGTAACCTGAGAAAGTACAACACTTAGGCTCGTGTTTTTCTTCATCTCCAACTGACATGTACACCTTGATTCCAAGTAATAAAATCAGAAGCCCACAACGGCCACCTTTGCACTCATGTACAACCCTTCTTCTCCGTGAGCACGCTCTTATGCTTGATTGCTACACTCTTAGCCCCGATTGGGGCTAAGGGTCCTTGAGCACCGCCCTATGGTCAGTCGCTACACTCTTAGCCCCAATGGAGGCTAAGGGTCCTTGAGAACGGCCTTATGGTCGGTCACCACACTCTTAGCCCCGATGGGTGCTAAGGGTCCTTTAGCATGACCTTATGGCCGGTCACGACACTCTTAGCCCCGATGGGGGCTATGGGTCCTTGAGCACAGCCTTATGGCCGGTCGCCACACTATTAGCCCTGATGGGGGCTAAGGGTCTTGAGCACGGTCTTATGGGCGGTCACTACTATCTTATCCCCGATGGCGGCCTTAAACACGGCCTTATGGGTGGTCGCTACAGGCTTAGCCCCAATGGGGGCTAACGGTCTTTAAGCACAACCTTATGGATAATCGCTATACTCTTAGCCCCAATGGAGGCTAAGGGTCCTTGGGCACGTCCTTATGGCTAGTCACTACACTTTTACCCCCAGATGGGGGCTAAGGGTCCTTGGGCACAACTTTATGGCCGGTCGCTACACTCTTAGGCTCGATGGGGGCAAAGGGTCCTTGAGCACGACCTTATGACCGGTCGCTACTCTCTTAACCCCGATAGGGGCTAAGGGTCCTTGAGCACGGTCTTATGGCCAGTCGCTACACTTTTAGCCCCGATGGGGGCTAAGGGTCCTTGAGCACGGCCTTATGGTCGGTCGCTACACTTTTAGCCCCGATGGGGGCTAAGAGTCCTTAAGCACAGCCCTATGGACGGTTGCTACATTCTTAGCACTGATGGGGGCGAAGGGTCTTTAAGCACGACCTTATGGCTGGTCACTACACTCTTAACTCAAATAGGGACTAAGGGTCGATGGCTTCCAAGGCCATCCCAATACCAGTTGGGTGTCCCTCAGCCAGCTAACACATCACTTGTCCTTTCGCCTGGGGGCTACTACTACCCCATGGCACATGAAGGTATGAAATGAGAATACAAGCTAAGACGAAAGAACAAGTATGAGGCAGAAGAACGAACAGCGAAAGGAGATGGCAGACAGGAGTGAACGTTTTTCATTAACAAAAGGAGAGTACAACCTCTAATTCAAAAAAAAAAAAAACAAAACAAAAGGAGGCTACACATCGGGCTCTCCACTATGCTCATGACCCTCCTCCTCAGAAGCCCCGACTTCAGTGTCCATGGGGTTGGTGGCCTCATCCCCTGGACCTTCACCCTCACCAAAAGGAGGGGTAAATTCCACCTCCTTGGGGTCACAGCCTTTATCTTCTGTCCGTTGGCGCTCATCCACATAATGGAGGTAGGCCTCAAAATAGTTGTCCTCCTGAAACTCTTGGGCCAGCGTCACCAAGACCTTGCATAAATACCCTAGGGTATCAGCACGACCCTGCTAATAGCCTTGCTCCTTGGCTCGAGCTGCCCTTTCCGCCCCCGAGGCCGCTTCGACCTCAGCTTTTGCAAGCGCCTCCTCTAGCTGGCGCTGCAGGTTCTTCTTTTCGGTTTCCCGGGCATCCAGTTTAGCCTTTAGCTTCTCCCAACACCGCGGGACCGAGTAACAAGCCCCTCCAATCTTCGGCATTCCGCCACAACTCTCACTCATCGGGCAAACGCCTCGGCCATCGCCACCTCTTCCTCGATGACCTTCGGGGGATCCTAAGTGCCAGAACTAGCTAAGTCCTAAGACTTAACCAAGTCTTGGATGAGTGAGAACTTGGCCGCTGGGTGCTCAAGGGAGAATCGCCGACAGCGTGAGGAGCAGTACCTATGGTCCTTGAACGGGGCGGTTTGTTCCTGGAAAATCGGGGTTACGGTCCCCAACACACTGACTGCCAGCGCGCCGAGGGGCAGACCTCTTAGCTCTGGTATCTCCTTCAGGAGCAGGGGCTGATGCCCCGGTATCATCAGGGGACTGATGGCAGGCTTTTTGCTGCGAGGTACTAGAGGGGGGCGCCTGCAAGCAAAGTGCTTAATCAGATTACCCCCAACAAGGGGTGAGAAAAGAAAACGGGGCGAATATGGTGCTAGAACGTACCTTCTTTGCCTGCTGATTGACGAGGCGCTACCTCTCCTCGTCCTGACGACGTTCGGTGTTGGCGGCCACCTACTCTGGAGTGGCATCCCCAGTCTCAAAGATCGTCAGCCTCGCCCTCGCTTACTCTGCATAAAACAAAAAGGAATTCAGGTCGAAACCAAAGAAGAAAGCTGACAAACGTTGGGACGACTAGTAACCTTAGAAAAAAATTTTAAGGATCAAAAGTCCGGCCACGGCAAGAAAGAAGTCGTTCGCAAAAAACTTCAGCTTATGGAGCCAATTCAAAGGCTCCCTGTCACTAGATTTTCTCTTTCTCCTCTCGGGGCCCTTCACAAACTCTATGGCCTGAGCCATGAACTTGGGGATAGGCCGAGGCTTATCGTCCTCCCGTATATAGAATTGGAAGTAGCGGGCCGTCTTTCATTCCTCGGTCGTGGACTCCCCAAAGGGGTTCTTAACCGGCTTGCCCTCATTCCAGTCAAGAATGTCGCCCCAACCTTGCTCTCGGTGAAGAAAGAGGAAGTCATACTTTCAATGTTTCAGCTTTGACTTGTTTTCAATGGTCGTCATGAACCCCGACCAATTGTTGAAGCAATATCATCCTAAGTCCCCCGTCTCCTTGGGGGCCCTCTGTACGATATGCACAAGATTGAACGCACACGCCGAGCAGGTGAGGTCGCGTAGCTCGCAAGTTGCGATGAAGGAGCATATGTTGTGCTAGGATGTGGGCACAACCCACCCGGGTGCCAGCTCATACTTGTTTAAAATCTCCTCAATCACCGGATGAAGACGAAACCGAAGACCGTATTTAAGAGTCGCACGATAAACAGCTATATATTTCACCGGCGGCTTATTCACGGTCGCATCTGCCTCGAGGATCACGAAGTTATACCCGGCCGGTAAAAGGTACTGCTTCTCGAAGGCCATCCTCTTTAATGTAGGGACAACCTTCAGGTTGGGGAAGTGACTGCCCGGACCATCCTGCAGGTTCGAGCGGGTTGGGGCCCCAGGGAACTTCGGTCCTTCCACCACAATCCTTGGCACTAATCCTATAGGTGCACAACCTTTCCTCTTAAGAACCGACTTACCCAAAGCCGACGACCCTTCAGGAGATGAGGAGCTAGTTAACGCCCCCTTGGAAGACGAACTCCTCAATGAACTGTTAGAAGAGGAGCTGGAGGAGGCCTCCCCTAAGGTAGAGCTAGTACTAGTGGGGGCGCCACTTCGGCCCCCAGTTTGGATGAAGATGGGGCTAAACAGGGATTACCTTGAGTACCCTCGGCTAGCAGCTCGTCAGGGGACCTGATGTGCGGGGGTAGACTTAGTCTTCGCCATTCTTAGAACCTGGAAATCATTCATATAATTAGCTATAGTGATCTCCCATGGATAGGTCACCTCCACCCCTGGACTGAGGACACTAGGGGTGGAGGAATACTCGCAGCTAGACCACGAGGGAGTGCTTAGTTTAAAAAGAGACACCGCATAGGGAATCTTTTTGGGTTCCCTACATTGATTCTTTCGGGGGACGTCCGCCACCACCCAGCCATCAATAAAGTTCGGGAGGCTAGGGAATTGCAAATGGCGGTCCTCGACTTGGGGACCAGCCAAACCTCCAGAAATTTCCCCACTGGATAAGCAAGATGATGACATAATATACAAGAACAAACAATGCTTCGAGGGGGTACAAGGGTGTACCTGTGGATTATGAAGATTCAAGGGAGCTATTTGAAGGGGAGGATGAACACTCAAGCAAACCTTTGAAGATACAAAGGGGGCGCTTGAGACATTAACAGTGAATTTAAATGCGAAATGGGAAACGGGTGCAGAGCCTCTCTTTAGAAATCGTTTCTCTCTCTAGGTGGTTGAAATCTGTGGTGATCAAATGACCCCTTTCTGCCAAATACTCACCCTTATATAGAGTGCCAGAAGGCAGGACACACCTCTCAATAACACCCAACAGGCACAACTCTTCCTAACTGACGCCACGTGGTGATGTGTTATCGCCTTGTCATCAACAAAAAACCCTGGACCTCGTGAGACAACGAACCTCTGAGTACACTCCCTGGCGGCTGGTCGCTGTACGCCTGGTCTTAGGCGTTGGTAGTCTTGAGCAGGGCCTTATGGCCGGTTGCTACACCTTTAGCCCCAATGGGGGCTAAGGATCACTGAGAACGACCTTATGGCGGGTCGCTCCACTCTTAGCCCCACTAGGGGCTAAGGGTTACTGAGAGCGGCCTTACGGCCGGTCGCTACACTTTTAGCCCCAACAAGGGCTAAGGGTCCCTGAGCATGGTCCTATGGTCGGTCGCTACACTCTTAGCCCTAATGGGGGCTAAGGGTCCCTGAGCACGGCCTGACCCTATGGCCGGTCGATACACTCTTAGCCCCAAGGGGGCTAAGGGTCCTTGAGCACGACCCTATGATCGGTCGCTATATGCTTAGCCCCAAGGGGGCCTAAGATTCCTTGAGCACGGCCCTATGGCCGGTCGCTACACTTTTAGCCGTAATGGGGCCTAAGGGTCCTTGAGCACGGCCCTATGGCCGATCGCTACACTCTTAGCCCCAAGGGGGGCCAACGGTCCTTGAGCATGGCTTTATGGCCTATCACTACACTCTTAGCCCCAGTGGGGGCTGAGGGACACATGGTATGGCCTTATAGCCTTTCATAACATACGAATGCAAACGAATAAGTGCAAAGAGGCTAGTCATACAGGGATCTTTTATTACAACAGCTAGACCAATACAAAGCACAAAACGAGAATACATCGAAAACCTCCATTCCCACTCCTCATCGATCAACAAGGGGGGAGAGACGTGTTCCTCTGCCCTGAATTCATCGCCAAGCTTCTTTGAGCTTGTCTTCAATGAACAGCAACCAGGCTTCAATAACATCCCATCTCAGCTTCCGTAGGTCTGACATCAGGCTCTCCCCAGTCTCCATCCTAATGAGCCGCATCCTGGTCACGCCATTGATCACCATCGCATAAAATACAGCTTGCATCATCTCAGGGATATAGGTAACATGTGCAAACTGCATGGCCACGATGTGGTCAAACTTGGGGCAGTAGGCCGAGAAGTTCCAAGGGAGCAGATGCGGGCGAAGGCTCGATGTCTCCCTCTTGGACCAACGAAGGTTGTCTTTAACATACTCCGCCGCCTGCACAGTGTCCCGGAAAAAAGGAAAGAAGGGTGTCCCCTCTCCAGAGGGACCGCCGGCCAGCATAGGATTAGTCGGGGAGTCAACTGGGCGAGCGACCTGGGCCTTTCGGAGCCTAGGAGCATTATCCTCGAGCCAAGCTTCCACAGGGCCCCAAGCCAACTTTCGCATGGCCCACATCATGTAGTCTATGGTAAATCTACGGGCAAGACCCAATTCAGTAGCATCATCTATAACCATGGCGTAAAAGACCGCCGGCACCATCTCCGGGGTGTTCGAATTGAGGGAATATTATCTCGCCACCTCAAGATCAAAGCAGGGGCACAAGCCGCGGTAGTCCGATGGAAGTGGCCTCGGGTCGGGGTCCGCAGGATCCCTCAGCGACCATCAGAAGCGGTCACGGACGTACTCAGCCACCTGCTCAGTGCTGGCGAAATTGGGAAAGAATCCCCGGTTTATTCTCTCTTTCTCTTTTCGCTTTCGACCGCGAAGAGAAGTATGCACTTCTAAGGAAATCCACTAGCCTTTATAAAGAAGGGGACTTATGCTTGAAAAGGGGGGAAACTCCCTAGGAGAGCAGCTAGCCATCCCTACCTCGCCACGTGGCTCTCGAGACGTGAAACCCTTGCCACGTTGCCCCTATAACTAGAAATCTTGACTTAAAAATAAAAACTAATCATTCAACATGGAGCGCTGTCTAAGACGGGAAAGAAACGGTTTTTGTACAACAAAGAATTCCTTCTTATTATCAAAAGCTCCCCGGAAGGGGCGACCTAGGGAAAAATAGAGAAGAAACGGGGAAGGGCGATACAAGAAGGGATTCGAAATAAAACTAAGGCTACTCCTCGTCACTAGAGGGGGCTGGGGGGTCATTTGATCGAAAGATCTCTTCCTGGCCGTCCAGGGGACCACAAACTTCCACTTCAACGGCCGACCGCCGGAGTTGCGCTTCCCTCATTTTGTGATCGACACAGCTCATCCAAACCTCAAAACTTGACCACCTCAGACCCACCAGGGGCAATTTCAGACCTTCGGCTATAAAACCATGCACCACACCCAACTCGACAGCCTCGTTCAAGAGCATAGCGTAGAATGTCACCTGCACCATCTCAGGGAGCTCAAAGTAGGCCGCTGCGCCCTCGGCTTCGGGCAGTGAAAAGCGTGGGCATAGGGCGTGGAAGTCTTCGGGAAGGGGACGAGGCGAACACGAAGCTCTCCTCTGGTGCCAAACAAAGGCCTCCCTCACATGATCAGCCATCTCCCTGGTGTTATAAATATGGGGGAACGCCATAATATCAAGGGAAAACGGGTGTACCGATTGCTCTTTCTATGCTTTATACCACTCCCTCTGGAAAGATGAATACCCGAACATCCTATGTAGGAGAATGAAGTTGTATTTATAGAGGAGGGATAGGGAGAGCTAGAAATGGGGAGAAATTCCCGAGAGCCTAATGGCCAATCCATCTCAGGCACGTGGCCACCCATTCAGTACACGTTGAGACCAGTACGAGCAAAGTAATGACTATTTAGAAGGATATGAAAGCACGACCTTTTATTACTGTTGGGATGGGCAATACATCCAAAAAAAAAAAACAAAATTAGTAGGGGCAGGCAATGCATTCATAGGCATAATGGCCTCACCCCTGCTCGTCACCATCCTACGGGGAGGCTGCCCTCTCAATGGCTAACCCCTCATCCTTCGGCACCACCTCTGAGCCCTCTTCTTGTCGACCAGCTCCTCAACTCTCCCCCGATCCGACCTGTGGACAAAATCGAGCTTCGAAAATCCGGTCACCATACAGCCAGACCCATGATTCGAAGGTGTTCTAATGGAGCTCAACAAGGGTTGACTTTAAATACCGAAGCGCTCGTCCCTGTAAGACCCCAAGCCTTTCGACCTCGTTCAGAAGCATCGTGTAGAAGATTACCTAAGGCAGCTCCGGGAGTTCATAATACTCGGCAACCTCCTTAGCCACGGCCAGCTCGAAGCTTAGACATAAGGCCTGGAAGTCTTCCGGGAGAGGCGACGGAGGAAAGGCAACCCCACATCGGTCCCATGCAAAATAGCGGGTGATGTGCTCAACCATCGCCTTAGTATCAAGAGAGCGCGGGAAAGCCATGAACACCGAATAACGATTATTACTGAATAAGGAAGGATGAAACACCATCTCCCTAATGGTCACCTTTTATAGTAGAGGAAAAGGCAGTTTTATAAAGCTGTCGTCCAGGCCTCGAAACCTGTGAAGCTACGGATGGTGGCCCTTGGGCCGTCCGTTACAAGGGTCGAGTTTCCAAGGCACCCGGGATGCATGCCGACCATTGATAATGCTCCACATTCTACCTGACTACTCACCTGGCTCGACGTACAGGTAAAATGTGGGGGGCTAAGTGATTGGGGAAAAATCTGATTCCTCCTAAATGGGCCTAACCAAGTCGGACCCACAGACAAGGCCTGTATCAAGGATAATGGGCCCTAAGACGCAACCCTAGGGGCCCCCCATAGGGCGCTTCCATGCCGAGACCGGCGACCCACGGGCGCTCCAGGTAAGATTACTATTTTACCCTTTTTCCGAAAGGACTATAAATAGTCACCTACTTTCCTCGGGAAAAGGGTTGGCAAGCGGATAGACTGAACTATTATTGTACTCTTTCTCTCTCTTTTGACCCTTGACTTGGACCCTGGACTAACTTGACCGTCGAAGAGGCGTTCCCCGGTCCACAACCCGAGGTTGCCCTTTCTGCAGGTGGGGCCGTTCGGGGAAGAGGACTTCAGGTGTTGCGTGCCAACTATCAGATAAACTCGTTCCTTTGTCCCACGTCATCATCAACCGTACCTCAGAGATGTCTTCCGGAATCACTAAGGAATGTGGAATTCTTAATTGGGCTAAGCCTGTTGATTTCCCATACAGCTAATCACAAATTGACTCCAACAATAGGAAAACCATTAGATGAACCATCGAGGTATAGAGATGGGAGACTCATTTGTCTTACTCAACTTAACTTGAATTATGTTACGTAATACATATTTTGCCGCAATTTATGCAATAATAGAAATAAGAGCATGTTGAAGCGGCTAAGCAAGTTTTGAGGCACTTGAAAGAAATCCGGGACATAGTATTCCATTAAGAAGTGATTCCATGTTACATATTTGTACCTATTATGATTCAGGTTGGGGAGGTCATGTAATTACCCAATAATCTTTATTAGGTTATTTTAAGACTCTTGAGGTATCTCCTATCTTACGAAAGACAAAATAACAATACACAGTGTAGTGGTCGTCCATTTGAGTAGAGCATAGGGCCATGGCAGCCCTGACTAGTGAATTGGTTTAGCTTAAATAGTTTCATTTTCCTGGTGTTTTTCACACTCGGCACATGACTTTATTTGGTGATACTCAAGCAGTTGTTCATATAGGAAGAACCTGATGTTTCATGAATGTACCAAGCATATTGAAATAGACTACGATTTGTTAGGGAACATATACTCTCTACTGACTTAGTGATGACTTATCTACCACCAAGCCTTCAATGAGTAGATATCTTCACCAAGGCATTACGAAAACAACAATTTCTATTTTTAGCAAGTTACAAATGATTAGTCCTCATAGTCCAAGTTATTTGGGAGAGTGTAAGGGAGAATTATATTATGAATATTAACTAATAATTTTCTTAGAGTTTGAGAGGTTTTTTGCTAATTTGTGGCCACAATTTATGGTTAATGAAGTTTTAATGGATTTTGCTTTCTTTGTCTCTCCTCTACTTTCAACATTCAAGTTCTGGCTTTCTAAGCTTTTATCTTTTATCTTCATGGCCAGATTTGCGTGTTTTTGCAAGTTTGTTCATAGAAATTAGTGATTTTCTTTGCTAATCAGTTTCTTTCTTTCTTGTCTACTTTCAATGTCTCGATTTCTACTTTCAAGAATGGAAATTTCAAACTCTTTCTCCCTTTTTTAGCAATTTGTGACTCTGGGGTACCTATACTTTACAAAAATAATTTTCAAGGGACAACTTTTTTAAAATGCATTCCTAAGTATGTACTATTTTAGGTGAAATTTGCAAGGGCTAATATTCTACAAAATAGTGATTCTTATGGGTTTTTCTTTCAAATTCAATCCATAAATTTCTAAAATTTCAGTTTTTGATCCAGATGGAGTTCAAATTGCAAAAATACTCAAAATTTTGGGCTTTTTTAGAAAACTAAGCTTATATTAGTATTTGGACATCTTATAATGACTCTACTAATACTAGTTGTCACAATCCACTACTTATATCATAAATATTTTTTTTGTGATTAGAGGCCCACCATCTTAACATAATAATTAAATCTTAATTATATAGTTTCGACCATTACCTGAACTTAGACGACTTGGATCCAAGCGTTCCTTTAGCTTCTACTTTACATAGATTGCTAATCTCAACTACACTTGCCTTAAATCAGGAATACCACATATCAATTTCGTTTCCTACCTTGGATCGTAGTTGCTAATCAAGGTTTTATAGTTTTAAGGATAGTGAGAGTTTAATCAAGAAATTATAATATTTAAGACATAAAGTTCAATTAAGAAACATTTCCTACTAGAAAACTTCTTTTATTGAAAGCTTGAAAATGAAAATATTATAATAGAGTGATTCAAGAGGGACTTAAACTACTAAGATCATCAGAGATGCTTGCTTATGTAGAAATGAAGATACAAACTTCTCTTTTCCTTAAGTATGCTCAAACGACTATGTTTCTTCTCAGTAGTTAGCCTCTCCTTTTTAGAGGATATGGACTACATATGATGCCCTAATGGCTACAGTACATACAGTAATATTTTCACATGACTATGGTTGCTCTCACATGGCTACATTAGACTGCATTATTTTACTAACACGACATTTGACAATATAATACAATAATGGTGCAACAACTTTTTAGAGCACTTAATGCCAACAAGACTAGTCATCCATATTGAGGTTCTACATGCCTTCATCTCCAATGTCTTCCAGTCCATTATTATCCAGATAAACATCAAAATCTTCATCAAGTTGAAAATGCTATGGATCCCATTTTTCAAAGTCATATAGATATTTCTTTCCTTTTTCTAATAGGAATTTTCTAGCTCCAACATCAAATAGATAGTCAAAGACATCTTCTAAAGTAGCTCCTTCTACCTTCATATATTTGTTGAAATCACTATAATAAACGAAAGTTCTATCCCTGCAGTGCATTAGTCTTTTTCCTTGTTCAGTTCAATGCCCACATTTGAGGATGAATGTAGTAAAACCAATAGCTCTTGCTAAAGTAGGATCACTAATTACTTTTTGTCGTTATGAAAACCATTCTTGTTGTTTATTATTGAGATTTTCTAAATCAACTAATTGAACAAGATAATAGGTTTATTTGGTCTTTCCATTTTCATACTCAATTACTAAGCAATGTACCTTGACATACAGGCTTCTATTGTATAGAGTTTTTTTTTTTAGACTATCAAAAGATGGGAGAATCCAATGGATCATTTTAAACATACACTATTGAAACTTAGTCTTGAGAAGAGTGAGTACTTTGAATCTAGGATTTTCATGAGGTAAGCTATCATTCCATATTCCTAGACTTTCATGACAGGGTCATCTGGAGATATTGAATTTGCTTGGAATCTTACACCACCAACTCCAGATCTGTCAGTAAAGAATATTGCACTACTCTATGACTCCCAAATATCATAAGAATAATTATGATAATAGTCGTGCAGGCTGCATAACAGTCGTTGAACCATTTTCATTGAATATGGGAACTTATTTTTTTCTTGAATATGGTAAATTATTTGTTTTTAGCTTTTGCTTTCTAGTTTTTCCTCACAACACAACAATTCTACTAATTTTTATTTCTATCACAATACACCGCAACAATAACCACCAAATAAACTAATAACCATCTAATTACAATGAACAATGAATAATAGTAATAATCATGATGATGATGATGATGATGACGACGACGACGAAGAAGAACAATAACAACAATAAAGTAATAATCATCTAATTATTAAAAACAATGAAACTAAAACAAATAGTTCATAATAAGTTTCATAAATAAGTTCAGAATAAATTGAAAATAAGTTTAGCAAATAAATTCAGTAAATAAGTTCAGAACAAATTTAGTAAAAATAAGTTGAAAAGAAAATGGCCTAAATATTATTTAAATCATTAAAAATGAGCACAAAAATCTTATTTATTCTTTTCTATAGAATTTATCCCGAGGACCTATTTTTCATTTTGCATAGTTATCATAATTTTAATTCGTTTGTTAACCAAATTATTTATTACTTCAAACTTTACCATTTTTTTTTCACTCACAAAGTCCGCAACCAATTATTTTTTTGGTGCAGAAGAGAGGCTAAGCCCTAAAAAAATTATTATTACTTAGAGTTCTTGGACCAATTGATCTCTACAACATCTGCATTTGGAACATCCATAACCTACCTATGAGGGGAGTCAAAGAAAACTACACCTATTTCTCTATCGATTCCTAAATTGGCTGATCTATCAGCAATGCAATTGGCCTTCTTGTACCAGTGTCAAATCTTGACTTCCCAGCCTTCTCGCTCAGCCATTTCTTTGCATTGCATGGTAAGTGGCTTATCGGATTCGAAGACCTGTTTTCTCATAGCATCCCTGCGACGATCATCAAGTCTGGCTATAGCCATATTTTCTTTAACACTAATAGGCGAGCCATGCAGAGTCCAAAAAGTGCTACCTTGAGCTCCGTCTTGATTGAAGTACACGTACCAAAGTTCTCACTGAATCCTCTAATCCACTCACCATGGTCTCTCTGAATCACTCCTCACCCGCAGCTACTCGCAGGTCCCCCTTAGAAGCGCCATCTATATTGAGCAACACTCATCCTTCCGATGGCTCTTCCTAACATATTAACAGTTCCTAACCCCTAGCTAATGCTTGAGTCAATGGGCTAGCTTCCAACTATAATGCATACAGCACGTCCCCAAAGCGAGTTATCAAAAATTGGCCTTTATCCTCCGAAATATCATTCAAACTCCTAAAGCAGTGTGCGTTTCTCCATTTCCATATGCACCATAGCCTAGAAAAAATTTTGGTGCTCCAGTTCAAGTCGTTATGGCTCCCTTTCACAATATCCATTATCCACTCATTAAAAGGTGCATTGGGGGACAAATATTACAAGATTTGACTAGCAAGAAACTGCCATACCTCTCACGCGCTTGGACAGCCGTGTAGGACATGTTCTGTTGGATGCCTTGTGTTGCCACACGCTCCATAACTCACAATACTCGTTAGTCCATGCTTGGCCTGGTTGACTTTTGTGAGTATTTTGTCATGCAACACCACCCATATGAAGACCCGTACCCTTTGACTCACCCTGACTTTCCAAACCCAACTCTAAGTCCCCTCTCTTGGTGTATGCGGCTCATGCTGAATGATGTTAATAGCCAATCGTAGCGAGAGCTTACCTTCATTATCTCCAATCTAGTAAAAGTTATCACCTACTCCTTCCTCCATCAGCTCAAATGATGCAATACGCTCCAAAAACTGGCCGAGCAAGGAAGTCTGCGAAGTCATCCCACGTCTAGACGCCCTGCTCGCCCCAATAGTCACAAACCCAACGTTCCAATGCTTTAGCCGGGACATACTAGGTTGCAAAGATCAAAAGGGGGAATGGTTCAGCCTAACGGTCAAGTCAAAAGCGCATACTTCGCCCATTGCCTACCACCATCGCCACTGCCTTTGCCACGTGCTCTCCGTTTCTTAGGATCCTTGCCACCCGCTAGAGGCGCCGGTGGTTAGGGTTTTGTTTGGTGGGTGGAGGAGAACCCTCCCTAGGCAATATTTAAATCTCAAAACTCTAGCCCATAAGTCAGCCGGCTCCGCCAGCAAGTGCCACCCAACTTTCATGAGTTGCGCCGCATTGAGAGCATGCTTGGCGTAAAGCCCAAGCCCACCCCCACTTCTTGGCTTTGTGACTAGCTCCCATGGCTCAAGATGTATGCGCTTTTCCATGCACGTTTCTTCCCACAAAAAGTGCCTAATTTTTCTATTGATTTCATCACAAGTTGAGCTCGGAAGTCTAGTAGTTTGCATTACATGAGTGGGAATCGCACATATTGTGGACTAAATGAGGACAATCCTACCAAATATGATAAGCACTTACTATTCCAACCGGCAAGGTGTTTATCAACTCTTTCTATAACACTTTGATACGTTTGTCTGGTGATCCACGCATGCAACGTTGGTAGTGCCAAGTAGCGACCCAAATTATTCGTTTTTGACATACCAAGGATGCCGCAAATATTATCTACCTGCTCAGAGTCCATGTTGCCCGAGAAATTAATGCTTGACCTTAGGAAGCTCACTTTTTGGCCTGAAACATGACATAATCAATCTAGACAATTTTTAACCAACTTAGCTTGCACCACCGAGGCTTCCGCAAATTGCATCACATCGTCAGCAAAAAATAGACTCAAAATCTTGGCCCCCCTTCAACTCGTTGGGAAGACTCAAAATCTTGGGCCCCTTTCAACTCGATGGGAATGGGCTCCTCGACCTGGACCAACTTCCAACTCAATTAACTGAGAGAGCTTTCTATGCATGCCACAAAGAAGTACAGGGACAATGGATTGCCTTGTCGAAAACTTTTCATGGAGTAAATCATTCTGTGGGGTTCTGAATTCCATAAAAATATTCATGGAGCATTCGTTTCTCCTTATATAATCTCAAATGAATGTGGTAGGAGGATCCTATGCGACATTGTACATGCCGCTTTAGCTGCTGTTCATGTACGCATTCTAATCAATATTTAATATCATTCCCCATATGATTACATCAGGCCCCAATGCTTAAAATCATCACAAACAAGGTTTTGAAAATCATTTTGCGATAAATCAATAAGGGCCCAAAGACTAGGATAGTTTAGCGGCAGAATAAGCGGCTTTCAAAAGGAAGAGCAGTATTCGATTCTTCCCATACTCTTCTAAAAAATAAGGGCACAGAGACTTTCAAAAATCGAACTATACATAGCTCTTGCTGCATCATAAAGTACTGATGAAGGAATTCATTTTATGATGAACCCAGTTCATAAATATCGTAGAGGTTTCCTCAAGGATTTTAAAAGCCAGTCCATATGCTTGTGCTTCTGTGTTCACTTCAGAAAAACTCCAGAAAAAAAATAAATAAAATTAGCGGCCGCTTGCAGACCAGTGTGCTCACTCAGCGGCAGCAGAAACTGCATAGCTCTTTCATGATTTGATATGCCACCAAATTTTGCACCAAATCCTCCCCATATATGAACGTCAAGAAGCTGCAGGTACACATTGTCATTATGAAGCTTTCCACCTAGCACCCGAATTGACCAGCTTGATGTAGGCATTCTTAAAATCTTTAAAGAACAAGTCCTGATCATTGGCGTATTTTGTAATCCATCTAACCAAAAAGCAAATTACTAGGCATCAATGGGAATAATAAGTGTGAAGATATAGGAGCAGTCACAGCACAAGTAAAAGCACTACAAGACAAAGAGACCAAATATCCTCTCAATACGAACTCAATGTGGACCCCCTGTTTGAATCATGCTTATGATTTTATGAGAGCATGGAAACGAGGGCCAACCTAGACTTATATTTCTACCTAGGGGCCTAATCCATGCTTGTCTTGGGTCAAATTTTCTCATCCAAGCATGTGTTCAACGACATAGGCATGACCTTGGTCTCAAGGAATATATAGAAAACCATCTAAAATTAGTGTAAGACACTAGGACTCAGACCCTATGTCTCACCGAGTGAGATTAAATCCTCCCCCCCCCCAAGAACGAAGATTTTGACAAAGCCTTCTCCAGTTTTGTTGTTATTGTGACCGTAGCCATCAACGTTCTTGTTTTCACCAAAAATCACCTGCAAAGTTATTGTTCCCAGAAATTTATCCACCAAACTTGCCAGAACGATGTTGAGGCTTATTATCATTTATGTACCTCTAAATGGTAAAAAGGGCAGCCCGGTGCACAAGCATCCCGCATTCACGCAGGGTCCGGGGAAGGGTCGCACCCCAAGGGGTGAATTATAGGCGCCTAACCTGACTTTCTCAGTGGCTGATTCCACGGCTCGAACCCGTAACCTTTTGGTCACACGGAGATAACCTTACCGTTACCTCTATATGGTAAAGTAGCCTAAAAATGTCCAAGTGCTACCCTGAAAAAGATGGAAGTGATAAGCCTGAAACAAGACCATAATAGACACGAATAGAGGCATGACTTATTAAGCGTAATGATGTCCCATAAGGTGTGATATTTAACAAGGCAGCTTCTTTTTTCTCAGGTACATAAGTACATCCTGCATAGTGACATCCTATTATCTGTATTATGGTTTGTAGAAATTATTTGATGAAATCTTCATATGAAAGAATTTACTGACCGACCTGAGGCACTCTTCATCCTCCACAAGTGCCCGATCTGAAGGAAGTCCAATCATGCTTGACATTCCACCTGCATCAAAGCAGTCAACATCGCTTCAGAGCTTAAACAGTGTGGGATCGGAAACCTTCCAAATTCATGGGCATAATACTTCATGGGCAGGTTTGATGTTGAAACCAAAAGCAACTTCAAGCACAACCGTCTACTGTGAAACCCAATGAAGCAGGATCTTGGGAGATTTTAATCCTCCAAGCAGCTTCAATCACTAAACATGGTAAACATAATATTTGATAAACATCTGTCTAGCCCCTCTGTGAAAAAAGCTTTTATACCTCTCAGTTGGATTAGACTAAAGAAGCGCAATGCCAGCCCACTTATTCCTCTTTGCCTGTTTGGCTAATAATACTGCTGTCCTGAAATAAATGTCTTGCAATCTCGCATCTAAATAGAGCGTATTTTGACTATCTCCTATACAATGCTAGGTGCACCTAAACTATGCATCTATTTGTATAAAAGAAAAAAAATTAGAACACATGAGAAGAATATTGCCTTCTACTCGAAATAATCACATTTGGCAAAATCTTTTCACATAATTATTTTTGCTTCAAGGGATCTGCAAACTAAGCATTAGTACTTCAAAAGACCATTAGAAATAAGATGTACGCTGAATAACCTGATGACATCCATGGCTTCTCAAGGAGTATCTTGTAGTAGGAATTATCAAATACAGTGGGACTTCCAAAACCTTTACTCCCAATAGTATGAGCTCCAGTAAGGGCAATGAGTTCCTGTGTCCTGTCCAGGATGCATGGCAGTACACATTTTACAAGCAGAATGAGGAAAACAAATGCAAAGGACAGATAACAAGATACTAAGTACTGTTTGCAATGAATCGGTGTCCAAGTGCCAGTGTCGTGTCGTATCCGTGTCACGTATCGGTTTCCATGCTTCTTAGTATACAACAACGCACCAAGTGGTCACTATAAACACATCACTTTTTATGGACTGACCAAATTGTGATCCTTATGAATAATAACCTTTCCCCATGACGCTTAGCAGCTTCACCCAAATTGGGCAACGCCAAGATTGCTAGCAGGGTTTAATTTGATAGTTGGTCGTCAGTTATTAAAATGTCAAGTACAACAGCAATAGCGTATCCCAGACTCCGATGTATGCAGCACATGTGAGTCAGATACATGCAAACTTATCCCTCAACTGCATAGTGGCTATTTCCATTAGATCCTAGTCAATGATTTCACAATAGACGTAATAGTGAGACAGTTATCTGTTGCCCATTATAACCCTAACCTCGTATAATTGCCAAAAAGCAACTCTTAACAGCTGTGCAAAATGTCAACAATATATGTGAGAAAAAACCCTTTCAAATATATAGTGACAGTGGTGATGCTGACTTTAGAAAGAAAAACACAAATGGACATTGCACCCCAGCTCAAGCTGGGCATATAACCACCTAATCGATGATTCCGAGTATCTCCACAGAAATAATCACTTCTACAAGAACAGCATTTTTTACATGAAGATTCAGGCACAGGAAACAAGTGTTTGCGCCATGGCAGGCAAGTACAATATAAAGAGTTATATTAAAGCAATGTTGTGTAACTAGCATCCTTAAATTCCATCAAGAATGATGTCAGATAGTCAACACTTCAACATCGGTACATACACTGGACATATAGCCTGACCAGAAACTTACACAGAGTTTTAGCTACATAGGTGCCATGAATTTGAGAACTTCCTTTTTGCATGAATTGATTAGAACATACCATGGCATAATAATTACTGAATAGTGAGTTTCAAAGGATTTCATCAAGGGATTTGCACTCACGAAAAGCCTTTTCCTTGAAAGCTCTCCTTTAATCTTGGTGCATCCAGGGATTCTTCAGGCATTCTCCCTTCAGGATCAGGAGTCCTATCAAAAGAACACTATTGATATTTCTGCAACCAAATTTATATGAACTGCTGATTTTTGAAATCCATGCATCAGGCTCAACCAGAATCATCAAGCACGATAATATTCCCTTGCATCAAGGGGCCAAAGCACATAGCATAGAGAATTTATAGTAGGAGGCAATAAAGTTACAGTGAATCAACTCTGCCTAGCCGAACAGGGATCTCTGGACCTCCGCAAATTGAGACTGCCTCTGCACCAGCCACTGCTATTATGTCTGCCCATGACACTATATACAACAACATTATAGCCCAGATGTGAAGCTGACTACATAAAGTGATCAATTACAAACAACTCAAATTACACAACCCCACAACTACCAAACCTGAGTGTTTCTCATCAACCACATTTTTGGCTTTCTCAAGAATCTAAAAAAGGCATCCATAAAAGAGTCAGCTGGGGTGATGTCTCATTAAAATTGATTAGAATAAGCTTGAGGAACATATAGGATTTTACAACATGTGCAGAACTAACTACAAAATATGTCATCACATGCACTCAAGACGATGTGCATGCAGCACGGAATCTTTCATCAGTGTTTTTTTTGGGGGGGGGGTTCAAGGTAGAAAGCATGCCTTCAAAAATTTCTTGAGCCCTTTATTCTCAGGTCTGTCAAGTTCATATACTATAGAGCCATTCATACCCCCTGAACAAAACAGAAGCCATATCACAAAAAGGAATACAGGACAGATAACTGTCTTAGATTGCTTTCCGCAAAGTGCAACCTGAACAGGTTCAGTAAATCAGGTCAAGATAACATCTTCCTTATTGTTAATTTGTTACACTCTTGTGTTTCACCTGATCCCATGTTCTTAAGACTTACAAAAATGTACCAAGTAAGCTGCGATCAAACCCTTTCCAGCATACCCTGTTCCGTCTATATCAAATTTTGACAGTGAGTCATGTTGCTCGTTTAAGGATAATATAGAATCTCAATTTGAAGCACCAGATTGGAGAAAAATATGCCCAGAATACCTGAGTTTTCACTGCTATCAAAGGTTCCTGCATCATGAAAAACAAGCCGTAGTACACCAGCTGCCTTGACTTTAGTTAAAACCTTCTTCATCTCATCCTTTATAAGGAGGTACTCAGGAGCTCTCAACCTACAAGTAGGATATAGAATAAAGTCAATGGCAGAGGTAATGAATCCACAAAAAGTCCGGAGTAATGGCTTCACATCAAGGCATTAAAGAATTTAAAGCACTTAAAAACTTAAAAATAAGAAATTGACATCCATAAAACATATTTAGGTATTGCAAATGTCTAGATAACAAAATTGGAAAAGAATGCATGTCACTAATCAACCAGCACACAGAAGGCAGGGTCAGGATAAGAAGTGGTTTAGTCAGATCAAATAACCTGCTTACATGTTATCCAAATTTGCGACAAACACTCCTGTTGAGATTAAATAGATCAAGCATTTAAGTAATACATTGTTCTGTAGGAATCATTGGCACTATAGGTCTAGATGTGCATATAGCTAGCTAGCCATGACAGTTGAAATCGATAACAATCCCAAAATGGATCTTCCAGAAATGACTTTACAGAATTCCAAGTATGTGCAAACTTACTGATCACAATCAAAGACGATGGTCATGGAAGACCACAAAAGCTTCTTTTCTCATCACCGCTCCATATGCCCAAAAAACAACGAAGAACAAAAGGGAGCTCAAAAGAATCTGAAAGCAGGTTGTAAAGCAAGCAAAAAACAGAGGGTACAATTTAGCATGAAATGCATAGCAAGAGGGCAGTGACTAGTGAGACAGGAACAGAAGTCACACAAACTAGCTAAGAAAAAGAAGTATGGCATTCTGAGGATCACCCCTGAATCGATGTGAGAGAAACATGCCCAAAATGTAAGACTGGAAATGACATCTGAAACATTTCATTTATGAAACAAATCGAATGCAAACGTCTCAGAGTACAAGCCAATAAACAAAAGACACAAGAAAGCTCTACTCACTCTACTGCTTGAACTTCAAAATCTTTGACATATTCTAGCAAAGGAAAAAGGAATGGTACAGTAGTTGAAAGAAGTAAGATCCCTCTCCTTCCATATGATGTGGATTTGCTGTCACCATCTGTCATCATTACAGCACAAAACCAAACCTGGGATGAAAATGAATGCTCGCCTCAACCATTGCAGTTCAAAACCAAAACAAAAAAAAAAGGTTGCAAAATGTCAAGCATAAAAATTTCAATTCTGTCAGGGAAGAAAGTTTTCTGGTCAAAATATAATGACAAACACCAGCCCAAAAAATTTCGTTATACATATATCATTTCCAAAAATTTCGTTACACATATCATTCAATTGTGATCACTATACTTTGATAGAGGATTTCTTTTAAGCCATCTTATTTAGGATTCAAGACTAGAAGTAGAAACCAAAGATGAGCGGATACCGTAGAATACACTTGATCAATTTAAAAATGATTACCTAGCCTTTTTTTTTATGAGAAAAAGGAATAATTCATTAATGAAAAGTCATACGACATCTACAATACTTTCGACCAGTTCTAAGCTTGTAGCATTGTTCTTGCCACCAACCGCATTCTTTAACGTCAATGCAACTTTCCCAAACGTCGAGCAGGTATAATATAACTTCATGGAATATATGTCTAACTAATGCGATAGATTCCATTTGAAAGCAAAATCTTCACAGTTGAACCACATGAAATTCCATTGCTAACTCATTCCTTTATCAAAAAAGTAGATCTAATACAATAATAGTCAAATCATACTCAACAAGAAACCACTCTCTAAATTTCCAAATCCATGACAAACGGCATAAAGGCAATAACTCAAACTTATACTATAGTGAGAATAACCTAACTCCCAATAGAAGTAATAACAACCTAACCCACAGTAACAGCAAGAAAAATAAAAACATAACTCTCACAAAACGGACAGAAAATTGGAGCTTACCACCAGTAACTGTAGCTAATAGTAACCCCTTATTGAGGTAGGTGGAGGTTAGGTTTTGCGTGAAGAGGCTAGAGTTTTTTGAGAGACCAGGAGAAGATTAATCAATTTAGAATTTTTGAGAATAGATCAATATACTCCCTCTGTTTCAACTCAATTGGGTGATTACTTAACCTTTATTCTTCATTGGTTATGAATATTAAGTTTCAAATTTAAAGTGTAATGTATTTCTACAAAAGAGGGAAAATTGATTGATACAAAGTATATCCACTTTAGCGCAATTGTGAAAATACAACATACGAGATGAAGGCAGTTTAAAATCTCGACATAGTGTTCAAAAATCAGACACTACTAATTCTTTGTGGTTCCCCCCACCCCCCTTAAGCATTGAGTTGAACCAAATCACAACTTCTCTAACAACAAACAAATTTCAGCTCCAATGTGCGAACTTGAGAGATAAAACACCACCACTGAGGCACAAAAAACCGGAAATTGAACCTGAAATCGGAAAATCAGAAGCGCCGGAATTATCATTACTTGGCGGAGTCGCGAAGGCCGAGGCGCGGAATCGAGGAGTTTTGGCGCCGAATTGGACCGTTACAAGGACAGACTTGGTGGGAAACTTTAATTTAATTGGGGGAGAAGAGGAGACAGAGAAGTTGTTGCTGTTGCAGCAGAGCACCGCAGCTACACCGCCGTCTATCGTCATCTTCTGCCAATGGTCTTAAGACTATCTGATCCCTTCCTCCGTTTTTGTTTTTTTTCTTTAGCCTTTTTCTTTAACAACTATCCAATGTAATTTCAAAGTCACCACGTCCAGAAAATTCTTACATATAAACGTATGTATTTAATATGGTACACACCCTAGAGTTGTATAATCGATGCGCACTCGATATTTTGTAGTATATCGTTTTTTTCCTATAGTAGTGTATATTTTTTATTCTACAGTATACTTTTTCCTTTCTGTAATGTACACATTGTTTCTTGCAATATATCTTTTCGTCTATAGTGTATCTTTTCTTATTTGCAGTGTATCTTTCATTTACTGCAATGTATCCTTTTCTAGTCGGTTAGGCTGAAGAATTACGAAAATGCTTGTTAGATTGGAGGAAATAAAATAGGAGTTTGGCCCAATCATATGATGTCTCTTGTATAGGTATGTACCTAAGCATGGTACATAGGTATGTACCTCAGAATTACTGACCAAGTCCGCTAAAAAGTTTTGAGTGATAAGTTTTATCTAAAAAAATATAGTTAAAATAGACATATAAACAAAATCTATTAACACTAATAAAGAAAATTGCATACTTCAAATGGAGGTAAAAAAAAGGTGATGTGAGAAATATTAAGGATAAAAGAAAGTCGAGAAACTCAGATTTAAAAAAGTAGAAAATAACTAAATGCAAAAGTGCATGGCCCAAAAAATTTGCAAAACTTCTAAAAAATTACATTTTTGCCACGACAATAGTACTATTTTAACTAATAGGAATAGTAGCATGAATAGGAATATAGGTCATTCCCTTTTAGAGTATAATATAAAGATATAAGGGAAAATTACAAGCAAGTCACTCACTAACTGTGATGTAACTAAGTGATTTTTTTTTACAACAAATGAGTGATACTTTTGGAGGGAAAAATAAGTGGGTCAAATTTCAATGAAGAGGTGAATTGCCAAACTACCCTAAGTGAAATTATTAGAGAAAAAAGAAAGATGTGTGAGAAACAAGTCACTGGAAACATTTGGGGCTTTCATATTTACTCTGTTTCTCTCCACTCAACCTCAGCAAGACCATAACCTCTCTACCCCCTCTTCGTACAACTATTGATTCACCATATCTCTCAACCTCTTCATTGTTTATTTGAAAGGAAAGCAATTTCAGGGTGAATTTGGTGATTTTCAACATGAATCTACACATAGGTAAGAAGAATGGGATGAGGCAACAAGCATGGTGGTCCACCTTCAACGTTAGCAACTCCATCAATTATTTCTATACTTCTGTAATGTTTATGATGAAGGTGGAGAGATTACGACGAGGGTGACCGATTCGCATGAATCGGAAGGACTAGAAAGTTCGTAGATGGTAATCACTATAAGTAGTTGCGTAAACAACAGGTATGTTATACTTGGGCATAAATGTTAGTTATATATCAGTAGAATAACCTTCTTGTTCTTCTCGTTGTTGTTATGGATGATAATTCACCGGGTGTATATGTATGCCGTGATTTTGTTGATTGTTTACTATGATAGTAAGGGTGTCATTATGTGTAATCCAAAATGCATGGAAATATGTAATCCAACATGCATGGAAATATAGTGAGGATATGTACCACAAAAGTGTGACGCTTATTCTTAATTTAAAAAAAAAACAAATAGTGGTATGGCTAGGCATATAGAATTCTATATGGCAATGCAAGTGCGAGTGGATAAGATGTGGAGTAGGCGACAGTATACTCGGGGGGACAAATTAAGATGTCATAAAAAATGGGTGAAAATGTGATCATGCTGATGAAAGGCCATCATAGGATGCTTACAAACCATGATAACCTTAATTTGTATTCCATGGTAGGCATAGTTTAGTAATTAGGTAAACTGATGGTTATAGAGGTGGGGAACAACGTGAACCACTTATGAGAAGTAAATGATGCACTGATGTTTAAGCTAACAAATTATTGTTATCATAATCCATGCAAGAGAAATACAAAGGTATTAGAGAGGTTGATTGGAGAGGGTTTTGAGACAATCACATAAAATGAATTTAGACGGTGTCATTATAGGAGCCAAGGGAGGGGGAGGGATTAGTTGTGTATGTGTTATGGGGGGAGTGTTGGAGGAAGGTGGAGATGAGAAAGTAACCTATGAGGGAGGGTTAAGAAAATGTATGCTAATGAAGGAGGGAATGGGGGTAAAGGAGGTGCAACGAATGGTGATAGAGAGTATACGTGGTGATTTTTCAGACCACAAAGTATGCTACAACTTGAAGTATGTCAGACAAATGTTAATGCTAGTTGAGGCGAATATAGATGTATAGATGATTTTCGATGGAAATGATGAACATGACTATTTATATGGGTGACAATGATGGTTTGAGGAGGACCTGTCGTAATTCTCAAGCTGATTTTGATGCAAATTGACATTGGTAATGTAGTTCAAGTTGAAGACTCGTTGGATAGTTCGTATGTAACAGGCACAAGTCAGATGTGATTTCAAGGTGAAAATTTAATGGTTTTATTATATTTTTGGTATTTTCAAACACGTGTAACCCTAATATGATAGGGGTGTGCTAATTGTGTGTCATGGTGATATTTATTGTTGTATCTACTAAGGGTGATGAATATGTCACTCTAGAGTCATAATGTTTTGCTGTTGTACAATTTATATTTGATCAGGTCACATTCTTGAAGGTTCAGTGGGTTGCAAACAACATTATTGTACTTAACTACAATGCCATATTTACTGTGGTACGCAATGGCTAAGCCTGGTGTACGTACTGGCTGTTTTGGAGGACATGACGACTGTGTGGAGATGTGTTTCCTAGATGAGGATATGTCATTATTCTAGTGGTGATCTCCATGCCTACTTCCATGGTGACATTGTTGATGTTGAATATCTAGGACATGGTTTGGAGGGGCCCGACAGAAGGTCGAGGTTGGAACAAGAACAATTGTGGATATTGACATGGTGACAAGAGTAGAGGACTCCCTAGCCGATCCAACAACACAGTAGAAGGGTCTATTGAGGTTCGATTTGACGTGGTAGTTCGAAATTCCTAAATCTAGTGAGTATTCTCAATTTTGTTATTTAATAATGTTGGTAGGGAAATTACGTAAGTGTGTTCGTGATTGTGAAGTTGGAATTGGACAAATATATGTTGAATTCAATTTACAGGCCATGTGAAATTGAAGGTTTTGTAAATCGGAGTTTGCTATTAACCTAGATAGGCGTATATGTATACCCAAATAAACTTGACCGACAATTTAGTTTGATGGAACTGTAATTGGATTATGTAATGATAATGTAAGTATAAATTCATACAACAATTGTGTAACACGTAATCAATGTAGTAACTGTTAGTTATTGAATTAATTGCCTAAATGAAAACCTTTGTATGCTGTGGTAGACATGTTGAAGCACTTCGGTAAGCTATTGGAGACATTGTTTATGCAATCTATTACCTTTAAAAAGGCGAAGGTGTAGTCGTAACTACGAATTTTGATGTCATTGAGTTCAGCCATTATGTGTTGGCTATTGAAGTTAGTGAAACATAATCACGTAAAAGTGAACCTAAGTTGGTCCTTGCAAATATATGTGTGAAATAGTAAAGAATGGGAAGAGTAAAATGTAATGGTGTGTAAGAATTTTGTTAAATTGGTAGAAAAAAATTGCCAATTATAGTGATGGAGATGTTTACATGATGAAGTGGCAGATTGAGTATGCGAGTATTTGAATCAACTATACCAGTAAAAGAAAGAGGATAGTGTTTAGGGTTAATACATATATGGTAAACAGGATATGGTGTGGATTACCTAGATACGACAATAGGTATACCCAGGTTTAGAAGATAGAATGTTTAGATTAATTGAGTTGTAAATGAGTATGTGATTCATGTATTTACCCGAATTTGTTGATCAGTGGTACCATGGTGGACATGATGACATTAAAAGGAAAACATATAAATGTTATTGTTAGAGAATCCCCTCCCCAACTATGTGAACTTAAAAGTGGAAGGTATTACTATGAATTAAGTTTGAATGACCATCATATTATAATGTTGGTAAACATAAGTAGTACTTGTAAGGGATTTAGTTGAATACCTGCATTGCAGTGAGTGACATCATGTTCAACATGATCGACTTCATAGGTAAATGTAGGATGCTAAATGTGGAGAAATCCCTCCTGAAGTATATATGGTTGAAAGGGAAATAACCAGCATATTATAGTGTTGGTTAATGAAGACAGTAAATGTGAGGGAATTACATGTTTATCTAGTGTACAGTTAGAGTTTACTAAGGTAAACTAGATTACCTTGATAGGTAAACGTAGCAAAAGAAACCCCTTTCCCAAGTTTGTAACTACTGTAAGTGTAAGGTACTTATTTTGCTGCTTATTAAAGTGTGAAAGAGATGCCAATTTGGAAGTTGGTTATGTTAGGCATTACATGTTAGAGATTCAAATGTCGACCTATGTTGCAGCGGGTGTAGATCATGGTAGTGATGTTGGATTGAATAGATAAATCAAGGAAAATGACCTATTGTGGATGAGGTACATAGATGTTGGTAAGTATAGTGTGATAAAGGTACGCATGTAAAGTTGCTTAGATTGTAGGCATTAAAATGAATTCGATGCAGTGGATTACCTCATGTTGTAGTGATTGACATAGTACACATGAAGGCTCCTTAGGTAAATGGTGAGAAGGTAATTAATGTGAAGCCCTTCACCAATTAAGTATGGCTACAATTGCAATGTACAGTGCACAAGTATTGATTAAAAATTTATTGTCACTGAGGTCCAAATTTATATGATGCATTGTTTAGGTTGTGAACCTATGACGCAACAAATGTATACCATGGTAAACATGATGGAATACTTTGGTAAACAGCGTAGGAAGCATTTTGTATACAAATCTCATCCCATGTTGGGTGAATCATGGGGGAAGGGAATGTCATTGTGTACTAATTTATGTAATGTGTTTGTTCCGATTTATGTTTTTTAGATGTTTGGTATGCAGTTGCGTAGCAGATGGAAACGAAACCAAAGCCCCGTCGTGGAAGCAACAGACATGGGTGAGGAGAATTCACATAACGAATGCGAGGAAAGTGAATCTGCTTATGAGAATAAGGAGGGTGGCAACGGTACGAGCAACCCGTCAGTGTCATTGAAGGAGGAGGAAGGTACAAGTAGCTGTGGAAACTTAGGGGGAGATGCAATCGAAGAATAGGCATCTCATTACTACTATGGTGTTATGTCATTTTAGTACGTCAATTAAATATCCTTTACCATTGTCTTGGCCGTCTCTCTATGTGGTACTATTACTTTATATTTGTGTTTACAATTGTATGTCCCTTGTTAGTAATCCTAACCCTATTCCACTTCAAATTGTTTATGTTGAACTTTATTATGGTTAACCCCTCTATATACTGAGATGTTTATGTATACCACAATGTTATCAACCGTTTACCGAGGTAAGAACTATATGACAAGCAGTAAACCACATAATTCACATAATGTACAATTATGTAGAGCTTGACCTGACACTGTAACCCACATGTCATTCACAGATACTCATACTGTGGATACACTTTTGGAGCAATCGTCTCTAGTCCAGCTCGCAAGGACAATTTACGGTGGGAAACTTCTCCCTTAAAAACGATGAAGCACAGATTGATTGTATACCAATAATCAACCACATTCAGTTTACTTCCACCCATATTTGGTGGCTTCCTCGGCAACATTCAAACAGCGAATTACAATCGGGGTACCATTTTCTAAACTAGTAATAGGTTTACCCGTTTGAAAGCACGATATACCAGGGTCAACTTGTCACTTCCATTGGGTGAACATGGAAGGTAACCTACAACCATTCAGCCTGCAAAGATTGAGTTAAAGATGAAGCAAATATGTCGGTTGTCCTGTGACATCTCTGCCACTGTCACCACAATAGAAAATGTAGACCACAATCACCAACAATGACTACACCAATTATATCTTAGGGCAACTAACCAATCTGTGTATTAATGAAATTGTACAACACAACCTCATGGCCTAGTTGTGCACGAAACATAGGAACCATCCAATAAATGTTCAACATTGTTAGGCGCTAATTTATCGCATTTCATGTGCCTCTATCGCATAATTTTAGCTCGTATAATAACATAATCTTTAGAATTTTTACTCGTTTTATTTACTTTTATAGGTAATAAGATCAACCAAACAAGTGCCGTGAAAATGGGCAAAAAGGGAAGAAAGAAGAAGACAAAGCAACGCGCAATGGGGGGTCGGTCGACTGCATGACACCCCGTCGAGCCCCAGCCGACAGTAACCACATCCAAGGGCTGTCGACAGCCAACGCACAGGCGGCTGCTGTCACCGCCCCCGGTCACGCTGCTGTTTGGATCTTTTCTGGCTCCATATAAAAGGGGCTTTGCTTGGGGTTCTTTGCGGGGTTCTGGAGGCAATTTTTAGGTTAGGGTTTTAGGTTAGTTTATCAAATAAAATCCCGATTTTGAGAGATTAGATTAAGAGATTAGATGGTAATTTTGGTGGATTTGGATTCAAGTTTTGGATTTCAAGTTCATCAAATCAAGCATAAATTTTCTTCTCTTCTCTCTCTCTCTTTTTCATTTGTTGTTCTTGTTTATGTTTTGCTAGTTTAATGCTAGTGTTTGATTTTGTTTAGTTGAATGTTTAGTTTTTATTGTTAATTCATGTTTCATTGCTTGATTCGATTAGTTTAGTTTCTTTCTCTTCCCCCTTTGTTCATGTTTATTTGCTTGTTTGTTAGCCTAGGTTTAGCTAGGTTTAATTGTGTTTTTGTGATGATTAGCGATTACTTTTGTTGGCTTGGATTGTGATTAGCCATTTGATGGCTAATTAGACTTTAATTGGACCTAACCACACCCAATTCTTGCTTAGAACTTAGAGCTTTCCCTCACGCCCGCCTAGTGTTCGATGAAATGCTTGAGAGAGCTTTCTTCTTTGTTTTTGGGTGATTGACTTATGCTGAGAGGTGAAGTCAATTAGTTAGTGTGGGAGAGGGGATAGCAGGGTTGGGGACATGAAAATAGTCCTCCTAGCTAGGTCCGAGTGTTGCTAACTTTGTGGTATAATTGGGCTAACCCCATAAAAATAGGTGGTTAGACTAATTAGGCTAGCTCGTGACCCTTGAGAGAGGGCTTGGGTGATCTTTGATGGCACAACCAGCCATCTCTTGTTGTCGGTTAAGGCCGGGTAGGTTAGGACTCCTCTTGTCTATTTAGTTAATTGATTGATTAAATCATAGTCTCAAGCCAACTCTTTTGCTTTCATTAGTTTAGTTTAGCTTAGATTTCATTTCCTTATTTTCACTTGGCTAAGATTGAATACTTAAGCTAATCCCGGTACTTGAACCCAACTCCCAGTAGACGACACCCTGAGTACTCCACGAGAAACCTTGCACTTGGGTTATAAATATTAAAACTCGAATTCTTCCCATCAAGTTTTTGGTGCCGTTGCTGGGGAGTTGGAGCATTTTAATATAAGGGGTTTACTTAAGCATTCGAGGCTAGGTCTCTAGAAAATCCAAAAAAATTAAAAAAATCTAAAATTTGAAAAAAAAAATCGAAATGGTTATTTTCCATTTACCTCAATTTCAGCATGAACCTTTTAGGCAATACTTGTCTAAGTTGAATGATTACCATGCTCAATATGTGCATTTCACATATGAAAAATGGAAAATATGCAATGTTATGCTTGAGGGGATGACTCGTGAGGCCCAAGCCATCCTTGAGTCTATGTGTTATGGTGGTTTGTATGCTTTAGATGTTGATGATATGTGGGACTTATTTGAGTCCTTGGCCTGGTATCAATGGCACTATGAGATTGCTAGCGAGTCTTTTGCGAGCCCTTTCCCCATTTCCTATGATTTGCAAGCTTATTCTCCTCTTTTGTGCTCTCATTGCTAATTCTTTGACCATGATGTGAATTCTTGTCCTTATTGTGATGTGTTAAGTCATTAATCATGCATCGTTTTATTAATTATTTTGATTATATTTTGCACATTATTGCGTCTAATTTACTTTATTTTATATATTTTCTAGGTTAAGCATTAATAAAATAAAAAGGAGACGACAAGACGTCGAAGCTCCGATTTTACACGATTTGCTGAAAAGACGGTCCAATAATAATTTATGGAAAATATTATTTCCATGATTATTTAATTGGACTAGGATTGCAAGAGTTGGAACAGAGTTGGAAGTCGTAGGAGAGAAGAAGTCTAGGGAAGAAAGAAGAAGGAAGCTTACAATCACACTCCCGTCCAACCTCATGCCTCATCATAATCATCCTTCCATCAAACTGTAAACCTCCACACATCATCTCCTACACAAACATCACAAACCCTAGTTACTAACCCTAATCACACCCTTCCTTTCCTCCATATATATATATCATCATCACCATCACCGGGATCATCATCTCCTTCTT